>OX457045.1:46566737-46609237 GCA_949752735.1 Lumbricus terrestris | reverse complement strand
GAAGAAGAAGAAGAAGAAGAATTGCATTAACAACAGCAATCACAGCGTTAGCAGTAAAAGTAGTAGTAGCAATTTACGGACGAGAACCTGTAGCCCGGTTTTAATGTCTTAAGAGCCTGCACAAGAGATACTTTTTACCTTGACAGAAAAAATGAGCAAATACATAAAATTAATAATTATCATTGCAATTATAGTGTATAGTAGTAATAGTAATTAATTATTAGTGATGATGATGATGACGACGACGACGATGATGATGATGACGATGCTGCTGCTGCTGCTGCTGCTAATGAGATCCTGAGTGGCCGAGTGGGTTGGTAGCCCGCTCGCCGCGCCGGCGGCCCGGGTTCGAATCCCGGTCGGTCGGTTTATCAGAGATTAATTTCTCGGATCTTTACTGCGGGTGGCTCGGTCGCAATATAAACGTGGAGTAGCGGTGGTGAAGGATCTCACCCTCAGGGTCGAGGCCATGAGACAGCCGCTATATAAATATGCGATTACATTTACATTTACATTTTAATGATGATGGTGATGATGATGATGATGATGAGGAGGAGGAGGAGGAGGAGGAGGAGGAGGAGGAGGAGGAGGACGACGACGACTACGATCACGATCATGATCATGATTATGATTACTATTATCAAGATAATAATAGCAATAATAATTAAAATGATCATGATTATAGTAATAGTTTTTATTATTAATTTATTATTTGTGCTATGATTTTGCTATCGTCTACATTTTCAGGCAGCTTACAAGTGTGACAGCAAGTGCCGTGGTCGGGCACTGATCATGAACAATAAGATTTTTTCTCAGACTAAGCTGGGTATTCGATACGGTTCTGATGTGGACACCGAAAACCTGGAGGAACTCTTCAAGCGTCTTAAGTTCGACACAGTCATCCATTCCAACAAAACTGCGGCGGTAGGCGCTTAATCGAAATAAGTTTAAACTCTGAATTAAAATATTTCTACTGAAAAGCTAAGCCCAGGGCACCAGATTGTCAGAGGGACCAGATAGGAGGTTGAGACGATAATAGGGTACGTTTAGTTGACGACGAGACAGCTTGGATGGTTAATGAGGATTCGATGGATTAAGATTCCTGACGAGGTTGGACTTCAGTTTGGGGGGAGATGCCTGCTGGAGCTCAACGTGTCAAGTGCTGTTCGAAGTGTAAGGATTGTTTAATTTCTTTGCAGGATATGAAAGGCATTTTAACGAGGGAAAGTCTAGAGGAGCATCACAAAGACTATGACATGTTCGTCCTCTTTCTGATGAGTCATGGCATACAGGGAGAGATCTACGGCATGGATGGCAAGACGATCAAAACGGAAAAAATCATGGATCTTTTCAATGGAAAAAATTGCCCAAACCTTGTGGGAAAGCCAAAACTGTTCTTCATTCAAGCCTGCCAAGGAGGTAAGTATTGGATTTAAATTAAGTAGGCTAAACAGACTACGACTCTTGACTTCAACGTAAATCAACCGTCAGCCGATGACTTAGTAATAATAATAATAATAATAATAATAATAATAATAATAATAATAATAATAATAATAATAATAATAATAATAATAATAATGACAATTTATATCATTATATGGCGCCGTAACGCGGCCATACCGCTACAAGGGCGCCTCACAAACGGCCAACTGCGGGATAAGCCTTAGCAAACAAATAAGTCTTAAGCTTTGATTTGAAAGAGTCCACTGAGGCGGCCAATCTAATGTCCGGTGGAAGACTGTTCCAACATCTGGGACCAGCAACCGAGAATGCGCGGTCGCCGAAACGTGTCCTCATCCTCCGTACACGAAGGTCGGTAGTAGTAGTAGTAGTAGTAGTAGTAGTAGTAGTAGTAGTAGTAGTAGTAGTAGTAGTAGTAGTAGTTGTAGTATGTATGTATGTATGTATGTATGTATGTGCACTTGTTATAGCGCCCCTTCAAGCTCTCTCTCTCTCACTACTCAGAGGCGCTCCCGAATGCAGAGCGGACACTACATCGGAGTTTCACGCCGAAGCGCTGAGCAATTGTGAGTGAAGAACTTGCCCAAGGTCCTTACGCGGCGAGGTGGATTCGAACCCCGAACCTTCCGGCTTCAAGGCGGCGACGCCACCACTACACCACCGCGCCCCACAGTGGATTTAGTAGTAGTAGTAGTGGTGGTGGTGGTGGTGGTAGCAGTAGTAGTAGTAGTAGTAGTAGTAGTAGTAGTAGTAGTAGTAGTAGTAGTAGTAGTAGTAGTAGTAGTATAGTAGTAGTAGTAGTAGTAGTAGTAGTAGTAGTAGTAGTAGTAGTAGTAGTAGTAGTAGTAGTAGTAGTAGTAGTAGTAGTAGTAGTAGTAGTAGTAGTAGTAGTAGTAGTAGTAGTAGTAGTAGTAGTAGTAGTAGTAGTAGTAGTAGTAGTAGTAGTAGTAGTAGTAGTAGTAGTAGTATTAGTAGTAGTAGTAGTAGTAGTAGGAGCAGCAGCAGCAGCAGAGGCGTAGAGAACATTTCAGCATTGGGGGGAGCAAAATTTTACTTTTGCCAGAAAAAATAATCCTAGAATAATTGACGTCGTGCACACATAGGTATAGGCTATACCACTACCTATGATACCCATCTCCATGTTTTAAGGACCTTGCAAAAAAGCCATACGAGTTATTACTAAATCCACTGTTAACTGTCATACTGGTCCCCTATTTGCTGAGCATAAACTCCTAAATATTAAGCAGATTAGATTTGAACAGACATCTCAATTTATGTATCAATGCATCAATAACCTCCTCCCTTCTTCCTTTGCTTCCTACTTCTCTCCTGTATTGCATCCTGGACTCACTAGAGGTAATAGAGACTTCAGTATTATTTTTGCAAAAACAAATATTCGGAAATTTTCCATTAAATTCCAAGGCCTTGTCATATGGAATAAAATTCCGATTCACATTCGTAAGGCTACTAACTTAACTCACTTTAAATACCTGTTACGTGTGTATACATTATGTAATGTTTTCTGTTACTAGCATGAGGGGTTACCCATGCTAATGCTGATTTATTTGATTGTTTGATTGCTTTTGCTTTTATTTTGTTCTTTCTCTGAATTTTTCATGTAGTGTTTATTACATTAGTTTTGTTTTTATAATAATTTTTTTCTTTCTCTAGTTAAGTAATATCTCTGCATTCCAATACTCCCTTCAGCTTTCACTTTCTCACTTCACTTTGTTAATTAGGCCCCTGCTTAGCGGGACTTGTCCCTTTTGGTGTGCCTATTTGCTCCCTCACACTTATAATACCTATTCACTTTGAGTATTTTCTTATTGTGAATTATGTCTATACTTTGTTAAACATACATGTACAATTGAATTGTTGGGATCAATAAAAATATGTCTATGTCTATGTCTAAAATAGCCATCTCTGTTCTTGCACCCACACCCGGGGACAAAGGGCAGGATGGCAAACACCCTGGGCCCGGCCATATATAGGGACCAGGCTGGGTTATTTTAGGCCTATATGCAAATGTATGATGTAGCGGATTGTAGTATATAATCGTAATCGTAAACTCGAAATTTCTAAAGCGCCACTTGAAAGCCAAGCGCGGGGCACCAGCTTATTCACGAGCGCTGCGTTGGGTTAGAAGGGTTGTCCGTGAGAGTAGTCCGTGGTGGTCCGGGTCGAGTTACCATAAGATCAGGATCAAATGCGTTGAGTTAGAAGGGTTGTCCGTGAGAGTAGTCCGTGGTGGTCAGGGTCGAAATTCCATAGGATCAGAGGGGCGGAACAGCTATTAGTTACATATATGTTATATGTTATATGTTATATATGTATAATATTCTTGACACTTTACTACAACCACTGTCAACCAGTTCATACTTCACACGAGCAACTGATTAAATTCATAATTGTACATTCTTTTGTTTCGTATCGTATTTAATCATCTGCAAAGCGCTTTAGTAGGGTGAATCGTTCAGAGGCGCTCCTAGTGCGCAAGTCCACGCGAGAAGAGGCAGGTTTTAAGAGGAGAGAAGGAATAAGAGATACTGTCAAAGAAAGTGTGGAGCAAACGCAAGGAGAATGCTCATTTCAAAGAGAAGGACCAATTGAGGCAAATGATCGAGACTTAGAATTCCCCCAAATGCCACAAATAGTCGCAATTTTCGGGCAAATTTCGGTTCGTGAATTTGCTGCGATTCTCGCCATTATATACAACATGCTACCGTCAATTCTGAACTTTTCGGGAATTTCTGCTATCCCTTATCCATGGTTGCTGTGAGCTAATATTTAACTCGGTTCGGACAAGTTGAAACTGGGAGATAATGTGGTGTACTAATGAACGTTGAACTTCAAGAAGTTTGTTTAATATTTCCCGGGTCTACTTGCCCGAAAAAACAGACTCGCCCGAAATTGGGGGGGGGGCATTTGCCCCCAAATCCCCGTCTCCTACGCATATTAGCAGCAGCAATTTGTGCTCGTGGTTTGCCATTGGCACTTAGTATTTATGTGCACCAACTTTGCATAAATGTTCTTTGCCTTTATAAAAATCATCTGTCTTTACAAAATTGCATTTGTCTTGCATAATAATGCATTATCTTCGCAAAATGTCCTTTAGGCTATTTCTGCAAAGTGCTCTAGGGTTTTGCAAAATGCTTTTTGTCTTTACAAAACGTCCTTTGTCTATGCGAAATTTGCCCGTATTTTGCTCATAGTTGCCGTGACTGAGGGGGTGTTGACTACGGATGTTGGCAAGGTGGTCAGCGATTCAGCGTTGCCAATCGAACCTCAGGATGCGATAATGGAGGAAATGATGCAACATCTTAGCCTGGAAGATGACTTCAACTTAAGTATTCCACTTGAACCTCTGCCGGAATTTCAGAGCGACGCCGTTGCAGACGTCAGTGTCCATGAGATGGCTGACATGGCCATGATCTACGCAACTGTCCAAGGTCAGTGCTTTATTATTTTATTATTATTATTATTATTATTATTATTTATTTATTTTTATTTTATTTTATTTTTATTTTATTTATTTTTTGCCCTGAGGTACTTCGTTTCCCCCAGGGACTTATAAAATATATAAAAGCAATGTGCCTGGAACGGCTAAGCCTCATCCACTTCGGGCGTAGGCCTTCTAAAGGAGCCACTAAATGCTACGCTGTGTATTGTGATTGAGAGCTTCTGAAATAAATAGCTGGTCTCTCTCGTTTTCCCCGTAGCTAGTATGAGGTGGCGACCCATGTCCGAGATCAAATTGAGGCCTGCGCTGTTGATGGGGCCCATGCAGTGCTTATTATTATTATTATTATTAGTAGTAGTAGTAGTAGTAGTAGTAGTAGTAGTAGTAGTAGCCTAGTAGTAGTAGTAGTAGTAGTAGTAGTAGTAGTAGTAGTAGTAGTAGTAGTAGTAGTAGTAGTAGTAGTAGTAGTAGTAGTAGTAGTAGCAGTAGCAGTAGCAGTAGCAGTAGCAGTAGCAGTAGTAGTAGTAGTAGCAGTAGCAGTAGCAGTAGCAGCAGCAGCAGCAGTAGTAGTAGCAAGGGCGGATCCAGGAATTTTCGAAGGGGGGGGCCAAAAAATTTTTGGGCTGGGGTCGGAAATTTTTTCGTTGATCTTTCGCCGAAAAATCTGATGAACTTTTTTAGTGGTTTTTGGCCGAAACCAGAGTTTAATTTAGCCCCCACCTCTGGGGGAATTGAGGTTTTCGGAGGGGTAGATAATTGACCGTCTGAAGACAATCATGAGGCGCGCAGCGCCGATAGTGGTAGGGGAGGGGTGTGGGGAGGGGATATGCCCCTCCCCACTAGAAACTTTTTGAATTTTCACATTGCAATGGTAGCATTTTAAGCTGTTATCTTAACAAATTAGCTGTACTTTTCAGTGCTTGTAAGAGTGCCATAAGGTCTCAATAAATATAGACTTTACTTAAAAACTTCTTTCTCGAAAACTAGATGTTCTTTTTTAAGTAATCCGCCGGAAATCTTCAAAAAGGGTGTTCAATTTTCCTTCCCAAAACACTGATGAAATTTTTTGGTCATCCGTGCGAAATCTTAAAAAAGGTGTTTAATTTTTCGTCTAAAAAGAGTGATGACTTTTTATTCATCCATGCGAAATTTTCAAAAAAGGTGTTTAATTTCGCATCCCAAAAAACTGATGACTTGTTGTAGTCATCCCTGCGAAATCTTAAAAAAGGTGTTTAATTTTTCGTCTGAAAGGAGTGATGACTTTTTAGTCTCCCGTGCGAAAGTTTCAAAAAAGGTGTTCAATTTAGCATCCCAAAAACTGATGACTTTTTAAGACTAGAATAAATAAAATACTTCCGGTACGTGACTTTTTGGCGCCGCCGTTTTGGCGCCGCCGTTTTGGCGCCGCCGTTTTGTCGCCGCCATTGCGCTATAACATTTGCGTTTTGCAGTCTATTTCCGGTTCAGTGTATACGACGCGTGAAACAAATTGACGAAATCCTTGCTGAAATAGAAAGTGAATGTACGGCTTGTTGTTGCGTTAATTGAGGCTGGATCGATGAAAATATTCCTGGTTTAATTGGAGCTGGATTTATTAAGCGAACGCATGAGAAATGGAAGATATGATCAAGAAAAGAACGCTTGAGATTTGTAAGCTCGATGAAGAGTCTTTTAAATGCGAAAAAGCGGCGGGAGTTCCGACGAATGCTTGAACAATTGAAGCTGAAAGGAGATTTTTTGCCGGCGAAATAGAAGCTGGATTTTTTAAACAAATGCTTTATTTAATAACAAATTATAAGACATGTGAGGTAGCAGATTAATAAAGTACAAGCGATCAAAGCAGAGGATGTCACATCGAATGATTGAAAAAACAGGCCCACCAAAGAGAGAAAGTCCCGCTAAGACTGGGCCTATTTAGCTTAGTATAGAAATAAGAACTTTAAGATGACATAAGATTTTAGCACGATAGATCGAGGAAATACAGACTTTAGTGACAACAATGAATATGGTGTATTAAAGACAAAAGCGACAGTTCTTTTAAAAAGTCCATTGTTTTGAAATGTCCATAATTGCAATTATAATAAAAAGGTGTGCAACTGCAAATGTCTGCCAACACTAAAGAAGGTGTGCAATTGCCAATTTTTGCCAACACTAAAGAAGGTGTCCAATTGCCAATTTCTGCCAACACTAAAGAAGGTGTGCAAATGCCAATTTTTGCCAACACTTAAAAAGGTGTGTAATTGCCAATTTTTTAGAAACCTAAACAAATCCATTGGTTCGAATTGTTCATTATTGCAATTGTAATATAAAGGTGTCCCACTGCAAATGTGTGCCAACAGTAAAGAAGGTGTGCAATTGCCAATTTCTGCCAACACTAAAGAAGGTGTGTAATTGCCAATTTTTTAGAAACCTAAACAAATCCATTGGTTCGAATTGTTCATTATTGCAATTGTAATATAAAGGTGTGCAAGTAAAATAATGATGCTTTAAAGCACACTGCTGTTGTACAAAAAAGTTGTGCAATTGCACACCTTCTTTAGTGTTGGCACACATTTGCAGTGGGACACCTTTTTATTATAATTGCAATAATGAACAATTCGAACCATTGGATTTGTTTAGGTTTCGCAAAAATTGGCAATTACACACCTTCTTTAGTGTTGGCAAAAATTGGCAATTGCACACCTTCTTTAGTGTTGGCAAAAATTGGCCATAGCACACCTTCTTTAGTGTTGGCAAAAATTGGCAATTGCACACCTTCTTTAGTGTTGGCAAAAATTGGCCATAGCACACCTTCTTTAGTGTTGGCAAAAATTGGCCATAGCACACCTTCTTTAGTGTTGGCAAAAATTGGCAATTGCACACCTTCTTTAGTGTTGGCACACATTTGCAGTGGGACACCTTTTTATTATAATTGCAATAATGAACAATTCGAACCAATGGTAAATTACTTCTAAAGGGAGGACAATGATATTTTGGCTAGTTTTAACTGTACGTAAGTGCTTCTACAAATGCACAAATTCGATTACAAATGCACATTTTGTGTATAGCTGCACGTTAAAAAAGCCCTGCCGGGTACCCGGCTAATGTTCTAATATAGCGGCAGTTTTCTGATTTTATTGAATGCCAGATACGATTGCAACAATTATTATTCAAAAGCTTAACTACATGTACATCATGTGACCACATTGACTATAGGCCTACTCACTGCCATACCATATAACAATTAAGGAAGTTTTATTACATTTCGACAAAAAATACTTAACATCAGATTTTTGAACACAGACAAACATACTTTTGCTTAAATCGGAGTTGGATTGTTCATCAATGCAACGCCAGTTTAAGGAAGAACATTTTCAGCAATCCAGCTCCAATGAAATTTAATTGTGGTATTACCTAATACGAATAAAAACCAGCTTTGACCCTTTCAGATCAAGTGAGGAGTGTAAGTCGAACATACATTCTGAGCTATTTCGGGCATAACTTTTGAACGGCGTGGAATATCATCACAAAATTTAACTCAAAATGTGCGTAAATGAACCGCCTAAAATTACCTACAATTTGATAATTTTTATACTTTAGAATGAGGGAGAAAAAAATTCCGGCGCCAAAACGTCCGGCGCCAAAACGGCGGTGCCAAAACGGCGGCGCCAAAAAGTCCGGCGCCAAAACGGCGGCGCCAAAACGCCCTGCTTCGCGAATAACATACATTCCATGCCATAAATCATAGTTGGATACTGTTGAAAGATTGTTTCATTTCGATGCTTTATATAAAGACAATGCAATTGCGTGAGAGACTTAGATTGGATTTTAATTACATTTACACAGTATTTTTATTATAGGTTTTAATTACATTTATACATTAATTCTCCTGTGCATGACTGACACCCTGAAATTTTTTTGCTCCACCATGGATGGGGGGGGCCACGTCCCATGGTGATTTGAAATGGGGGGGGCCATGGCCGGATTGGCCCCCCCCTGGATCCGCCCTTGAGTAGTAGTACTATTATTAATTATTATTATTATTATACAGTAGGCCTATAGCAAGCAGCCGACGAGTGTCCAAAAGGAAGTGACATCGCATTCGCCACTTTATTATTATTATTATTATTATTATTATTATTATTATTATTATTATTATTATTATTATTATTATTATTATTGTAACGCGGCATATAATTTGGGTTATAATTTCTGGTCGCCATTTTGGATCCGCCATCTTTTCATTTATAGAGCGCCTGTTCTCGGGTAATATTATTTTATTTCTGATATCGTGTCTGACACGAATCTCAACGACCGACAATCGCAGTCGATGTTTTTGGCAAGCCTCCGTTGAATCAACTTCCCCGTCTCGCCCTGCAGCTGGGAGCTGTAGCCGAAAGGAGGAGGTGAAGTTGAATGACTGCCATCAGCGATAATTTCGGACGACCAAGCGGCATGATGCAAAGTGTCAAAGCGATACATTCAGGCAGATAAGAGAGGGGTAAGATAGACGGACGGAAAAGGACAATCCGCCCACGCACCGATGCCTGATGGAGAGTGAGGGCAATACAGCCAGACGGACATGAGATAAGGGAGAGGTAAAGAGAAGAAGACTAAGACTCTGTCACACGACACTCGCACGTGTCGAAATTGCGACGTTAGATTAACGCCTCGAAGGGAGAGGGAGGGCCACGTGTGCGGAAATTGAAACTGAGTATATGCGCCGAAGGCTAGCTGGGAAACTGCGCAGTTCAGTTTTCATCCGGGACTTGTGTTGTTGACGTGAATCACGTCCTAGGAGCACTGAAGGCAGAACACGCAGAGACGTGGAAGAGGTGAGACGTAGAGGTGTGGTCAGAACTTTGCAGGTAGAAGTCGTGTTGAAGGCAGAAGACGTTTTCGACGGAGAAGAGACGTTTTCGTGTTAAGTCAGACTCGATCGGAACTTTGAGGAGAGAAGACGTATTCGTGTTTAAGTCAGATGCAGCCAGAACGTTGAAGGAAGAAGATGTCTCTTGTTTAAAGTGGACGCGCTCGGAACTCAAGAAAGAACAAGATGTTTTATAGTTAATATAAAGTATAGGTATATAAGACGAAAACCGTCAGAACTTTGAACGAACAAGACTGAAGTGATGGATCATTGCGGCTGATTCTCGTCGGCAAGATTCGCACTCGGGCTTCATCATCGGGCCAGATCCTGGAGAAGAACATGTCAACGCCGTTCTTCGCGCCATGTCACGATGGACTCTCTTTATCTGGACATGAGGTACGAGTGGATGGGTTTTAGGGTGATCGGTTCTTTAACTTTGGGCTACTTTTAAATTGGCCGAGGGACTTGAAAGTAAATCGGGGACTAACTTAGCTTTACTCCGGTCCAAGTGTGTTTGCATTGAATGTCTTTGATCATAACAAGAAGCTATTAGTTAAAATATCTGACTTTGTTTATTGTTTGCATTGAGTGTAATCGAAGTTGGTTACGTAATTGATTGATTACTTTGAATGTGGTTGTTGTTGATTGAGGATTCAATTGATGGACTATAATAAGAAACATTACTGAAATTACTGACTTTGTTCACTGATAGTGATAGAATTACCTGTAGACCTAATTCATATTGCGCCATGGAAGAAAGTAGACCTGTAACACCCTCACAGCCGTCTAGGCCTCCCTCATCATTGGAGGTGGTAATGGAGGCTATAACATCTATGCACTCGTCAATGCAGATTAATGCCCGAGAAACACAAGAAGCGATCTCTGTAGTGCAATCAAATGTCACAGAAGAAATCTCCGCAATACAATCAAATATCACAGAAGAAATCTCCGCAATACAATCAAATATCACAGAAGAAATCTCCGCAGTACAATCAAATATCAGAGAAGAAATCTCTGCAGTACAATCAAATGTTAGAGAAGCCCTAACGGAGGTTGTGACACGCCTAGAGCGGCTCGAGGCATCGCCGGTCCCAAGATCTGTTGTGGGTTTGAACTCGGGACTGAGGTCCCCCGCTTCCAACATGGCGGACGCACCTCACCAGTCGACCATCAGACTGGCAGAGTCTTCAGGCGCTAGGCCTAAAGATTTCACTCACTTGGGCACGCTGCGCAGAAGTGAGCGTCTGGCCCACAAGGATCCAATCTCATATAGAGAGCTTGGCAGCCGAGATGGTTGGCAATCATTCCATCGGTTAGATTTGAACCCGAGAGTTCCCTCCTCTTATCCTCGATCCATATCTCAGGACCATGACCATGACCCACAACAGCACGCGGCCTCCTTACCGTACGATGATCCGGAAGTGGTGACTCCGGGGATGACGGTGGGGGCGGGCGTTACAATTGGTACCAGAAGTGGGGTACTGGTACAAATTGGTTCTAGAGATTTTGGTGATGATAGTTTAGAGGAGGAAGCTGATGATGTTGGAAGAGGTGAATTGGCAATGTCTTTTGAAAGAAGGATGGAAAGGAAGGAAACTGAGAGGAGACTAAGGGAATTTGCTGATAATGTGGAAATTATGTCTGATGAAGGTAGTGTGGACATTGAAATCAGCAGGATGATGGAAGCTAGACCTAAAACTGTTAAAATAATTGATAACAGAATGCAAACAGCACTGCAACCGGAGTTTAGGGACTTAGAAATAAGTAAACCGATCGCCAATCAATTGCCACGGGAGGGGGGTGATAAGGCTAATCCAGTTCCTTTGGCCTTTTCGTCGCTTCCTCATGTCGAATATCCTCGACCTAATCCGCAATGGAGGATGCAAGCGTCGCTCGCAGACGTCGGTCGACAAAGAGCAGAAACAGCGACGAACCTGGGCGACATTTTGCAATCCACGTCTGGAAGGCCGACCTACCGGTCAATGGCCGACAGCGCTTTCGACGGCCGAACAACTTCAACCTTGGTCGGTCGAGGCTACGCTCGACCCGATCTCCGACCCGCACCTGTGGTGATGGCGACAGTCGACCGAATGCAACCGTACGTTCTTCCCGACCATTCATATCTTTCGCGGATGTCTGCTCCTACCCACGCTCCGAGCGCGTTTTACGAAAACATCGACAACCAGGTTTGGCTCGACTCGTTTCGACCAAGCGACGACATCTTTCCTCGGTGGCCACCCATCGTGGAATCGGCGAGAATGAGCTCCTGCCTCGGCGCGCAGAGTTTCGGATTCGGCCGTGACGTCGAACTGCCTCGTTCATCACTACTGAAGCCGACACTTCCGGTGAGGATTGAAACAACGGGCGTCGATAAAACACCTGCGTCTTCCAATGTTTCAGTTGGCCTGATCCGGACCGTCCCGATGACCACTGTCGCGACACAAACGACCGGCGACCTGGAATTACCGTCTACCAGCTTGGGTGGAACCGCGAAGGAGCCTGAACCGACCGCGTCTGCAACACCTAAAGTTGGCGAGGTGAAACCGTCATCGGCGTTTCCTCCAAAGCCAAAGCAATGGCTGAAACTTGGTTGTTACAGCGGGAAGACCGATGTCGAAATCTTTCTTCGCAGATTCTCCGTTTGTGCAAAAAACAACGGCTGGTCTGAGGAGGAAAAGCTAAACCAACTTGTTGTCGCTTTGGTCGAACCAGCAACGAACTTGCTAAGTGAGACAAACGCAGATAGTTTGGATACCTGGACGGCGCTGGTCCAGCGACTGCGAGAGAGATATGGGAATGCGGAACAACAGGCCTTGTTCCAGACACAGCTCAGCACCAGAAAACAGAAGCCTGATGAAGATATGGGATCGGTCGTGGATGACATTCGCCGGTTGACATCACGAGCGTATCCGGGTTCCTCGACTGTCCACAGCGAGGCAATTGCTGTTCGAGCATTCTTGGATGCCCTCAGAGATCGAACTCTCGCTCTTAAGATCCGAGAACGAGAGGCAAAATCATTGGATGAAGCATACAAGGTAGCGATGCGACTAGACGGGTATCAAAAAGCAGAAGCCGGCGGCCACGAACAGCCCGAACGACGACAGGGGCGAATCAATGCGATTAAAGAAGAGGATTCGAAAGTGAAAGATCTGGAACGACAGTTGGAGCAAGTGAAGAAACAAGTGGAGCAATTACAGAAGAAAGAGCGACAACCATGGTCGGCGCCACAGGTCAGATACAACAATAGCG
Source organism: Lumbricus terrestris (assembly GCA_949752735.1). Classification (NCBI taxonomy): domain Eukaryota; kingdom Metazoa; phylum Annelida; class Clitellata; order Crassiclitellata; family Lumbricidae; genus Lumbricus; species Lumbricus terrestris. The sequence continues at coordinate 46,596,215 of OX457045.1, read as the reverse complement.
GGCCATGGAGAGCCCAGAACGAGTCAACTAGAAACGAAGGGACGAATAACAATAGAGGTAACGGACGGGGAACTCTACGGTGTTTCCTATGTCATCAGCTCGGACATTTCAGCTCAGAGTGCAGACGTCGGCCACGCATGGATATGGAAGCGGAAGCTGGAACTGCCGCGCGTCGGTGCTTTGAATGTTCCGCGACCGATCACCTTGTGCGCAATTGCCCCCAGCGACAAGCCGCGGAAGTACGAGCAAATGAGGCCCTGAATGAAGCAGCTAACGTATACCATGTGCAAGGTGGTACGAATGCATATTTGGCTCTGAAGGTCCATGGTAAAGACGTGTTGGCCTTGGTAGATACTGGGAGCGAGTTGTCGCTAGTACCTGCATCTCTGGTGAGACAGAAGGACCTAGAGGCATCGACACAACTGTTAACCGCGGCGAATGGTACAGCTATACAAGTACTTGGAGAAACTGTCCTACGATGTCGTGCGGCCGACTACAGGTTCGAAGTTCCTTGTTTAGTAACCGCTCAAGTCAGTGAAATGATCCTAGGACTCGGGTGGTTGAATGAACAGCAAGCTCTGGTGAGTCTTTTGAATGGAACTATCGTACTACAAGGCCGCACATTTCCTTTAGTCAGTCAAGGGCGGAGGGCAATTTGCCGGAAGATCGCAGCTGCACAGCACGTGAATATCCCGGCATGGTCAGAAATGAACGTGGAGGTGTATGCAATACTTCCAGACTTGAAACCGACCAAGAGTCAATGGGCTACACCCCCACATGTATTGACATCGGGTCTCGTAATCGCCAGTACGCTTCTACCGGAAAGAGCGATCGATATCACCATCAGAGTGTTGAATCCGACTGACAGGGTGATTAAATTGCCGAAAGGGGTGCAATGCCCTTTGGAAGAAGTGACAGTAACCGAGGTCCATCAAGACGATAGTGTCGCTGCAGGGTGTGCCATGGTGACTGAAGTGAAAGACCGTATTACCGCTGAAGATGCAGAGGTAGTGCTGAGTCCACTATGGTTGAACATTGCGGAGGAGGTTCCACCAGAAGTACAGTGTCGGCTACGGGAAGTTCTGATGAATCGTCGCGCCGCCTTTTCTCTCGGTGAATGGGATCTAGGTTTCACCGACATTCTACGACATGAGATCGACACGGGCAACGAAGCGCCTGTTCGTCAGCCGCTGCGACGGCAACCGCTCTCATTGCTCCCAATTATTGACGAGCAAGTTCAGGCGATGCTGGATCAAGGATTGATTGAACCGTCACTATCGCCGTGGGCAAGCAACGTGGTCATGGTTCAAAAACGAGACGGGACCCCCCGCTTTTGCATTGATTACAGAGCGGTGAACGCCAAGACGCGCAAGGACGCCTACCCACTTCCGCTGATTAGCGAGAGCCTGGACGCCCTTGGCGAAGCGAAATGGTTCAGCACCTTCGATCTCCGGGCCGGTTATCACCAGTTGGCCGTTCATCCAAGGGATAAACACAAAACTGCCTTCGTCACCCGACGCGGAAGTTTCCAATTCAAAGTACTTCCGTTCGGGCTCTGCAATTCTCCGGCGTCGTTTGGACGAATGATGAACCTTGTCATGGCGGGGTTAAACTTCGAGATCTGTCTAATCTATCTCGATGATATCATTGTCTTCGCCAGCGATCTGGAAACCCATTTGATCCGATTGGAACAAGTTCTCGTTCGCCTGGAGGCAGTTAATCTAAAGTTGAAGCCATCCAAGTGTAAGCTACTACAGAAAAAGGTGTTGTTCCTAGGACACGTGGTTAGCGAACATGGAGTAGCCACAGACCCGGAGAAGATCCAAGCCGTCCGTGACTGGCCCACGCCGCGGAAAGTCAAAGATGTGAGAGCATTTCTTGGGTTATGTTCCTATTATCGTAAGTTCGTACCGGGTTTCGCACAGATAGCACGACCGCTACACCAAATGACCAGGAAGGGCTATAAATTCGAGTGGAACGACCCAAGCGAGAACGCGTTTCAGAGACTCAAGAATTGCTTGACTGAATCTCCTATTTTAGCACTTCCGAACGATACTGGGACCTATATTCTGGATACGGATGCATCGGGCCAATCCATTGGCGGGGTGCTCTCACAGGTTCAGGATTCGCAAGAACGGGTGATCTGCTACGGAAGCCGAGTTTGCTCGGTGGCTGAACAAAACTATGACGTGACCAGAAGGGAACTGCTTGCAGTGATCCACTTTCTTAAGGTGTACAGACCATATCTCTTGGGCCGGAAGTTCATTTTACGAACTGATCACTCTGCGCTCCAATGGCTACGCCGGACACCATTACCCATCGGACAACAAGCTCGTTGGCTGTCGGTAATGGAAGAGTTCGAGTTCGACATACAGCATCGGTCCGGAACTGCGCACCAAAATGCCGACGCCCTGTCTCGGAGGCCGAACCTTGTCGGTGCCATTCAAGAACGACGTCAACCACCTCAACCTAGCTCGTCCGAGATTGCGGATTGGGATCCGGTCGTCATCGCAGAAGAACAACGACAAGATCCTGATTTGAACTGGGTATTGCAGCGGATGGTGAAATCGTCCGAGATGCCAGCCGGAGATGAACTACGGAATTGCAGTGGTGTGATTAAGACGTTAGTTCATCAGTGGCCTCAGTTGACGGTTAGAAACGGACTGTTGCACCGGGCCTGGCTGAACCCCGATGGTAAACCAGTTCGGCACCAGCTGATACCACCGGTCGGACGGCGGCTAACCATCATCCGACTCGCGCATGAAGGGATGTCAGGGGGACATCTTGGTGTCCGACGCACAACGGTGCAAGTTCAACAGAGAGCGTACTGGCCGGGGTGGAGAGATCAGGTATTCCAACAGCTGAGACGTTGCGATAACTGCGCCCGGTATATCAGAGGAAAGCCACCCAGACAAGGGCAACTACAGGACATGGCCGTCGGTGAGCCAATGGAATGTCTCGGCATCGACATTACAGGACCGCATCCGGTATCCAGTCGTGGACATCGCTATATTATGACGGTGATTGACCACTTCAGCCGGTGGGCGGAGGCCTATCCGATCCGCAACCAGGAAGCCGCGACCGTGGCCCGGATGTTGATGGATCAGTGGATTCCGAGGGTAGGCTGTCCAAAACAAATTCTGACCGACCAAGGCCCCTGCTTTGAGGCCGCCTTGTTCCGTGATCTTTGTCGACTCATGCAAATTGATAAAATCCGGACAACCCCCTACAAGCCGAGCACGAATGGGACGGTCGAACGACTACACAGAACCTTGAACTCGATGCTCGGGAAAGTAGTCTCGCAGAATCAGAAAGATTGGGATGTTCACCTGCCATGGGTCATGGGAGCTTACAGGGCCAGTCAACATGAAAGTACCGGATTCACTCCGAACAGACTCTTTCTCGGACGCGAAAACTGCCTGCCCATCGATCTCGTACTCGGGGACTGTAGCCAGAACTGTGATCCGCTATCTGTGGATGACTACGTCCAGAGAAGGACAGATGAAATGCGAGAGGCGTTCCAGTTAGCTCGGGAATGCATGCAAAAGCAAGCCGTCCGCAGGGCTTTCCGGTACGATCTTCGAGTCAGGAAGCCATCGTTCACGAAAGGACAGTGGGTCTGGTATTACTGGCCTCGGAGACGCGTTCACCTCAAGGACAAGTGGAGCAGCTGGTACTCTGGGCCGTACAAGATCCTGGAGCAAGTGAGTCCGGTCTTATTCCGGATCCAGAAGTCCGCCAGGTCACAAGCGCTGCTTGTGTACGTGGACAAGTTGAAACCGTATCTGGGAGAACCTCCGTCAGGTTGGACTGAACCTGACCCACAACCGCAGGAACCGATCGAGTTTCCGGGAACCGAGGACACTAACGACGCTCCGGTGGAACTATCAAGACCCCGCCGCACTATCAAGAAGCCAGCCCGGTACTGTACTTAAGGACCGTTTAATTACGGCCGGTTGAAAAATGACAGGAAGCTGCCTGTTTAACACTGATTTATTTTGATTTTGATGAAAATATTTTATTTTACATGTGAAGAATTCTCATGTTCATGTACAGTATAACAACTGTATTGTGCGTAATATGATGCTTGCCAAGGAATGCATAAATGGTGATTCATATTCGTATTGTATTCGTATTCATTAGTGTGCTGTATTGTGTATTAATATTTGTATTGAAACGCATAAGGATTGCATTGCATATGGACAATTTTACTATAGCCTTGCCGTATATAGACATAATAAGGACTGTCATTGCGCTATATAAATAATAAACTGACCTGAGGATAGATTAACTAAAGTGGCATATTTTAATTAAGTAATGACCTGTCTTGAGGATAGGTAGGCCTATTAACTACTAGGTTGAAATTTTAAGCTGGTTTCTTTGAGGTAGACCGTGGTGATAGTCGACAGACAGAGTTATAATAATATGAGCTAAACAGAGACCTAGGTTACACTGTATGGTATGTCTTTAAAGGTAGACCTGATACTATCGTGATAAGCTTATAGGTCTTGGGTAAATGTGGCCTTTAGCGACGCGGTGGTTAGACTTGGTAAGTTGCTAGTAGCCTAGTATGCCATAATATGGCCTGATACACAACTGATGCCTGGAAGAGTCTCGTGGTAATATAGACGCCATGGTATGAAATAGCTTAGCGGTAACGTTAATGATCTACATGTATGTGATCGAATTATATTTCTGTCTGTGGCTTGAGTCCCCGTTGACCATACAATCGCTAGTGTATGACTGAACTGAAAGTAGCCTGTAAGGACATAAATGTTGATAAATTTTGACGGAACTCTTGAAAAACAACGACTGGCTATATAACTACCATATTAATTCTTCTATTTCTTTCGCTTGTAATGACTTTTGAGCGCTGAAGCGTGATCAGCGATGACCGTTCAGTGCTTAATTTTGTTCTTTGCATATAATTTTGAACTCGTGATGTACAGACCAGAGTACGGCCTTATTTACGCATTTCAGAATATATTCGTCCAATTAAATAAATTCCGAAATAAGGGTGGGGGGAGAATAGTGTAACGCGGCATATAATTTGGGTTATAATTTCTGGTCGCCATTTTGGATCCGCCATCTTTTCATTTATAGAGCGCCTGTTCTCGGGTAATATTATTTTATTTCTGATATCGTGTCTGACACGAATCTCAACGACCGACAATCGCAGTCGATGTTTTTGGCAAGCCTCCGTTGAATCAACTTCCCCGTCTCGCCCTGCAGCTGGGAGCTGTAGCCGAAAGGAGGAGGTGAAGTTGAATGACTGCCATCAGCGATAATTTCGGACGACCAAGCGGCATGATGCAAAGTGTCAAAGCGATACATTCAGGCAGATAAGAGAGGGGTAAGATAGACGGACGGAAAAGGACAATCCGCCCACGCACCGATGCCTGATGGAGAGTGAGGGCAATACAGCCAGACGGACATGAGATAAGGGAGAGGTAAAGAGAAGAAGACTAAGACTCTGTCACACGACACTCGCACGTGTCGAAATTGCGACGTTAGATTAACGCCTCGAAGGGAGAGGGAGGGCCACGTGTGCGGAAATTGAAACTGAGTATATGCGCCGAAGGCTAGCTGGGAAACTGCGCAGTTCAGTTTTCATCCGGGACTTGTGTTGTTGACGTGAATCACGTCCTAGGAGCACTGAAGGCAGAACACGCAGAGACGTGGAAGAGGTGAGACGTAGAGGTGTGGTCAGAACTTTGCAGGTAGAAGTCGTGTTGAAGGCAGAAGACGTTTTCGACGGAGAAGAGACGTTTTCGTGTTAAGTCAGACTCGATCGGAACTTTGAGGAGAGAAGACGTATTCGTGTTTAAGTCAGATGCAGCCAGAACGTTGAAGGAAGAAGATGTCTCTTGTTTAAAGTGGACGCGCTCGGAACTCAAGAAAGAACAAGATGTTTTATAGTTAATATAAAGTATAGGTATATAAGACGAAAACCGTCAGAACTTTGAACGAACAAGACTGAAGTGATGGATCATTGCGGCTGATTCTCGTCGGCAAGATTCGCACTCGGGCTTCATCATCGGGCCAGATCCTGGAGAAGAACATGTCAACGCCGTTCTTCGCGCCATGTCACGATGGACTCTCTTTATCTGGACATGAGGTACGAGTGGATGGGTTTTAGGGTGATCGGTTCTTTAACTTTGGGCTACTTTTAAATTGGCCGAGGGACTTGAAAGTAAATCGGGGACTAACTTAGCTTTACTCCGGTCCAAGTGTGTTTGCATTGAATGTCTTTGATCATAACAAGAAGCTATTAGTTAAAATATCTGACTTTGTTTATTGTTTGCATTGAGTGTAATCGAAGTTGGTTACGTAATTGATTGATTACTTTGAATGTGGTTGTTGTTGATTGAGGATTCAATTGATGGACTATAATAAGAAACATTACTGAAATTACTGACTTTGTTCACTGATAGTGATAGAATTACCTGTAGACCTAATTCATATTGCGCCATGGAAGAAAGTAGACCTGTAACACCCTCACAGCCGTCTAGGCCTCCCTCATCATTGGAGGTGGTAATGGAGGCTATAACATCTATGCACTCGTCAATGCAGATTAATGCCCGAGAAACACAAGAAGCGATCTCTGTAGTGCAATCAAATGTCACAGAAGAAATCTCCGCAATACAATCAAATATCACAGAAGAAATCTCCGCAATACAATCAAATATCACAGAAGAAATCTCCGCAGTACAATCAAATATCAGAGAAGAAATCTCTGCAGTACAATCAAATGTTAGAGAAGCCCTAACGGAGGTTGTGACACGCCTAGAGCGGCTCGAGGCATCGCCGGTCCCAAGATCTGTTGTGGGTTTGAACTCGGGACTGAGGTCCCCCGCTTCCAACATGGCGGACGCACCTCACCAGTCGACCATCAGACTGGCAGAGTCTTCAGGCGCTAGGCCTAAAGATTTCACTCACTTGGGCACGCTGCGCAGAAGTGAGCGTCTGGCCCACAAGGATCCAATCTCATATAGAGAGCTTGGCAGCCGAGATGGTTGGCAATCATTCCATCGGTTAGATTTGAACCCGAGAGTTCCCTCCTCTTATCCTCGATCCATATCTCAGGACCATGACCATGACCCACAACAGCACGCGGCCTCCTTACCGTACGATGATCCGGAAGTGGTGACTCCGGGGATGACGGTGGGGGCGGGCGTTACATTATTACTATACTAAAGCGTTGTGTACAAACAGAAAGACGCTGAAAGAGGTGTGCTGTCTCCTGCGTGTCTTCTGACATCATGGTCAGCCGCCGCCCTAGTTCTGATAAGAACTCCCGACCCTGTGCATTGACGGGACCCAGGGTCTCAAGTGCGACTGGAATGAAATCGTGTGTACTGGGGATTTCTGCATATTTTGCTATCCTCTTGGTGGATGCCAATTCAGCTGCTGCTCCAGGTGTTAAGGAGGTCAGATGAATATACGAGTTAGCACACGTGTGAACGCTCGTAGCATCCCATGTCATGTATTTCCCTCTTGACCACGGGATCAACGTTGCCCCATCCGGTCTTTTGCCATCAGTACGGAGCAGGCCTGCTGGTTCCTTGGTGCTCGGGACATCTGCTCGCTGAAGGGCTCTCCAGATGATATCGTTTATTGTGAAATGCCTGCTTGCTCGCCCTCCAGAAAGTCGACAGACCAGTCCATGATGTCCTCCCTGGTCAGTCACCAAGCCGCACTGGCACTGGTGTGGCTCGCAGAGATCCAGACCTAGGCGAAGGCCTATCGCCACTCTGACGGCCTCATCGCTGAGACATAATCCACAGGGGCCATTGGAAAACTGCCATCCAATCCTCTGCATGGGCGGATGTTACTGCCCGCAGCCTCGCCCTGCTGAGCGGATCTGTCGCCGAGGACCACACCAACGATATGTCCTTCTCGACCAGTGGTCGGTCCCAAGCTCTTTGGGCAGTGATGGTCTCTACCTCTCCGCTCGGGAGCGTCGCACTGCGCTCCATGAGAATGTCATTCTTGAATGGATCTTGCCAGTCCTCTGAGTGAAGAATTGCGGTTGCAATTTATTTATTTTTTTGCCCCGAGGTACATATGATCCCTCAGGGACTTACACCCTAATTACTAAAATAAAAACATCTGGAACGGCACCTAGTCGTCGTTGAAATCCAGTGCAGGAAAAGAGCCGCGGGATGCCACCGCATTATTATATTATTATTATTATTATTATTATTATTATTATTATTATTATTATCAGAGGCGGATACAGAAATTTTCGAAGAGATGGGCCAAAATTTTGGGATTTTTTTTAATCTTTCATCCGAAAAAACTGATGACCTTTTTTAGTTGTTTAGCCGAATTGTCTCGAAAATATACACCTGAAACCTACTGTTGAAAGCTTTTTGAAATCTAATTGGGGGGGGGGGGGCAAGTTCTATGGGCGTTTTTCAATGGGGGCGTGGCCGGATTTGCCCCTGGATCCGCCTCTGATTATTGTTTTTATTGGGCTATTACTATTATTATTATTAGACCTCTAGCGTTGGCTATTTTTTGTCTGTTGTTTTGGATAAAAATCCGAGGCTCATTGGGCTTCAGCAGTTACATTTACTTTTCTTCCCACCAACAAAACTTCACCATAGGCTATATATTCCTCATCTTACGAACACTTTCAGTTTTTAAGTTGTTTCCTATGAATAATCAAGTGGAATTCACTTTGTCAGTCGTTAGTTTAAGTAATTTTGTCAGCTTCACATTATGTTTTGAATGTTTGTTGCTCAGGTTTTGTTTCGTATAGACGAACAGACACTGGAAGTCTGTTCGTCAACAGCCTCGTCAAAGTCCTAACAGCAAAAGCGCATGAAACGGAACTAATGCCAATGATTACAGAGGTTATTAGATTATTAAACTGCTTTTAATTTTGAGCGATTCCAAATTTTCACGTCCGTGCTAAAATTGTAGCATATTTAACGACCGTAGCCTATTATTTGCAGAATTAAGAATCGAATAAATTTGTCTAACGTTGCGAAGAGATTGTGGCGGTCTTCAGGGATGCCACACTAGATTTTGAAAAAAGGTCAGATCTGGTCGAAAAAAGGCTAGAAAAGGCTAGATTGATGATTTTCCCTTTTAAATACATAGGTTTTTCCAATTTTCCGGCATGAAATTTCTGACGACCTGTTTTTAGTCGTCCGATGACACAAATTTGCTCTTTTTTCCTTCCCGAAAAACTTTCTGATGACCTTCTCTCTTAGTCTTTCGCTCAAAAATTTACAATTTTTGGTCCAAATTCAAAAGAATTTCGATTTTTTCACCTCTTTTGTGCATTTTCAATTTAAAAAATTAAATTTGTATGTAAAAAGTCGAAAAAACCGCCGTGAGAAAAAAGCTAGATCCTGGCCAAAAAACCTAGAAACCTAGACAAGACCGAAAATACCTAGATCTAGGTGGGAAAAGATATATATGAGTGGCATCCCTGGCGGTCTTTATTCCACCCGTTGCGTCTCGTGAGTCGTGACCTAATATTGTAATTGTATGTCTATATAGCGCCTTTCGAGGAGAGGTTCATAAGAATCGCCTCCGACGCAACAGCAGGATACCTGCATTCAACTAGGTTGATTTTCTTGTGCGTGATGATACTGACAGTCTGACAGTCTGACACAAAACTGTGCAGTGGCGTAGCCAGGAATTTTTGATGGGGGGGTTTATGGCCGGAAACAGGGACGTCATTTGGGGGGGGCAGGGGGGGGCATTTGCCCCCCCCTGAATTTGACCGATTGTTCATACACATGACATATTTTGCATTGCTTTGCAACGCCACACGTTGTTCAAAATACCAAAATGGCCTGTGTCTTCACAGCCTGTGTAATTTTGTATGTGAGGGCAGATTCGAGCTGCACACAGTGCACAGTTCATCATAGCCACAGATACATGTATCAACTTATGTGTATATTGTGATATTATCTGCACAGGGAATGAGCTCAGGCTGATACTGGAAAGATGTACAGCTTGCTCCCCCTAGATAAAGTCCCAGGTCAGTATAAGGTCACCAGATGTGTGGGTCCTGTCAGCCACACATGTAGTGCAAGCCGACCAATACCCAGTTATAACATGAAGCAGCCAGGCATCTGAGGCATGATTCTCCCTCTGAGCCTTATAAACACTAGGCCTACAAGCACCCCACCCCGTCTGACCGGGACCTGGAGTGGATTCGCCTCTCAACACCGGCGACCTCTAGGGCAGACTGCATGCAGCAGTTGGGGAGAGGTATGAGTGTGGGTTACCAACGACGGTCAGTAGAGCTGATGATTGGGCTTTCTTGAGAACTGAAGAGGATAAAGGCGGACCAAAGGACATGAGAGTTCATCCTGTAAACACTCACAACGATCCACATTCCACACGGTAGGCCTATTATGTGACATCCAATTGAACTGGAAATTTACACAAACTGACTGTTTTTAGTGCAATGGTTATAAGCAGGTTACTTCTTATACATGAAATCCTGGATATTAAAAGTTTCTTTCAGTCATATCTTTTCCAGGTTGATATAATCACAAGCCATTGACCATCACTTGAATGATCCCATAGGCATAGATAATAACAGTCATTAACCCAAAGGCAAAAATAATTATTGCAGACTTAGTGCATGCAGCATGCAATATTGTTATGTGAATTGTCATTAATGACAAATTAAAGCAGTGGGGAGGGGATGTGCCCAACTGCCTGCAAGAAATTTGTTTGAATTTCCACGGTGCAATGGCACCATTTCAGGCTGTGGTCTGAACAAAATTGCTCCATTTGAGTGCTGCTAAGAGTGGTCTAAGACTTAAAAAATATAGGTCCACTTAAAATAATAGCAAATTCTTGTTGAGCTTCCACATTGTAATCATAGCATGTAGGATGTTATCCTGACAAAATCACTCTATTATTTCAGTGCTGATAAAAAAGAGCGGTTTAATATATCAATATCAAAATGTAATTATAATTGCAATAATAATTTCTTTGTGTATCAAGTTAGGCAATTCTGTTCTGTTGCTAATGGACTATTACAATGAGTAACAGCAGCAGACTGGAGTATAATAATTATTATGTACATGTAAGCTTACTTTGTTGTACTGGAATAAGCTTACCCTTGTTGTTCAAGACAACACAATTTTAGTAGAAATGGTTAAGCATGGTATACAAAGTAAGCAAGAATTGCCAATTAAACTACCAAAATTGGGAAGCATATGTAATAATGATGTTGTTTTACTAAGTGTTTCAAGGAACAAAACATTTTGAAATCTGACAGTTTGAAACTTGAAAGATTAGGCTACACTGGATAGTGGAGATAAGACATTTAATGGTAATTTTTTTATTTTTACAAGTATTAACAGTAAATTATTTTCCATTTCATGATGATGATGTCATCTATTAGACTATTATTATAGTAAGTAATATCATTATAATTATATAATAATCAATAATATTATGGTAGATTATAATGGTCCAACCTGGTCTATGCAATACAATTCTTTGTAATACAATAATATAAACTGGAGCAATGGCCATTATAATTTTTCTAATTTTTTTGTGGGTGAAGGTTATTTCTGTCATTTTAATTGTATAAAAATAGTATTTGTACAGATATTAACAATAAATCCTACTCTTTTATTATGATACTATCATATATCATAGTAAATAATACCTTTATTATAATCATATAATGGTAAATAATATCACGGTATATAATAACAAGTGCAAAGCACTTATAGTCTATTTAAAGTACCAGTAGTAGGCATTTAAAATATACCTCATCACTGAATCAAAAAGGCCTATAAGTAGATTTAATAAATATGAGCATGAATAAAACATCTCATTTAAGCACAGTTTTGCACATGTTGGCTAAATACAGAACTTACGAAGCTTGTGGAGTTTTGACCCGCGAAATTTTTTTGCCCCCCCCTGAAAAAAGCTGAAATGACGTCCCTGGCCGGAAATCCTGTTTTTTGCTATTTTTTCTTACTTAAATGGAAAAATAACCTTTAAAAACCTTTTTCCCGGAGCCAATGGGGGGGTTTAACCCCCGAAACCCCCCCTTGCCTACGTCACTGCGACTGTGGGGAAGTGATGAGATGTTATGGTGTTACGCTCTCCTAGCGACCGTGCGTGTGCACACTTTTGCGGCTGAGGCGAAGAAGGACGGAATTACTAACAATACATTATTATAAGCCTACCCATGGATGCATGTGTCTCAAGCATGTTGCCTCTCCTCCATTCTCTTTACACTTTTCTTGTCTTTGCCTTTTTTCTTTGCAATTATAATTTTCGTTTTTTCGTTCTCCAGCTCCTCCTCATCATCGTCCATTTCCTCCTCTCCTGTTCCTCGTCCTTTTCGCCTCCTCCTCCCTCTCCTTCTTAATCTATTTCTTCTCTGGTCAAGTTATTCTTTAGCTGTTGGTACTTGGTAGTCATCGTGTATCTACAGTTTGTGTGTCTTTGTAGACTTTCAGCATGGTACACGATTTGGAAGTGAAAGATAAACGGAGGAGCGTCAAGCAGATTGGAGAGAAACGTGACTCACTGCGGAGAGAAGTTTATCTGCTTCCCCAATGAATCGCCACTGGGGGTTACAAGAGCAGAGGTCGGCTCCTGCTCTTGCTGCCTGTTCCCTCCGGATGCAGGGCAATGCTTTTACATGTACCTGAAGCTTTGTAACCGAGATAGCTTTACTGAGTGACCACTGACCGGTCCTTAAAGGCACTGTGTCTCTCTCCGGACCCACAATGTGGCGTTTTTCAAAGTAGCCTATTATAAGCTGTATCATTCTATATCATGTACGTAGCTGATTGTTTGGAGTGCCTGACATTTCACTTGAAGAGCACGCGTTCTAATCGCCATATATGGTGTCCCGTCAAAAGCGCGCAGGACAAAAGCGCGCCGACAAAAGCGCGCCGACAAAAGCGCACACGGGACAAATGCGCGCCGACACAATCGCGCGGCGTGGACCAAAGGCTGTACTTTCACTTCGCTCAACATAAATTAAAGCAATACCCACCTGTACTCTTCACCTACATGTGGCCAATATTCAAAGCCTTTCGTCGATGCAATGATTCAACCACCTATTTTGATGAAAGTTGTTTGTCCACAACTAAGAAATTAAATTAACCACTGCTTTGTAATTTTAATTGCCGATTGACGAGACTTCAAAGGAAACCGAAAGATTCAAGGAGGTTCGCTACCTATTGGCTGCATATTTGCCAGACATTTACACATGAGTTTGTTTGCGAGTTTTAAATTTTTTTTTCTGTGTACCGATCTATCTTATGGAACTCTGTGTACCTGTGCTGTCCATCCCAGGTCGTAGATTCCTTCGCTCTGCTACACATGGTGACCTGGTTGTCCCTAGGGCTCGATCTTCCACAGTGCTACATAGAAGCTTTGCTATGGTTGGTCCGTCTTTCTGGAATAAGTTACTTATTAGTCTCCGCAATGAACTTCTTTGTCTTTCTTTGCCCCTTTTCCGCAAGCGTTTGAAAACCATTCTCTTTGATTGTGGTTTGGTGTCAGGTCGGGAGCGCCTCTGAGGAGTTCTCTTGAAGTGGCGCTATATAAATGTACGATTACAATTACAATTACAATTACAATTAGTCTATATCTTTTTGACTGCGCGCTTATGTCGGCGCGCTTTTGTCGGCGCGCTTTTGTCCTGCACGCTTTTGACGGGGTACCGCCATATATAGGCGATTATAGCATGCAGTGTGGCAGTGTTTAATCTACATGACATTGTATTTCCCGCTTTGGGGGAGCCTGGGAGGATTCAGATTTCTGCGGGTAGACGAAAAGAACGGCCGTTTTGGGTGGACGACAACCGCTGAGCCAGACACCGAAGACAGACCCTTCTTTCACCGAAATTTTTTCTGACAACTTATTTTAGTCCTTCTGCAGTATACATGTGAAAATTTCCGTCTTTCTGTCAACATTTCCGATAACATTCATTAGATACTTTTAAATCATATGACCATTCATAAAACATCGATGCTGCGCTGTCGAATTATTCTGACGGAAACATTTTTATGTATATATATATATATATATACTAGCTTTTGTACCCGGCTTCGCCCGGGAAATTTAGGGTTTTAAGCACTACTCCAATGTGGTACCCATCGTTGACCGCTAGATTTCGGGTTTTCGCCAACCCTCCACCCCACCCCGCTTCCCCAAAAAGCTAAACGTGACCCGCCTCAGCGGGGCGCTACGGTAATTATTACTGGGCGAGTATGACGTCACGCAGACTGTAGACTTTACTAAAGCTCGCGACTCTTTACTAAAGCGTGAACGATTTGAAATCTGTGTTAAAACGGTAATAACTCGAGTTCTAAAGTGAAATTTCGGGTTTTAAACACTACTCCACTGTGGTACCCATCGTTGACCGCTAAATTTCGGGTTTTCGCCAACCCTCCATCCCACCCCGCTTGCCGAAAAAGCCAAACGTGACCCGCCCCTGCGGGGCGCTACGGAAATTATTACTGGGCGGGTATGACGTCATGCGGCCTGTAGGCTCTACTAAAGCCGGTGACACGAAACGGAGTATCCCCCCTGAAAGCTATCCGGGGGGATGAATTAATCTATCCCCCCGGATGGAATTAACCGGTCTATACTATCCGGGGGGATAAACCATTCTATCCCATTTTTTGAAAAATGAGCATAATAAAAAATGTTATGCTGTAATCAAAATTTAAAGTGACTCTAATTGTTTTAAGTGTCCAAAGCAATGCTCAGATAAAGGCAACTCGAATTTATTTAGAGACTCTGAGTGTTTTTAAGTGTTTTAAAAGTTTTAAGTGCTCTAAAAACAGGGCAAAAGAAATTATATAGTAAGAATAAACATACTTGTTAGTGTCATTGTTCAACATAAAGCAGATGAAAATTAATTTGCCCAAAAAAATACACGCGGAAGCGGTTTTTTCGACTTTTGTTAATTTGGGGGGATACAATTAATACGGGGGATACTCTATTTCGTGACACCGGGCGTGAGCGGTGATTGATGAAATCTGTCGTAAAACTCTAATAACTCTGGTTTTGAATTGAATTAAAAGCTGAAAATAGTTGCGTTGACCTTATATTTTGGGTAAGAATCAATTGCAAATATTTTGTTAAACCGACGCTGTTTCATTTCCGAGCCTATTTTGTTACGAAGAGCAGTGGCGTAGCAAGGTTTTGGGGGGCCCTTGTGCAGGACTTCGGTGGTGGGCCCCTTCATTACTTGAACCTCCTCGATTTCAAACAAAATAATAGGCTGTGCAAAAAACGTCTGGTTCTTTTTCGATGGACTCTATTTGCATTATTTCGAACCCGAAATTTAAAAAAATTAACCCTTTACAATTTCAATTATTTTCTCCCGTTAGTCTTTATAATTATTTTCTATTTCTTCGGGCTACCAGAGAAAATTCAATTCGAGTACTTGACAAAGTTTATCGAAAAACATTGTTTCATCTGTTGAAGTATAAATTATCATCCACATTTAAATTCTGTAAAAATACAGTTGAGTTGGTTGAGTAAAAAGAAACTATATAATAAATTGGTAGAATGTGAAGTGACTCAAGTCTCGGTTGCTACGATAAGTCTAAAAGAAGAAATCAAAAATTCCGAGATGTAAAAATGTTAACCTGGGCGAATTCTCTTGCGCAAAATTGATTGAGATGCCTTCGTTCCTGAATCCTTTGGTAGTGCAGCTGGTATTATATAATTATAGGCACCATAGTTTCGGAAGAGCTTCTCTGTTCGGTGTCAATATCCACCACCACCTCAACACAGATCAGCATTGATCACTACAGTAGGTTACAGGTAGACTTGATTACATTTTGAATATTCTGAATGTAAAAACGTGACTCTGACCACAAACAGGGGCCCCTAGTGCAGTCTGCACAATCCATTGCAACGCCACCGCCGTACATGTAGATATAAATACATTCTGAATAATTCTTAAAATAAAAAATGACTCTGACCGCCGGGGTGCCCTCAACAGCCGGGGGCCCTTGTGCACTGCACAAGCTGCACAACCTATTGCTACGCCACTGACGAAGAGTCAACACACACACACACACACACACACACACACACACACACACACACACACACACACACACACATCTGGAAGGACAAACTTTCTGTTTTATAATTTAAGATATGTGTATAACTGTATATATATATATATATATATATATATATATATATATATGCTCGGCTTATTGGTCATATCCCAAAATTTGCCCCGATTCCAGTCTCGCAGCGCATCTCGTACAGGATACATGGGCGCCCGCAGCATAGGTCAAGGGGGGTCGCGTGACCCCCCCTGGAAATCATGACAAAATATAGAAAATGATACTTTCTGGAAAAACGTCAGTGGTAAAACGAGAAAGGATGCATTCCAGGGGATTTGTCCAACTGTTCAAACAGTTCATCTACTTTGCATACGCTTTGCGTTGTTCAAATAATGACCACAACATGGTCACAGTTTCTGAACTACATCCTGTAGCGGTGTACCCTGTCGTATATACGATACACAGGGTCACAGACGCATAATTTATGTGGTGTCTGACACTGTAACCAGATATGACTTGCATGGGGTGTTTGGAGATATCTTGAGAAGAGACTGGGGAGCTGGCGATGGGCAGGGACGGGTGGAGGAGATGCGTTGCCCGATATGCAGACTTCACAGGAAGGACTCAGTGCAAAGGCACTGTCCACCAGGCAAAGGCATGCTATTTCCACCCCTCAGTATATATTCACATGTACATAAAATGCACAAGTCGGTAGTTTAAAGTTATATTTATATAATATATATATATATATACACAGGTCTATAGCCCGTAACCTATGAACCCTTTACAGCCGATGGGTACCGCAACCACCGTCTGACAATGAGTGGAGAATAGGCATTAGCTCACTTCGTTCCCTCAACACCGGCGAGTCGGCGACCTATAAGGTCGAATAAGGTGCTGAATGAGGATGCACATGTCGGACGAGCATGAAGGAGATTCTTAAGACAGAGAGGCGAAAGATGAGATGCACACTACACAGGACTGACTGAGACAGATGAGGGGAGGGTCAATAAAAATTGGGTCGCAGAAGAGCGGATCATTAGCATATAGCAGTGACTCGGAGCTCCTATCCCTATACAGGGCGGGCGCAACTTGAGCCAAGTGAAACATGTGGGGAGGGTTCAGTCAGAAGCGAGCCAAACTCACGTAGGGAGGCAAGGTTCTTATAATGGATTGATCTTGGTAGGGAGGCGGAAACGCCGCCCTGAGAGTGGAGGGCCAACCCGGGATGGGGAAGGAGAGGAATTGAGCCCGATTGTTTATGAGGGATCGTAACCCCTGGCTTATGATTGCAGTTGCCTCAGAACTGTAGAGTGGTTGATCAAAAATATAAGCTGACCGGGACATGGAGTTCAGTTTATAATTATTATGTTATCCGTTACGATCCGCACAATTCGACGACAACACGGCAGTACCCGAAACGACACACTGAGTTTACAGACAAAATTTTCGAACTGCCATTAATGCACTGCAGAATGCTACGCCAGTGGTCAGCTGGTCTGTCTTGTCGCCTTCCAAACGCACACCACTCCGCCATTACCCCAACGGATCCACGGTAGGCCAGGTCTATTATGTGAGTCTATTGAATTGGAAATCACAGTTGTTATCTAACGTGATGATTGGATACTTTAATTGTCGACATGCATGTCCTGTACTATGAATAATTTCTTTTATTTGAACATTGTTCCTTCCTGGTTGTTATAATTATGGGCTCACCCATCATTATCTGCCTTTTCCCAACTCAGGTCTTCTGTTTGACATTGGCTCAGCTAGTGGACTGGGAGCACCTCTGTTCAGGCTTCTTGAAGGGCCACTAAACAGCTTCTTGTATGAGTGAATATAGTATAATTATATACCGGGTAATATTTTAATTGCATAGGGTCACGATAGGTTGCATATGCATGGTTCCATTTAAAATTGAGTCTTCACACATGTAATTCCATTTGGGTCTTTGATTGAAGTGAAGGCACACAGTGACAGTACAGATGGTTGACAAAAGTTCCATTTTGTAGCATATAAATTCACAAATGTTGCTTGACAGACTGTGTATCATGTATATATATAAAATTATATACTTGTATATAAATATGTATTTATATTGTTAAGGCTATGTTATGAATATATGTCATGTCAGGGACCATGACCAGGGACTTCCCACATAAATATTAAATACCAAATAATAATTATTTCAGACCTTGTGCAATGTGCACGCAACATGCAATGTTGCTCTACTAGCTGTTGTAAATGACAAATGAAAGCAATTGTAAGTATTATAAAAAAAAATATATATATATATAGTATAGGCCTACAATACTGAGAAAAGAATTTGAAGTTAAACTATAAGTGGGTCCACAGACTAGTCATTCTATTTTTATTATAAATACAACTAAAAAATTCTGTGATAGTATTTAAAATACTAGTTTAAACTTTAAATAACAGTGTTTAAAATCATTTCATAACGAATCAAACTTAGTAAGAAATAAATTAGAACAAGAAGAAAACATGTTTGATCGTTCAACCACAGTGTCTTGCACATGTAGAAAATATTTCAACAAGCTGGCCAAGTTTTGCCCCTGAATTTTCTCTGGCCCTGGAAAAAAGAAATGACGTCTCCGGTACCGCTGGTCAGTTATTAGTGCTATAGCTTTTTAACTATGAATGTAGGCTAGACATGAATAATATGTGCCATAAAAGTAGGAAATTGGTGAAAGATTTTGTTGGTCTCATTGCAAAAAAACTCGTAAATAGTGGCACGTTATATTGAGACAAAGTAATTGTGTAAGCAGCTTACACAATTACATTGTCTCAATATAACGTGCCACTATTTACGAGTTTTTGTTGACATTTTATATCTTAACGCTCCTGGTCGTGACTGACCCCCCCTGCAAAAAATCCTGTGGGCGCCCATGACAGGATAGTAGCACTTGTTTGGCGGTGCCTCACGGCCCGTCACGGGTAGTGCTCCTTCCTGCTAATCTGATCTCTGTCATAGCCTCCCGTCGAGCTTTACGCTCTTCGGCCAATGGGGAGCCAGCTGCTGGTCCCTCGAACCCGCTCTGCTACCAGACAGCGTCGAGCCTTCTCGGTTGTTGGCCCGTCCACATGAACTGGACTCCCGCTTGCACTGCGCTTACTACCTCGGAATAATTTGCCTGCTTTCTACCAGTTGCTCAAGACCTATCTTTTTAGCTGTGGCTGGACTGGGAGCGCCTCTGAGTAGATTTCTTGAAGGGGCGCTATATAAGTTTTCGGAATGAATTAATATATATATATATATATATATATATATATATATATATATATAGAGAGAGAGAGAGAGAGAGAGAGAGAGAGAGAGAGAGAGAGAGAGAGAGAGAGAGAGAGAGAGAGAGAGAGCCTACAGACCTGTCGAATTTTTCTGGGGACGAGGGAAATGTTACCTGTATCATATTTCTATAGGGGGGAAATGGTAAGTACCGATATATAATATTATATACATGTGAACAGAACCTCTCGAATTTTTTCTGGTGGAGAAATGTCATTCCTGGGGGGACACCCCACCTCAAGACGTCTAGATTAAATAGTGCTGCGTGGGATGCTGAGCGCATCCTTCACTCACAGTTGCTAAGTGCCATCGATTGATGCTTGTATTTATATTTCAATGGCCCTTGATAAATGATCAACTGATGAATAATCATGTTTCAATAAATGATTATCATCGTTTCATTTAAAGGGCCTACGTTTCAGGCTTAAAGGCCATTTATATCAACGTGCAATAGCCAAATTTCACCAAGGAATTTCGAACAGAACAGAATTTATATTACTTATAATGAGTCTATCCACTGGTTTTGACGATTCAAAAACATAACGCAATAAAAAAATTAAAAAACCATTTTATTAAGTCACATCGTAATTTGTATCATGAATTTTCAGCTGAGGGAGCTTTTGTGCTAGTGTGAAATGGCGCAGAGTCAAACGCTTTGGAAAAATCAAGTGAGATCAACGCGACAAGTCATATACATGTAATTATATAGTCGTTTGTTGTAAGAAGGTAAGCGAGAATGGCTATCAATACGCATTACGCAGCAATAGTGGAGCGGTAGAACCAGTGGGGCGGAAGGCAAATTGGTCCTCGAGTTCGACTGCCATGGGAAGAGACTAGAATGTTGGATAAACATAGGCCTACCTTTTGCACTCGTTTTTTCTCAGTTATTCTGGAAAGAACCGGAGGCATTGAGATAGGGCTTAAATCTACCCATACGGTCCTTAATCGCACATAGATCTATATA
This sequence comes from Lumbricus terrestris, assembly GCA_949752735.1. Classification (NCBI taxonomy): domain Eukaryota; kingdom Metazoa; phylum Annelida; class Clitellata; order Crassiclitellata; family Lumbricidae; genus Lumbricus; species Lumbricus terrestris. Next base: position 46,575,895 of record OX457045.1, on the reverse strand, counting down.
GGCTGTAAGGAATGTTCGCCTCGAGGAGTGAGCAGTGTCGTATCTTCCATCCTGTATAGCCTATATACGCAGTGCGCAGTTGGTTTTGTCACGATTGCCGTTGTCCGAGGTCGCCCGTCATCCACTGCTACAAGTCCATCTGCCCCGTCGTCTGAGAGGAGACTTGACCGTCGTACACTGCTGTCCGAATTGCCTCCACTTCAGGGCCGGATTAAGGCATGTTCAACATGTTCGGCCGAACAGGGGCCTCCACACCTTAGGGGGCCCCAAACATGCAATATGAATATTTTTCATCATTGTCAATAATAGGTTAATAGCAAAAATGAGTCTAAATCTCTGAACAAATTGCTACATATTTCGAAAACTACTGATTTTAACATTTACAACTTTTGCACATGTGTGGGGGCCCTTATTAGAGTATCCATTACTAGGCAGATTGATCTTGAAATCAGTCAGAAATGCTAGCAAGAACTGTGTTTTATTGTTTATTTAAACATTTACTTCATCAGATCAGAACTCAAGTGCCATGCAACGCATTATGAATATTATTGGCGTCATTATAATTACCGGCCTATACTTACCGGCCTAGTTAGCTACACCGGTAAGCGAGAGCGGCATTCGTCTGTTGGTTGCAACGGACTGCGGTTCATGCCCCGGGCTGTGAGTTGACATTCAGAGATTTAGATATCTCAGGCTAGCACGTGTGGGACGCAGGGCCGCAAGCTCCTTCGGAGCGACCTTGGGCAAATTGCTTACCCATCATTGTCTGTGGGGAAGGCAACGGGAAACCACCTCACTCATCTCATTCCCAGGGGCGTAAAGCCATGAACCTGCCTTCGGGCAGAGAACCATCATCATCAAAATTATTATTATTGTTCACTCTGAGGGGCTCAGTATACACTCTTTTGTTACGAATTCAAACAATCAATCGCATAAAGTTATCTAGCGCTCATTAAAGAAATCTACTCATAGGCGCTCCGCCGTTCCCAACCCAGGACTGGTCAAAAAGAAAAGTTTCAGCCTAAGCCCTAAGAAGACGAAAGAAAGAGCATGCACAGTCATGGGGAAGCGAAAGGAGACCCACAGGGAGGCTATTCCAGATAGCTGGACCGCTACCAGGAATACTCTTCGCTGCATGGTGACAGTAAGAGAAAAAGTGGCAAGGAAGTCTTCACGATTAACTGAACGCAGTGAAAGGCTGCCCATGCAGAGAGTAGCCGGTTGAAAAGCTCACATAAACACATTGGTTGGATAGAGCTTTAACCAGAGTCTACCACTGGCGAAAACATATGTTAGTTTATAATAAGTGGCGGTGCTACACCAGGCCAAATCAGGGCAAATACCCTGGTAAAAAAAAGCCTTTGCATGGTCGTTGTCTAGTGTTTAATCTATAGAGGTCTCTGGGGGAGTTCCCCCCCAGGATTGACATTCCCCCCCTCCAGAAAAATTTGACGAAATGATATTGGTTTTTAGTCACTGTTTTCATCATTGTTTTACATGAAGTGTTATAATATATTGTGATATTATTTATTATTACATGATTATAATGACATTATTTACTAATATAATTTATGATACTATCATGTTAAGATGACACCTTAAAATGCAGCAATTGCAATGTGGAAATTGAAAAAGTTTCTAATGGGTCACTGAAAAAGTACAGCTATTTTGTTAAGACGACACCTTAAAATGCTGCCATTGCAATGTGGAAATTCAAAAAGTTTCTAATGCGCAACTAAAAAGTACAGCTATTTTGTTAAGACGACACCTTAAAATGCTGCCATTGCAATGTGGAAATTCAAAAAGTTTCTAATGGGTCACTGAAAAAGTACAGCTATTTTGTTAAGACGACACCTTAAAATGCTGCCATTGCAATGTGGAAATTCAAAAGGTTTCTTATGGGCCACTGAAAAAGTACAGCTATTTTGTTAAGACGACACCTTAAAATGCTGCCATTGCAATGTGGAAATTCAAAAGGTTTCTTATGGGCCACTGAAAAAGTACAGCTATTTTGTTAAGACGACACCTTAAAATGCTGCCATTGCAGTGTGGAAATTCAAAAAGTTTCTGATGGGGAGGGTCGCATCCCCTCCACATACCCCTCCCCCTTCCAGTTTCGGTGCTACGCGCACCACGAGTGTCTTTCGGACGCTCAATTGTCTCCCCCCCAGAAACCTCAATTCCCCCCCAGATGAGGGGGACTAGATTAAACACTGGTCGTTGTCTTGTCTCAAGAGTGCCCGCAATTTTCTCTGCTAATAATTTATTTGGGGCCTAAAATCGCGTCTGCACTATTTTGCTTGTACGAGCACTGGCTATGTCCTGGTGAGAAAAAATGTCTGACCATGAATCACTTTAATAATTATTCTTAAGCCGTGAAAAATATATGGGCTACTTTAACACTAGACTGGAATACTAAAAGACATGTTGTCGTTGATATTGTAAAAATAGAAGTAGGCTTAATGAATCAATAACAGATAGGCGACTGTTGATTCGTGGAATAGGTCTAGACTCTAGAACACGTTTTGTGCGTCATTTTGTCGTAATTCTGTAAGGTTGGGGCCCCCACAGTTTTACCGAACAGGGCCCCATATTTGTTAATCCGGCCCTGCTAATAACTGACTAGCAGTAGGGACCAGGGACATCATTTATTTTTTCAGGGCACAGAAAACAATTCAGGGCAAAACTTGGCCAGCTTGTTAAAATATTTTCTACATGTGCACGATCAAACATGCTTTCTTCTTGTTCCTATTTGTTTCTTACCATGTTTCATTCGGTTATGGGAATTATTTTAAACACTATAGTATTTGAACTAGTATCTTAAATACTGTCACAGAATCTTGTAGCTGTGTTTATAATATAACAGCATGACTAGTCTGTAGGCCTATTTATATTTTAACTACAAGTTCTTTTCTCAGTATTGTATGCTCTATATATTTTTTTATAATATTGATACTTCTACAAAATAATGCCATCATTAAATTTGTCATCAACAACAGCTAATAGAGCAACATATCGAATGCTGCATGCACTATGCCTGACATTATTATTATTTGGCCATTATTATTTATGTGGAAAGCCCCTGATATGGTCCCTGACGCCAGGCATGACATATATTCATAACATAGCCCTAACCACATACGGTTCCCTATCATTACGCCGAAGTTCATTTCACCGAAGGTCTTTTAGCCGAATTCATCTAACCGAAAATCAATTCGCCGACAATCATCTACGCGATGTTCATTTCATAGAAGTTCATGTGACCGAATTGTCATTTCACAGAAAAAGTAGACAAGTCGATGGTGCTAAAAAGGACTTAGTTCATTATCATTAAGCTAAAAACAAGATAGGTTAACTACAATGAGTTCTGTCGATCGACAAAGGCCTCAATGGCTTTGTTTATGTCAATGCAAAAAACTTGAATTAAAACGATAGATTATGTGAGATACTTCTCAAGTATTGAACGATATTGGCCGGAGTGTACGAACTGACGATGAACTTAATTCGGTCATCAACATGCAGAGTGTGGTCAGTCGGCAGTCGTACAATGACATCTCCCATACTATGCATTCGTGCAGTGCAACCTCGCAACTCACAACACCAGTACGTCTTCCCTTTAACGTCTTTGTCTTTCAGATAAATGTATCCCTCAAATATAGCCTTATTTTTACCTCGACTACTAGCCTAGTAACAAACTTTATTTTAGACATTTTATCTCTATTCAGACAGAAACCGACGGCTATACTGCCATAAGAACAAAACGAAATCGAAAAGACAGAGGCTTGTGTGTGTGTGTGTGTGTGTGTGTGTGTGTGATGTACCGTATCATGTACACTCGATAGGACGGCTATACTGCCATAAGAACGAAACGAAATCGAAAATACAGAGGCTTGTGTGTGTGTGATGTACAGTATCATGTACAGTCGATAGGACGGCCTAAAGGTGTACTGCACAACACACGTTCGCACGTGCCAAGCATTTTAGCATAGTCGATCCCTTTATATTTTCGGCTAAATGAATTTCCATTAAATTAACATTCGGTGAATTGAACATTAGGCGAGGTGAGATTCGGTGAATTGATTTTCGGTCAGATGATTTCGGCGAAATAAATTTCGAGGAAATGAAATTCCGGGAAATAAACGATCACCACCACATACATATGCATAAGTTATAACTATATATATGTACATGATACAGCTAGTCTGCCAAGAAACATTTGTAAATTGTTATGCTACCAAATGGAACTTTGGTCAACCAACTGAACTGTCACTGTGTGCCTTCACTTCAATCAGACGCTCAAATGCAATTATAAAGACTCAATTTTAAATGGGTCGATATGCAAACCTACAGATCTGGATCCTATATGCAATAATAATATTATATAATAAATTATGCTATTCGCTCATACAATCATTCCGGGAAGCCTGAACAGAGGTGATCCCAGTCCACTGAGCCAAGGCTAAACCGAAGACTTGAATTGAAAAAAACAGGCAGATAATGATGGGCCGTGACCCAAATATCAACCAGGATTCCAGGAAGGAACACTGTTCAAAGAACAATTATTCTTTATTCATAGTACAGGATATACATCTCAGACAATTAAAGTCTATCCAATCATTACATTAAAGAACTAATTACTTAGTGTGATTTCCAATTAAAAAGACCTGGCTTACCGTGGATCCGTTGGGGCGATGGCGGAGTGGTGTGCGGTTGGAGAGGGTGGCGAGACAATTGAACCAGTTGACGACTGACGTAGCATTCTGCAGTGCATTAATCACCTTGTCACCTTGTGCCGTTAGTTCGGGGAACTCTATAGCGACCATATCCTGACCAGCCTTCTCCACTCCGTTCTGTTCTGTGTCACATCCCTCAATTGTGCATTAATGGCAGTCCGAAATATTTTACTGTGAACTCAGTGTGTCGTTTCGGGTAGTCAGATTGTGCGGACCGTAACGATTAGCCTAACAGCTGATGTCCCGATCAGCTTTTCTTTTCGATACACTCTCCAGTTCTGAAGGAAGTCCAATCATTGGAGGTTACATTCCCTCGATCCTAAATAGTCGGGCTCAATTCCTCTCCATCCCCCTCCTGGGCTGGTCTTCCACTCTCAGGGCGACCTTACTCCTCCCTACGTGAGTTTGGCTCGTTTCTGATCCCTTCCCATTTTTCACTTGGCTCAAGTTACGCCCGCCCTGTAGCCTGTAGGCTATAGGGATAGGGACTAAATGCTAGTGATCCGCTCTTCTACGACCCAATTTCATTAATCCTCCCATCATCTGTCGCAGTCAGTTCTGTGTGTGTGTGTGTGTGTGTGTGTGTGTGTGTGTGTGTGTGTGTGTGTGTGTGTGTGTGTGTGTGTGTGTGTGTGTGTGTGTGTGTGTGTGTGTGTGTGTGTGTGTGTGTGTGTGTGTGTGTGTGTGTGTATATATATTATCTCTCATCTTTCACCTCTCTGTCTTAAGAATCTCCTTCATGCTCGCCCGACATGTGCAGCCTCATTCAACACCTACTACTGCTGCTGCTGCTGCTGCTGCTACTACTACTACTACTACTACTACTATACTACTACTACTACTACTACTACTACTACTACTACTACTACTACTACTACTACTACTACTACTACTACTACTACTACTACTACTACTACTACTATACTACTACTACTACTACTACTACTACTACTACTACTACTACTACTACTACTACTACTACTACTACTACTACTACTACTACTACTATACTACTACTACTACTACTACTACTACTACTACTACTACTACTAATAATAATAATAATAATAATAATAATAATAATAATAATAATAATAATAATAATAATAATAATAATAATCTTAATCTTAATTAAACTTAACTACCAACTGAAAAAAAAAAATAAATAAAAAAAATAAAAATAATAATAATAATAATAATAATAATAATAATAATAATAATAATAATAATAATAATAATAATAATAATAATAATAATAATAATATGTAGAGATTCAAGTGCCATGGGTTCGTAAGAAATCTTATTGTTTATTAGGAGTAATTTAGAAGTAGGGTCAGTTTGTATAGTTAGTTATTTCTTGTCAACGCATTCGCTACACTGTATGTATACGCCGCATGAGTCGGATCGCGGGGTCCAGTGACGTCAAAACTACCCCGCCCCGAGTTAATGACGCAGCTGCCTATAAGCCAGTGGGTCAACCTGTTAATTCTAAGAACCTTGTCTTCCCACTATATATCCAAACACCCCATGCAAGTCGTATCTAATTACAGTGCCAGACACCACATAAATTATATAATGCGTCTGTGACCCTGTGTATCCTACATCCAACAGGATGTAGTTCAGAAACTATAGGACCATGTTGTGTCCTTGTTGTGGTCATTGAACACCGTACGGTGTAGGAAAAATAGGTCAACTGTTGGAACAATTGGCCAAATTTAGGGAGTGGCAAATGCATCCTTTCCCATTTTTAACACTGAAAATTTTCCAGAAACCATCATTATTGATATTTTGTCATGATTTCCAGGGAGGTCACCTTGACCTATGCTGCGGGCGCCCATGATACGCCATTATTTTCAAACATGCGCTTTTTAATTTTTGCCCTTTCAAATACGCGCTCAAATGACCATGCGCTCTAGTCTACTGATTTTCGCCCATTTAATCGCGCCATTTAGATGTGCGCACCCTTGCTATTCTTAAACATTTTGACATTGATTGGACATATAGACGATGTACGCAGCAACGCTTGTTTGTTATACTTTGTATGTACACCAAAATGCGGATAGAAATTGTTATATTAAAAAATATTCTTATCTTATCTTTTGATTTGCGCCCTCTTTGATAGGACACCAGCCGAATAGACAGCATCAGATTACAGATTCTAACAAAATAGTTCTTGTGACTTTAAGCAATAAAGCGGATGTTGTACTCAGGGTTTAAAGTGTGGCTGGACGGTCATGGACGGCGTCCTTGCACTTATTTTAAAATCTGAACGCCGTCCTGCCACTTATTGGCCAGCACAGTCTAGAAAGGTAAGGGCGTCCAGGCACTTCTTTTAGAACGGTAAGGGGCGTCCAGGAACTTATTTTTCCACACTTCAAGCACTGGAACTTGTACCCAAATATCCCGACACACCTCGGTCATCGTTAAATCTCACCCAGGATAGACCAATAAAGTTGTTTGACACTGCAGTGAACTAAATTCCCTCTCTATAGGTTTGGTAGGTCCGCTTAATTATTAATGTTTTATTCCCTATGATCATCGGTATGTATTTGTTTGTTTGTTAATGAATTATTAAATAAAGCAAATTAACTTAACTCTGAAATTTTCGTTTTACGGATCCTGATTATCTAAGTAGGCGTAGGCCTATAGGATATATCAGCAGCAGCCCGTTCATGTGTTCACCGCGACTGCTAGATAGGCTAGACTAGGCAAGGCCTAAGCCTATCATGGATGATGCTTTTGATTTCGATAGGCCTTCCTTGAAGACTATAAAAGTACGCAACGCTTGCCGAAAACGCAACTCTGTTTAAAAAAACTGTGTTCGCTGTCGAAATTGGCTGTGATTAAGAGGAAGAGAGCGAAAGTGTAAGTGATTAAAGCTAATCCTAATTATATAGGGCCCATGCAATGGTTATGAAAACGGATGCGTTCTGTGGTGAATAGGTCTTGGCCTTGTTTTCATGACGTGATTTGATTAGGCCTATCTATTTCCGTGATTGTTCCATTAATTCCATCAATGTTGTAGGCCTATACTTTCATTGTTTTTGACATTCTTCAGCTGTTAGTATTTTCATTGACTGCGTCTTTTGAAGATTAGAATGTTATCTAATGTAATGGAGGCTATAATTGGTCATTTCTGTAGCGCCATGGCCATTTAGTTGTGCCCTGCCAGTGCAAGAGCGGTAGAGCCCACAGAGAAGAAACAGGTTTAGGAAGACGTGCAGGTAGCTATCCAGGAAGAAACGTTCCACGCAGATTGGTGGAAATGGAATTCCAAAATGAGGGCTTATCCTTTATTGTGACCTTATAATGGCAAAAGATGAGGCTTAATAATATTAACAATTTAACAATGGTTCTTGCTCGTAAGACAAGCCATGCAGACCTCTCGAGAGGGCGGACATATAGGCCGATGAGAAGATGCAGAAGGAGGAGAGATCCTCGAATGAGATTCCAGAGATGTTTCGATGCAACATCCAGTTTTATTGCGACCTTAACTTCACAAGCTTTTAACGATTTTTATTATTATTATTTTGAAAGTAATGCTACTGTATAATTCAGCACTCATGCATTAGAAGATGACCTGTTCTTAGCTTATCGTATATCGTGTCTAAACATTTATAGAACCGTTAGAACGCCTCTGGCAACATGTGCTATTGCAGCTATTGAGAGGCGCTTTCAGCACAGAAGTTCCAGGGGGAAACAAACGAGAGAGGGACAGACAGACAGACAAAAAGACCAGACAGACAGACCAGACAGACAGACAGACAGAGAAAGAGGATGCGGGGAAGATCCCAGACATAAACCTAGCCCGTAGATGAAGGGGAAGGTCGTTTCATGTGGAGGGACCTATATCACAACATACATTTAATATGCCCGACTTTGAGGCAAGGCACACCGTAAACAAGAGACAAAGAGGGAGTCAAAACGGTCGGTATAGAGCGTAAGAGATGGACAGAGGTTGCAGAGTTGCAGAGATATTTGTGTATTTGGAGAGCAAAAGGACGATCTTATAATTATTTTATCCAGAAGGTGATCGGAGCTAGACTTCAGCCCTATAACTGGAAATGTGTGCAACCAAGGAAGGCGGGCTACGCGCCTAGCAGTATATATCGTTTAAGACTGACTGAAGGGGAAAGAGTAGCATCTTGGGGAGACCATATGAGGAGCGAGTTACAGTAATCTATAAAAGAGAGGAGATAAACGCACGGTTTTAATTGGTGCCTTACAAACTGTGTTTTTATGATTCTGATTTTTAAAATTTCGTTTGAATGTAGACCTAGTTGAGTGTAACTGTCATGCTATAGATAGAGTGATGGCTACTGCGGAGAACTGGGAAGAAGTCGTTCGTACCAATTACACTGAACTGCTGAAGTACATTGCCACTGATGCTGGTCTGTTTGGTGAACTGAAGAAGGCAGGGATCTT
>OX457045.1:46516737-46561737 GCA_949752735.1 Lumbricus terrestris | reverse complement strand
AAACGAGCAAAGGGAGAATGTATAAAAGTAGCTAGACAGTAGCAGAAGGCGCGGAGGTCTATGATTTGAGGTCTGCAGTTGGAGGTCGTCATTGTCATAGAGTTAGGCCTAATCGTCATCAGAGTCGTTATCATAGACAACGAGTTATGAACTTGCATTAAACTCGTAAAACATCCGGAGTTAGTTCCTCTACATTCTGATCGGTCAACTCGAACGAGCCGAGCGATCAGAGACGTTACATTTATAATAATATTAATAATAATGATAATAATTACTATTTTTATCATCATTAGCATTATGATTTTTGTTTCGTCTACATTTTCAGACAGCTTACAAGTGTGACAGCAATTGTCGTGGTCGGGCATTGATCATGAACAATAGGTTTTTTACTCAGCTGGGTGTTCGACTTGGTTCTGAAATGGACACAAAAAACTTGGAGGAACTCTTCAAACGTCTTCATTTCGATACAGTCGTCCATTCCGACATAACTGCGGCGGTGAGCAGTTGATCACACAATAATTTTATTGTGAACTCCGAAATACAAAATTTCTACTTGAAAGCTAATCACCATGGTCGGAGTTTGGTTTCTATTCTTGGAGGGGCTAACCTATGAGTCTGCACCTTCATGGGGGGGGGCGGGGGCTAAGCCCGGGAGAAGATACCGTTTACATGGGAAAAATAATCTGGGTCTTCTTGGGGGCTTAGCCCCCGTAGCCTCTGATGCATAGGCGGAGACCTGCGCCGAGAATTGGGGGGGACGGAAAGACGCGAGATTTTCGGAAAAATTTCTGACGACCGGCGAAATCCCGGGGAAAAATTTATTTTCGCCGCCCAAAAAGTTGATGACCTTTTTTTTTTTTTTTTTTTTTTTTTTTTTTTTAGTCATCCGGCCAAAATTTCGACCAAATCTCCAAACAAAATTCTATTTTCGCCGCCAAAAAAGTCTTGACGCTCAAACATTGGGGGGGACAAATGCATGGGCCGTCCCCCCAACACTTTTATTGGGGGGGACCGTCCCCCCTGTCCCCCCCCTAGGTCTCCGCCCATGCTCTGATGAACTCCGCCCATGCTAATCACAGGGCGCCAGTTTGTCCACGAGGGCTGTGTTGTGTCAGAGGACTTGTCCGGAGTTGAAAAAAGGACGAATCGAGGCGGTGTCACGAAATAGAGTACCCCCCACCTAATAATCGTATCCACCCCAGATGAAAAGAAGTTTAAAAAGTCCCTTCCGAGCATTAATTTTGCAAATCGACTTCCATTTGCTTTGTTTTGAACATTGCCACTAACAGGTGGGTTTATGCATATCAGATAATTTTGTTTGATTTTCTCTTAGAGCAAGTGAGCATTCAGAACACTTAAGAACATCTAGGTTCATTAAGTAAATTCGAATTTAACTTGATTTGAACATTGCTTAGGACACCAAAAAGATTTAGTCATTTTAAATTTTGATTACAGCATAAATTTTTATCAATTTTAGGCATTTTTCTATAATTGGAATATAATGGTTAATCCCCCGGATACTCGAACATACATACTCGGTATATTCCATCCCCCGGATAGCTTTATAGGGGATAGATTATGTCGTGACACCATTCACACCAAAGAGAATCGAGCTCGGTTGCAAGAGGGTCCGGAGAGGCAGTGGAGGAGCTGCCAATGTTTGTTTTGTATAACTGATGACGAGACAGCTGTGATGGTTGAGGATTCGATGGATTAAGGCTCTTGAAGATGTTGGATTTCAGTTTGGAGTGAAAAGTCTGGTGTGGGGTGCATTCAAAATGGCGAGTACAACCCAACGCGTGGAGTGCTTTTCAAAGTGTGGAATATAATTCAAAGTCTAAAGGTTGTTTTTGCTTTGTAGGAAATGTTGAGCATTTTAGATAAGGAAAGAACTGAGGATCATCACAAAGACTACGACATGTTCGTCCTCTTCATGATGAGTCATGGCATACAGGGAGAGATCTACGGCATGGATGGCAAATCGATCAAAACCGCAGAAATCACGGACCTGTTCAACGGAAAAAATTGCCCAAACCTTCTGGCAAAACCAAAGCTCTTCTTCATTCAAGCATGCCAGGGAGGTTAGCATCTATCCGCCTATTGGCTTTGAATTAAGCAGTCCCAACAGATGATGCCTCTTCACTAGGACTCTGCTGCACCAAGCATTCACTTCGCATTCACTTCGGGGCCAAATAACTAAGTTGGCCAACTAGTCACTCAACATTCGGCCGAATAGTAACAGTCTAACCAAATACGAATAATGGTCACGTGACATTTTTCTGTATTTGCAGCTGCTATTGCAAGTGGGCTGAAATGACCCTCTCGATATCATATATTTATATATTCATCTTTATTATTATAATTATGATTATTATTATTGTAATTATTATTGTTAATAGGCCTATTTTAAAATCAATTTGTGCGCGCGCAAGGTCGCACCGAAATGTATAGGCTATTAGGCCTATATTTAAAACTAGCTGGGGTACCCGGCGTTGCCCGGGAAATTTAGGATTCGACCCGCTCCGGCCACAACCCCACCACACCACACCCCACCACTCCGACCTCCACCGACACGCCACGCAGGAAATTTTCCACCCACCCCTCTTCTACTCCCCCCAACTCTTTCATTCTCCCACAACACACCACCACTAATTCCGATCTCCACCGATACGCCACCCGTGAAATTTTGTTTTTCGGAGAAAAAATTTCTCCCGAAAATTTCTCTCACCTCCTACCCACCCCCAGAACAGGCCACCACTAACTCCCACCTCCACCGGTACGCCACCCGTGAAATTTTGGTTTTCGGTAAATTTTGGGGAAACAATTTTTCCCCAAATTTCCCCCACCCCTCTTTCACCCCCAGCTCTTCCACCCCCATAACACGCCACCTCTAACTCCAATCTCCACCGGTACGCCATCCGTGAAATTTTGGTTTTCGGAAAATTTTGGGGGAAAAATTTCCTTCTCAAAGTTTCCCCACCCCTGTTCCATCCCCCCACCTCTTCCACCCCCACCCACAACACGCCACCACTAACTCCGATCTTTACCGGTACGCCACCCGTGAAATTTTGGTTTTCGACAAATTTGGGGGGGGAAAATTTCCCCCCCAAAAAATTTCCCCCGCCCCTCTTTCACCCACCGCACCTCTTCCACCCACCCCCAACAACACGCCACCACTAATTTCGATCTCCACCGGTACGCCACCCGTGAAATTTTGGTTTTCTGGAAATTTGGGGGGGGAAAATTTTCCCCCAAAATTTCCTCCGCCCCTCTTCCACCCCACCTCTTCCACCCCCCACAATACGCCACCACTAACTCCGATCTCCAACGGTACGACACCCGTGAATTTTTGGTTTTCGTGGAATTTTGGGGGAAAAAATTCCCCCCAATTCCCCCCGTCCACCGTTCCACCCACCTCACCTCTTCCACCCCCCACAACACGCCATCACTAACTCCGATCTCCACCGGTACGCCACCCGTGAAATTTTGGTTTTCGTGAAATTTTGGGGGAAAACCCTGGGAAAACCCACCCTGGCCCCCTACCCACCACCCCACCACCCCCATACACCCCACCCCTTCGCTCCCCCACCCACTCCACTCCACCACCCACCCCACGCCATTCCTCCACCCACGACCCCCCATCCCCTCGCCCCACCACCACCCCACCCCACACACACCCCCCCACTCCCACCTCCCTCCCACACCCCCCCCATCCACCTCCACCACCGACCTCCACCGGTACGCGACCCGTGAATTCCGGACTGGCAAAGGCGCTGTTCTCTAAACGCTGTCGAACGGCTGCTTTTATACGTATTACGTATAGGAGCCGAAAGAAAAGTGCCGTCGTAAGCTTGAAAGGGCAAAGGCCAACAGGGAAAATGAGTGTTTTTGGCCCCCCACTCTGGCCCCCGTGGTGGCAGAGATTCGCGAACCCCTTCTCTACGCGTCGGAAGCCGAGACGGACACAGTAGTGAAGGTTTGGAGTGAAAAGCTCAAAAACTGTGGAAATGCATTCCGGTCAAACAGACGGAATCTTCTCTTTATTTATATAGATGTATAGAACCCATGTAGGGTGTTTATATAGTTATATACATACAGGACTTTTTTAACGTGCAGTTGTACACAAAATGTGCAGTTCTAAATGGATTTGTGCAGTTGTAGAAGCACTTCTGTACAGTTAAAACTAGCAAAAAATGGTCATCGTCCTCCGATTGGAAGTAATTTACCATGGTGGATAGAAAGGAAAGAAGGGGTTGTGCAGTTCCAAAAATTCCTTAAAACAGCCCTGTATACATATTTAACAAGTTTATTCGTGCAGATGGAGCTGAAAATATGACGCAAGATTCTAGCCCGCCCGCGGTCATCAGCCATAAAGTTTCCGAGTGAGACCTATAGGCTAGTTGCAGCGTTGGAGTGCTGCAGAACGTGCCTATTAAACGCTATTGCAGTCGCGCGCACGTGTGTGACATTTTCAACACTTTCACTAAAAATCAAAACAAAGAAAATTTTAAAATCTATAAGACGGGACAGGTAAGGCTATCGTCCACGTTTTGACGGCGCTAATGACGAGAGCCTGATATGACCAAGAGAATAGTTATGTCAGGTAGTTACGTGATAATGAAGAGATTCAACGAGGACTCGAACCCATGACCTCCGAGACATTGGGTACCGAAAATGTAGGGTCATGTTTTTAGGGTCATTGCTAGGCCTACGGTTAGTATATCCATTGCAGTGACTATTAATAACCACTAGGCCAACACGCCCCACAGTTATAATCACATATCAAGGGACATTGAAACGCTGGCTAAGCCTATGTTTTCTGACTTCTATGTGGCCCCAGTATGTGTTTTTTTGTTTTCCATTAAACTTCGCAAACAATTTATTCTTTACATTTGAAAAAATCCTTTTGTCCTTTTCAAAATGTTCTTTGTCTTGCATGATGTGCATTATCTTCATAAAATTTTCTTTAGGATATCTCTACAAAGTGCTCGAGATTTGTTTTTGCAAAAATATCCATTTAGCCTACTTTGCAAAACGGTCTTTGTCTTTGCAAAACGTTCTTTGTCTTTCCAAAACGTCATTTGTCTATGCAAAATTCGGCCGTTTTGTTTCCTGCTAGTTGCCACGACTGAGGGAGTGATATCTACGGATGTTGGTATGTTGGCCTGCGATTCCGCGATGCCAGCCCAACCTCAGGATACTTTAATGGAGCAGATGAGGGAGAAACTTAGACTGGAAGATGACATCAACCTAAGTATTCCACTCGAAAAAAGGCCGGATATTCAATGCGACGCGATTGCAGGCGACGCAGTTCACGAGATGGCGGACATGGCCTTTATCTATGCGACTGTTCAAGGTTGGATTCATTTCTGCAATATTTTATTTTCATTGTAATTATTTTGTTTGCCCGAGGTAGAAAAATCCCTAGGTTAGGCTATAGGTTATTACAATTAGTAGGCCCTATTAGTTTTTTGGGCAAGTCCTTCACTCGCAATTGCTCAGCGCTTCGGGTGTGAAACTCCGATACATTGTACGCGCTGTATCAGAGTGCTCTACCTGGTCCTAAGGAGCAAGAATGCCCATGAGAACCATTGGTCGTGACCTGGACGCCGCAGCGGCACTCATGAGGCTCGCAGATGTTGACTCTATTATTATTATTATTATTATTATTATTATTATTATTATTATTATTATTATTATTATTATTATTATTATTATTATTATTATTATTTTATTATTATTATTATCATTATTATTATTATTATTATTTTATTATTATTATTATTATTATTATTATTATTATTATTATTATTATTATTATTATTATTATTGCTATTATTACTACTACTATTATTATCTGCAATTCTGTGGTTTGGATAAAGAATCTGAGACTCGTTGAGCTTCAATTCCATTTAATTTTCTTCCTACCAACAAATCTCCACCAAATATTCCTCATCTGACTGACACTTTCAGTTTTTCGAGTTGTTTCCTATAAGTTTTATGGTGATGAATCAAGTGGAATTTAGTTTTTGACAGTCGTTAGTCCGATTAATATTGTCAGTTTCATATATGTTTTGAATGTTTGTTTTTAAGGTTTTGTCGCATACAGAAGAGTTGACACTGGAAGTCTGTTCGTCCAGTGCCTCATCAAAGTTCTAACACAGCAAGCGCATAAAACGGAACTGATGCCAATGATAAGAGAGGTTGTTCGATTATTATTTTTAATTTCATGTGACTGAAAATATTTATTCCCTTGCAAAAACTATAGAAAGGTGCTTGCGACCGCATTAACTTTGGTCAGTTTTCGTAGCCACAGATAGCACAAGAACGATGGATGATGACGTGATGAAGTGTTATGGTCAGGGATTACGACAGACATTTCGGACCTCTATATATAGGCAGAGCAGTCACGAGCACGGCCAATAAACCATCCTAAAGCTTAATGATAAACGATTTCTTTAGGAACAAATTTAAGTGATTAAAGAAAGTGCAGGCTAGACCTATACAATTTTATATTTATACGTTAGGTATACAATATATATTTATATATTCAGTTGTCAACTTGAAGTTTAAACTGATTGTAGTTAATTGTCTCTGCAATGTTAT
The DNA here is from genome assembly GCA_949752735.1 of Lumbricus terrestris. Taxonomy (NCBI): domain Eukaryota; kingdom Metazoa; phylum Annelida; class Clitellata; order Crassiclitellata; family Lumbricidae; genus Lumbricus; species Lumbricus terrestris. Next base: position 46,555,131 of record OX457045.1, on the reverse strand, counting down.
ATTTGAAAAGGTATAAACCCTACACTATTCTCTATAATTATAATGGACCTATAATTACCTAACTCGGGACCCTAAAAGTCGCCGAACCCCTGTACATTTGATCCCCTGCCCCACCCTCTCGGCGGCTCTGTTATGGGCTAAGCTCTTCTAGCGACCGGTTGTCTGCGCACTTTTGCATCTGAGGCTAGGAAAATGAGACGGTTAACAATTCGTATACCGTATACTTAAGGATGTGTATCAAGGCTTCATCTCCTTCACTTTCCTCACACCCTTCTTCATGTTCTTCTCCGTATTCTTCTTATTTTTTTATAATCATCATTTCTTCTTTCTGCTCCGTTTCCTCTTCCTCTTCCCCATCCTCTTACCCCTTCTCCTTCCCCTTCCCATTTCCCTTTCCCTTCCCCTTCCTCTCTTGTCTCTGTCCCTCTCACTCCCCTTCCCATCGTCCTCGTCTTCCTCCTTCTATACCTTTTCTTCTCTTGTAGCTTTGGCTGCAGTATAAGGTCCACTTGGTCGTCATCGTGTTGTATTTATAGATTGTGTTTTCTTGCAGACATTCAGCATGTTACATGAACAGGAAATGGTCGAGTACCACGGACGATACAAGCAGATTGGAGAGAAACGTGACACATTGAGGAGAGAAGTTTACCTGCTTCCCCTGTGAACTCCCTCAAATTGAGGGTTACAAGAGCAGAGTTCGGTTCCTGCTCTTGCGGTGCTTAATCTAGCCATCTGCTGGGGGGATGGGTGGTGGAAATCCAGGTTATTTGGGGGGGGGAGGAGTGGACAAGCCACCGTTTGGCGGACGGTCAACCACTGAAGCCTGTGCTTGACGCTGACGAGTGGATTGTTTTTGCTCTTGTCATCCCTCTTTTTTCTTATGACTTTCTTTAGTATATAATCTAATTTTACCCTCTGCTTCTTAATTCTATCTGTGGAAAACTCTTTCTTGCATCTAAAAAGCAGCTGTTCTATTTTTCTGGGGGGATATCTTTCCTGAGAAGGAACTGCTCTCCCCCCCTTCCATGGAGGTGTCTGGATTAGACGCTGCTACCCTTGCTGTCAGCTCCTATATATATCGGATACTTTACTAATGTAGCGTTGTAACCGAGATAGTTTTATAGTAGGCTATGCCTTTATGCAACAAATGTATGTTGTCGTTTCCCAAAGGATACAGACATACAGGCTACACACTTTCGAATTTATGTATACGCTGCTATGCACTTACATGCCTATAGGTTAAAATGTATCTGAAGCCTAAAGTAAATTATGATATTTAATAGCATATAGTAGCTGCATTCTGTTTCAATTTGATGGATGCTAATATGAATTATGCGTGTATAGGCTTGCACGTATGCATTTAACTTATGTGGGCATGCATATAATTATGTTTGGCGCCCCTTCAAATTCCTACTCAGAGGCGCTCCCAATTACAGTGCCGACATTGCATCGGAGTTTCACGCCGAAGCGCTGAGCAATTGTGAGTGAAGGACTTGCCCAAGGTCCCTACGCGGCGGCTTGAGGTGGACTCGAACCTGCAACCCTCCGGCTGCAAGGCAACAAACATTCCCACTACATCACCGCGCCCCACAAGCATGACATGTATATGTAGATATTTTGTATACGGTATGTACGTACATGTACGTACGTATGCATGCATGAATGCATATGTATGCCTTGTTGTCTATTTCGCCTCTTCGAGATCACTACTCAGAAGGCGCTCCCGACTACAGCGCGGACACCGAATCGTAGTTTCACGCCGAAGCGCATGAGTAATCGTGAGTGAAGGACTTGCTTAGGGTTCATACACGCGGCAACTTGAGGTGGATTCTAACCCGCATAATTATATGCACGTTATGTGTGCTTTGATGTCATGTCCATGTATGTAAGTAAGTACGCATGTCTCTCAACTTTTCAGGTGACTTTTACAGAACCTGTATGCGGTTGTCACCGGTCTATAGAGGCATTTTATGTATGTATCAGGACCCACAATGTGGCGTATTTTAAATTGACATAGGTCTAATATGACTGTATCACTGTATCATTCTGTATCAATTAGGTAGCTGATTGTTGTTAGTGCCTGACATTTCACTTGAAGAACACGCGTCCTTTAGCCACCTATGGGTGATTACAATATACAGGGTGGGCCATAAAAAAGTAACCCCCTACGGTTTTTTAGCCCATATCCTGGCCAAACATAAGAATTTTTAAATGAAACTTTACAGTCTTAAAGGCAATTCATATTTACGTACAATGGTCAAATTTCAACAAAATATTTCAAACAGAACAAAAGTTATAACACTTTTAGCGAGGTCACCCCTCGTTTTTTGACGATTCAAAAACGAAACGAAACAAAAATTAGTTTTTTGCTAATATCTGGGTCAGAAGTAAGAATATCGAAATGAAATTTTACAGGATTAAAGACAATTCATATTTACAAATGATAGCTCGATTTCATCAAAATATTTCAAACCCAACAAAAGTTATACCACTTTTAGTGAGGTCACCCATCGTTTTCTGACTTTTTTGAGTCATCAAAAAACGTAGGGTGACCTCACTAAAAGTGATATAACTTTTGTTCCGCTTGAAATGTTTTTATGAAATCTGGCCAACATATGTAAATATGAATTGTCTATAAACCTGTAAAATTTCATTTCAAAATTCTTACATTTGGCCGAGATATTGGCAAAAACCTACTTTTTGTTGCGTTACGTTTTTGAATCGTCAAAAAACGAGGGGTGGCCTCGCTAAAAGTGATATAACTTATGTTCTGTTTGAAATATTTTTTTTTTGAAATCTGGCCATAATGTGTAAATATGAATTGTCTATAAGCCTGTAAAATTTCATTTCGAAATTCTTACTTCTGGCCAAGATATGGGTAAAAAACCTTAGGGGTTACTTTTTATGGCCCACCCTGTATATAGTGTGGCAATTTTTAATCTAGTCGCCCTGCTTTGGTGGGAAATTTAGGTTTCTAGGGCGGGCGGAAAAACGGCCGTTTTGGTGGACGATAACCGTTGGGTCAGATGCCGACAACTCCCTTCTTTCGTGGAAGCTGTGTTAATTTTGCAAGATTTCGTCATGGCCACCTCACATCGTCAACTCAGTATGTTAGTTGGTGTCCCTAGACAGCGGGATTATTTTATCCCTTAGGGCCTCCCTTTTTGTAACCAATGAGCAAGATGTGTGAACCTGTCGTGTATACTTTGGTAGCAAATAAAATATTTGATTGATTGAATGATTGCATTGTGTATGACTACCATTTTACGTTTTCTATTGAGTCGTTCTGCGAATTTCTGTCTTTCTGTCAGAATTTCCAAAAGACCAAAACCTTCTATACTTTTAAATCTCACGATGACCTTTTTATGCACAACGATGCATTATTCGGACGGACAAATTTCCGTAGGCCTATTGTCGAATCTTTCTGGAGGTGGTGGAATGTTACTTGTATCATTTTTTTGGGGTGGGTGAATGTTACGTATTTACATGTGAACAGCACCTCGAATTTTCTGGTCGGGGACTGTCAGGAATGTCATTCCTGCAGGGGGAGGGACTTTGCGCACCCCAAGAGACGTCAAGATTGAACACTACTGTGTGGTAAACTATGTTGAGCACACTTATTACAATTATTACAGTAATTATTGGTCAGTGTAATCGATTGGTGCTTGTTTTTTACAATGGCGCTTAATAAACGAACAGCTGATAAATAATCTTGTTTCAATAAATGATATTGTTTTAATTTACTGCCCATGATTATAATATCATGCAAACGTTTGAATTTATACGGTTATAATTTATAGCCTATAAATGAACATAAGCCTACGTTTCTTTTGTATTTAGACCTATTTTATACTGTTTGTTTGTTTGTATGCGCACTTGTTATAGCGCCCCTTCAAGCTCTTTACTCAAAGGCGCTCCCGACTGCAGAGCGGACACTGCATAGGAGTTTCACGCCGAAGCGCTGAGCAATTGCGAGTGAAGGACTTGCCCAAGGTCCCTACGCGGCGACGTGAGGTGGATTCGAACCCGCATATATGCACGTTATGTGTGCTTTGATGTCGTGTCCTTGTATGTAAGTAAGTGTGTATGTCTCCCAACTTTTTGAGGCGACTTTTTCAGAACCTGTATGCGCGGCTTCAAGGCAATGACGCCACTACTACACCACCGCGCCCCACTGTGCATGAGTATATTTATATTTGCAGATACATTAGACCGTAATAATATAATAATTATATGAAATGTTTTCAGATGATATTACAGCGTAATGTAGTATAAATTATATTTGCAGATATGATTAAATTTTAGCTTAATAATTACCAGCCAACTCATCAAAAAGGCCAATTGAACACCAGTGCAGCTCAGTTTTAAAAACATTATTAGGTCTAGATGACATCTGACGCATAATAATTAGCAATGCAATCGCGTGTACGATGTAATAAAGTGCACATGTTTTCGAGCTAGCACTATAACAACACTTGAAATTATAGGACGCTCGAAGGCTGTAGCATCAAGTAGACTGTAGAGTGTAGAAAGTAGAATGTAGCCTAAGTGATGTGTTTTGTTTGAAACAGGAAGTACGACTATTATTATTATTTTTACAATTTTTTTATATTAATTATTATTATTATTATTATTATTATTATTATTATTATTATTATTATTATTATTGTCATGCTATTGCTATTGAAAGGCTACCCCTTTTCCAAAGCGGGCATCGGGTTAACGAAAGAGCCCGTGAAGGCCACAGCGTTAAAGCGCTGAATAGTAATTGAAAGTCTTTGGAAGAGGAAGGACGTCTCCCTCAGATCGTCCGACGCCTGCGACAGGTGACGACCTAAATCAGTTAGCAAATCAATTCCTCTAGAATTGATGGGACCTAGCGTCTCCAGGGCCAACGGAATTATTATTATTATTATTATTATTATTATTATTATTATTATTATTATTATTATTATTATTATTATTATTATTGTCCATTATATTATTATTACTACTACTAGGCCTATTATTAGTAGTAGGCCTATTATTATTATTACTTTCATTATTAATTCCATTGACATTGTTATTATTATTATTACTACTTTATTATTATCGTTATTGCTCTGAAGACCTGCTGTTCTCCTTTCTATGCCAGTTTTGTTAGAGTACATATTTATTGTACACTGATCCCTCAGTTGTTGAATCTTATCGCAATTTAAAATTTTGATCTGCTGCGCTGCTGCAGACGCCTATAGGTCGAGGGTTTATGAAGTTTTATTGGGTTCTGTACGGGTGTTGTTATGACTTAAACTGTGGAATGGAATATAAAAAACCAAAAAGTTGAGTCATAATTAATCGTTGTTTTTTTAACGAGGCAGATACCACGCACACAACCAGAGCCAAAGCCACACTGAAACTGAGACATACAGATGCTCGTGCCGTATATCTCTCACCCATTGACCTGTATCGGTATGAGCGCATGTCCCGTTTTGATCCGTGAGCGTGGATGCCGTGGTTGCATACCGATGGTGGTTTCTTTGAGAGATTAAAGGGCGTGTCATTGACACCCATTCAAACGAGAAGCAGTGGTATAAGATTTTACCCGATCAACTCACTGAAAGATGAGCAAGATCATACTCAAGGCCCCGCGGGCAGAATGAAAAGCAAGAGAAAAATATGGTTTCTAGCCCACCCTCCCCATCACTGAAATTGCCTCTACGCATATAGCTCCATGCCATCTATGTCCATCCACAAACCCATCCAATCACCCACCCATACATCCTGTCTTCATCCGTCCCTCCCTCTCTTCCTATCTCCCTCCATCCTCCCGTGTACGGACTCAGCATGCTCCAGATTGAAATCTATTAAATAATTAACGCTAGCAAACTTCAAATGGGTTTGTTGATTGAATGGATGGATGGATGGATGAATGGATGAATGGATGGATGGATGGAGGAAGGGATGGAGGGAGTGATTAATTGATTCCGAAGGATGGATGAGTGGTTGGTTAGATGGGTTGGTAAGTGGGTGCCTCCATCCATCCATCCATCCGTAACTCGACGGATAGTCTTTTAAGTTGTTCCGGTTTCGGGCATAAAAATCTCCTTTTAATCCGACGCCCTATCACGTGCTCCGTTACGTCACATGTTTAGATGGCGGACGCTGCGGAGCAGAGCTATCGTACGGAGGTGACAGTTAAGTGCTTGCCGAGCCGTTAGGCAGTAGAGTCCTCATCCTCCTTCTCAGTCAGAGAAACTCTCAAGCATTCTCTGCTCGGCAGAACTAACTATGACGGGCCGGTGGAGGATAAACCCTGGTGTCAGGCTGCGTTTGGCCTTTTTCTGCGGACTTTCCGTACTGATATTCTGTACCATCCCTCGGACATGCGCCGAAGAGGTAAGCGTTATACTGATACCGTCTGTACGGTTTTTTTTCTAAAGAGGCCTACTGTTGTTGAAATAAAGTAAACAAGCAAAGTTTTGCCTTTATTTGAACGATATACAGCATGCCTTTGTAGCTGGGATCCCAGGATTGTGGTTGCAAGGTGACTGAAATCTTGGCTAAGCTGTGCGATGCGGTGGCATGAGACTGGTTAGAGAAAGACGAACTTAAACTCAGTTATTTTGGATATTCCGTGGTAAGGTTAAAAATCGAAAGCTGACCTCCAACAGTGACTATAGATTACCGTTGAGTTTTTGTTCTAAACCAGAGTAATTGAGCTGTACAACTGCTGTTGCATTTGGCTACCTCTACCTCCGATTCAGTGTCCGCGCTGCAGTCGGGAGCGCCTCTGAGTAGTGAGCTTGAATGGGCGCTATAACAAGTACGCATACAAGCAAAAAAACAAAATACAGATACGATACAATATCAATTTTGTATATTCAGCGGGTTGCTCGATAGTGTATCCCTATTGCTTAACATACACCTTACATGTTAATTGTTGCTATTTATTAAGGGCCACAATATTATTATGTAGAAGCATCAATCTATGTCACTTAGCAACTATGTGTGAAGGATTTGAGTCTCAACGTCATCCGTGTACACAGTAACCGTCTCTGCAGGTGAGATTGAACAAAAGATCGAACGCGTAATCTCCATAATGCAAGGCAAGCACTCTAGCCATGCAGTCTACCATCGTGTCCTACATTTAACAGCAAGCAGCAACGGGTCGGGTCGTTCATTTCTATATTATTATTATCAATTATAAGCCTATGGGCAAAGCATCCAAAACACGGTTGAATCACATGGTGCAGATTTGCAGACGGACTATAACGTAACGGACTTTGCAATGCAAATTCAGTGAGCATATTTTCAAGGTGGGTCATCGGCCAGCTATAGTTAGCCAACGCTGAAGTGGTGTGTTTGTTTTTGTTTTAAAACGCTCCCTTTTCTTTCGGTAGAATACGGTAAAGCAACGCACCCAAACGGGGCCAGGTACACCTGTCTTAACTTCATGGTAACTGTAGTCTATGCCCTCTGGCATAATAGTTAGACGGCTGGTTGAAAGTATCAAAAACAGTAGTAGTGGCTGTGTTAGTAGTAACCTAGTAGTAATATTTAGTAAGAGTAATGTAATGTAATGTAATGTAATTAGAAATTTATATAGCGCCGCTCACAACCAAGGCCATTCAGTAGCGCTCCCAGTGCGATAATCCCTAGAGAAAAAATAGGTAGTGATGATAATGATTATGATGATGATGACGACGACGACTATGATGATAATGATGATGATGATGACGACGATGACGATGATGATGATGATGATGATGATGATGATGATGACGACGACGACGACGATGACGATGACGATGATGATGATGATGATGATGATGATGATGATGATGATGATGATGATGATGATGATGATAACGATCCCTGATTCAAACAATCTAGATAAGTTGTCACAGAGGCAGCTTGTTTAATTCATTCAGATGGACCCAATTCACGGCCAGCATTATTCATTAGAAATAATTATAATTTGATTATTGAGATTAGGATTATTGCCAGGCCCATGATTAAAGGGAGCCTCGCACGATTGGGGTTAGTAACCCGGGGGCGCATTGCGTGTTTGCTCGACGATCGTAATCAGAGTAGATTCCTTAGGTGCTGATTGCAATCAGCTCTGTGTTCCTCGGTTATGCGGTACGTACTTCAGGTACACTCAGTGCGGAAATGGACCGCACCCGCGTTTCCGGGTCTCATCATGGGAGACCCTCATAATTATGCTCGGTATAGTGTTCTTCATGCCCTAGGAACTTGGGAAGCTGTTCGGGTGGCCGTTTTCGAAGCAGAGGGAGAGCTGATGGAGGGCTGAAGACGGAAGGTGTGGCCGATGAGGATGACTGTGTGGACTGTGGAGAGCCTTTCCAGTTTCCACTTCCAATCTGCATGGTTGGCTCTGTTTAACGTCATAGCAAAGATGATTTATCCAGGCTTTGGACTATACTGTCAGACCAGAAAAACAGTGATGTTGTGGAGATTTTTGTTACATGTTCAACGACACTGTTTTCATAGCACAGATGAATAGTGTCGCCCTCCTCCTTCATCCAGTCTCGGGACTGGCACTGGCAGAATACAACCAGGGGCGTAGTTTACGTGGGGATCTGTTTAGCCTGCCCGTTTCATATGGCAGGCTGCTTGATATCAGCGTCATGTTAATTGTTCGACCAGACGACCGTTGGAGAGGGGAGAAGAGGGGGTTGTCGTAGCAGTGACCCTCCCCCACGGGCGTTGGAGAGCCCTGAGTGGCAGCTCCTTCTTTGATGCGGAGCCGGGGTGTTTGGGGTAAATACTGCTTGACCTGAGGGTGTTCGGATATTTCGATACTTTGATCCGAATATTCGAGAGATAAGGATAGGGTGGGGGCCAAGTCGTGACCTTAGCTCGCGGGTGTTATTCTATCGAGTGAAAGTGTAAAGGGTCTCTGGCCCGGGCAACATAGATCTTGCTCAATTAGGGAGCAATCACAGGGCTCCCGTGTCTATAGGGGTTGACTTTTATCCCCTATGCAATTTCATTAGGTGAGTGTAAAAGTTACCCGACCGGAGTTGGGAGCGCTTCTGAGTTGTTTCTTTGAAATTGCGCCAAATAATTTGTTGAATGAACTAATCAATAAGCAAATAATATTAGGCCCACATTAGGGCCCATGGTTAAGACCGCGCGGGTACTATCTGTTGCTCATGAAATGCCAGAAGGAATTGTATCTACCGTGGTCCTTCGGATGTGCCCCAAATAGTTTTTGTATGGTTCAGTGGGGCAGAGGATATGACACATTGAGCATGCTATAGCTGCATCGGTAGACTGTGCGTCTCCGAGCTTCCTGGTTGGAGGATGTCGATTCGCATACCGATATGTCTTAATTCGGAGATTTGAATCTATATATAGCATGCGGGAATCTTATCCAACCTAATCTATGTCTTATCTGATCTAATCATGAATTTCTAGCGCCGTGATTGTAACGCAAAGACATCAATCGTAATAGTAAACATGAATTTATTTATATAGCGCCACTTCAAGAGGAATTTTTCAAAGGTGCTCCCGACCTGACATAACCAAACTCCAATCACAGAGACTGGTTTTCAAACGCTTGCAGAAATTGGAAAAGGGGCAAAGAAATACAAAGAAGTTGAGTTGCACTCCGAAATAATGGTTATGGTCCATGGCAGTAGTAGTAACGAGGCTGAAATCCGGCTGGTTAGTGGCAAAAAAGCACAATAGTGCCGTGCTAGATAGCACGTAAAGCATGGTGCACAGTCTAGAACAATAGGCCTACCGATTATATAGAAGGACCTACAGCTTAGCATTGCATAATGTTGTCTGTCATGGTCCAGTGTAGATTGGAGTGTGCTTTGTGTGTACCTAAGGTGAGTTTTCACATTGGAATGCGACTAATATAGCTTCTCGTTATATTTCTATAGGCGTGTGCCTTCTAATAATAATTATTCTGTGTTTAGCGCATTATCTATGCTACAGTCTTCACGGCAATAGCCTAGAACTGATGCTTTGATGAAAACTTGATTCGCTTAATATTAAGGTCATTGGGGGCAATCACAGGCATAACAAAAAATAATAATGGCTCATCATCCTTTGTGTAGAAACCACATTGCACTACAACAATTATTATCTGGTCCATCATACGAACTTACCACAACTCCAGGCAGTGTTTAATCTAGCTCCTCTGCTTTGGGGTGGGTGGGAAATTTCAGGTTTCTGGGGGCGGAAAAATGTCCGTTTCGGGGGATTGGGTGGGCGGCAAAAGATTGGGTGGGCGGCAATCGCAGAGCCAAACACCGACGAAAACTTTTGATCGGCAAGCTCGAATTTTTTCTGACGAATTTTGCTTGGTCTTTCTCAAAACATTTCCCAGAAAGATAGTAAAATTGTGGTATGTATATTCCATACTTTGAAATCCGATGACCTTTCTTTAGTGTTAGTTTTTTTATGGTTTCTCTTACAATATCGGAAAACATGATTTTAATCTTTCTCTTCAAATTTCCCCAAAATAAAGACTTTTACATATCAACAAATACACTGCATGTGAGCAAGGCCGGCTAAATTTTTCTGGGAGATTTTTCTGGGAGGGATGCTATACTATGTTAGTAAGATTTCAATACAATTTTTTTTCTGTTAGGGAATAGTACATATATATGTATGTTAGTAAGATTTCAAGATTTTTCCTGTGGAAAATGTAATTCCTGGGGAACTTTCCCACCCAGACATGCCTAGATTAAACACCGACTCCACATCTCCCTATATACATGTATCTCTCCACAGGTCTTTCTCGCGAAACTGGCTTGGCGCCCAGCTAGCTATAATAGTTTTGCTCCAACTTACCTACTTGATCCTTGTCGTGTAGGCCTACTCGGCGCAGTCGGCCTCTGAAGGGGCGGCGGTGCTTTCAACCCCTCGTTTATTTGCAGTATGCAAGGGTGCGTACTTGTTCTGTGGTAGACCAGGCGCATGTTGTGGGATTGTCTCCCTCTTTAGCTGTGCCTTTTCTGTGTTCTCTATAGGTCACTCTCTGTCCTCTGACACATTCTATAAGCACTTGAAAACTGTTATTTTTGGCCATGCTGGAGTCAGGAGCACCTCTGAGTAGTTTACCTAAGGGGGCCTTAATTGAATGAATGATTGAATTAATTAATTAATTAATTAAATTGATATCCTCGTTATCGCAATCGTAATCTCCAAATTTTTCAAGCGCCACTCGAAAACCAAGCGCAGGGCACCAGCTTATTCACGAGCGCTGTGACCTAGGCCTACAGTTCCTGTTGTGGTGGACGACTTAGACTCCGACAATCAGTCTAGAATCAAAAATCCTCTCAGACGACATATTTTTTATGGTCTGCAGGATATGCCGGCGCCATCTATTGATAGAAACTATATGGGCCAATGCATGGAAGCTGTTAGTTGAAGAACATAATTATTAGAAGACATAGGGTGTTCTAGACATTCATCTCTGTCCTCCCGGGTGGCCTTGGCTTTGTTTGCTGTACACACACACGCCGAGGCCAGAGCGAGCGATTGAGCGATCCGGGTTTTATACATACCACAAAAATGAGACGTTCCGTTTCCGAACAGCTTAGGATTTGTCATTTGTGTGCTTATTTCATCTGGCCAGAAACCGCAGACATAGCCTACATATATAGATCAACGTCATTTATTCGATACAAGGTTGGAGCTAATTGGGCAAATAACGGGAAGGGTAGCGTATAGAAATAATTTGCACAAATATTGAACTTTCTAAGAGTTTTGTCGGTCGATTATTCGCGCTAATTGGGCTGTAAAACATATCTCGAGTGCTGAGCTGCTGAGGAATTTCCTTCGTCTGGTCCGTTCGAAGTTCTGTTTGCTCAAGTAACACGCTCAATTTTGCCGACCGGCTAACTAACTAAATCGCCCAATTATAACCGAAGCAGAGACTCACAGCTGTTTCGCGTACACACGGAGCGCACTTCTGTCGGATATGGAACAGAAGTGAGCAGAGGATGTAGTTTGAATACGGTGTAGAGTAGAAAGTGGCGGAAATAGATTAGACGTCGAATTTTCGCCTGGGCTCTCCATGTTGTCAAATCCCTATACCATTTTCTGATATATTCACTACTTTGGGGACGCCTGTGTGACTCTTGAATCTTAAGCTGGAGACCAGTTTTTATCTTGGCTACCTGGCGATTTTGTTCTGCGTAACTACATCCTGCGAAATCAGCTATAGTTCTTCCGGCGACCCTAATTTTTTTGGATGCTGTAGATGTCTCAAGGTCATGGGCGGAGACTTGGTCTACAACTCGCGGGGGACGATCAAGTGGCCGAAGGAAGGACGCGAGATTTTGGTCGGACGAATGCCGACCGAAATTTCTGACGACCTTTTTTTAAAGTCATATGTCCGAAATCTCCAGGGAAAAAACATACCATTTTCTCTGTCAAAAAAGTTGAGGACTTTTTTAGTCGTTTGGACGAAATTTTCCTCAAGAAATACAATTTTCTCTGTCAAAAAAGCTGATGATCATTTTTTAGTTATTTCATCTAACGTCACCAGTGTGTTCATGAAGTCTACATGTCCTAACACTTAACGAATGGGGGGGGACAAATGCATGGACGGTCCTCCCCACCTCATACATTGAAGGGGGCCGTTCCTCCTAAGTCTCCGCCCATGCACAAGGTTACGATTGCACGGATGACATTGCTGAGTTGTGATACGAAATCGGCTTCCTAATAATGGTGATCCTAATTGCAAAATTTATATAGGGCCACTTCAAGAGGACTCATCAAAGTCGCTCTTGATGTTCAGGACACTAGTACAGGACTACTCGCAGGAATGGCAAACAGAAGGAAAAGTCGACGAGACAGGAACTGGAAAGTGACGCCACAGAATGTGTGCATAGTGAACAAACCGATCCAATGACAGGCAGAAAGACAGAGGATATAAATAAATTATATCATCGTAGTCGTGAATTTTTATAGCGCCACTTAAAGAGAAGCTTCTCAGAGGCGCTCCCGACCTGACAGCACAAAACCACGATCGCATCAGTTCTGTTTAGATCTGTTGGGTAGCTACGTTAAGTGCCTTCGTGAGATTCTAGTTAAGGCGCTATATAAATGGTAATATACATCAAAGGGAATTGTTTTCAAATGTTTGCGGAAAAGAGCAAACAAACACGAAGAAATTCATGGCGGAGATTGTTTTTATATACCTTAGTATAATTTCATGTGGGGTACAGTATTCTCAGCAAAATATATGCAGCTATATATAGCCTATAAATAGCGATTCTAATTGTAAAAAGATCAGCAGCGTAGCCAGAGAAAAATGTCTGGGTTTTTCCAAACAATACGCGTCTTTGATTGAAAGAATTTCGAAATTATTTATTTTCTGGTGTTTCCACAATAAATACGCCTATGCCAAGTATATAAAAAAATTACTGAGCCTTCCGTGATGGTGGTAGAAAACTCACGCAACATGCCACTTCATTTGCCCTTGAACTTGCCACTTTGAGTTTGATCGGCGTACGCTCCGAGCACCGTCGGAGCAGCAGAGGTCGCAGCATCACACCTATTATGCCAGTCTGCTGGAAGCTGAGCAAACAAATATAGTCGCTCAAAATGCTCAGTTTATCAATGGAATATTGGTTCCACAGAAAAACTTTGACCGTGAAGTGTGTCAGGTAGACTTCTAGCCAGACAGAGCAGATAAGGCGAAGTGCTCAATGATCGCTGACCTAAATGTCTTCATTATTAGTCAGCGCACATCAACAACAGAAGAAGAAGAGGAGATAATAACGAGAAGACTAGAATTAGAATGACTGATCAAAGCAATCTCTAAGTCTCTATACATTTCTCGTCATTGCATTGAAGTGTCGTTTGCCCTTGGCGGTTTTCGTGCTGCAGACAATTTTTCAGTGAGTTAGCGAGTGAGTATGTGGGCAACGTAGGCTGTCTGGCTATACAATAACTATAGCGCATTTTCAACTACCTTATATAAGCCTACCTTGAACTTTTTCATGAACTTTGTTTCGTTAATACTCTAGAGTCGCTTTTATTTTTCTTAGCTGAGCTGGGAGCGCTCCTGAATAGGTTTCTCGAAGGTGCGCTATAGGCCTATAAGTCCTTAGAATGAACGAATGAATGACTATGTTGCAAATCCAGAAAGGTGTGCATGTAAGACAGTAAATAGTTGTTCTGCGGACTCAAAGGAAACTCTGAGTGAGCAAACGAGTGAGTGACTGAGTAATCGAGCGAGCAAGTAAATACCCGGCAATTGGTTGACGTGTGAGTTAGAGCGGTCGGTCTGTCGGCCAGACCGCCTCCGACGTACTAAACAGACCATTTCAATAGAGAGACTATACAAGGCCTACTATCAAGACCTCATGACTTTGTGCTACCTACTGAGGATGACACGAATTTCATACTCGCAGTACGCTTTAAAGGCCTCCTTAAAGATAAACTTTGCAAACAGCCATGATCAGCAAGCAGCAACCATACCATTGTAGCAATCAACCCACTATACAAATGATCCTTCTTACTTATGTCCACGTATTTTTTTGCAACAATATAGAGGATTCAACCCTCAGGATTGCATGTTTGTCATCCTGATTTAAAATAAATGCATTTATAAATTTTATATCCATCTATCTTTTTGAATGATTGCCGAACTGAGCAAGCCAGCAAGCAACCTGTATGCTTCCATTCGTCTAGCACTCAAGCATGCATAGCCTACATTACGTAGTAAAGAATGAGTGAAAAATGGTGAATTTTTAAAATAATATTCATTCATTCAAAATAAATAGTGATGATTATGATGATTGAGTGATTGCATGCATTGGTTCAGTTAAGGTTTCTATCAATGCTGCTGCGATCGGTCTTTGTTCAGAGCTATATCGGAGTATATAATTTTATAGCCTACCACGTATACGAGTATTGTTATTGCAATGTCTGCAGTTCAGCTAAAACCACCATGGCTGTTGCATTGCTGTTCATTTAAGGCCAACAGATGCGTTGTATGCAATCAACATTCCCTCACAACCAGAAGAACTATAACTCTGCCTTGTATGAAACAGAACTCGCTTTTTAAATCACCACCAAACCCAAACACTTTGATAATTATTCTAGACCATTGACCCTGCTGCAACAGTGCAGTTCAGTTGAGTCCCTCCAGGCGCCCTCCTGTAAGAATAACATCCACCCACAACTGGCCCAGGGGAACAACCGCCGCCGCCACCGCCTGCCTAGACCGTCGACGATTCGGATAACCCAATTCGGTTGTAACGCTTGCTTGGAACATTCATCACGACTGGGATTTCTCTGAGTCTTATCTCATCGTTGCTCTGTAATGTTCTCGCTTATCAGAAGGCGGTGGCTGAAGCAGAGACAGCAGTGTTCTTTCTGGCTGGCATTCAGTCTCCTCAATAGCCCGCAGTGCCTGGAATGTATTGTCCATCTGCCAGTTACTTATTCCGTCTAGTAGCAGATGAACAACAACGTGGGCTATTGTATGGTGGCAAAGTGGTCGATTGGATTCTTGTGCTCCTCTAACGATTGTTCGCTCTGCTCTGTTTGCATGTGTGAGCAGGTGTGTGTGTGCTTGTTTGTCCTTGTGCTTGTGGGTTTGCCGTTGTGTGTGTGTCCTTGTATAGGTAGGTGCGTGCTGGCGTGCGTGTGTGTGTGTGTTTGTCCTTGTGTGTATGTGTCTTTGTATAGGTAGATGTGTGTTTGTCCTTGTGCGTGTCCTTGCATTGGTAGGTGTGTGTTTGTCCTTGTGTGTGTCATTGCATAGGTAGGTGTGTGTGTGTGTGTTTGTCCTTGTGTGTGTCCTTGTATAGGTAGGTGCATGCTGGTGTGTGTATGTGTGTTTGTCCTTGTGTGTGTCCTTGTATAGGTGTGTGTATGTGCGTGTTTCTCCCTGTAGAGTTTAATTGTTTCATTGCTGAAGAGTCAGAAGGGAACAATCCATGGGAGGAGAGTTGCAGCTCAAGGAATTTCCTGATGGTGGCAGTGCATACGACATTATTCAGATGCTGCATGATACTGGAGGGGTGGAGCAGGCATTGCACCTCAAGCAGAGGTCAGTCAGGGTGATCAGTGTCATGTGACGAACCGTCACGAACGTGATATGGAGCAGGGTTTCTTTCATGGAAGAGCAAGGACATGACCCGCATTGGAACTATTGGGAAGTTGAACGCGAGGTCGTAAAGACTGAACCTGTACGTGGCAGCATTTGTACAGGCCCCAAACTTCAAGGCTTATACCTAGCAGGCAGGGCGTAAAGTGTGGCTGGACGGTCATGGACGGCGTCCATGCACTTATTTTGAAATCTGAACACCCTCCAGCCACTTATTTGCCAGCACAGACTGAAAAGGTAATGGGCGTCCAGGCACTTCTTTTGGAAAGGTAAGGGGCGTCCAGGCACTTATTTTCCCACACTTTTAGCACTGCTAGCAGGGCCTGTTCTGCTGTCGATTAGACTGGTTGTCACGCCGGGGTAATTAGTAAGTTTGATAAAGTTGAGTATATTGTTAAAGAGGTGATCTCGACATGTCTGCGGAAATCCTGATAAATTACAGATATCTCGTGAATGAATATGTATATTTTTATTGTATATATTTTTATGTATAAGTATATATAAGTATATTAGCATATCACTTAAGTATAATATTAGCATATCACTAACTGTACTTTGAGAGATCTGTGTGCGTGTATCCGGAATGGGATTGGGTTACTGTGTTAATCTGTCACCGTCAGCTGTTAGTGTTGCCAGTCATTGGCAACACTGTCAATGTCATCATAATTATCATCATCATCGTCATCATCATCATCATCATCATCATCATCATCATCATCATCATCATCATCATCATCATCATCAACAACAACAACAATAACATAATTCATCATCGTCGTCGTCACCATTGCCATTGTCATCATCACCATCATCGTCGTCGTCATCATCATTATTGTCATGAATATCATGATCATAATCATCATCATCATCTCTATCATCACTACCACCACCACCACCACCACCACCACCACCACCACCACCACCACCACCACCACCATTTTCATCCCCATCATCGCTGTCGTCATCGTCATCGCGAATAGTTGTTAGTGTTTCAATTCCCTGTGAATATCAATACAAGTGAATGTTGTTCTATTGCGATCGTCGGAACCTTTCCCCACTGCAGATGACCCCATAAACACCAAAAGCTGTTCTTTAAACACCTGTATAATTATAATATATATTTGACGGTGGATTTTGACACCGCAGGTGACCAGCCACTCTAAGGGCTATGACGTCGCACGCGTGCACGTGTGTGTGTGCTTGTATTTGTGTGTGTGTTTGTATTTGTGTGTGTGTGTGTGTTTGCATTTGTGTGTGTTTGTGTGCGGTTGCTGTACTCGTCTATACCTTCCTGCAGCGCAGTTGTTTCAGAGTGGATTACCGTTTGCTGAAGCATTTGCCGCTTCTTCTGATCTTTCTCTGCTTGGTCGGCTGCAGAGAGGTTGTCGCAGATCTTGACCCCAGATGCATCATGCACACACCTTCAACTGTAACCAGATTAATAAGCGGGCCATGCAGGGAGCTGTGATCAGTGACTAATGGAATGGTGAAGAAAACATGGTCTTTGTCGGCAATTTTAGACGTGTGTGTTGTGTTGTGTGTGTGTTGTGTGGTGTGTGTGCGTGTGTGTGCGTGTGTGTGTGTGTGTGTGTGTGTGTGTGTGTGTGTGTGTGTGTGTGTGTGTGTGTGTGTGTGTGTGTGTGTGTGTGTGTGTGACGAAGAGTGAGAGAGAGACAATGTGTGTGTGTGTGTGTGTGAGTTTGTTCGTGTATGTCGGTACTCGTGTTGAGTCTCACTCTCTATGTCCTTTAGCGGTAAAATACGAACTACCAAGACTTATCAAGTATAGACTGTGCTATATATATTCACACAATAAGTTCTACGGAAGCATTGTAGCTATCTGTAGTGGAATCAGTGTCTGATAAAGTTACAAGGAAACTACTATGTAGCACTTCAACCTGGATAAGGTTAGTCAAGGAAAATTAAGGTAAGGTATAAGGCAACCTAATAAATTATATGACTTTTCTGAGACCTATTGTAGCCTATCCGTTTATGCCTTTTTAAGGTAAGGATCGGAGAGTTAAATGTCTGAAATAAGCCAGCATCGGAAAGCGAACCGCGGTCCCGCACGATCCCTAAATTCAGCGCAATACGCAACCTACGCTCGAACCATGGAGTGTATACCTAACCGGGGCATTAATATTATTAAACTATCTAGCGAGCGAGTACTCGAATTGATGATTGCTTCGAGTAGTCTCGTTGATCCCTCACTGGCGATAAAGCGTTAAGGTAGAAATCTTATCTCAGAGTAAGTTCAACACTTCGTCTCAACCTCTGTCAGCAAGCCTGAGTGCACCTAGATATCTTCAGCGGTGGCTTGTACTGCAATCTCATGAGCCGCTGTTTTACAAGGCGGCTTTGTCGGAACCGACGTTAGTTGTGAGTGAGTGAGTGAGTGAGTGAGTGAGTGAGTGAGTGAGTGAGTAAGTAAGTATGTGATTGATAAAGTGAATAAGTAAGCAAGCAAGCTGCCTTTCTCGGCGTCTGACAAGGGTTCTTGAATTATCTGCTGGTGTCTAATTAAAATCAGTTTTATGATTGATCAAATCTCTTTGTGAATGTGCACATTACATATGGCATGAATGCATCCATCGAAGTCACTCCAATACATCTATACATCCATACATTCATCTATCCATCTATACATCCATACATTCATCTATACATCCATACATTCATCTATCCATCTGCTCGCTGATAAATCATCCAAACATTCATCCAATCATCTATCCATTCACACTGAGTGGGGGAATCAGACGTTGATTTATGTGTGGTTAGGGGGTGTGCAATAGGGTGGAGTGAAAAACACGAATATTAGAAATCGAAAATCCGTTAGCAATAAAAAGTTGTCTTATGGTATGGGGTCAAGAAATATCAAAAAAGTTTTGAAAAATATTAATGTCTTCCTTTGCCCCCAGAGGGCCAAAGTTTCGAAAATTGGAGTTTTTTGAGAAAATTGCAGGTTTTCTTATGAAATATTTTTAGTGTAAAATAATTAACCACCAAGCAATACATCGTTGGAAAGAGCTCTTTAAACTGAGTAAAATCATATCTTAATTTCAAGAATATTCGCATATTTGTAGGAGATATTAACTTTTTAAGATACCCCACGTTCGCGACATGTCGCTATGCCTGAAAATGGTAAAACACTAATAACTTTTTTATCCTTTGCGATATTTCAACTTGTAATATGTCATTCTATTCAGTTTATGACAGTCTATCTGACGGTGCATTTAAACTTATACGAACCTTCCATTAAGAATTTCAAAGCTCATGAAACCCTACAAAAATGAGGAAAACTAAAGAAAATGTCCTCAGAAATTGCAAAACTTTGAAAAAAGTGTAGATACTTTTTTACGTTGCAGCCTGCAAATGCACCACTGACAATTGCAAATGTACCAAAGCCAGAAAGGTTCCAAGAGAGGAACAAGTGTCCTACATGATCAACAGACATTTAGAGTTATGACGATTAGCCGTCAGGATAAGATTATATCAACTTCACTAAAGAAGCGGCATGATAGAAAGAGAAAGGAGACCATGCGCCTATAATAATTATGTCGTAAACGTCTAGATTTCGTCAACGAACAAGCATTAGCAGACAGCAGTGTTCAAAATAATGAAACGGACAGTGAAGTAAATCCAGTAAAGTGTTAAATCTTGCCAGAAGATGAATCCAAGGATGTGTCAGAAAGTCAAGACCTATAATAGTAGTAGTAGAAGTAATAATGATAATAATAATAATAATAATAATAATAATAATAATTTTCGTTTAATCAACAATCCGGTTGACAGAACGTAACCGGTTGCAGTGTACACTTTATATGCAGTTGAAACAATAATATTTACAGGAACTCAGATTACAGAATACACAAATCTTAACTATACTGACTTAACAGACAGCTTGCAATAATCGGCGCTAATAGCACCTGCAAAGCTGTCGTCCCAGCGGGGGCTCGAATTCGTTACCTCTCGCACTCTTGGCCAGGGTGTTATCCATTACTCTATCGGGTATAGGCCTACTTCACAAAATTAATTAAACTAAGCAAATGAGAAAGAGATTGTCAAAGCTGTCACGACTCTGTGACCGATATGAAACATCGGATAGAGCAGATGCGGTTATTCCAAATGCTGTACTAGAAGACCTTGGTATTCTTTCACACATCGAATCAAAACATGTGATCGATCGCTATGAGCTTCGACGTGTGAAAGAATCACTAGACAGAATGCAATGCAGGAAATTGAAATAAGGGATTCAACTGAAACATTGTACTTTGATGGTCGCAAAGATAGAACACTGAAATTAGAAAAAGAGCACTCGTTGGAATACCAAGGTCTTCTAGTACAGCATTTGGAATAACCGCCCCTGCTATATCCGATGTTCCATATCGGTCACAGAGTCGTGACAGCTTCGACAATCTCTTTCTCATTTGCTTAGTTTCATTACGGTAGGTATGCCTATACTATAGGTCTTGACTTTTCTGACTCATCCATGGTTTCATCTTCTGGCAAGATTTTACACTTTACTGGATTTACTTCATTGTCCGTTTCATTATTTTGAACACTGCTGTCTGCTAATGCTTGTTCGTTGACGAAATCTAGACGTTTACGACATAATTATTATAGGCGCATGGTCTCCTTTCTCTTTCTATCATGCCGCTTCTTTAGTGAAGTTGATATAATCTTATCCTGACGGCTAATCGTCATAACTCTAATTGTCTGTTGATCATGTAGGACACTTGTTCCTCTCTTGGAACCTTTCTGGCTTTGGTACATTTGCAATTGTCAGTGGTGCATTTGCAGGCTGCAACGTAAAAAAGTATCTACACTTTTTTCAAAGTTTTGCAATTTCTGAGGACATTTCCTTTAGTTTTCCTCATTTTTGTAGGGTTTCATGAGCTTTGAAATTCTTAATGGAAGGTTCGTATAAGTTTAAATGCACCGTCAGATAGACTGTCATAAACTGAATAGAATGACATATTACAAGTTGAAATATCGCAAAGGATAAAAAAGTTATTAGTGTTTTACCATTTTCAGGCATAGCGACATGTCGCGAACGTGGGGTATCTTAAAAAGTTAATATCTCCTACAAATATGCGAATATTCTTGAAATTTAGATACGATTTTACTCAGTTTAAAGAGCTCTTTCCAACGATGTATTGCTTGGTGGTTAATTATTTTACACTAAAAATATTTCATAAGAAAACCTGCAATTTTCTCAAAAAACTCCAATTTTCGAAACTTTGGCCCTCTGGGGGCAAAGGAAGACATTAATATTTTTCAAAACTTTTTTGATATTTCTTGACCCCATACCATAAGACAACTTTTTATTGCTAACGGATTTTCGATTTCTAATATTCGTGTTTTTCACTCCACCCTAGTGTGCAAGGCCTTTACGGCCATAAGAGAGGATATAGAGAGGTTGAAACCTCGCACCTCTGGCATTTCTCACTCTGTCCACCAAGGCACCAACCCCTTTATCCATGGACCCATGCTTATCCAAAACTCTCTCTCACACACACACATGCCCACGTGCACGCACACCTACACACACACAGCTACACTTATACCTACATTATAACTTTGCACTCGCAACACACACACACACACACACACACACACGCACGAGCACAGACGAACGCACATACATACACATAGCTGCTTGCATATGTATTGACAATAATTAAAATGAAGTTGTTGTAAGAGCACAACTCCTTTCTACGAACTGTTCAGGAGACGGACTTCGAATTCGACGACAATCTGCAAGTGAAGCGAGATGGCGACAACTCCACTACAGTGGGAGTTCCGCCTTACTCCAGCGGAGGAAAAGGAGGAAACAGGACGGGAGATGACGAGGCTATGATGGTCATGGACGAAGCAGGGTCTGGTAAAGAGAGAGAAGACGAGGAGGAGATGAGCGGGTCCTCTCCTCTACCAGACACCTCCAAAGTTCCACCTCGTCCTACCACCAGCAAAGCACTGATTCGTACTCCTACCAGGACACCACCCAGTGGCGCTACGATCTTTACGCCAGAGCCCCCGAAAGGCGAAAGCGGTGAGCTCTCCGTTCATTGAATTTTTGTCGGAATCTTACAATCTTACTAATCACCTATCTTATTAATTGCTCCAAACTGTCCAGCTACCATTTCGGGACTTTTTGGAAGGAATTATTGTCAGAACTTCACGGTAAATACTAATTAAATTACTTCCAATTGGGGGGGACAATGACCTGGGTTTTTAAAACTAGTGTCACCCTCCTATCTCTCCTGCAGTCTCACCTCCAAATTCAACCTCTCCTCCGCTTGCACTCTCCTCTGCTGCATTCCATTCACGACTGAAAACCGAACTCTTCAACCTATCCTATCCAGATTCCAATCAAGTTCCATCACCCAACCACCACCATCACCGACAACCACCGTAGCACCACGCTGTCTCCTCGGCTTGACCTCCCCGGATTTTGACCTGGCACTGGAACGAAAACGGCAGCTCTGGCTATTGCGGACTTGATTTGATATAGCGCCGGTGAATAAGCTGGTCTCCCTGACGTGGCTTTTGTGGGCGCTGAGAAATTCTCGAAGATTTACATTACATTACATTACATTACTGCACAGAAGTGCTTCTACAACTGCACAAATCAGTTTATAACTGCACGGTTTGTGCAGAACTGCGCGCTATGTAAAGCCATGCGGACTCATTTCTTTCGGTCTATAGGCCTACAGTATACACGACAGTTTGGCGCAGGACTGTACAACACAACTTTGCTTTGTACCTTCTGCATGAAGTCTGTATACAGACTGCACTGCAGTGCGACAGCCACTAGCCTAACCATTTTTTGTGCCCCTTTTGTTGCAACTCTACAAAGAGTAAAGCAAACTAAGTGCTCAACGTTATTCTCCTTCCTAGAGCGAACGATAAATTGTAAGGCCATCTGGATATTCCAGAGGACAGGATAGAAAGCAAGATATTTCCTTAGTGGATGAATCTTAGGCAGATATTGGTGCTCATTGCTCAACCTCATGCCATATCCTCGAGCGAGAGCCTCGAAAGAATGAGGCCGTGTGCACTGTGCACGAAAGATTTGGCCATGGCTAGTAATAGCATTCGAGGACAGCCTGGACAGGGTAGAAGGCAAGATCTTTCCCTATAGTGGAGAAACGTTAAGCAGAAGGTGATTGGCGTCATGGCAGGGCATCTAATGGACTGATATGCGTGGAAACTGTCCCTCAGGCGTTGCGTATAAACCTCTGTTGCTGATACAACACAGTTTCAACGTACAGGAATGTGGACACTGCGCATGCTGCGGCCCCACAACACAAAGGGTTATCTGGACAATTTATCGATACCCATGAGCCAACGATCAACTAGGCTCTCTTTTGTGGTGGGTGGGGGCGGGGGTGGGGGAGAGTGTAGCGGCCCAAGAAACCATTATTTCAAGGAAATAGTCAGTGATAGATTAGCGAAGAGAGACTGGAAATGACTCACGCATTGGTCACGAATCAGAGAAGTATAACATATCAGAATATAATAATATTTGTGGATGACAACTCCACCATTGATCGCACTCTTCTGACAGAGCCAGTCCCAAGCCTGGATAAAGGAGGAGGGCAACGCTAATGATCTTCGCTATCACACATCACTGTCGTTAAACTGAAATAATTACTCATTAAATGATATTAACATAGAAAGCGTTTTGAAGAGGGACAAAGGATTGTAGCTGTTTGTCGGTTGGTTGGCCCGGTCTGGTTTGGCCTTCATGGTGGACTGGTTGTTGGAACTCGAACCGGATTCGTGAGTAGCTGAGGAAACGGTTATTAAACAGGAAGCTGGGAAGAGAGAGAGCGACTGCAGGATGGCAGGCATGAGCCATGCATCGAGGCAGGCAGGCTGGTATGTAGGCAGGCTGGTAGGCAGGAGACAGGCAGACAGGCAGACAGAACAAAAGGAAGTGATGGCATAAGGGTTTTGAGTGATTCAGAAGACGTGGAATGTGTCAGTGTCAGAACACTGTTAATTCATCTGAAATGCAATAACCAATTTTCACTGAAAAATTGAAAGCCATGCATGTCCACTGAGACGATACTATCATCCAAGCCATTCCAAGAGTCTACTACAACACATGCCCTGAAGAATTCTGCCCCAATCTTCCATAAGTTGGCTTCCTAAATAATGTATACCTGTATACTCGAGTAGCCTTGTTTGGTGATAATCCAGAAAACCTCTCCCACTGTATACTGTGTATACTGTATAGGCCTAATGCTTCCTTTCCAGTGATGACCTTGACCTTCCCCTCCTTCCTCTCCAATTTTTTAGTCTCCATGTGATGCAGTCTGAAAAAGGAAGTGAAGGACCTAATGCGTTGGTCCTATACGGAACATGAGTCACGTCTAACAGCTCTCGACCTTAGCTTAAAGGACCGAAGTTATAATTATAGGCTAGCGACTGCATGTGTCAATCTGCAAATTTTTCATTGAATTTATTAGGTGTGGTATGCGACACTACAGCGTATAGAGTATTATAGACCTATACCCGCTTTAGCGGACACTGCGCTACTCGAGGCCCATGATAGGTTGAGAATTTAAATCAGTTAAATGAAGTCCCGTGATGAATATAATATGCGAACCTAGACCCCGTTATCTCTTGGGGTATTTCAACTATAGTTTGCATAACACTTAACCCCTTTGCTGGAGAGATGCTGTGTGTTTGTGTGATTGCCCCTATGGTGTATAGATCTGTGTTTGGATTCTCTTCTCTTGTATTTTTGTCACTTGCCTGGGAACGATTGGCCTATCTCTTTCTCTCTCATTCAAGCGGTTCATCCTCTCATCCTTGACAGATGGGTGCCAGCTTGCAGCGCATCTCGACTACTCCCGTGCAGTTGGGATTTATTGGGCCACCCCACATTAATGTGTCACCTTCGCTGACGTAATTCTACCCTTTGGACTCTCCTCCGCTATGAGGTTGGATTGGCATCTCCGTTGGATGTAGTTAATTTAATGTACAACTATATATATATATATATATATATATATATATATATATATATATATAAATATATATATATATATATATATATAGCGACTGTATATTGTGTAGTGTGTATAGGCCTACCCTTCTCTTTTTTTAAATGAATTTGGTCGGGTGAGATCCTAGGCCACCGCTGTCCGTTTGAATGGACGCCAGCTTACTAAGGTTCCGTCTACGGGTCGTGCTGTGATACATGCTGATCGAGATTTAAATCTATGAAAGAAGCCAACATCGGGAGTCGAACCGCGGTCCGCACGCTCTCCACATACAGTGGCACATTGGACGCAGGCTCTACGCAGCCTACGCTCCGACCAGTGTCTCTAACTTTGCCAATAGTTCATGTTACCGAAATCACATTAGATATATTTGTCTATACAGAGGTTAATGATTTGCTTTTCAAACGGCTACCTGCCATATTTGGTTGTTTAGTTGCTGTTTAGCGATACTGGCCCATTACTGGGTCATAACAAAGTAGCGGTCGACACCGGTTTGACACGGTGCAGCTAAACAGAAGCTAAACAACCAGTCATGACAGACAGCTGTTTATAAAGTTGAGCATTACTTGAGTGTTTGATTAAATGGGGTTTCTAACCATCTGACCTTTACTTTCTTGGTATGTGTCTTGTGTTCTTGGTGCTGCAAAATGATCCATGCATTTCTGTTTTCCATATGTTATTATTCTGCAACATTTGGTAATTGTTATGCAGCAACAACTTTGGTAGGCCCTACTTATTGTGTGCTCCATTGGTTGATTGATCGATCGATCGATCTATTGATTGATTGATTGATTGACTGACTGATTGATTGATTGATTGATTGATTGATTGATTGACTGACTGATTCCAGCAGTTGTGACTTTGAGGGTCTGGTACAGAATCCTCATGTTCATTCTTCTTTTGTTTTCCGATCAGTTTTCTGATCCATTTCCGAAAGTGCAATCAATATTATTTTCGTTTTTCCAGAATACTTCCGCAGTACGATTAACTTTACCTCGGTGACTTACAACCCGGCCTTGAACAGTCGCACGTCGCCAGAATTTCTCCAGTTGGCCTTCCAGATCCAGTACGCCATTGAGGATGCGTTCAGGGACATACCTGGAAAACAGTCGGCCACCGTCATCCAATTCAGGTCGGGAGATAATAATTTCCGATTCCGTTCAGAGGTTTCCATTCTCAAGAGATAATTGTGTCATCCGGTGGTATTATAGTGGAACCGTGTGGTTGAATTAGTGGTCATGACTGTCTATTTTCTAATCTAGTTTATTGTGATGAAAGTAATTGAAAGTAATTTAGTCGAATTGATGTAATTTTATCTTATCTAATCTAATCTGATTTAGCCTAGCCTGGCTTAGTCTAGTTTGGTATAGTCTGACCGAATAATGCACCCCATCCGTCCGTCCGTCCGTCCGTCCATCCATCCATCCATGAGTAAATCAATTCATCTCCATGTTGCAAAAGTCATAAATCGAAAACTTGTCTACAATTCTCATCTTCGTGTCGTTGCAAATTACTTAAACTGAATAAAATTATATCAACCTAAATTTTCTAAGATGCATGAAATTATGTTGTTGAGCCAACATTATTTAGATTTATATACGATCTGTCCCTTTGTTCTTTATGTCTATAGTGTGGACTACTTTTAAGTAGAATCATTGGTTCATAAGACTGCACTGCTAGTTTAGGGGGCTCCCTACCTAACTAACGGCAGTGGTCAAAGTGGTTGGGTGAGCAGTGGGAACGCTGAATAAGTTTTATTGGAGCGCACACGTGTTTCCACGGTTCCATGCATAGTGAGCAGTTGGAACGCAAGCAAAGAATTTCGAAAGCAGTGGGAACGCTGTTCAATTTCTTTAATCAAGTACCACTGATCCTGATTAGTCTCCAAACAAATGATTTGACACATTTTTATCTGATTCTCCTTTACTGGTTGTCGTGTCTCAGACCTGGAAGTCTCGATCCAGAGGCCAAACCATCCGTCATAGCAACGATCGACTTCGAGACGGTCGACTTCTACAACAACCTCGTTCTATTCAACGTCTTGAACGGAGCCGTCAACAGAGGCAGACTCGGTTCGATGACCGTCTCGCCCCACGGATTCAGCTTCCGACCGTTGGGGGGTGAGTAGCATACTGAACACTGCAGCTCATCTATTATTATGCATGTGTACCGCCCGTGTTTGTTTATCCGTCAAGTGTTGTTTCCGGTTTCTCACATCTGACGGCCGACTGCATGGGCGTCGACGGCGGCGCCTCTTTTGTTCTCACTTGGGACTGGCACTACCTGTTGCATGAGGGCGAGCAGTGGCGGTCTTGTTTATGTGTGCTTGTATCTGGATATTATATATATATGTACATACAATTTATATATGTATGTGTATATATATCATATTTTATATATATACCCAATACCCATGCAAAACCGATTTGCTGGACCATGTTGTGATCTCTATTTACCCAGACATCGCTGTATGGGTAAATATATATATATATTATGTATATATATGCACATGTTTAATAGACCTATTTGTGTGTAGCCTATATATAACGACCATCTACGCTCTCTGTGTATTGATAGACATTGCTGTATTCATAATGCAAATTTATGCGTTTGTAGCAACCTTGAAAACGTCTTAGGAAGAATATTAAATTTTTCTGGGAGAATGTTGTAGTTATGTAATCATTTTACTGATTGATTTCGTATTCTCTGTTACTTGATGTTTGTCCACCGGGGCGCAAATCTTCGCAGATCTTTGCAAATCTTTGCAAATCTTTGCAAAAAGTAGAAGGGATGAATCTTCTTCTGCAATTGGTTCAAAAAAGAATAGATCTATATACTTGCTTACTTTATTGTCATTAGGAAAGTCAATGTGAATTCTGTGATTGATACCATTTTGCAGTAAATAAGCTTTGATCCTTGGTAATATTATAAACATTCGTTTTGTTGCTGCATCCTACGTTGGCTACGTTCTTTCATGGTGCCATATACTGTTTATTGTTGGAATTTTTCCCCGTTTTTTGCCATGGTCTTGGCGCTTTTGGTCTTTGAGCGTCAAGGCGTTTTCGTTCATCAACAGTATTCAACACTGTCGCGATGCTTTCTGCTATAGCTGTCGCTCTGTATACAATGCTGTGTGCATATGTCTATATGTCTGTGTGCATGTGTCTATATGTCTGTGTGCATATGTCTATGTGTCTGTGTGCATATGTCTATATGTCTGTGTGCATATGTCTATATGTCTGTGTGCATATGTCTATATGTCTGTGTGCATATGTCTATGTGTATGTGTGCACATGTCTATGTGTCTGTGTGCATAGTTATGTCTATATGTCTGTGTGCATATGTCTATATGTCTGTGTGCATATGTCTATATGCCTGTGTGCATATGTCTATATGTCTGTGTGCATATGTCTATATGTCTGTGTGCAGATGTCTATATGTCTGTGTGCATATGTCTATATATCTGTGTGCATATGTCTATATGTCTGTGTGCATATGTCTATATGCCTGTGTGCATATGTCTATATGTCTGTGTGCATATGTCTATATGTCTGTGTGCAGATGTCTATATGTCTGTGTGCATATGTCTATATATCTGTGTGCATATGTCTATATGTCTGTGTGCATATGTCTATATGTCTGTGTGCATATGTCTATATGTCTGTGTGCAGATGTCTATATGTCTGTGTGCATATGTCTATATGTCTGTGTGCATATGTCTATATGTCTGTGTGCATATGTCTATATGTCTGTATTCTGCTGCTTTCCCTTTATAATGTAGTCCGCTCTGTTAGCTCTCTCCCTATATCTGTCTGTTCCGCTCTACATATCTATCTCTCCTATCTTGTATCTGCCCATTCGTCTGATTCTCTCTTTGTATGTCATACTCGTAATTCTAATCACCAATCTTCTAGAGCGCCATTCGAGACCCAAGCGCGGGGCACCAACTTACTCACGAGCGAAACTCGACTATATGTATATACATCTTTCAGGTAACGGAGTCGTCTGCCCAACGTCGATCGGCCGCGAGCCAACGAGTCTGCCTCGGCGGGAGGACACGAAGGCGAACCTCATGCTCAACAACCGCTTCATCTGCGACGGGTTCCTCACCGAAGTAGCCTACTTCCGTGGCTCTCCGGAGGGAGCTTTCTTCATCGGGGTCTGGAAGCAGGACACGGAGAACAGCTTCATACTCCGGCACCGCATCGAGGTTCCACCGGCCCCGATCGGGATCCACCGCCTGCGGCTCCCAGAACCTCTTCCGGTGGAGCGAGGGGACTTCCTGGGGATACACTACCCAAGGGCCACCAGTGAGGGAGTGATTGTGCACTCGATTCGGGAGGATGGGGTCATCCCGGCGCAGGAGATGTTCCAGACGCTTGTCATCGATGTTTTTGATGAGGATCTACCGACAGATCGAACGATCGATGTCGAGAGATTTACGAAGTGGCAGGAGACGAAAACGTTCGCTCTACTTGGAGTTTTGTCTACGGACGGCGCTTATCCAGGTAATCAATTTATTATTATTATTTTTTTATTATATCTGCATAATTATCATTCTTTGTGTTGTTGTTGTTGTTGTTGTTGTTGTTGTTGTTGTTGTTGTTGTTGTTGTTGTTGTTGTTGTTATTATTACTAGCTGAATCACCCGGCGTTGCCCGGGAAATTTCGGTTTTTAGTTCTCAGCCACGCCTGATCCCGCTCCCACGCTCCCGCCACGCCTGACCCCGCTCCCACGCCGCCCTTCTCACTTCGCCTTCCATCGGTCCCAACCCGTTCCGACCCTGGGGTGCCCGGCGTTGCCCGTGAAATTTAGTTTTTCAGTCCAACCCAGTTACAACCCGTCCGCATTTGTGCGAAACCGCGTGCGAAAAGATCTGACCTCGGCGAAAAATGAGGTTAGGAATCTATTGGTTCGTTGAAAATCGATCGGCGAAAATGATTGCGTCTTAAATACTGATACATACGACCAGGGGCGGATCCAGGGGGGGGCAATCCGGCCATGGCCCCCCCATTTAAAAATTGCATGGAACGTGGCCCCCCATTTGGTTTTAAACACATGTAGTGGGAGAGAAAAACAGGACATCTGGCCCCCCCTATTAGAAAATCGTACGGGACGTGGTCCCCCCCGTTCGGAAATGGCATCTTCTTTTGATAAGTTGGTACTTTTTCCCGGAAAATTGGTCGATGACTAAAAAAGAAAAAAAAAAGTCATCAGTTTTTTCGGCCGATGAAATGGTATTTTTTCCCAGAAAATTGGTCGATTGACCAAAAATTTTTCTCCTGTCTCACAAGACCAAAAATTTTGGCCCCCCCTCGAAAATTCCTGTATCCGCCCTTGCATACGACATGGCTAAGATTAATTAAGATTAATATTAATTAACGGCATAAAGCTCTATAAGAATAAGTCCGGCCATGACGTCATTAATGTATTGGTTTGAATCATAAATATATCATCGGTGGTTTCAATGTTGATAATATCGATGTGTTGTAAGCAAATGGCGTGTTAATAAAGACAGGCGATCAACGTGCATAGCTTTCGAATCGCGTGTGAAGTTAAAATGTTGACAGCACGGGCTATAAAATTAATTGACAGCTGAAAATAGTGGCGTTTAACTCCAAATGTGGGTAAGAATCGATTGCAATTTTTTTTTAAACGAATCGCTGTAATTTCCGAGTAGACCTCCGAACAAAATTCGGACATCCCACACACAGAAGGACAAACTTTGAGCTTTATATTTAAAGATTATTATTATTATTATTATTATTATTATTATTATTATTATTATTATTATTATTAGGCCTATTATTATTATTATTATTATTATTATTATTATTATTATTATTATTATTACTACTATTATTATTATTATTATTATTACTATTATTATTATTATTAATTATTATTATTATTATTATTATTATTATTATTATTATTGCTATTATCAATCACCGCCACCACCACCACCCTTTATTGGTTTCTTTGGCGCCTGTAAAAAATTACAGGGTATCAACAAATAGCGGATGAATTCATAGCACCGAAAGCAAACATTAAGAACGTCGTCTGACATCCTTTACTGACATTTCTCCAACGTTTGAACTCTCTTATTGCGAGTCTCAGGTGGCAGTGCTCCTAAAACTGATCCATTTGTACTTAGGGAGTATAGCAGCTGTTGACGTCTATGTCGTAAACATCCGAGACCTAATTGGACTAAAGGAAGGGAGGGAGGAAGGAAGGGCGGAGGAGGGACCGTTGGAATTCGTCTGGATTGCATAATCCTCGGGGTTTTCCCAGTGAAGTGATAGGTCGTCCGGAGGGTTGGAATTCGAAGGAGATCTGAGGCGTTTCTCCAAACTTTATCTAGCGCTTCGAAAGACGCTGCCTTCAGTGCCTTGGGTGCTCGTTAAAACCGATGGATGGATGGATTTCTTTGCTGCGGCGCTCTGACTGCTTAAGCGCTTCTACCCGAAAAAACCGATATGGTTAAAAATTTGGCCTAGAATTTGCAACGAATATAATGGGCTAGACCAGGGCTGTTTTAAAGGAATTTTTAGAACTGTTTTTTGAACTGCACAACTCCCTCTTTCCTTTCCCATCATTCATGGTAAATTACTTCCAGTCGGAGGACAATTGCCGTTTTTGCTATAGTTTTAACTGTACAGAAGTGCTTCTACAACTGCACTTATTGTAGTCTGCACGTTAAAAAACCTGGGCTAGACCTGTGCGTGTTTGTCTTTTTGTGTGTTTGTGTGTGTGTGTGTGTGTGTGTGTGTGTGTGTGTGTGTGTGTGTGTGTGTGTGTGTGTGTGTGTGTGTGTGTGTGTGTGTGTGTGTGTGTGTGTGTGTGTGTGTGTGTGTGTGTGTGTGTGTGTGTGTGTGTGTGTGTGTGTGTGTCTGCAGATGCGAAAAGTTGAAGAGATTTTTCAATCAGTCAGTCAGTCAGTCAGCCAGTCAGTGTCTGTGTGTGTCAGTCCTTAAGTCAATACCGTCAGTTAGCCATGAAGCAGCCATTCACGAAGATAATTGGACTAAAGTCAGCCAGTCAGTCAGCCAGTCACTGTGCCTGTTTGTCAGTCAGCCAGTCAATCAGCACACTATACTTATCAGTTAGCTATACTCACGGAGCCACTTAGCCAGTCAGTCATCGGAGCCTGTTAAAGGCAAATATGTTTGCGTGCACTGTGCGCGCTGTTAATGGAGTCCGTTGCTTACTATCAGCACCGGGGCATTTGAACGATTTCATGGGGACAAGAACACTAGAAGAAACGTTTTTGTGAATTTGTTCGTGAAAGCTGAAAAAGATTAGAGATCATTACCATGATAGCATTGCTTAAGTGACTGACTGTGGAGTATTTATTAGTGTTGAGGTTGTTTAGGATTTTTATATAGGCCTATATATACATACTTACAATTATATATGTGTTTGCGTGTGTGTATTATATATACAGTTATGTATGAATTATATATATATATATATATATATATATACGAGCAATTGGCAGTGGAACAGGACTGTGCGAAAAAGGTCACAGATAAACCCTATAGAGAACGATTACATCACATACATTGTATATTGCATTTGCTGTGGCTGGTCCGTATACTAGGGGCGAAACTATAACGACTCGTTTCTCCTTATCAGTCTTTCGTTCTGTAAAAACATATCTTTTCCCCAGGTTTTTTCGTGCTTAGAGCACCTCTGAATAGTCATTCTGTCATTTCTGTGAGAAGCGCTACATAAATGTATATATATACACAATACAATGCAATGCATTATATTACAGACCCTCTCTTCTTTTCCTCTGTGAATGTACTCTCGTGTATACATGTATGTAGGACTTTGTATACGTTAAGTTCACTATGTAAGTTCATGTAGGTATGATTTTTACGTATGTGTCCGTGCATACGCTGTATGCATGTATGTATCAATGCATGCATGTTTTAGTGAATGAATGCATGCATATATTTGTACGTATGTGTATGCACATACATGCTGTATGCACGCTTGCATATATGAATTTGTGTAGTTATTATAGTTGTATATTGTATTGTATTGTATTGTAATTGTGTCTGACCATTAATTTCATAAAGCGCTTCTCGCAGCAAGAATCTTACAGAAGCGCTCCCATGATGTGCAACCCGAGAGAAAAAGGCAGGCTTTGAGACGAGGGAAAATGAGGAAAGACTACCAGAGCGAACTTTTGTATATTGTATTGTATTGTATTGTAATTGTGTCTGATGACCATTTATAAAGCGCTTCTCGCAGCAAGAGCCTTTCAGAAGCGCTCCCAGTGTGTGCAACCCCGAGAGAAAAGGCAGGTTTTGAGACGAGGGAAAATGAGGAAAGACTACCAGAGCAAACTGATTATAGGGAAAGTAATTTCCATAAGGAGGTAAACGATATGGATTGAGCTGTGGCAGTCCTGATGCGGGGAACAAAGAGCTAGGTCAAGCCGATCAGAGGACCTAAGAGGACGCAGCGAAGTGGCAGAAACGGGGCGAAGTTTAAGATCACACAGATACTTCGGAGCAAGTCCCAATCATTGAAGCTTGAGGACCAAATAGGAACTTTGAATTGTATACAAGCTTAGAGTGGAAGCCATTGAAGCTGTTCAGTCATGAATGTGGAAATGTGGGAGAATCGAGGAAGACGGGCAAAAGGCATAGCATCAACATTTTGTACAGATTGCAGAGGAGCTATAGGCGAACCTTAGGGAAGCCAACAAAGATAGAATATTACAGTAGTCATTCGAGAACGGACAAAAGCGTGAACAATTGAGGTGAAGGTTGAAGATGAAACAGAATTGCGACAATGACTGAAAGTCGTATATGGTTATAGCCTAGTTGTGCGGTCTTACTAGGCCTACATGTAGGTCTACAGTTATTCGATCTCGGAGTTAATTCGACTTCCACGTATAACTGATAAGTCTCATATTATATATCATTGACCTATTTTTTATGCTGTAATTGAGTTGTGGCAGTAACCTGATAAGGAGAATCCCGTGTTTGCGGTTACGGCACAAACACACGAGCACGAGCACACAGACACACAAACGTTAAAAAATATATGCTGCACAATGATAGTGCACATTGTGTGTGGTTTTTTTGTTGAAAGTAGTGATTATGTGCTGTTCGTTGATGATAGCGGGAGTTGTCTTTCCTGGACCTGTCCGTCCTACTCAAAGCCGTATCAGTGATCAGCTGGTTGGTTATACATGTAGGCTGAAGCTATCAGCAAATCCTTTGGCAATAAATTAGTCCATGAGATCAGACAGACAGTCTGTGACAGTGTTGTTAGCAGCCAGACATTGCCGCCGTTGGCTAGGCATGCAATACTCAGTGCCCTCCTCTGGGGGAATCAGACGCTAAACAGGGGTACTTGGGGAAGGTATGTGCCCTTGCCCAATCTATTTTTTTTTACAGAATTTCCACTCTGTTGTGGTAGCTTTTTAATCTGTCATCCTTAAAACATTGCTCTACTATTTCTATGGCTGATAGAAGTGGTTTAGGGTCTCAAATAATAATATACTGATAATGAATTATTTCTTCATCAAGCCCAATTATTACTATTCAGTTCTGCTGCTGATCCCGTGCAGTATCAAGAGAATACTTGTGATGCAGGGGCGGATCCAGGGGGGCCAATCCGGCCATGGCCCCCCCCATTTAAAAATTGTATGGGACGTGGCCCCCCCATTTGGTTTCAATAAGCCATTAAATAAATGTAGTGGGAGAGAAAAACAGGACATCAGGCCCCCTCCCTATTAAAAAATCGTACGGGACGTGGCCCCCCCGTCGATTTAGCGGCGGTCGAGATCCCGGAAAATTGGTCGATGATTTAAAAAAAGGTCATCAGTATTTTCGGCGGATGAAATGGTATCTTTTTCCGGAAAAATTGGTCGACGACTAAAAAAGGTCATCAGTTGTTTCGGCGGCACAGCAAAATTTTTCCCCTTTCCCACCAACAAGACCCAAAATTTTTGCCCCCCCCTTCGAAAATTTCTGTATCCGCCCTTGTTGTGATGAGTATATTAATTTTGACAAAGCATTTGACGATCAGAAGAGCTGCAGAACCTGCTGTCACTACTAGCAAAGATGCAGTATATCATGAGTTTGACAGCATGCAGACAATAATAGCAAACCAGACATTCATCAAATTTATTATGAAAACTAGAAAAAATGCGTTCAATTTTCAAGAGCACCGCAAACGTAAACAAATTTCTTAGACGTTGAAATACTCCAATAGGAAGTGGGATTTAAAAAAAACCGTTTGAAACTGAGGCAAATAGTACTGCCATTTGCTTATAGCCAACCAATTGAGGCAAGGTAGGCTTATATGCTCATAAATACTAACGTGTTTATGTGCTGTATTCTGTACCAGCATATACTGCTTTACTGGTTTTCTATTTTCCGTAATACTGCAGTGGGACGAGCCTGAGGTCAGATTATTATTATTATACTCTAGGGAATAATTGCAGATGAGAGTTTAATTATGTACTTTGCTCTACTTGGATCAGCTTATCCTCAAAGCTCAAGAAGGTCCCGAGTGACTGTGGTTAAACTGTATACATGTCATATATATATATATATATATATATATATATGATATATAATTTATAAATGACAATAATATTTCTAAAAATATTATATTGGCAGTATAGATTATACCTATTTTCATGTGATGACAGTATGAAATAATTACAATGGGATATAATATCATTATATCATATTATGATAGTAAATAATAATAATTGCCAATATTTATTACAACACCTCATAAATATTATAATGTTAACAGCAACTCATGAAAGCTAACATTAATTAGTCTGTTCGATTTTTCTTTGGGAAGTAAATTCCGAGGGAACATTCTTCCGAGATGCCTAGATTAGACACTGGGTCGCAGTGCTGCAGCTGTTTGACTTACTGCTAGATAGCTAATGTGGACAAATAAGCTATCCGGCTTGAACTTGATTTGATGTAGCACAGGTGATTAATGTCATGGTTCTCCCTGATGCAGGTTTAGTTGAAAATTTTCTTAAAGTATATTGGGCTGATCCTTTAGAGAACTGTACATTAAATCAACGAATCAAACAATCAATCAATTAATCAATCAGTCAATTAACTAGTCAGTCATTAAGTCAATTGAGTCAGTTAGTCAGTCATTAAGTCAATTGAGTCAGTTAGTAATTCATTAAGTCAATGGATTCAGTCAGTCAGTTAGTTTGTCCCTCATACAGTCACTAACAACCGAGTCAGTCAGTCACTTAGTCAATCAACCAACCAGCCAATCATCAATCAATCAGGCAGCCAGCCAATCAATCAGTCAATCAATCAACTAAATCAATCATGTATTGATCCAATAATCCAGATGATCTGACAGAAGGCTAACACGAGAAACTATCACAGCGCCGACAATAGTTTAACCAACGAAATCAATATAATATCCATAGATACATTTTACCGAAAAGTTGCTCGAGTAATGGGTCAAAAGCAGACCTAGAAGAGACCAAGTCCCACCAGGCAAGGCTCCCTTCCCTGATTTAAAATTGCCTAACAACCGAGTCACATTTCATGTTTGTTTGTGAACTTGTTATAGCGCCCCTTCGAGCTTACTACTCAGGTGCGCTCCCGACTACAGCTCGGACACTGCATCTGAGTTTCACGGCGAAGCGCAGAGCAAATGCGACTGAAGGGCTTGTCCAAGGTCCCTACTCGGCGACTTGAGGTAGATTCGAACCTGCAACCCTCCGGCTGCAAGGCGACGAACATACCCACTACACCACCGCACCCTACAATAAACTACCAATTATCCTCGTTACATTGAATTTGTATTAACAGTACTATTAAGACGATCTTGCTACTACACGCTGTCCTGGTAATTGCTGCCATCGCTGCAGCGTCATCTGCGATCCTGTTGCAGCGTATCCGTGTATCGGTCGTGCAGCGGAGATAAGATCGGAGCAGGCGACCGAGTTCTGTGTGTTCCACGACGGGTCGATTTACGGTCCCTATCAGAATTGTTTTCCGGTTACACCCAGGAAAAGAGTTATCTTTACATCCTGGTCGATCCAGCTGCACATGGAGATAAAGCCTGGGAACCCGGAAACGGGATCTACGAGGCTTTTAGGTTTATATGTCGTCCTCTGCATGGTATAGACATGCGTGTTCAAAACAATAACCTGGTGCACATTTTAGGAACTAAAAAAGGCGATGAAAACCCATTTGAGGGATATCATTTAAGCTTAATAGGATCGGTTTTATGTGTGTCGGCCAAAAACAATTTCCTGAATGGTATGTGAAAGCCTTCTGTTGAAATGTGAAGATCTTCTATTGAAATGTGAAGACCTTCTATTGAAATGTGAAGTTCTTCTATTGAAATGTGAAGTCCTTCTATTGAAATGTAAAGGCCTTCTATTGAAATGCGAATGTCTTCTATTGAAATGTGAATGTCTTCTATGGAAATGTGAATGTCTTCTATTGAAATGTGAATGCCTTCTATTGAAATTGAATGTCTTCTGTTGAAATGTGAAAATCTTGTATTGAAATACGAATGCCTTCTATTGAGATGTGAATGCCTTCTATTGAAATTGAATGTCTTCTATTGAAATGTGAATGTCTTCTATGGAAATGTGAATGTCTTCTATTGAAATGTGAATGCTTTCTATTGTAATCAGTGGCGGCGCTAGGGGGCTGGGGCTAAGCCCCCCCTACAAGAGGCTCAGCCCCCGCTAAAAAAGGGCCATCCGAATTTTTACATTGAAAATTTTCGCCTCGAGGCTACAGCCCTCCCCCGAAACTGAAATCCTGGCGCCGCCACTGATTGTAATGTGAAGGTCTTAATGTAATGACGATGAATAATTCTTACCATTGTGTTGCTGTTCTGTCTGTTTCCCGCCACATCACACAGCCACATCGACGACCATTCGTCTGCCAATCGTCTGCCTAGATTCGGAATTCCGTTGCAACGATGGCGTTCACTGTCTTCACATCAGTCAGAAATGCGATGGACGACGAGACTGCGATGATGGATCAGACGAATTTGAAGACAACTGTCGACGTAGGAAACACCATCATCATCATCATCATCATCATCATCATCATCATCATCATCATCATCATCATCATCATCATCATCATCATCATCATCATCATCATCATCATCATCATCATCATCTTCATCATCATCAACATCATCATCATCATCATCATCTTTGTTGTTGTCGTTGTAATCGTCGTTATCATCATCGTCATCATCATCGTCGTCGTCATCATCATCATCATCATCAGCAGCAA
>OX457045.1:46474237-46511737 GCA_949752735.1 Lumbricus terrestris | reverse complement strand
AGGCGTAGTTGTTTTCCAACTACTAATGGATGGGAGGCGGGGTAGGTGTGAAGTGGCGTACGATGGTATTAGTCGTCACTGCTGGTACGATGTCAATCAACGCAGGCCTACTGACCTAATGCAGAATTGCTTACTTCATTGTTATAAATTCAAATAAAATCAGGTGCATGCATACATATGTTAAGTGATACCTTATACCTATCACGTATAGCAATCCCCCCATCGCATGATCAGAATAAAGGCAATCAAAAGCATAGGGTGCTTATGAAGTCATCATCCTAATGCCAGTCATGATTAGCAGCTTTTCCTGGTCAGCATGATGTAGATTTTTCATTGATCCGCACAGTAGCGGAGTGGGTAAAGCACTGGGCCTGCAGCTTGAAGGGCACAGGTTCGTCAGTGTGTGGGAACTGGCCAAGTCCTTCACGCGCAATTGCGCAGCACTATCGATATTCTGTCATATAGTAATTATTGCGCTTGCACTTTCAAACTTTGAAAGGAGGCAATTCAATATGCAGACGGAGTGTAGACCTACTCATTACTCATGTAGGACTCATGCTGACGAGTAGCCTATATACCGCAACTAATGACAACCTAGCCTATATAGGATAATAAAAATTATTAGCCTATGTAGACAATTTTAGAGAATGGTTTCTCCATGCATGTTGAACGTTTGATTTCGTTTTTTCTATAGCGCTGCCCGAATGTGTGGCCGGTGGAGAGTTCCGATGTACAGACGGGACCTGCATTGACGCCAGTCTACATTGCGATGAACACCCTGACTGTCCGGATGAGAGCGATGAATCCGACTGTCGTAAGCATTTAAATTCTCTTCTCTTTTAATCGATCCTGTATTGAAACTTCCCTGTGTAGTTCGGACCACGGCTGATGAGAGAAACTCCGGGGGGGGGCACTAAGCAGAGCTGTCAAGGGACCCCTAAACTATCTCAAGGACTCAAGGCTTAATGAGAAAAAAATTGAAACTAATTGAAGTGATACAAATGCAGGAGGTGCAGCCTACAATTTTATATTTATATATAAAATATGATTTTATTCAGCAAGTTGTTAACTTGAAGTTTAAACTGATTGTAGTTAAATAATTATAGGCCTATAATTCATAAACTTTTCTGTCTATGACTACCTGGCCCTGACCCCTACAAATCGCCGGTGCCCTGAGTATTTTTCCTTCTGCCCTCTTCTCAGAGGCCTTGGTTCGAAAAGCAATAATTGTTGACTATGGTTCAATGTTGTAGGCTACTCTCTTTAGAACAGCCTAGGGTTGTCAAATTCTTTTTAATGATGAACCAGAGGCAACATTTTCCAACAAGTGACGGTCCAGGGCTCCAAAGCATAGTGGGGTGCATGAGGTCTGGAAGTGGCTCAATGACCCTGTCCCCAGAAGTGTTTTGCAATACTAAATCCGAACTGGTGGGTTTTTACTACTTTTTAGTGTACAGACAGTCTTAATTTTGAACTTCGTTATCAAAATTCTCACTCTATAAATATAATGAGGTGAGGGTTTCGCTAATTGTTCCTAGTCTTCACAGTGATTTGTTTAGTTTTGTGTGCAGTGAAAAGTGAAAACTGTAACTTTCATTCTCAAAATTCTCTATTATCTATAGGCAAGTACACGCTGGCCCGAAAAACATCTAATTGGAAAGCCAACTGCCCACGGGCAAGACGGTTAACATCCATGGTGCGGATATGCTATTTCAATATTTGCATAACAAAGAATATATACCTACTCACGTATAATTGGTCCCTCCCTATGGAATCGGCTTCCCCCATCAGTTCGCTCTGCCATTCTTTCTGGTAGTTGTAACGTCTCCGTTTTTAAGCTTATTTTTAGCAGGTATTGAAAATGTACTGCATTTAAATGATCTGTTCAAAGAGAAAACCAATTCTTTATAAATGTATAATATAATCAGAAACTGTTAAATAAACAATACAATTATGCAGTGTTCCTATTTACTTATTTGGCGTATCATTAATTATAATTATCTAATTACTTATCTGTGTTCCACAGTTGAGATATTTGATCGATATCGTTTCTGTAGTGTAAAACGGCCTTGAAATAGTTCTGCAGATTCTCTGTAGATTCGCTGTATGAAGATAAGCAACCCAGTGCTATATTTGAAGAAATAGTTCTGCAGATTCTCTGTAGATTCGCTGTATGAAAATAAGCAACCCAGTGCTATATTTGAAGAGGATAATGAGATACTGCCAAGCTGTGGAATCCAGATCGAATACCAGACAAGACAATATTCAATACTTCCGTAGCATCAAATTATCATACTCCAGTCAATGAGAATTTCCTTCCCAATTGAAAATGACCTTGAAATGTCAACCAGAGACAACGAGCCCAAAATCGTTTCTCTACACACGAAAAATCGTCTCACCAACCGTCCCAATCACAATGTAGACTTCACGGACGTTAGAATTCGCAACTTTGAACTTCTAAGTCGCCTCTACTCTCACACGAATGCCTCGTACTGTTTTACGACCAGATACGAGCATAATCCTCATCCTCACCATTGAATAAACTTCAAATGAATTGCCAGCCACAACTGGACAACCATCTTTCTCAATGTTCATGTAAGGAATCAACCGTTTATGTCGAATTTCAATGACGTGGCTGTTTCCATTCAATTCTGTCCGTTACGCTCATTTCGATGCTTTTAATTGGTTACGCGTCAATGCAAATGTTTTCGCTTACGTAGCGTCCGTAGTAACCGCTTGACGTCACCATGACTGCCTCGCTCATATACGCAAGATTCGTGGTTTCCTAGTTACTAATCCACTAGACGCCAAATCATTAATCTAGACACGCCAATTAAATTATCTAGCTTAACTCCTACTTAGAATTAACACTTAACACTAGATAAGTTAGTTTGATAGATAATAGCGATTTAATACGCTACAGTAGTGTATCCTCGTCTTTCCCTCGTCTAAAAACTTGCCTTTTTTCTCGAAGTTGAACGCACTGGGAGCGCTTCTGAAAGGCTCTTGCTGCGAGAAGCGCTTTATAACTGGTCAGATAAGATAAGATAATTAGAGAAGTGCAAATCAGTAACGGCTGTTTAG
Source organism: Lumbricus terrestris (assembly GCA_949752735.1). Classification (NCBI taxonomy): domain Eukaryota; kingdom Metazoa; phylum Annelida; class Clitellata; order Crassiclitellata; family Lumbricidae; genus Lumbricus; species Lumbricus terrestris. The sequence continues at coordinate 46,508,653 of OX457045.1, read as the reverse complement.
ACTTGGGGTTTGTGCTGTGCTATATTTTCCAGCAGCTCCTGTATGCGATCCAAGGACACAGTTCACCTGTAAAGATGGGACGTGTGTCGATATCAGTGGATACTGTGACCGCACCAAATACGATTGCCCGGACGGATCGGATGAAACCGATTGTGGTGGGTGCTTCTTGGTAGAATGGTTCTATGCATGCAGCAGCGAGAGAACTCGGATGCTTCTATGAATCGCTTTTCTCTTTGAAAATTTGCAACTTTTTTCATTCTTCACGATTTCCTGTAGCACCTCTTGAAGGGACTACTCAGAAGCGCTCCCGACTCTAGCACGGCAAGAAAGCAGTTTTGAGTTTGATTTTTTTAAATGCTTCAGTAAGAGTCTCATATAAGCAGGCGTGGCTCCTGGGGAGTTCATTCCAGACCACTAGGCCCACCAGGGAAGAGGCTCGATCTTGCATGGTTGTAATTCGTGCGATTGAAACCAAGTGCAGAATGGAGGAGGTAATGGCTTTGGATATTCGTGGAGCAGCGGAACTCTTGCATGGTAGTCTGGGGCATACCCTACAGCCTGTTGAGTTCGAGGTCTGGGTGGCCTACAAAAACCGAATTAGCATAGGGCCTATTCTAGTCAAAAGGAGACAAGGGAACAGGCTAAAGTCTGCGACATATTATGCAGAATTTATGCTCATTCAGAGCCTACTTGATGTGACGTTTTGACCTAATGTGAAAGAAATCAAGATTCACATATGTATGTATGTATGTATGTATGTATGTATGTATGTATGTATGTATGTATGTATGTATGTATGTATGTATGTATGTATGCGCACTTGTTATAGCGCCCCTTCAAGCTCTCAAGCGACATATGTTTGTTATGTGTGGTTGAAATATATGAGCTTACTGTCCAGGGTTACCCAAGTGTTTTGACAGTATATCTGATGATGGCAGAACAGTGCTTGCTATGTGACTTCTCACAATTTATTTATGTTGTCCACCTGCTGTGATTTTCTTGTTGCAAATTTCGTTGGTTTGGCAGAACAACGTAATTCATCCTATCTCACAACTGTTAAACGTATACACCAGAACCTTCGGGTAACCCACATCTCAAGATTATCATCTGCCTGCATTGGTCCCTCCCTATGGAATGGGCTTCCCCCGTCAGTTCGCTCTGCCATCCTCTCTGGTGGTCTTTCCTCGTCTAAAAACTTGCCTTTTTTCTCGAGGTTGAACGCACTGGGAGCGCCTCTGAAAGGCTCTTGCTGCGAGAAGCGCTTTATAAATGGTCAGATAAGATAAGATAAGATCTATTATATAAATGACTCGTATGTAGATGTGGGTCAATGGATCCCCCGTACTTTCATTCAGAATTATAATCGTTTAATTGCTGATCATACAGCAGATTTCTTGCAACGCATATATTATACTATGTGTTCCCCGCCTCAGATACGCGTTGCTGGATTCTATTGCTCGCATTATTAAAACTATTTTAATAATCATGGACGGAGACTTAGAGAGGGAAAGGGGGGACAGTCCCATCAATGTATGTGGTGGGGGGCCGTCAATGCATTTGTCCCGCCCAAGTCTCCACCTGTGATCATGATGATGATAATATAACATCTGAACGGTTTGCGTTAATGTTGTTGAGCTGTTCATTATTTAGAACCGCCTACGCCTCCGAGTTGTGGTGCACACGAGTTCAGCTGTTCAGACGGATCGTCGTGTATTGCTCTTCACCTCATCTGCAATCAACAATACGACTGTCCAGATGGCAGCGATGAGTTTCGATTGCTTTGTGGTCAGTGAAGAAGAAGTGTCGTCTAACAATATATCTTAGAAGGCACATGCCAAACCGAATGGCAGACTGTCAATGAATTTCTCAGTGATAATCACACAACTTTTGGTTTAAACTCTTGATGCGAAGGTTATAGAATTTTATCAGCTATTGCGAGGCGTTGGCATTACCGGTACTGTGACTTTTACCTCTGCATTTTGGTTAAGTTTTCTTCTTCTTCGTTGTCCATGGGCTGACAGCCCGTAGGTGTCCACTGCACACTTGACTACTTATGGTTAAGTACGCTGTGTATATTGTGCAGCTTTTTGTATTCTCATTGCTTAATCATGTATTGGTTGGTTTGTGACTCTTTCCAAATCTTGAAATTGCTCCAGGACATGACGAGACCATGCCGAACGAACTTAAGAACATAATTAAAGCTCTTTGGCGTTTCTCGACGAGTCGTTGACAATAGCATTGTTCTGATAACTACTCTTGTAATCTTTTCCATAGATGTAACTACACCACAGCCTCCGCCATGCGATCCAGATACGGAATTCACCTGTAGAGATGGAACGTGTGTGGACATCAGTGGAAGATGCGATCGCACAAAATACGACTGTGCAGACGGAACAGATGAATACGACTGTGGTATGGAGAAATTATTATTTTCATTATCTTAATAGCCATTCCAAAATTGATATTGCGTCACTATTGATCTTCAGGCTGGAAGAACTAAACGATATATTATAACTAAGAAAGGTGACTTGTAAAATGATCTAAAACAGGTCAGTGCATTATGTACATTCTAACATTTTATTTCGTTGTCATGTTAGAAAACGGTGTGAAACAAATGCGTGTTCGATATTCTGAACACTATATCAAGTCCTTTGCGCAGGGTTGCTTACATCTAAACTTTATATATTGGTAGAGGATGTGTGTGGTAGTGATCATGCTGTGATACTTTTGAACTTTTTTTTACAACGCTTACATGTTGATTAGTCGTTGAAGATATGTCTTGTCTTCTTTGCAGAGAGATCCACTACATCGACACTTCCTCCACGAGACTGCGACTCCTCTCAGTTCACTTGCACCGACGGAACTTGCATCAGCAATCACTTGATCTGTGATCACAGGCACGACTGTTCGGATGGAAGTGATGAGTTTGAATGCGGTAAGTGACAGATTGACAGATTGCAAGCATTTCTCTATGGCAACCGTCTATATGGCCTCGACCCTGCGACCCTGCTCATTTTTCAAGGAATTGATTTGGTGTTGTCCTCCACCCCGCTGCCCGTTTTTGAATAGGCGTCACGCAAATTAAAGCTCTTTTTATTAAAATTATTATTAACAACAAGGCCAATTAAGGTCCCCGTGTGCGGACCGAAATTGCGCTATTATGGTACCGTATATGTTTTCCATATGTGTTCATTTTTTAAATTTTGGGCTTGTAGCTTCTCCTTTTCCTAAAATTCTTGGTATTAATAGCCGCGCACTTCTGGTATTTCTGGCATTACCAGCCGAAACAACTCTTGAACCTACACGACCAACATGCGATCCCCGAACTGAGTTCACCTGTAGAGATGGAACGTGTGTGGACATCAGTGGAAGATGTGATCGGACAAAATATGACTGTGCAGATGGAACAGACGAATTTGATTGTGGTAAATTGGTCATGTTCCACTTTCTATTGTTTTCATACTGGTGTGCTTTAGAAAGTACAGTATTAGTTTCGTATTTTAGAAAGTACAGTATTACTCTCGTATTATTTTGCGCTTTTATAGTGTTGATGATGTATAAGTAGTCTAATTCAGTGATTTGATGTGTTATAGTGAAAAGCAGTTTTTGCATCATATATCAAGTAGATAATGTTGGTTACTCAGTAAAAAATATAACACATAATTATGAAGATAATGTCCTAAGTAAAAGAAAAGCACCAAAGTTGATAGCTGATAAGGAATCAATAGGAATGGGTAACATATGCCGGTGTTCAGAGCTACCAACGTCATATGGATGGCGTCAGGAGTTGGAATTGACGAAAAATATATAATAATGCATCAATATATTTTGTCATCTAGTTTAATGTGTAGAACAGAATAATAATTATATACAATGTTTTAAAGGTAAGGTAATTGACGACTATTTAGAAGCATCACTGTGAATTCTTCATGGCCATGTTATTTTTCTCATTTGGAAGACGTCCCTCCGACACCAGAGGGATATTGTGAACCATACCAGGAATTTACCTGTGGAGACGGAACATGCGTAAACATTGAACGGAAATGCGATGGCCGCTTTGACTGTCGGGATAGATCCGATGAACACGATTGTGGTGAGATGGTGTGATGGTCTAATTTTAACTGCTGCTTGCTAGTTTGAGTCTTTGTTGACTTATTTTTGCACAGAGTTTTTAATTTGAGCTGAAGCCTTAATTAAGTTATGATGGAACGGATGAATACAATTGTGGTACTGTGGTACGACTTTGAGAATTACTGTAGTTTGACTGTTAGAAAAATTGATAATAGTTTCAAAAATACCTACGGCACAGAGGTCCAGACGTAAAATTATTTGAAGGTATAGAGATGAAGTCAATGTATGGCTGTCTAAGTAGGCCCCCTATTTATATTGCATGTTGCAGTTTAAAATAAATTAATCAAAAATCCTTTAATATTAATTTGGAAAATTATTATGTTCATTGTTTGGATTCTCTCTTCGATCTTTATTTTTACTTCATCACAATTAAGTTTCATTGTTTGAAATGGATAGGAGACTCTTTGATACTGTACGGATTATTGCTGTGACAAAATACAATATTTGAAATAGCCCTCCATATTTGAAGCATTTCAGAATAATTATAGACAATTTGCATACAATGCGTAGACTGCATCTGAGAAATGTATTTAATATCCTTATTTTAAAGTACAGTCAACGGTCGTAAATATATGCTGGAGCCATTTTCTAGCTTTTTAGTGGGGCTTTAGAAATGTGGAGATGGTACGATTATGATTTCAGACAAACCAACTCAGTCTCCACTACCGTCTGATTGTGATCCTCGGACCAAGTTCACCTGTAGAGATGGAACGTGTGTAGACATCAGTGGAAGATGCGATCGGACAAAATACGATTGTGCAGATGGAACAGACGAATTTGATTGCGGTATGTCTAGCAAATGGAGTTAGGACAAATGAAGTTTAGTTTTCATTCCGAGAAGCTGATATGGGTATGGAGAGTTGGTCTCTGGCTTGGCAGAGCGGGCATCTAGCCCACTTCACCCCTTCTTAAAATCTCGCCAACAGGGCACTCAACTTGGACAAAAGTCTTGGCGTATCCTCATGCCGTTGAGCTTGAGCCTTGTGAACTTCTGGGTTTATAATCCAGCAAACTAGTAGAGTAGGCGGACTGCTGTTTTGTTAAATCAAAAAGTATATCACTCTGTTAAACTCACTAATTCACGGTCATCTGCACACGTGCACAGCATCATCGGGGTGAGATAAGGCGAGATAAAGTAATCACTCATTTACTTGTATTATAATGTGAAGAGACATTTCGTTGAATGGTATTTGTTCAAGTAGGTGCAAAGCTTTTTAAACCTCCCTTAGAATTTGGGGCCATATGACTTAGTGAATCTATTTCTGTGATTCAAACGAAGAAGTGTGTTCTTGTGACTTTAGAGAAGGTGATACTTTAGAAATGACGATTCTGAAAGGTCAGATGAGATAAACAACTTGACTATAAGAGTCTCTGCTAAATTTTAGTGTACCAGCTCTAAAACACTTAAAATTATAATTGTACATTTAAGCTCCTCAGTGCAACTCGTGAGGGGGTGGGTTGCAAATGCTGAAGAGAATTACGGTAAATGATGCCTGATGAATGAGGTGTAAGAATTGAAATATGTGTGGATTCTATGGAACTTTGAGATATTGATTGTTTAACTCTGTATGCAACCTATACTATGTGGTGGTTTGTTATTCTGTCGTCACAGAAATCCCTACACAAGCGCCGCATACACCACCGCCCACACAATCTTCTCTCGGGTGTAATCTGCTGTTCGAGTTCACCTGTAGAGATGGATCGTGTGTTGACATCAGTGGAAGATGCGATCGGACAAAATATGACTGTGTAGATGGAACAGATGAATACGACTGTGGTTTGTGTGGCGCAGTCTTTTCATTCTATCGTTCATTCAGAGGACTTACATACATGTAGAGCCTCACCAAGATGCCACGTAGGACTACTCAGAGGCTCTCACAGCCCAACTCCGACGATTAGGAACAGTTTCAGATGCTTGTGAGAGATGTATGCGGAATCCCTGGCTAAGTGATCGTGCAGATATGAAGGAAGATTGGGCCCTGCATTTCTTCTTTCTGACTCTGTCTTCCTGCTTAGTTGACATTGGTTAACTGCAGACAGGACTAACAGGACTAATCAACTTTCATTGATTTCAGGAAGCTTAAGTTGCTTTAGAGAAATATAAATAGAGTAAAATATTATTGTTCATGCATTGCACATTAAATGCTATCACCATAAACTTTGAAAAATATTAATGGTAGAAGGCCTAGTGTTATTACTATTATTATTATTATTATTATTATTATTATTATTATTATTATTATTATTATTATTATTATTATTTTTTTTTTTTTTTTTTTTTTTTGGCCCTGAGGTACTTCGTTCCCCCAGGGACTTATAAAATATATAAAAGCAATGTGCCTGGAACGGCTAAACCTCATCCATTTCGGGCGTAGGCCTTCTAAAGGAGCCACTAAATGCTACTGCGTTGAATCGCTGAATTGTGATTGAGAGCCTCTGAAATAAATAGCTGGTCTCTCTCGTTTCCCCCGTAGCTAGTGTGAGGTGGCGACCCATGTCCGCAATAAAATTGAGGCCTGCGCTGTTGATGGGGCCCAGTGTTTCCAGGGCAAGGGGGATGAAAACGTGTGTGTCTAGAAATGCATGGTATTTGTGCATTTTTCTTTCCTCCGCTAGACACGCGGCTGCTCCTGCTTGTGCTGCTGATGCTGCGATGTATGATGGTGCCAGTGTGTCTATTATTGTGACGTCCCAGACTAGACTTCTGCCTGCCTTCCACGGAATGAGTGTGATGCCATCGGGTCTTTTTCCGTCAGATCGTAGTAGTCCTTGTGGCTCTTTGACTGTTGGGAAGCCCGCTTTCGATAGGGATCGGTAGACCAGGTCGTTGATGGCCCCGTGGCGTGATATTCGGCCGAATCCCAGCTGGCAGGACAAACCATGTTCACCCCTGGCGGTGACTGGTGCGCCACAGGCGCATGTGTGTGGCTCGCAGATGTTTGACCCCAACCGCAGACCCACCGCCACCCTGACCGCCTCGTCGCTCAGTTTCAGCCCACAAGATGTAATGGGTAGACTGTACAGCCAGTCGCCAGAATGTTCGGCTGTCACCGCCCTCCATTATTATTATTATTATTATTATTATTATTATTATTATTATTATTATTATACATCTTTATTGTTTATTAGGCCATTATTATTATTTTTATTTTTATTTTTATTATTAGCAGTACTAGTAGTAGTTATAGTGGTGGTAGTAGTAGTAGTAGTAGTAGTAGTAGCATTAGTGGTGGTGGTAATGGTGGTGGTGGTAGTATCATTATCATGTAGTCATGGTGCATTTGATTGTTATTAGGATGTAGGTACACAATAGTGTGCATGTGCAATTGGTTTTAATAAAGAATACACTTACTTATCATGATCAATATTACCGGTATTACTACTGCTACAATTACTACTAATGATGTTGTTGCTGTAGATGATGATGATGACGACAACGATGATGATGACGGACGACGACGATGATGATGATGATGACAACAATAATAAGGATAATTATAATAATAATAATCATAGTTATAATAATAGTAATAATAATGTTACAATAATAGTAATAATAATGTAGTTAAGGCTTTGTGACTTCTGGTTATTTGGTAATGGGTAAGCTGTTAATGTAGATGTAACTGAACGTCCCAAAACTGACTGCGATCCACGAACCGAGTTCACCTGTAGAGACGGAACGTGCGTGGACATCAGTGGAAGATGCGATCGCACAAAATACGACTGTGTAGATGGAACAGACGAATTTGATTGTGGTATGCAACTTTCACAGAAGTAATCACTGTGCATTGTTGGTCTATGTTGCAGTGCAGTAACTGTATAGGGAATTGAAGGCAAGAAATTCAGCGAACTGTTGGCAAGAAATTCATTACCATGGCAAGAATTTCATTATCATGGCAAGAAATTAAGTGAACTGATGGCAAGAAATTCATTGCCATGGCAAGAAATTAAGTGAACTAATGGCAAGAAATTCATTACCATGGCAAGAAATTAAGTGAACAAAGGCAAGAAATTCATTACCATGGCAAGAAATTAAGTAAACTGATGGCAAGAAATTCATTACCATGGCAAGAAATTCATTACCATGGCAAGAAATTAAGTAAACTGATGGCAAGAAATTCATTACCATGGCAAGAAATTCAGTGAACTTCTGGCTAGATATTCAGTAAACTGATAATTTTTTATTAGGAACAGAAGTGAGGGCTGGTATAAAAGTTACCGTAGTTATATGGTAATTAGTTATGGCAATGCATTGCATGTTTTTAGGGAACTATAGTCCCAGAGCTAGAGGCTTGTGGCAGAGCAAAACTTCAACAATCTAACTTTAAGATAAATTTACTTTGTGGCTTTGTGCGTCAAAATATGAATTGCAATGTTGATATTCCAGAATCTAAAGGACAATTCATTAGTCTAAAACTTTCTTGATGAACATGACCCTTTTCCTGAGTATTCACCTGGACTTTACTTGAATGAACCAAGGCCGTAGCTAGGGGGGTGTTTTGGGTGTTTGAACACCCCCGAAATGAAAATTGTAAAAAACAAAATAATGCATTTACTAGCTCATGATGTAAAAACCATGAAATAAAACCATGAAAACACCCCCCGAAATGAAAAATGTAGAAAAATTGAATGAATTGGTGACATATTTTGAAGATTTCGGCCGGATGACTAAAAAAATCATCAATTTTTTCGGACGAGAAACTGAAGAAACACCCCCCAAATCAAATCCTGGCTGCGGCCTTGCTTGAATCTACCTCATTCTGAGTCATTCATACTAATCTAACCTTGTTTGAAACATTGAAGAGCTTATAAATATAATCACTGCTTATTTGTTGTTGTCGATTTACCTTATTGTCAGGTTCGGAAACACCTAGGCCTACTCCTCCTGCGCCACGATGCGACCACTCCTATGAGTTTTCATGCGGAGATGGAAGCTGCATTGAACTGACGCAAAAGTGTGATGAAACGTTTGACTGCAGAGATGGAACGGATGAAGACGACTGTGGTTAGAACGTATTTTCTTTTAACTCTGAGTTTTATTTATATGTACTTTCTCGAGCAAGATATTTGAAAGAAGCGAGAAATGCACAGACCAGTCCCTTAAGTTGTACGTTCATCTGTCTGGAATAGTCTTCCGTTGGAGATATGCCTGCTACCTATATAGTTGACTCATGGGCGTTTGTAAGGCTCCTTTAAACCTTGTATCCACCGTGATTGGACTGGGCGCGCCACTGAGTAGCTTCTTAAAAATGCTATTTCAATTCCTGAAATGAATGAATGAACTCCGAGAGCCAACCATGGATGGGTATTTACGCGAGAGGTCTGGATTCAAATTCCCACTTGAGGAGAAAGAAGTTTCAACAGTTATTTCTGTTCACATGTAACCCTAACGATACAATTGACCATAAAATGAGCGCAAAGACCATACACTGTCAGAAGGAAAATAAGAGTAGCAAAGCATAATAAATTATCACCTGACAATCACGCTAATAAGTTATATTCCGATAATAATTATCATCATCATCATTCACCATGAGCCGTATATGCTCGTAGGTGTCCAATGCCAACTTCGTCCTCTCCTTCCAACCGCCTCTGTCCTGGGCCAGGTGGAACAGCTTTTCTAGCTATGTCCTCCTTCCATTCCCGGTGCGGTCTGCCTCTCCTGTTAGTTCCATCCATTATTCCGAAAACGAGAAAAACTGTTACTAATTGTAATCCATTAACCTACATTGTCGTTGAACAATTCGCCTGTGATCTTGACCAGAATAATCGAACAGCTATCATAGAAATTTATTCAGAGGTTTAATGCCTCACACTTAATGAGATGCGTGATATATAAGTGCTTTGATTAGAATATGGCCAAACCAACATATTTCTTTTGTAGTTTGAGGTATCACTAATTCGTAATTCCATAGAACTCTTTTAAAAATAATTGTTTCAGAATGTTGTCTATTCAAAGCATCTGGCTTGCGTTTGTACCCAGTATTTGATTTGAAATTGAAGACAATATTTTGTGCACTTTGAGTGCCGGCTGAATTGTTTTAATATTCATGGACACGTATTTCAGAAACACCAACTCCGCCTCCACCGCCATGTGATCCACGACTTCAGTTCACGTGTGAAAATGGAGCATGTGTGGACATCAGTGGAAGATGCGATCGGACGAAATACGACTGTGCAGATGGAACAGACGAATTCAACTGTGGTAGATAATAATATTATAAGTCGCAATAGACCGTTAAATTGCTTACTCCTTAGGAAGCAGCAGTGTGGCATGCAACCTAAAACTTCTTTATATTATGTGGTAATGAAAAATTCATCTGTAGGCATAAGCTCATCATCATCATCATCATCATCATCATCATCATCATCATCATCATCATAATTATGATATGATATAACAGCAACTTAACCACTGGTTATTTAGACTAAACTTATGATATAAGTTTGTTCTTTGGGCTGGGAGCGTCTCTGAGTAGTTTCTTTAAGGGGCACTATATATATGATCTGAATGAATGAATGAATGAATTAATTAATAAATATTATTGACGATATAGATAGCAGTTCGAATGAATACAATTAAATGTAAAACTACTGAGTGCATGTCTAAAAGCAAGAACATTGGTGATTGATAAGACAATATTTCTAAAACAATAATTCTGATTTTCTGGCGGTTATGTTCTTTCCACTTAGATGGTTACGTGCCAGAGCCAAGACCGTGTGAGCCATACCTGGAATTTACATGCAGGGATGGAGCATGCATAGACACTGCACGCAAGTGTGATGGCCGCTTCGACTGCTCAGATAGGTCTGATGAGCAAGGATGTGGTGAGCATTGATGTTTCAATATATATAATCGCTGCTTCTTATATTGACTAAGTTCAGGAAAGCTTCTTAGAACTGCAAGTTGAGTAGACCTATGGAGTTATATCACGTGGTTTCATAGACTTTATCAACTTGATGTTTTATACCATGTATAGAACCCTAACAATAATTAAATCTAATTAACAATGATCTATTTACGAAGACGCATTATTTTTTTTCTTAGTTCACTATGTTCCAGGCTGCGGTGTGTCATCCTGTTTTTTTCCATGAATTAAACGAATAAACACACACACACACACACACACACACACATATATATATATGAATATATATATATATATATATATATATATATATATATATATATATATGTTTTACCACTCTAAGATAAGTAATGTCTTTCTGTCGCTATAACTTGTAGATTTGGTTTTAAGTTTACCATTTTCTTTTTCAAACTTTGAGATGAAAATTTAACTGTCCTATTGATAAACTGGAATTGGATCGTTTTGTTAAGTATTCTGTCATTCTACATGGATGTCTGGCGTCAGATAGCCAGCCAGACTTTTGAAGAACAACAGCTGTATAGGGAAATAAGATGATATTTATGACAGCTATTATAATTTAATGAATTTTATATTTATATATTTCGGGTTTCAGTGGCACCAGTAACTGATGAACCTACGTGCGATCGACGAACTGAGTTCAGTTGTGGAGACGGAGCATGCATTGATATTGACTACCGTTGTGACGGACGTTTCGACTGCCGTGATAGATCTGATGAGCATGGATGTGGTGAGATATGATATTTCAATATTTTATTACTTGCTGCTTCTTATATTAACTTTCTGCTCGAAAGTTTATTCTGCATGTTATGGCACAAGTCTTCAAGTCTACGTAAAAAACCTACCTGAGAGTTGAGTGTATGTTTCGTATCGTATCGTATGAAAATTTTAAAGCGACTCTTGTGGCGTAACCGTTCAGATGCGCTTTCACCCCAAAGAGGGTAAGGATATTATAGAAGCGATTCCAGCCGTGAGTTTAGCCCGTAAATGATGGAGAGGTCTTTCCAAGTGAGGTAACCTGCCACATTGCAAATGAGGTAACCTGCCACATTCCAAGTGGGGTAACCTGCCACAGCAAGTACTCGGCTTTGGCAGAAAGGCAGACCTAGCACGAGGGACACAGAGATGTACAAGCGGTTGAATGAATGCAAGATTGTAGTGTTCTGTTATGTGATTTCGAATACCTGTTGATCTATCTTTTGGTACCTTTTCAAATTATTGTTTTATGAACATGACACTTTATCATCGTAAATGAAGTCACTATGACTTTAAACTTCTTTGAAGTTTTGCCAGTTTCTTTCTCAGACTTTCAGATGAAAATCTACTAGTCCAATTGGCACTCTGATGAATTGAAATTGGATTGCTTGTAAAGAATTTTTCATTCTACATTCTACAAGGATGTTTTGACAGCAAAAGTTTTGATCAACAGCTGTGTATGGAAGTGTTATTATATTTGTCATAAATGTTAGTATTTTTATTGAATTTTATTATGTGTTTCTGGTGAATCATGCTAATGCTGTTTTTAGTATCCACAACACCAAAGCCTGTAGTACCCGTGTGCGATCCCCGAACTGAGTTCACCTGTAGAGATGGAACATGTGTGGACATCAGTGGAAGATGTGATCGAACAAAATATGACTGTGTAGATGGAACCGATGAATTTAATTGTGGTAAATTGGTCGTATTCCACTTTCTATTGTTTTCAAGCTGGTGTGCTTTAGAAATTACAGTATTACTCTCGTATTATTTTACGCTTTTATAGTTTTGATGATGTGTAAGTAGTCTAATTCAGTGGTTTGATGTGTTATAGTCAAAAGCAGTTTTTGCGTCACATATAAGGTAAGTAATGTTGGTTACACAATAAAAATGTAACACATATTAAGATAATGTCCTAAGTAAAAGAAAAACACAAAAGTTGATAGTTAATAGGTGATCGATAAAAATGGTTAACATTTGCCGATGTTTATAGCTATCAACGTCATATGGATGGCGTCGGAGTTGGAATTGACGAGAAAAATACAATAATACAGCGACATATTTTGTCATCTACTGACATCTGGTTTAATGCGTAGAACAGAATAATAATTATATACAATGTTTTAAAGGTAAGGTAATTGACGACTATTTAGAAGCATCACTGTGAATAATTCTTCATGGCTATGTTATTTTTCTCATTTTGAAGACGTCACTACGCCAGCTGCATATTGTGAACCATACCAGGAATTTACCTGTGGAGACGGAACATGCGTAGACATTGAACGGAAATGCGATGGCCGCTTTGACTGCCGGGATAGATCCGATGAACACGATTGTGGTGAGATGGTGTGATGGTCTAATTTTAACTGCCGCTTGGTATGTTGACTTGTTTTTGCACAGTTCTTCAAATTGTGCTTAAGATATTGTGTGTGTGTGTGTGTGTGTGTGTGTGTGTGTGTGTGTGTGTGTGTGTGTGTGTGTGTGTGTGTGTGTGTGTGTGTGTGTGTGTGTGTGTGTGTGTGCTTGACTCTGTCACATATTATTATTATTATGACTAGCGCAACTATTTTCTTGTCGTGAAGTTCTCTGTGTAGAATTGAGTCTGCTGATGATCTGCTTTGTAGATTAACACTAAACACTAACGCAACTATGTTATTTTAACATTTCTATCGACTGTGTAAATGCTTCTCTTTAGTACCCACAACACTGCAGCCTCCACCGCCGCCATGTGATCCACGACTTGAGTTCACCTGTAGAGATGGAACGTGTGTAGACATCAGTGGAAGATGCGATCGGACAAAATATGACTGTGCAGATGGAACAGACGAATTTCATTGTGGTTAGTGGTCATCCATTGTTTTCTGTACCTCATAATAATTGCATTGAATCGATGCAATATAAACTTATTTTGATGATGTTATTACCATCTATAAATATTGTCCTTAAGTTACTTTTATGAAAATTTATGCAGAAATTATGACATATACTTTGCAATTGAATTCAGTGTTTAATCTAGTTTCCTTCCTCTTGGGGAGACGGCGAATTAGGTTTCTGGGTGGCGGGGAGGGGGTGACAAACGAGCGTTCGGCGAAAACTTTGAATTTCCACATTGCAATGGTAACATTTTAAGCTGTCATCTTAACAATATAGCTGTAGCCTACTTTTTCAGTGCTAATAAGAGTGGCCTAAGACTTCAATAAATATAGGCTATACTTTTTTTCAGTTTCCACATTATCATGTTACCCTCTTAAGATGTCATTTTAGCAAAATTACCGAATTATTTCAGTACTGACAAAAATCTTTATCATATTCATTATCAATGTCCATGGGTTCATCGCCCGTCTTGAGTTTCCTGGAGTCGTCCATTCTGCATATGACTGTGTTATTTCTCATATAGAAGGCATCACTCCGCCACCAGCATATTGTGAACCATACCAGGAATTTACCTGTGGAGACGGAACATGCGTAGACATTGAACGGAAATGCGATGGCCGCTTTGACTGCCGAGATAGATCCGATGAACACGATTGTGGTGAGATGGTGTGATGGTCTAATTTTAACTGCTGCTTGGTATGTTGACTTATCTTTGCACAGCTTTTCAAGTTGTGCTTAAGTAATTGTGTGTGTGTGTGCTTGACTCTGTTACATATAGTCATGAGTGCTTTAAGATTTCAATATATATTATGATTACAATAATAAGTTCTGTATGTATCGAGCTCAGCATCTCAGTTCTGCTGATGCTGCTTGTTTATTATAATTAATAACTGCAGACGTGAGTATACTATAATATTAAATGAGCTGACTTTTAAGCACTGGAATCAGCTCATCCCTGTTTCCCTAGATGGTCCTGAATTACTGGACACAATTTGCAGAAATCAGAGTAAATGGTACACAAACTAACCAAGAAATAATAAACTACCAGTACCAAAATGGGGAAGCCATGTATTAATGATGTTGCTTAACTTGCTTTACTAAGTGTTCAAGGAACAAGGCATTTTGAAATTTTAGAGTTTGAAATTTGAATGATAGCACTGGAGAGAAGCCATTTAGTTGTAAAAACATAGTCACCTGGTGCCGTCAGCTCTTGGAGCTCTGGCGACAGTCATGATGTATCCTCTCCATTGTCTCCTGTTTGGAAAAAACATAGTATGTGTACAAATATTAACAGTAAGTTATACTCATTGTAACATGATAGTATGATATATTATAATAGTAAATATTAACATCGTGATCATTTTATATCGCAGTTTATATAACAGTTCATGTAATACAATGGTGTAAACAGCAGTTGAAAATTATTATCATTTTGTCAAATTTTTCTGTCATCTCTGTTTTTAGTTGAACAGAAATAGTATTTGTACAAATATATACAGTAAGTTATACTCATTGTACTATAATAGCGTCATATATTGCAATAGTAAAAAAAGCATTATAATTGTGTAACAGTAAATAATATCACGATATATTATAACACTTTATGTAAAATAATGATGTCAATGGCAACTATAAGCTGTTATTATTTTGTCAAATGTTTCTGGGGAAATGTCATTCCTGGGGAAACTTCCGCCTCCCAAATACGTCTAGATTAGACACTGGCAATTAATTAGTTAAATAAATATTGCAATTACCGTAGACCAGTTCAGTGTAATAAGCAATACAATATATTGCAAGATTTAAAGCTTGATTTATGTGGTGTCAGGTGCCAAGGTAGTTGTTTTGCATTCTTTAATGGTGTGTTTATTCTCTTTCAGAAGACTCTACTCCAACTCCAAGGTGGTGTGAACCATACCAGGAATTTACCTGTACGGATGGATCATGCGTGGACATCGCAAAGAAGTGTGATGGTCACTTCGATTGTGCTGATGGTTCCGATGAGCATGGATGTGGTGAGATTATTATGATGATGGTTCAATGTGTGATCACTGCATGCTATTTAAGGTTGTATGAGGACCTTCAGAAAACTTATGTTCACGACCTTGTGAAGCCGTTAATAAACCAGTTTAAAAAGCAATTAAAATGCAGTTCTACAAACTCCAGTTACATGACCAGGGGCGTGGCCAGGAATTTATGATGGAGAGGGTTTTGGGGGTTTTATGGCCTGGCCGTATGCCTTCCTTGCACTAACCCAACAGTATTACAGTAAATAAAAAGGGAATAAAGTAACAAAGGGGATAAAGTAAGAAAAACAATTGTTACTACAAGCAATTGTTTTGTTTTTTCTTATTTAAGTGGATAAATAACCTTTTAAAAAACCTTTTTCCTAAGCCAATGGGGAGATTTTAACCCCCCGAAACCCCCTTAGCTACGCCACTGTACATGACTCCAAGTATTGGTATTTGTGGTGAGAGTAGACAGTTGTATAAGGCATCATTGAAGTAGGTGACAAACACTATATATTTCATCATTGTCTACTATTACAGTGGGCGTTACAATTTGTTATTATTTCTTTTTTATACTATTGTCACAGCATGAAAGTTATGACAGTTATGAAATCTCTTATATTGATGTAGCTATTTTATATTTTGCATTGCCGATAACGAGATTTGTATTTGTCAAGTTCTGATTAACTCGTGAGTCGTGTACATGCTTTCAGCGGTACCCACAACACCAGAGCCTTCACGACTCGGGTGTAATCCACGAACTGAGTTCACCTGTAGAGATGGAACGTGTGTGGACATCAGTGGAAGATGTGATCGGACAAAATATGATTGTGCAGATGGAACAGACGAATTTAATTGTGGTACTTATAATTCGTTATTTTCCTTTTTAAAAAATTCATTCGAGGCACATTAGAAAACTGTCATGTCATGTCTTAATGCTGATACTGAATTCGTTCATTCATTCCGAGAATTTATATAGCGCCTCATCCAGAGACTTAATGTTGCTTTCATTTAAAATCTCTGGAAGCATGTTTCGTCATTCTCTTTATGAGAAGCTATGACGTTTTTCCAATGTACTATAGATTTAGCTTGCCTTGCAGTTCACAACTTTCTGTTTGACAGGTCATCTCCTGTGGAGAGTCTTATGTGTCAGCATGGTCTATGGGTATACAGAGCTAGCATTTTATTTTAAAACTGAGTGTACTGGGTAATTGGGTGTATCTATGACTTGTCTAGCAGTTTGGTACTAAATAGGCATGAAACTTGATGAGAGGTTATCCAAATATATTGTTTTCATATTCATTGCCCATCAACTTCACGATTTTCATAGCAAGACTGTTCCATGAATATGCAACAATATCTGTGAAATTCTTTGAATTTCGGATTCTTGCTGCATCATATTTCCTTATAATTATTAGCAGGCCAGTTGTGATACCCTTGGGTTGTGTAACTTGTGTTATATAGTATGCTTAATTGTATTGAATCTGACTTTTCTGTCATTGATCACTTTCAGAAGGCGAAACTGCAGCTCCTCCACCAGGATGCGATTCTTCCCAGTTCACCTGTCACGATGGAAGTTGTATCTATCTGGAGCAAACGTGTGACGGGAGATATGACTGTCGAGATGGGTCTGACGAAGACGATTGTGGTGCGTGATACATATTACAATAATAATTTCATTTATTAAAATAATCCAGTTGACAGGCAGCACCCGTGTGGGGCACGGTGGTGTAATGGGTATGTTCATTGTCCTGCATCCAGAGATTTGCAGATTCGAATCCACCTCAAGCCATTGCGTGGGGATCTTGGGCAAGTCCTTCACTCGCAATTGCTCAGCGCCTCGGCACGAAACTCCGATTCAGTGTTCACGCTGTAGTCTGGAGCGCTTCTGAGTAGAAATCTTGGAGGGTCGCTATAGCAAGTGCATATACATACCCGAATACAGTATATAGTTATGCAGTACGAACAGGTTATGCAATTCAAACGATTCACAGGAACTGAAATCACAGAAGGGACATGAATCACAAATCTGCAGCGGCTGCCGTGCCACGCCCAAGCTCTGTGTACTTTAGCTGCCATATAGGGAACGAATGAAGAACTGAAACCAGGGTCCTTACACCTCCCCCCACTACGGGATTTGAACCGTATACCCTAAGCACTTCAAGCCAGAGTGTTATCCATTATACATCACGTGTGAAAGTTTGCATGGCATCACTTGTTAACTCTAAATTTATTTCTTAATTTAATATCTTCTGCATGTGAGGAAGAATCAACTGAGCAGGAGCTCTGAGGTGGCCATTGGTGTAAGGTCTTAGCGACTTCAGGTTTTCTGGCCCTGGCATATGAGGGTAGATGGCCAATTCTCTCCTAAGTTGTCATCCAATCTCACTAACCGTAAATGTGATCGGTGTACATGTTCCAACTAGTTAGCTTAGCCAGATGGCATGCACAGAGCCAAAATCTCTAGGCATACCACTGATTTCTCATTCAGTAATAATTGATTACATATTTTATATTTAGAATTTTTGCATTTAAGAATTTTGTAACATGCATTTCCAAACGTTTCTTAGCTTTAAGAGTTTCACTTTGTCGACGTTACATTTTAACTACTGCTTAGGTGATTGAGAATTTCAGTTGCTTGCATTACAGCTTTATGGGGTGGGGGGTGTAGTTTTATGAAGATGATGCTGGTGTGATATACGTAACAGTGGTTGTTCTGGTTGCAGAGCCTGATGTTATTCCTACGCTTGAAGCGTCTCCTTCGCGACTGAGGCAGCGTGTTGGCTTAGAGGCCGTCTTCACTTGCTTTGTGATTGGTTCGACACAAGCACGTCCACAATGGCTTAGAAGACACAAGGTGAGCAATGGCAGTCCGGGAGCATCGATTGTGCCTGGGGTATACGAGACCCTGATTAGAATATAAATGTCTTTAGTTGAAGGAGGTTTATAAGGTGGTTTATAATGTGTTGTTTCATGTTTGGTTGGTAAATTGTTGATTTTTGACATTTCCGATAGATCTAGATAAATATTTGATTCTTGTTTTTGCATTGTGCTCAAGCTTTTTGCACATTCTGATTCCAAGTCTTAGTTGAGGCACCCACTTGTTTGTGGGTGTTATTATCAGTTGACACTCGTATGGATTATATCATCTGATTAATTATGATACTTGTCGTGAAGTAAGACTCGTGTGTTATGGTAATGATACCATATAGTTTTATGTGTAGTATTAATTTCAGTAAAGCTCATTGGCACTGCTTTCCTCATTCCCGACTTGGGAGTTGGTACTGACACTGCCTAGGTAGTTTTGTGTGTTGTTGTGATATCTTTTCATTTCATGTCTTATGCGTTGTCATGTGCTAGCACCACGTGTTATAAATTCCATCTGAAGATGATGCTGCATCTTTGAGCCGTTTGCATTCACGCCGAACTTTGACAATTTTGTATTATGACATTTGTGTGTAAAGCATCCTTGAAGTAGCTTGCTACTGACGATGCTATATAAATTGCCTTCATTACATTACATTACATTACCATCGGAATCACGTATTATGTATGATTGGATTTTCTGCGCCTAGGATCTTCCACGGCATGCGAGAGTAGAGGACGGTCGGCTGATCATTTCGCCTCTTGTGGTCGAGGATACTGGCGAATACTACTGTACAGTGGCTGGTGTGCGCGGTGTGAATCCCGCTGTCGTCAGCCTAACAGTTGATGACGTCTGTAAGAATGTCTTCTCTTTACTCTCATTCGTAGCAATTGTTATCTCACTTATCTGATGACATCTCAAAGCTTCTGTCTTGCCATTGTTCGATAACAATAGCATCAATCGATGAGCAGATCTATTGTCTGTGATTCTAACGGCATTGTATTGTATTGTATCGATAATCTATGAATTTGTACTTATCATTTCGAGATCCGAATGGTCAGAGAGAACAAAAGGCTGGGAAAATGATAGTATGAAGTCAATTCATTTCTCCAGAGGTTATTGCTGAGCAGTGATTAAAAAGGGCTTCTCGTAGGAAATGTGTTTGAACGCTGAGATGATTCAAACGCGTCAGCAAAGGAAAAGGATAATGATGTGGGATAATGATATTTAAGTGAAAGCTGATTACCGTACTTCAGGTAACAGCATTTAGTATTGTACAATGTATATACACGGTGACTACAGAGGCTTCGATTCTATCATATAAAAATAATTTCAAACCTCTAATAACCTTTGTTTTTGGTGTGAGTGTAGTTGAACTATACGAACGATCCAATGTTCTGCACCGGTAATAAGTGCTGTCGTGCATACAAGTCTAAGAGCAATAGTTAAAGAATGCACATTATAACTGTGCTCTACCAGGCTTTTCACCCAGTGATCTTATATATATATATACTTTATATATATATATATACTTTATATATATATATACTTTTATATATATATATACTTATATATTTACTTATATATATACTTTATATATATACTTTATATATATATACTTTGTATAATTATATGCTTTATGTATTTGTCAGTTGGACCAACAACGTCGAGACCGTCGCCTGGCAGATGCAACCAGGATGAAGCGCTTTGTGTCAACGGTGACTGCGTGGCTCGCGACTACTTCTGCGATGGAGATTACGACTGCACGGATCGGTCTGATGAAGAGAATTGTTGTACGGAAGTCTGCAAATAATTATCGTTGATTGTTCTCATTGCTTTACTGCATGCAGATAAACGCGATTGAAATGATGCTATTTATTTTAATTAAAAAATTATTAATTATATTCGTTTTATTGAGTTGCAAATAAGAATTAATGATACAGAAAATTATAATAATTCAATCAAATGGGTGGAAAAGAGGGGCAATGGTCAAGTATCTGTAAAGTACTCAAGAAATTTAATTCCTTTCGTCCTTAATAGGTAGTTTAAAATTGCGACGACGAGGACGAAGATTATGAGGTCTGTGGACTCTCGCACTTGCTATAGTGCCCTTCAAGCTCTTTTCTCAGAAGAGCTCCAGACTACAGCGCGGACACTGCATCGGAGTTTCACGCTGAAGCGCATGAGAAATTGCGAGTGAAAGACTTGCTCAAGGTCCCTACGATGTGGCTTGAGGTGGATTCGAACCTGCAACCCTCCGTTTCCATGACATCACTACGCCACCGCGCCTCACAAAAAATGCAATGTGAACAGCTACGCATCTTGTAGCATTTGTGCTGCCTGCCGAGATTATAGAGCACCAAGTAGCTTGCTAATAACGATGCCACATAAATCTACATGTAGATTGTCGTAATTCAGTTACGTTATATAACATCTCCCCTTGAGGCAACCGCAAATAATGATAAATTTTATGTTCCCTGCCATATTGTGTTTTTTTTTAAATAAATTGAATTAAACTGAATTTGAATTGAATGTTTGTTTAGTGGGTCAGACACCTTGTGAGCCGAATGAATTCCAGTGTGGCAACGGAAAATGTATCCTGAAGATCTGGAGATGCGATGGTGACAACGACTGTGCGGATTCATCGGACGAAAGGAACTGCGGTGAATGTCTATGTCGAGTCATTCCTTATTTTCTATGTTTCTCTGTCTGCCTGCCTGTCTGTCTGTCTGTCTTTCTGCCTGTATGTCTGTCTGTCTGTCTGTCTGTCTGTCTGCATCTCTTGCTGTCTTCCTCTTTTCCTGGCTGCATTATTTTCAACACAGCTGAAGACTTTCCTCTATTCTGAGAAGGTTGCTGGAGATGAATTAAAGATATGATTACTGCTGCACTTTGTTTTCGATGTTGTTTTTGTCTTGACGATGATGACGATGTTGATAGTGGTGAAGATAATGATAATGCTGATGATGGGAAAATGCTGCTGCTGCTGCTGCTGATGATGATTATAACGACGACGACGACGACGACGACGACGAGGATGATGATGATGATGATGATGATGATGATGATGATGATGATGATGATGATGATGATGATGACGATGACGATGACGATGACGATGACGATGACGATGACGATGACGATGATGATGATGATGATGATGATGATGATGATGATGATGACGATGTAGTATTCTGTGTTGTCTGCTGTAGCACTTTCTCCACATGGTGGTGCATGTGGCGCCAGCGAGTTCAACTGTTCCACGCTGCAGCAGTGCATTCCAGCAGCATACCAGTGCGATGGAGAGCTCGACTGTCAAGATCAATCAGACGAAAAAGGATGTGGTACGTATACTGCAGACTTTTCTTGCAAGCAGATGCTGTGTGCAAATGACATTTATTCATCTGCAGCTGGATTCTGGCTTCTCTGCTCTATGAGATTTCAAGGTTTTTCCAATTCATTGTGATTTTAACTGTGAAGGAAAGCAGGCCGAACGGGAGGCTATTCCAAACAGAGGGATCAAACAATCGAGAATGCCTTATTCAAGTGAAAATGAATTATAATTGTCTTAGATATTATGATTAAGGTACTGTGAAAGTCATTTTGGATTAGATTCAGGGTTTGAATTGTCATGGGGTGGGGATGTTGGGTTCAACTTCCCTTGTCTTTCTTATGACCCCATAGTAAAGTCTTCATTGCACAGTGCACAGCCCAACTGCTTACGAATCAGTGCCTGACCCGCAGTTATTTTTCTACTATTTTCATTCTGATTAGATTATTTCTAGGATTATGTTCCAAAAAGATTAGAATAGATTTGACTTCAATCAATCAATCGTAATTTATATAGCGCCCCTTCAAGGTATCTACTCAGAGGCGCTCCCGGCCGAGATCAAGCGAAAAAAACAGTCTTCAACAGCTTGTGAAATTGAGAACAGTTTGGGAGGTGTCGCATAGTCAAGGGAAGTCCATTCCAGGTTGTTGGACCAACCACAGAGAATGAACGCCTCTGCATTGTTGCAGATTGGAATGGATCAGACTTGATCTGAATGGATGGATGGATGGATGGATGGATAGATGGATGAATGGATAGATTTCTGTCTGTTTTATTTGGATTTCAGGTATATGGAGTAATATAACGCAGTTGTTTCTGTTATAGTTGCTCCTAGGGTGACTAAACCGCCACCGAGGGAGGTCACAGCCGGATTGGGAGACACGATTACGATCGACTGCGAAGCCTTCGGCGTCCCACCCCCACTGATCGTCTGGAGGCTGAACTGGGGTCACACGGGGACGGCACCCCGTGTCACCTCCCGGACAGACAGGGTAATGGACAGCAGACAAGGGGTGACCATCAGTCGTGGGGTGATCACGATCACAGACGCCAGGAAGGAGGACGAGGGCGCGTACACGTGTGAGGCGCTGAACAGCAAGGGGAGCATCTTGGCCGACCCCGACACCATCGTACATGTCATACGTAAGGATTGGCTGGTTAAGTTTAAGTTTAGCGGCACTGTAATAATAGTAATGGTTTTTTCGTTTATTCAGCAATCCTGTTGACAGACCACAACCAGTTATAGTGTACGGTTATCCAGTTACCTTAATTAACATCAATCTTAAGGAGGAAGGGTTACCAGCTGAAATTTGAGATTGAGTAGTCGAAGTAGGTGGAGACTGTTGAGGTTTAGGACTGGGAGTCAGTACATAATAGTGACCTACTTACTTATTAAGTGCTGTAGTAAGCAACTATTAATTAATGATTTCTGTTGTTGCGTTTTTTTGGCGCAGCACCTCGTGGAGTTTGCCAGGCGCCATATTTCAACATCGACGCTCACCACACGTCTGACTGCGTTGAGTGTTTTTGTTTCGGTGTAACACAGGACTGTACAAGCAGCAGTCTCTACCTGTCTCAGGTAGTTTAAGTCGTTTGTATCTCACCAAATCTAATCTAAGCTAATCTAGTGACTCCTGTGTACGGTAATCATTGTTTGGCACAAATCTTCAATGATTGAGGATCGTCATTCATTCATTATTAGCATTTATATAGCGCCCCTTCAAGAAACTACTCAGAGGCGCTCCCAGCCCAGCCACGGCAAAAGAAAAAAGATTTAAGGGACTTGACGGCCCCACAACCGAGAAGGCTCGACACTGTCTGGTAGCCAAGCGAGCCCGTGGAACAAGCAGTTGTCCCTTTGCAGCAGAGCGAAGGGCCCGACGCGCTTCAATGTCAGAGACTGGGCGACAAAGAATGCGCAGGTAGGATGGAGCGCAACCAAGGATACAACGTAAAGTAAGTAAGTAAGTATATACTTTAATGGACCGCCTGCAAACGCACTGCGGGAACATCAATCAGTTATGAACAACAATGAATATATATATATATACATAACTAAATAATCAATAGGCCTAATAAAGTATAAGTGAAAATGCAGTTAATTTCATTGTTACATAAAGTATGCTAAATAGCAGAATAAACGTTTCGATAGTCATTTATATATCATTCGTGTAATAAAACCTTTCCTAGTTAAGGTATCAGCATATGGAATCTCTCGATTGTGTGATCGAGGGCGGAGGGAGTAGGTAACATACTTTATAGGAGGCAACAGGCAATTAAGAACATGACTAGGATTGTAAAGCACAGACGAAAAAAAGACCAGGGCAGCAATTCGATAATGGATGCGTTGGGCTATTGGCAACCAATGCAGCACATCACGCATGTAGGTAGAAACAGAGGAAAATTTAGGGATTCGTCCAATGAGCCGGGCAGCAGCATATACCAAGTGGCGTCATCATCACTTTGTCATCTCTGTAATTAATAATTATTTATCATTTTCCAACGTTTATGTTTCTTTCACACGAGGATAAAAAATTACTTATGGGCTACACATACGCACGCGCGCGCACGCAAACACAAATGCTAACGTACTCACACGACACATTCGTTTGTTCATCCCAAGGTAAAAAGCCCCCAAAAACATGAATTGAGTGCAGATGCAAAACTTTTATACGTGGGATGGTTACTTACGTGATCTAACGTGGATATACACTGTGTCCCAATAAATCGAGATCCCTTTTTATAATGTGAATAAAACTGGCAAATATTCATGGATTGTCAAAATTTCAAAACAGTTTTTATTCTGAGATAATTATCTACAAACTGGTAATTTATGAACGGCCCTCACTAGAAAATTACGTCATAATGACGTCGTTAATTTACATATCGAAACCAAATGTCAACAAAAATTGTTAGAGAATGGCGTTCAGCCAAGAAGACAAAATTGTAATAAAATTCTTACGGATAAATAAACATTACGGCGCAAAAAAGTTTATTCGAAAATTTCCGGACAAGGGATGGACAGTGAGCGGTCTAAAACAGCTTCTAAGAAAAATTGATTTAACCGGTTCGTCGGAGCGTCGCGCTGGTAGCGGTAGACCGAGAACTGCACGGATAGATCAAAATATCGAACAAGTACAAGAGCTCGCCTTAAGTCAAGAAGATAAACCGCAGTCGCATCTAACGTTGAGAGAAATCGCTCGAAAGATTGACATATCAAAAAGTTCCGTGCACAGAATTGTCAAGAAAGACCTTCACTTAAAATGTTTTAAGAAACGTCGAGCGACAGAATTAACAGAAGCCAACAAGCACGCACGGGTTGAGCGGTCAAAGCAACTGTTAGATCGGTATCCTGCTCACATGGTAAATTTTATATGGTTCACGGACGAAAAGTTGTTTACCATCGCTACACCAAAAAACAGTCAAAATGACCGTGTGTATGCGGCCGCCGGAACTCTTAAGAAAAACATCTCAGCTGTTCGTTTGCTTCGCACTCGCTCGACATTTAGCCGGTCAGTCATGGTTTCGGTTGGTGTCTCGGCTCTTGGTAAGACACAAATTCACTTCATAGAACCTGGAGTAAAAATAAATGGAGCTTACTACCGGGATTGTTTGCTGTCGGAAAAGTTGTTGCCGGATATCCGGGAATGTTCGGAATATTACACGTTTCAGCAAGATGGCGCTCCGGCCCACCGAGCGCGTGAAACTGTTGAAATGCTGACAAGGGAGACCCCGCGGATTTCATACCCCCTAATCTTTGGCCACCAAACAGCCCGGACTTAAACCCGGTCGATTACAAGATTTGGGGAGTAATGCAAGAGAAAGTTTATAAGACAAAGATCAGAGACATTGAAGAACTTCGTGAACGAATCATTAATGCGTGGGAAGAATTTGATCAATTGGTTATTGATGCTGCAATTGGCAAATGGCGAACGCGCCTTGAAGCTTGTGTTGAAGCCGAAGGCGGACACTTTGAACACACCTTGTAGTATAATGTTAGTCAAATTTTAAATAAAATTAAACTGAAATTTATAATTGTGAAATAATATTTAAGGTAGGCTATTTAACGTAGATTTTTTCAAGAAAAATTTGTGTTCAGTAGGCCTACTTAACATTTGAATTATCTGATGCAAATGACGTAATTGTGACGTCAATATTCATGCCAGAAACTTAATATTTGAATCAGTGTAAGATAATTATCTCAGGATAAAAACAGTTTTGAAATTTTGAAAATCGATTAAGATTTGCCTGTTTTATTCACATTATAAAAAGGGGTCTCGATTTATTGGGACACAGTGTATATATATATAGGCTATCAACTACTTGTCAACATGTACATGTATATCAACGTGTACTCGTCACAAAGTGATACAAGTTCGATATTCTAGCTATATATGACATGTGTTTTACCACAAACTATGAGGACACTGTTTGTTTATGACTTCAATAGAACATTGATATGCGAGTAGAGAATGAGGATTCATTCATTTATTCCTCATTAGATTCTAATAATGTTGACAACTTAATTTCTTAACATCTATGGGAGCAACTCCCCCCCACATCAAATTGATTACATCCTAGAAGAAGTTGCTTGCTACCCGACAATGCTATAGAAGTTGTCGTCAATACATACAGTACAATACAGTTGTGGAAGTATATAAATTTTAAAATTGGACAACCGTTGTCAATTATTACTGACCGTGTTGTGTTGTTCGTTGTCGGTTGCTTTTAGTTTGCCACGACCCGTGAGATGTCGATGGTTGACCTCGGAAGTCGAACGAAGCTGGAACTGAACGGTGAAGTTGTCAACTTTGACAGCAGCAGACAACAATTCGTCATCCGAGATTATGAACGCACAATGACAGGAACTGGATACTACTGGAGTCTTCCGACAGGATTCCTTGGCAACAAGGTCTGTGGCTCAGAGACGCATTGGTAGCTGTAAGTGCTGGAAGCTGTAGTACTCAATGGCTATTTTGGTATTCTTTGAATACCTGTTGTTCTTTTTGTTGAGTATTCTTTCCGCATGTTCTTAATTCTGCTGGTTTTACAAATGCAATGTAATTCAATTAGTAAATCTTCAAGAATTTCTCAGAGCCCACAGAGATATAATATATCGTCTTAGTCACAGGCGCAATATCGCATCAAGTCCGCAATTATAGCCAAAGCTGCCCTGTTCGTTCTGGTACCAGGTCAAACTCCGGGGGTTCAAGCCGAGGAGAGGATACAGCGTGGTGCTACGGTGATGGCGGTGGTCGTGGGGTGGAACCTGATTAGGATCGGGATAGGATAATAGGATATATCTTCGGTTTGCAGGCATAAATCGGAGAGCAGCAGAGGAGTGCCATAAGGCAAGTTAATAACAATAACTTTCGTTTATTCAACAGATGCAATCCCGTACACTCTACAGTTGTGCGATTTAAAAAAGTTCATATCTTGAGTCAAGGTTGATTTGAAAGTATTTTCTTCTGCAACAGGTGACGAGCTACGGAGGCAAACTCAGCTACACGATCTACTATGACACTCCCAGGTCAACGAGACTTGAGCCTGGACCGGATGTCTTTCTCTACGTATGTTGTTTTCCATTTTATGCTGTCATTTTTTTTATCCCAGGC
Organism: Lumbricus terrestris; assembly: GCA_949752735.1. Taxonomy (NCBI): domain Eukaryota; kingdom Metazoa; phylum Annelida; class Clitellata; order Crassiclitellata; family Lumbricidae; genus Lumbricus; species Lumbricus terrestris. The sequence goes on along the minus strand of OX457045.1, from coordinate 46,480,967 downwards.
ATGACTTTTCTTAGGTGCTGCTTAAAAGCTAAGCATGGGCACCCGCTTATTCACGAGCACTGTCCTGTTGCTTGGCATACATTTTATATACGTAAATGGGCATTGGGGCCCTCATTATACCCCAATACGTTTTACAACCTGCAACATGTATGCAGCAAGTTTGACTTTCTAGCTCTGTGGCCGTATTCGTTATTGAATTCAGATTGGTTGTTCTGCTTTGTAACACAGTTCTAGATCAATCAATCAATCATAATTTATAAAGCGCCCCTTCAAGGTACCTACTCAGAGGCGCTCCCGGCCGAGATCAAGCGAAAAAGCAGTCTTCAATAGTTTGTGAAATTGAAAACAGCTTGGGAGGTGTCGCATAGTCAAGGAAAGTCCATTCCAGGTTGTTTGATCAACCACATCGTAAGATGGGACGTTACGGCTTTCTGGCGCCTGATATTATGAGCGTTGAAGCTCTTGTGCATGACATTGAAGGTCGATTACTTTGTAGAGTTATCCGGCTCGACTCACACGTCCTGGATAACTTTTTTCCACTGAAAACCCAGAGGCCGTACAATCTTCGTCCTCGTCCCCACAGTTTTGAACTACCAATTAAGGACGAAAGAAATTTCATTTCTCGAGTACCCCGGTACTTTACAGATACTCGACCATTGCCTCTTTTTCTGACTTCCACCCAGTTGATTAAATTGTTATGTTTTTCTTAGTCATTTTTTTTTAAAATTTGTAACTGGCTGCAGTGTGTCAGCGACAATCTCAATCAAACGAATTTATATTGGATTATTTAGTGTTAAGCTACCTGCTGTTTAGCCAACCTGTGTGTTGTGCGAAGTGGGCCGTATTTCGTATTAACCTCTGTATCTGTAATCATTCTGCGGTTTGTCAGATTGAATTTTATTAAACGAATATAGATACAGAGAACGAACGGCTCTGCATTCTTGCAGTTAGATATGTACTCTGGTGATATGGTATTCTGTTATTTTATTGTATATGTAAATTTTTAGGTTGGCTATAATTGCAGTGTACGCTTGTCAAAGACTAGTTTAAAAAGAGGTTTCAGGTTGCCACGCGTGCTGTACGTGTTGTACGTTCCGAATGTTATCACGATTTTTATGCGGTCGATTGTATATATGGCCATTTATATAGCGCCTTACACGAACATTGTGAAGGTACTAGAGTCTGTTTATACATGTCTGTTTGCTTTGCTTGCTCAATGTTGCAGGGAAACGGCATATCTCTCTACCATACGGAATTTTTCCAGCCGTTTTCAGGCATTGAGCAATCTCCGGAAATCTTGCTGAGAGAGGTGAGAAATAATTCTTGTACAGTAGTTCAATCAATCAGTCAGATATTTTTAGTTCTGTATGATGACGTTGATGATGAGAATTTTTGCTTTATCAGCCAACACTTAGGGCCAAATGTTGCTGATCCTAAACCTGGACTTAACTAGCAGCCTGTGATTGCATTGTACGGTATATGATAATTTATAAAGCTCTTCTCACAGCAAAAGTCTTTCAGAAGCGCTCCCAGTGCATGCAACCTCGAACGAAATGGCAGTTTTTAAGGCGAGAGAAAGATTCGATTTTTGGGTACATTGCAAGTGAGTGCTCTTGATTCCATTCGCACGAACTGCATATATTATAATACACAGTATGTAACAACTTCAATGAAGGTTCGAACCTGATCATAGCGTTTGTGTTTGTCACATCCTGGGTTTCTTTGTATGTATCCTCCGACTGGAAAGCACACCCAGATTAGATTAGATTTGAGTTGATTAGATTAGATTAGATGAGATTATGATTGGTGTTGCAGAGTGCCTGGACGTTGGATGAGGAGGGACGAAGACCGGCTTCCCGGGCGGACCTGATGATGGCTCTCCAGCATCTCGAATACATCCTCATCAAGTCGAACTACGAAAGACAACAGGGAGAAGTGAGGTAGGAGACAAATGTTTTTACCACCCTTCCATATACAACAACAACACTTCTGTGATCAAAACCACAATAGAAGCCATCTCACTGTGTTTTATTAGATAGCGATTTCTAGATGTCGCTAATGTCCACTGCTTCAATTGTTATCATTCAATGGTGCAGCTCAGTGATCCATGATCAAGACTCAGTCAACTTAATAAATGTGAAAGTTGATCCAGTGAAATAGAAGCATCATGGTACGCGTATACATCACGCATGTAAGCATGTCCCATAAAAAAGTTGTATGTTTGTTTGCACGTTTATATATGTGTGTGTATATACAATACAATACAGCTGTAGTTTGATAATGCCCTCCGTACAACATTCAGAAGTGTACATTGGAGCTGGGCAACCATTAAGAATAATATAAAAACGGGAAAAGATAAGTTTTCAGTTCAGAGCGAAAGACAGTCTCGCTAAGAGAGTTACGAGCATGAACATGTATATATATGTGCATGTTTTTACGTATGTAATATGTATATATGTATGGGTTGTATGTATGTTTATATATGTATCTCAATAGATATGTATTGTACAGTGCCATTGAGCATCCTATAATTTTCAAACCATCTCCATAATTGACCATTTGTTCAGAAGCTGCTCCATAAGTGTTTAGCTGTAGATTTATTTAGCTGTGTTCTTCATTATGTGTTACTCACTGCATTGTCGGGATAACATTTGTTGCATATCAGGTTGGGCAACATATTGATGACAACTGCGGTTGCTGATGATGTCGTCGGTATGGGCCGAGCAGTTCTCGTCGAACAATGTCGGTGTCCACCGGGATACACTGGCACATCCTGTGAGGTAGGACTTGAACACACACACACACACACGCACGGACGCACGTGCACAGCCATGCGCACACATCAACACACAAATATATATATATATATATATATATATATATATATATATATATGTATGTCCAAAAATCTTGTGACTTTCTTAATTAGACATCAAAATAAGTGGTAAAGAGACTATTGTTTATTGTATATGGATATTAAAACTGATTTACCTACCAGTTGTATATAGCCTAACTTTAGTCTTTGTATAATTATGGCATATTATAATGTGTATATATATATATATCTATATCTATATTTATATATTCAGGTCAAACTAATGAGATACACTTTTCTGAGCTCGACTTTATGATGTTAGAAAGGCTATCCTTGCGGGGATTTCATTCCATGCACGATTTTAATTTCTTCTTCTCTGTTCAGATGTTAACCATGCATTTTTTCTGTTGAACAGCAATGTCGTCCTGGGTTTTACCGGAAGCAGACTGGTCGATATCTGGGTCAGTGCGCACCATGTGACTGCAACGGACATTCGGATGAATGTGACCCAGATACCGGAGTGTGCAGAGTGAGTTTTAGGTCTACATCATCATTTTGTACACAGAAAACTCCAGTTGAATCTTTCTGTCAGTTTTGAAGCGCTGTAAATCTGTGCCATCTATGAAACCTATTTTATTACTCGATTGTGATCAACTGATCAAGGATCATGCTACATTTACTCAGGGCTGTTTTAAGGAATTTTTGCAACTGCACAACCCCTTCTTTCCTTTCCGATCCTCCATGGTAAATTACTTCCAATCGAAGGACAATGACCCTTTTTGCTAGTTTTAACTGTACAAAAGTGCTTCTACAACTGCACAAATCCATTTAGAACTGCACATTTTGCGTACAACTGCACGTTTAAAAAGCCCTGCATTTACTTATTATTTAATTTACTGCCAAAGAAATTTAAGAATGTCATCATCATCATCACTAAGTGCTACTTCCGCTACTATTGTCTCATGTACTTTTTTCATTGCTATACTCTTGGGTTTCTAACAAATTTGGCACTAAAGAAAGCACCGATTATACAAATCATTCACGAAGTGAAACTGATCAATTTGTTTTTTTTAAACTACCCGCTTTCTTAATTTTCTGTTTGCATTTTCCAAGCCCTTACTAGTCTAAAAACATTTAACCCTACGTGACCACTGTGTTTTCCCCCTCTTGCAATTCACCATTTTCGGTCTCTCGCCCATGGAAGTGTTGCTTTCAATTGTTGCTTTCGACTGCGTCAGGGTTGTCGCGACAACACTCGTGGCAACCGTTGTGACGAATGTGTTGCTGGATTTTACGCCATCGACAGACATGGATCCATCCACTGCGAGCGATGTCCATGTCCCACGGTCGACGACAGGTTGGTTAATGTTTATTCTTCGGTCGTATAAAAATTATACAGGAATCGTTCATCCTCATTTAAGGGGCTGTCTATTGTATGTGCACTTGTTATAGCGCCCCTTCAAGCACGCTACTCAGAGGCGCTCCAGACTGCAGAGCAGACACTGCATCGGAGTTTCGCGCTGAGCAATTGCGAGTGAGGGACTTGCCCAAGGTCCCTACGCGGCGACTTGAGGTGGATTCGAACCTCGAACCTTCCGGCTTCAAGGCAACGACGCCACCACTACACCACCGCGCCCCACAACTATAACATAGCAGCTAACAAATTTTAGCTACCAAAATAATTATGCCGTTTAAAAAAATAAATGACAGCATATATGGTAAAATAAATGTTTTATTGGTGTTTAACTGGTAACAATGGACGATGATGGAGTCGTCAATGTTTAATTGGCAGAAGTCTGTCTGTTCGTGGTAGGTCTGTTACCAGATGTACGGCCACCTATGGAGACGTTACCTGCGAAGCTTGTCCACCGGGATACGCTGGAAAGCTGTGTGAGGATTGTGCACCAGGGTATGAACGCAACCCTCGCATTCCAGGCGACCAATGCCGACCTGGTAAGCCACATTCGTTCAGTAGGCTACTCTCTGTTGGACATGGTAACCAATTGACTATAGAGAGCTCTCCATGTATATTTAAGATGATTGATCGGCGGCAAAATAAACAAGTGCTTCAAAGTTGCTGACATGCATTGTATTGTATTATATTATATTGCATTGTATTGTATTGTATTATATTATATTGCATTGTATTGTATTGTATTGTATATGACCATTTATAAAGCACTTCTCTCAGCAAAAGCCTTTCAGATGCGCTCCCAGTGCGATCGACCCTGACTCCCTGGGAGCAGTGTAAGAATTGTGGAAAAATAACTGGGGGGGAGGGGGTTGAACCATTATCCACTTGGAATTGGGTTGTGTTAAAAACAGACTTTACTATGGGGTTCTAAGAAATACTGGGGGCTGAAAGTTGAAACCTCCGAGCCCCCCAGCAATTCTCACCCTGCCAGAGAGTCAAGGTTGGATTTGAGGTGAGAGCAGTGCTTGACGTGTAGAAAAAGAAGTGCCTTGACGCACATCACTTCTCCATGCTCTGCTGTTCAAATAAGTGGCAGGACAGCACTGAGATTTGAAATAAGTTCCTGGACGCCGTCTATGACCGTCCTGCCCACACTTCAAACCCTGGGCGAGAGAAAGATGAGGAAAGTAATTGGTTTCAATTAAGTGTATGCTTACCTACTTATTTATCTACTTTACCGTTCACCGTGTTTTCTGTGCAGTTGGAGTTAGCTGTGACCCGCGTGGCAGCACCGGTGCCCCAAGCTATTCCGGACAGTGTAGCTGCAAGGTTAGTAGCGATCATGTGGATCAGAGTTTTGCATCAGATTAGTCAGTGTTACGTCCAGACTCATCTGTTCGAATGAGGTTCCTTGTCCATGTCCAGCCAGGTTCTTAATATTACTCTATGAAAATGAAATCTCTTTTTGAGTGAATGAATCGGCTGTAAAATTCGAAACTGATATTCATTTTTGTCATCTTCTAATTGTAATCTTACTCTTTGGTTGTGGCTCGGCTGGGAGCGCCTTGGAGTAGGTCTCTTGAAGAGGCACCATGTAAATTTCAAGGTCAGATACGTTCAGATAATGGCGCTCCAAAACTGAGCTGTAAGCAGGCCAATATCGAGAACATTTGACTGTATGGAACTCTTACCCAGCGTTACAGGCCGTGGGTTCCGTCCAAAAAGCCATCGTACCTTCTGATAGATTATGACTTTATTTCGATTCACATGCAACAACAATTGATCAATGTCTTGGGCGCTATAGAAGCCATAGATTAGATTAGGTGTGATTGAACTGTTTGCTAATCTAATCTAATCTTCTTGGTGATGTTCACAGCGACACACAACAGGGCAGCAGTGTAACGTGTGTCGTGAGGGCAGCTTCCATCTATCGGAGAACGCTGTTGATGGATGTCTGCCTTGCTTCTGCATGGGTGTGACAACGTCCTGCACGAGTACCACCCGCAGACGATCTCAGGTAAGTAAACTGTCTGCAGCATGCACACTCGGTGAGGAGTTGAAGAATTTATGCGTAATTTATTTATTGCAATGCGCACAATAATAGAATTTTGTAGGCTACAATGTGTGTAGTGGATGTAGACCTATTGTTTGCCGGTTAGTGCAATTCAATGTGTTTTTACATGTGCCCTATATATAGGCTAATGCAGGGCTGTTTTTAAGGAATTTTTGGAACTGCACAACCCCTTCTTTTCCTTTCCATCCTCCATGGTAAATTACTTCCAATCGGATGACAATGACCTTTTTTGCTAGTTTTAACTGTACAGAAGTGCTTCTACAGCTGCACAAATCCTTTTAGAACTGCACATTTTGTGTACAACTGCACGTTAAAAAAGCCCTGGGTTAATGCGTAAATGTATTTTACGTATGATGTATTCGTGATGTATGAGTCCTATACATGTATGCTGCAACTTCTGACCACTTTTAGAAACATGAAGAGTTTT
>OX457045.1:46300639-46474037 GCA_949752735.1 Lumbricus terrestris | reverse complement strand
CCCTGTTTTTAGAGCACTTAAAACTTTTAAAACACTTAAAAACACTCAGAGTCACTAAATAAATTCGAGTTGCCTTTATCTGAGCATTGCTTAGGACACTTAAAACGATTAGAGTCACTTTAAATTTTGATTACAGCATAATTTTTTTTATTATGCTCATTTTTCAAAAAAGGGGATAGAATGGTTTATCCCCCGGATAGTATAGACCGGTTAATTCCATCCGGGGATAGATTAATTCATCCCCCGGATAGTTTTCAGGGGGATACTCCGTTTCGTGTCACCGGCGGAGCGGGTTCGATTCCCCGGTCGGATCTTTACATACTGCGGGTGGCTCGGTCGCAATGTAAACGTGGAGTCGACGCTGAAATCATCTTCGATATGAAAAAGAGTCGTTAAACCCATACATTTCATTTCTTTTGTTTGTTGTTTGTCTGTTTATTCCGATAACTATTCTATCTGTTCAAAGTTATCTTTTGTGTGTGTTTCGGTAGTTAACTGTGATATTAAAATACAGCGGCGCCCGCAGACGTACGCACGTACGCAAGTGCGTACAGCGCAATGACTAAAAAAAATTTGGGGGGCTGATGACTAAAAAAACCAAAAAAGGTCATCAGTTTTTTTGCGGATGGAAAAGGTATGTTTTGGGGATATTTTTTGGGCTGATGACTAAAAAAAAGGTCATCAGTTTTTTCGGCGACTTTGACGACAAATTTTTCCCTGTTCCCGCTCCATCGAAAATTTCTGTGCGTACAAGAAAAAAATCCTGCGGGCGCCGCTGTTAAAATAGTCAGTGAGGTGTCTTTCTTTCGTAAATGAATGTAGGCCTATACCGGTACCTTGCCTGATAGCCCGTCGTTTTCAATTCTCCCACATCTCTACATTCGTGACTGAACACATTCACTGGCTCCCTCTCTCAGCCAGTATACAATTCAAAGTTCTTGTTTTGATTGTTTGACCTCAATTGGGTCTTGCTCCAGAGTATCTTTGCGATCTCATGCCTCATCCTTTCTCTCTGCCAGTTTGTTGCATCCTCTTAGATCCTCTTATCGACTTGACTTCTCTGTTCCCCACGCCAGGACCGCTATGGCTCTATCCACATCATTTGCCTGCATAGGTCCCCTCTATGGAATGGAATTCCACCATCAGTTTGCTCCGACTTTCTCTCAGGTAGTCCTTCCTCATCTCTGCTGCCTAAAATCAACTGCTTTTTCTCTTGGGGTCGATCTCACTGGGTGTGCTTCCGAGAGGCTTTTTTGCTGAGAGAAGCGCTTTATAAATGGTCATTTGCAATGCCATACAATGTATATATTATGTATAGTGCATATTTCGAGCTCTCTCAGAGAGTTGCTTGACATGACAAACTATACTGCGCTTGAAATCATCAATGCGAATTCTGGTATGTTCTATAATCTATATGGATTCCAAATTTATAATCATAATGAAACGATTGGGATTGAATTTCACTGCCTACTTTGATGTCTGTTAGGGAAACGATTTAGAGTTGGTGCACACAACGAAGGGATACCGCGCAGATGAACCAGCACAGGTCCAGTTTTCGGAAGTAGGTGGAAATATATTTGTCTTGATAATTCGCCAGAGCTTACTATTTTCAGTATGTAATGCCTTTTTCATGAGCTTTCGCTGCTCTGTGTATCAGGAATGCACATTGAAAGTGGTCAGTGCAGGCTGTGGCACACTTGTCAATATCGACAGAGTTAAATCAAGTATCGTAGTTATCTGCTATCCTACTGAACCTTCTTCTGCTCTCTTACTTAATCCACTATCTTGCCTATTCTACTGTTTTTCTTAAACTACTATTTTCTGGAAACTACTCTATACTTACTCTATCGACTATTTTACATTCATCTGGATACCATCAGTGTGTTATAGATTTCTTTGTTGTTTTCTGACAAAAGCAACACTGGAGTGACAGCAGAGGACGTGCGACGAGTCGTGATGACCTGCTGGTTGTTCTGTCGAACCTTGAGTACATCTTGATCAAAGCGCAATACATAGATGGTGCTGTTCAAGCCAGGTCAGTGTGATATCCTACATAACTGTCATCATCATCATTCATCACAATCATGACAGTTTCTCTTTTGTAAAGTAAATTCATTCATTCAGTCAAGTATTTATATAGCGCCTCTTCAAGGAGACTACCCAGAGGCGCTCCAATAATTAATGGCAGTAAATCTCTGAATTTTATCAACACCACTTAGTAAGGCAGACCAGCTTATATATATCAAGTCTGCATTTCCAGGCTACTTTGTCCATTGCATTGCCAGGACAGAATCTAGGATGGGGGGGAACGGTCAAACCAAGAGGACTAAATGGTGCTACGGTGGCAATTGGTGATGATGGTGGTCGTGTAGCAGCAGGTTTCTATGCCGGGTTTAGCAACATAGTTCGAGGTATATAGTGATTAGTCAAGATGTCTGCACCACCAAAATGGTAATCAAAAAGAGGTCCGAGTCCTGTTGCTAGAGGGTCAGAGAAGGTGCTACGGCAGGTGTCACTTGGGTCAAGATGATCAGTGGTGTCCTGAGCCTCAGGCTGAACCCGATCCGGACCTCCTTTGCTCCACTCTCACAACCCTTTTGACTCAACGCAGTGCTCGTGAATATACACCCCGCGCTTGGCTTTCGAGGGGTGATTTAGAAGTTTGGAGATTACGATTAGGCTTATTCATTGCTGGTTCAAAAACTGACAGAAAACACATCAATGCCTCCCCTATTTCTCTTAATTATCAGAAACAGAATCTTTCACTGTACCTCTGGGTTTTGTTTATTCAGCATTCGTGACCTTGGTTTGGATACGGCAGAACTGAGGTCGTCCGGAGCGTCTGAAAGAGCGTACGAGGTGGAGGAATGCGTCTGTCCGGTCGGCTACATTGGTCTGTCCTGCGAGGTATATACACGAACGCTATCAATCAGTCAGAATTTACGTAGCGCCCCTTCAAGGTATCTACTTCTAACGTGACATGTCCTAACGCTTAACGGTTGGGAGGGGACACATTGATTGAGGGGGACCGTCCCCCCAAGTCTCCGCCCATGGATGCGCCTTTATCAGCAAAGTCGTTTAGAAGCACTCCCAGTAGTGGGCCAGTGCAAGCGACCTCGAGAGAAACAGACAGCATGTGGGGTGAGAGAAAGAGGAGGAAAGATGGTAGATATCGGATGGTGGACTTCCACCATCAGTTGGCTCCACCTTTTTCTCCGGTATAGTTTTTCGTCATCTTTCTCTCGCCTCGAATCAACTGCCTTTTTCTCTCGGGGGCGATCACACTAGGAGCGCTTAATTGTTAATGGCTTTTGCTAAGAGAAGCACTGAATATTATAATATAGTCATCTCTTCTTCTTCTTCTTCTTCTTCTTCTTCTTCTTCTTCTCAAGGTTCTCTGCCCCATAGACCTAGGCAAGTTCGAATGCAAAATGGTTCTAGGACGATTAATCAACGGACGGTTTGCAAAATGCCGCCACTCCATCCTCCGTTGTGCCTTCTCCTTGAGTTTTTGGTAACCGTCCTCCATCATCCAGTCCAGCATTATCTGTCTTGGTCTTCCTCTTTTTCTTTACCCCTCCATTTTTTAGTCATATACAACAACAAAATCAAATGGCTGGTGTCAAATACGACTATGTTGTCTTCCAACAGAGCTGTGATTCTGGCTATTGGAGAGCAGGTACGCTCCCTCCACGCAGCACATGTGAACCATGCGACTGTCATGGCCATTCGGGAACATGCGACTCCATCACTGGACGATGCACGGTAAGTCGAAGCAGTGACTTCATTCAAATGTTCAATTCATCTAAGCAAGTAAGTAAGTTGATGATGGCCTTTATTAGTGGTATTGTTCCTGCTGATTTAGTTTCTGCCTCCACCTATAGCTACAAGACACATAACGCAGTGGAGATGAAAAATTTTCCGTGAGGGAGTTGTATAGAGATATGTGTGTGTGTGTGTGTGTGTGTGTGTGTGTGTATGCGCGTGCATGCTTATATGCAGGAATATATGGATAGATCTGTATGTACAAGTGATGTATATATATATATACATATATATATATATATATTATGCATGTGCATGTATGAATTTATGAATATTTATTTTATATATGTAGCGGTATGAAGTGTATGAATGTATGAATACATATGTTTATTTGTTTATTTGTTTATTTATACAGAACTGTCAGCACAACACTGAGGGTGACCATTGTGACGTCTGCGTACGTGGTTACTATGGCGACGCAAGGAGAGGCTTACCAACGGATTGTCTGCCCTGCCCCTGTCCACTGGTTCAATCACCAAATCAGTATGTTGAGTTGACACTCCCCTAAAGTTTACTATAGCTTCTTTATCGTTTCGCTCTACATATCAATCAATAGACACTTGAAGTGTCAGAATCAATAGATTGTGTTTGGCTATGTTAGACTTGTAAGAAGTTGATATTGATGCATGCCTGTTATTGATGCATTTATCCCTGTTAGACTGGCCCTGTATGATGGTCAAGATTTGATATAAAAAGCACATAATGTCCTTGCAGTCCATCGCTCCACAGTGATTTGCAGGGTTTTAGATACATAGTAATAATAATTGCTATATTTTTGTTAATTTTGAAAATATTTGTATCCAAGGTACATGGTATCCCGTAATATATCTAAACCGAGAGATAGGTCTGGCGCTATTCCAGGATGGCTAGTCTTTGTTGATGTCATGCTGAGTGTCAAAAGTGGTGTGAAAGGTGATTGTGTTTGATCGTCAGGTGGTGGGGGCGGTGGGGGCGGTGGTGGTGGTGGTGGAGGGCGGTGGTGGTGATGTTTGTGGTGGTGGGAGCGGTGGTGGTGGTTGTGGTGGTGGTGATGTTTGTGGTGGTGGGGGCGGCGGCGGTGGTGGTGGTGGTGGTGGTGGCAGTGTATATATAATAATGGTATTGGCTACCCAATACTCGCAAGATGACCTTTAATTGAGTGGATATGCCTCAATGAAATTTACCAAATCGAAATTAATCTGGAATATCACTGTTCTAATAATTTTAAGATTGGAAACCTGTAAGCTAATAATATATTTTCTTTGATATTATTTCTGCGACTATTTTAGATTTAGTCCTACCTGCATTCTGGATCGTGATGGTCTCGTGACATGCAACGCCTGCCCAACAGGTCACACCGGACGAAGATGTGAATCGTAAATATCTTCAGTTCCGATTTATTTATTTCTGTTGAAGAGTCGTCATTACTATAACTGTGTCTAGAGCAAACCAGTGGCTAGTTTCTTGTCCCAAAATTTAGAAATGGGAATGGGAAAATATACCGCTAGCTTATGGGTTTAAAACGTTGTCTAGCTGGAAAATGTTATCTGATTCACAAGACCATTTTGCCAAATATTATGTCCCGTTCCTGCAGTTATTAACGTTTTGATGGTGTGCTTGTGGTTTCTTAGTCTGCCATTTCCTGATGGTTAGTTGTAAATGTGTTTGGACTGATTTGTATTACAGATTTGTAGCTGACATAAATTGCACTAATTAATTAATTGATTGATTGATTGATTTATTAATTGATTTATTAATTGATTTATTAATTGATTGATTTATTTATGTCATTACTTAATTAACTTATTTGGTTACTCGATTAATTAACTTATTTGTTTATTTTCCGAAGTGATTCCATTTTGTTGGAGTTTCTACTTAAGAACATATGTGTTACGCGTTTTAGTTGCGCATTTTAAAAATTACTCTCTTAAGGTTGTTTCATTGTTGTGCTTAAATTTATCATTTGCATAAATTTTATATGTTGTAGATTTAATGTTTTTACCTTCGATTTATTTTTTTCTGTGTGTTTTATTGCTTTGTCGCAGTTTGTTTTGATTTACTGGATTTTTTTCCGTTGGGTTTTGAATGTTTTTTTATATTTTCTGAAACTGTTGTTCAGTTGTCTTCCTGATTACCATGGCAACCCATTGCAACCTGGCAACTTCTGCAGGCGTATCGAAGATCCCCCTCCAAACGATTCAGGTAGACCCACACTGGTCATTGTTTTAACAGGGCTGTATTGTAGGGAGATCTATAGGGAACTTGCATCAGTTCTTCGTGAATTGTTAAGGCGGATAATGTGCTGAAAGTCAAAAAGTGCTACACTTGGATTATTTAATTATTATTTAATGTTGTGACATGTTGCTAAGTTAAGAGTTTTCAGCTAATGGCTTTGGGAGATGTAACACTGTAACACCTCTTTGTGTTAAGTAGAATGGCACACAAACTGGAAGCACGTAACCCACGCCACATCTTTAATATGAAGTTTAACATGTTCATGTTCATGAGTCCACAACATGTCTTCTGATGTTTAACATGTTTATGCTCTCAATTCCACAACATGTCTTCTGATGTTTAGCATGTTTATGCTCTTAAGTCCACAACATGTCTCTTGATGTTTAACATGTTCACATTTTGTATTTTGCAGCATTTGTTAATACACTGTGTTTAGATGTTTTGGCTAGTTGTTTCACGTGTATATGATTTTGCTCAATGTTGCAATTTCGTTTTTCTATGCATGCCCGTTGCCAAGGTGAATTTTCACATGTTCCAGAATGCCTGCATGCTTTAATTTTTACATCCAATTATTTTATCAACCTTTGATATTTTACATTTGAAAAATTAATCTTTAATTTTCGTTCATTCATTCAAATGATTTATGTAGCATGATCAAAATACCTGTATATCTGGAATTGTATTTTAGGAGTGCTGTGAATATTCTTATAAATCTTTCCCACTTGGAGCACCTCCGATTTGCATGCACTGGGAGAGGCGCTATAAATATGTATGGATACAATATGTTAAAAGAATTCTTTTCAGATTGCGAGTGTGATGCGAGTGGGATGATTCCGAACACAATGTGTGATCATCGGACGTCCCAATGTCAATGTAAGGTGAGAGCAGATATCCGTATTTCGTATCGGAGTTGATAGGCAAGATGTGTTGGTTTGGTTCTGAGATGGGGTTGATCGACAGTCAGTTAACAGTTGATTAGTTTGTTAATAACCTCATTTTAATGCTATTTTGGAATGTGGTCTGATGTTTTTGTTTGATTTTACTTCGAATATGTCTTTGAGTGATAAGTTTTGAATGTGCTTTTATGTGTTTATTGTGCCTTCAACATGTTTTGTGATGATGTTTTGAATATGTTTTGCGTGAGTTTTTAATTTGCTTTTGGGTTATTATGTCCTGCATATTATGTTTTTGGGTGATTGAGTTTTGAATATGTTTTGCGTTTGCTATGTTTGAATCTGTGTTTGGGTGAATAAGTTTGAATATTTTGTGTTATTATGTTTTGAATTTTTTTAAAGCAAACAACTGTGTAACAGTTTTTTTAATTGTGTGATTAGGTGCCGTGCTTGCTATCACATGTCTAATGATTAGGATTGTTTGGGATTAAGTTCTTTTAACATGATTACCGTAAGCTCATGTGTCATTGGATTCTTTGTAGGGCTAAATTTGATCATGTGACAGTGTTTCTGAAGTGCTGTTGCTTTTGTGCTACCTACAGGCGTACGTGCAGGGTAAAGAATGTTCGGAATGCCAAGATGGTTACTTCCATCTGTCAGCGTCCAATCCTCAGGGCTGTCTCAACTGCTACTGTATGGGTCTGACGAAACAGTGTGCCAGCTCCAACTACACCAGGGAGCAGGTCAGAATTCTAGGGCTCTAGACCAACGCAGGCTGTTCATAATAATCGTTCAGTAGTTGCTTGCCATGGTGTCTTTGCCCTGCTAGAAGAAATGTAGACATTGCAGATGCTGTTTACTGTCTCCAGACAAGTTTTTACCTGCTGAGGGATTATACTCATCTCAGGGAAAGTAATGATGATGACGATGATCATGGTGACGACGATGACGATAATCATGACAACGACCACGACGACGACGACGATGATGATGACCATGTTGATTATGATGATGGCAATGATGGTGATGACGATGATGATGATTATGACGATGATAGTGATAATGGTGATGGTAACGATGATGACGACGACGACGATGATGATAAAATGATAAGAGTATAAGATGATGAAAATGAGATGAAGATAAGATGATGATATTGATGATGAAGAGCAATCTGCGATTAAACTATGAATAACAATAAATAAAAACATTAATAATATTAGATATATGATAATATTACATGGTAATATATTACAGTATAATAGATTCAAACAATTAAAAACAATAACAATAGGGACACATGTAATTATCTTATCGCAGATCCAACCAGATTACTCGGACTCTCATGGATTCCGACTAACAACTCGTCGACTCACAGAGCAGATAACGGACGACATATCAGTGAGTGCATTCGCGAAGCAGATCGAATACGAAAACCTTCGAGACGTTCAAAGAGAAAGGGAAAGTCTCTTCTGGTTCCTATCAGCCAAGTTCACCGGCAACCAGGTAACTCACATTGTGGCGTTATATAAATTCAAGAAGTAGAAACAGAATTTGTTGCATATATCGTCAGCAGCTTTCAATTGAATGACGTGTACAGCATGCGTTACAGATATGCAAGAGTGTTAGATTAGGTATGTGAGATTAGGTTATTGCAAAAATCATTAGATTAGATTAGATTATATTCATCTGATGTGCGTTTAGTTGTTGTCTCTCACTTATTATCACTGTCTCTTTTGCTCGTTGATGAATATTCTCCACATCGTCAGAATAATTTAAAACCCAGTGATTCTCGACATCGCATGCTACATCATCCTTTTCTTTTCACTGTTCCTTGAATCCATTTTGTTTAGTCATGGTTCCCGTCTTTAGGTCAGAAGCAGCAAGTCATTCAGGCCCGGCCTTAGGGCAAGGCGAGCGAGGCGACCGCCTTGGGCCCCGCGCTTCCAGGGCCCCGCGCAGCTGGCTATAATTTTTTTACTTTGTTGAGATTGGTGATGGTTACATCGCATATCAACTATGCTCAATTGCAGTCAATGTGCCGCGTGAATGTGATAGCTGATATTGGAAACAACTAGGCCTATCTATAAATTTAATGCTAAACCGAATCACAGTTAGACTTATTGTTTTAGGCCTACACGTTGAATTAATTTTCAAAATATGAGCAAATGGCTAAGACTCGTCAAAACTTCCATGCGATCAACAATAGACCTCGGCCTACTTTGAGAATGGCTCACTAAACTAGCTTTTTGTCAATTGTAAAAGATGTTCCATTGTGAAATTATTTCAGATTTCGGATAGACCTACAACAAATTAGGGAAGATTTGCGAAAACTTTTGTAAGATAGCACTCACATCTGTGTTTGGCCTATAGCCTACTCTTTAGCATACTCGATAGAGAATAACATTTCAAAGCTTCAATCTGAAGGAATCGGAAATAATATGTCCGATTCCTTCTAACTGATGCTTTGAAATGTTAGTCTTTGTCATATTATGTCAATTAATTATTAGTATCCTATTTTAGATGCTAGATATTCAACTAGTTTAATTGAAAATAGTCCTAATTATTGTTTTCATAGTAAACTGCTATGGTTAATAGCCAGATTTGCATATACATGTGAATGTCCATTAACTTCAATTTTCAACATGGGCGACTGCAGACATTTTAGTTGGAGGGTGCATAGCACAATGGTAACTTTTTAGCACGAGTTTTAAAAATACAAAGCAGGAAATTAAGCACGTAGATTGCTCACGTAGGTGTCTAAATGTAAATTTCTCCCGATCACTGTGAGAATTGTTAGCCTTTGGCGCAAAGAAATTTGTCAAAAGTAAAACTTTTTTGTTAAAATTCGGTGTTAATTTTCCAGAGGGTGCCTATGATTTTGCATTACCTACATGTAAATAGATTTACCTAATTATAGAGTCAATGCTGTATGAGAGGTAATGAACTTAGTAAATTTTGCCTGGAGACTCGCTGCTGCCTTGGGCCCCGAAAATCCTAAGGCCGGGCCTGAAGTCATTCATTCATTTCAATAATTTATATAGCGTGTCTTCATGAAGCTACTCAGAGGCACTCCCAGTCCAACCAATGGGTCTTAAGGAGCCTGTAAAACAGTGATGAGTCAATGATTAGTCAATGATTAGTCAATGATTAGGCAATGATTAGTCAATGCTTAGTCAGTGATTAGTTTCTCTTTTAGAGGCGCTATATAAATGCGATTACGACAAACAAATTAAATTTTTTACCTGTTCTCGTTACAGGTGGCTTCTTACGGTGGCAGATTGAAGTTTCAGCTGGAGTACGAACTCTTGCTTGACTTACTCGATGAAAGTGCCATGTACCAAGATGCTGACGTTGAACTCATTGTAAGCATGCAGCCTTTTGTCTCTCAGATCAATCAGGGGTTGAGTGGGATTGCTCAATTGTGTGGAGTCAGTGTAGCGGTTAGCATGCTTGACTGCCAATCGAGAGGTTGGGGGAGGGTTCAGATCCCCATCAGGGCATAAATTTGCACATGCACCCCTTCTCAACTCAGGTAATGTGATGATGATGAATATGGCAGTATACTTTTGATGGGATGTTGAGTGAGAGAGAGAGAGAGAGAGAGAGAGAGAGAGAGAGAGAGAGAGAGAGAGAGAGAGAGAGAGAGAGAGAGAGAGAGAGAGAGAGAGAGAGAGAGAGAGAGAGAGACAGAGACAGAGACAGAGACAGAGACAGACAGAGACAGACAGAGAGGACTGGCCACACCTACCATCACATGCTGCCTAAGAACTTATAAGTAAGGTCTGTTTATAAACAAGGTCTGTTTATAGATGAGAACTGTTTATAAATATGGGCTGCTTTTGAACCAGGGCTGTTTATAAGGAAGGACTGTTTATAGGCAAGAACTATTTATAGGTAAAGACTGTTTATAATCAAGAACTGTTTGTAGACAAAGACTGTTTATAAAGAATGTGGTGTAGTTTTTCTGAGCTGGTCTCTGCTTCTTTTGTGACGCAGAGTGGAGACAATCGGTTCTACCTTTTCTTACAACCACAGCCTGTCCCGGACGAAATCAACTCGTACGACATCTTACTCACTGAGGTGAGTCACATTCGAATGCTATGCCGTCTTACAAGCACATAATTATTGTGTTCGTTTAACTGAATTAAAAATCAACGGATTCGAGCAAATTGTGTGGGTTATTTTCAGTCAGGTGGTTTAAAAGAACCCCAAACCACCCCCTGTGGCAACGCCATTTGCTGAAAGCACCCTTGAATAGCCTATGCTGCAAGAGGTGTTCTACTGCAAATATCAGATACGCTACGTCAGCAATTCCCAGCCCATGGCCCGCGGGCCAAAAGTAGCCCCCTACTGTCCTACAACTAAGAAAAAGTGACCCTCGTGTCCTCCAACTTAGAAAAAGTGGCCCCGATATTGCCATGGCCTACATTACGATTACTGTTGCTTCCAGGCGTCCTTCCGTCAACTGGACGGTGCGAACCCAACGCGAGACAGTTTCCTGAAGACGCTTGCTTCACTCGATGCGATCCTCATTCGAGCGACTCACTACAGTCACATGTCGACGGTTACACTCGGATACCTCACGATGGATACGGCCGTTCCACCGACGAGGAGTGCCTGGCCATGGCTGTGGACCCAACCGGAACCGGTCCTCGAAGTGGAACAGTGCTCTTGTCCACAGGGTTACACGGGGCTGTCCTGTGAGGTAAGTACACCAGGTCAAGAAACTAAGTTGTCTTGACCTTTGATAGTGGCCTAGACTGTACTTGTACTGCCACTTAGCTAACTACTTATAGATGTGTGTTTGTACACTGTTTAGTCTGAGCGGACATTATGTGCAGTTGAACAGCAGGATATTATTTATATCTCTACATAAATAATAAACGAATAGATGATTATAGTAAATATATTCATGATACATGATATTATCTTGATGAATGAATAAACGAATAATAATTATTATAAGAAATATATTCATACTCGATATGCTGACGAGTGAATAGAAGTTAATAATATGGTGTTTCTTAACTTCCTTTGCCAAAAGAAGTTTTATTCTAAGAATGCTGTATGACGACTTCGCATATTATTATGTAACTTCTCTTATTTATATTTCTTCTGTAGGCTAATGTGTGTGTGTGTGTGTGTGTGTGTGTTTGCTGATTTTCCAATAAAGAATATTCTCAATTACTTTACCAGTTTATTTCTAATTAACATATATTTGAATGTATAAATTCATGTTTACTCATGACGTTTTGATGTGTTTACTTCAACGTCAGCAATGTGATGCTGGGTTTTCCCGCGTGGCCGATCCATCTCTGCCTCTCGGTCGGTGCACCAAATGTTTCTGCAACAGCCACACAACGTCATGTGACCTCGGCACCGGAGCCTGCCTGGTTTGGAGATTATACTGATTTCATATTATTAATTAATTCATTCATTGATTCATTGATTGATTGATTCATTCATTTGTTGCGAGGATTTATATAAGGCCCCTTTAAGGCAACTACTCAGAAGCGCTCCCGACCCCAGTTTTGATATGTCAATTGAAAGAGTCAGAGTGGACCCTGGAGACAAGCGCAGTGACAGAAGGAGCGCATTCCAAAAGCGAGAGCCAACCGCTGAGAAAGCGCGATTTTTGCTTTGTGGCTGTGCGGACACAAGGGACGATTAATGTTAGCAACACTATTACTTTTACGCTACATCTATCATTCACAGCCTGTGAATGATAGATGTAGGTAAGAAAGCACAGCATCAGAGTAGCCTACTTATCTCGTATTCTTAAATAGTAGCATTGCTATTATTTTTCATATCACAATTGTTGTTCCTTTTGTTATTACTTTTCTATGTCATTATGTAACGCCCGCCCCTATCGGCCTATCCGGAGTCGCCACTTCCGGATCCTCGCTCAATGGGACCGCGTGCTGCTGTGGGTAATACATGTAGTTCCCAGAGATGGAGGGAGGACAGGAGGAGGTGACCTCTGGATTCGAATCCCCGCGATGGAATGACGGCCGGTTATTTCTGCTGCCTAATTCCCTATAGGAAATTGGAGTTTTGCTTGATAGTCGTTCACTACGTCGCAAAATAGGCCTACCGGGGTTAGGCGGGAGAGATAAGTCCTTGGGTCTAGCACCCGTACTTTCTGCCAGGCCGATGGTCGAATGGTAAGGTGCGTCCGCCATGATGAAAGCGAGGGACTTCAGTCCCGGGTTCAAACCTACAGCAGATCTTGGGACTGGCGATGCCTCGAGCCGCTCTAAGCGTGTCACAACCTCCGTTAGCACCTCTCTAACATTAGAGTGCACGGCCGAAATTTCGTCTCTTACATCTGACCTTACGGTGGAGATTTCTTCTCTTACATCTGACCTTACGGTAGAGATCTCTTCCCTTACATTTAACTCCACCGAGGCGATCGCTTCTTGCGTATCCCTGGCCTGTGACTGCATCGCTTCTTGTGCTTCTCGGGCATTAATCTGCATTGCTTCTTGTGCTTCTCGGGCATTGATCTGCATTGACGAGTGCATAGATGTTATAGCCTCCATTACCACCTCCAGTGATGACGGAGGCCTGGACGGCTGGGAAGGGGTCGCAGTCCTAGATTCCTCCATAGTGTTTCACAAATTAGTCCTACTTGTATTTCTATCACTAGCAGTGAACAAAGTCAGTAATTCCAGTAATGTTTCTTATTATTGTCAATCAGTTAACTCTTCAAACAACAATAGTTACAACTTATGCAATCATCAAGAACAACTTAAGCAATCAAGAAATACTACTATTGCAAACAACACATAGACCAGAGTATCATCTATTGATATTCCCGTTTCATCTCTAAGTCCCCAGGCCAATTTCGTCAATAGCCCAAATTTCTATCATCGATCGCTTTTAAACTAAACGTACCTCGATGTCAGTGGCTGGACCTAAGGCTGAGAGAGAATGCGAGGAATCCGGAGACATACGGAGTTCCTGGATAGGCGACGGTGAAGTATAACGCCGAAAGAAATCCGATAAAGATTGACTCCCGTAGATTGGCGACGATATCTGCCGAACGAAAAACAACCCGTCGAACTATATATATATATATATCGATCAATTGGCGCCCATGGGCAAACAAACTTTCAGACTATCGCCCAAGACACAACCGAACTTCAAGACGACGATAAATTCGCTCAGCAGTAACAAATCGACGCAAAACTGATACATATTATATTCCTCCGATCGAAGAAAGAATCGCCGACAGAATCCGAAAGACTTTCAAAATAAATCGCAACGGCGCATTTTAACTTCAACGTCGAATTTACGCTTCTCCACTCTGTCAAGATCCACATTGTCTTCTGCGCCTAATACGTCTTCAGGATCCGGCACGGTCTTCTGCGCGCCTTGTCGACAATGCGCGGGCCTTATATAGAGCCAACGCCCTGACGTCACCAAACTGCGCATTTAAAATACTGCGTCGCAGAAAATGTCAGGTGCAATTGCGCAGTTGAAATCTACGACGCATTAGAAACTACGCGATAAAATAGTTGCCAAGATCACTCCCACGTGTCTTTGTATCTACCATCCTGTCTGCCTGAGAGGATCGGTCTTTCTCTCTCTCTATCTCTATACCCATTAAAATGCGCCCTCTGACGACACACGGTGTCTTCTTCTCCGTAACTCTCTTTGTGATAGCGACTCAACGACGATCGATTGCCAATCGAACGATCGCCGCGACGACACCAGATGTCGCGAACGATTAATTCGCGACAATTGTGGCAGCAAGGTAAACCCATCATGTCGGGAACGATTAATATCCGACAGCGGTAGATTGTCGACAATCGCGGCAGCGATATAGGCCTATCATGTCGGGAACGATTAATTCGCGACATTAAGCGCCGACTGCCAGACGTCGCGAACGATTAAATCCCGACGCGGCGAAAGGCTTATCTCGTCGCGACACGCGACTATAGCAGAAGTATCGATGACCGCTCATGCAGGCCGATAAGATCGGCGGAAGCGATTAAAACGCGTTAAAAGCCATTAAGACGCTCTGGCCGTGATCCAATATATATTAGTCGCCGACCGCCGACGCATCGATAGTCGCAAGATGGCGCGCCGCTACATAGGCCTACCGCGTCGAACGGCAATGCATTACCGACCGGAAGTAATTAAAACCCGATGGCAGAAACCCAAATTATATGCAGTCGTTTCAATTACTGCAATTTGTGAGATCATTGTTCATCTTGCTCCGTATACGCATAAATATGTTTGCGGATCTCTTAGAAGTGCTGTCAATAATTCTTTTCGTGACTGACAAAGCACCCAATGCAGTTTACCGGTGCTGCCAGTCCTTAGCCTACGTAAAACGGGAAGGGTGATGCTGACCAATGTGGTCAATGCACAACTATACAGGAACTGGTCTGACTAGTTTCCTGCTTGAAATGCAAGTTAAGATATTATCGGTTTGTGCCATACTTTCACTAAGAGGATTTATATAGCGTCATAATCATAATCATAATATCACGTACTCAGAGACACCGTCAATCCTAGTCCGGTGATAAAGAACAGCTTTCAGACGCTTGAGTAGTGTATTGTATGAGAGAACCAGTACACATTGCACTTAATGACCCCGTGAGTCATCAGGTCAAGGCCAAATGTACCTAGATCTAGGCAACTAGGTCAAGGTAATTAGGTCAGGGGTTATTTTGACCCCCGACGATGACCTGATGATTCATAGGGTCATTGATTGCAAAGTGGTCTAATTCTCTCGTGTAATCCACTACTCGCATGCAAAAATTTTTATGGAGAATAATTCTAAGCTTATTCACCACCATGGCCTGTCTGGCTTGCAGGTTTCTCAATGTAGTAGATTTTACAGCATGTCTGAACAATGGACTTTTCATGACTATGACTTTCCTTTAAACAACAAAAAACTCCAATTTATGTCGTTTGCATTTCTATCAAACGGCGCTATAGAAGTCATCGTATTCTTTTTTGCCGATTTCGATTTCTAGGATTGCCAGCATCACACGACTGGTGACCGATGCGATCGCTGTGAGTCTGGTTACTATGGCGACCCAACTGAGGGTACTTCCGGTGACTGCCAGCCATGTCCCTGCCCTCTGACGACGCGCGATAACCAGTAGGTCTACTCACAGCAGATTTATTCATTATTAGATAAATAGATTAGATGTTGGATTGACAGATAGACAGACAGACACACAGATAGATAGACAGGCAGGCATGCAGACAGACAGATAGATAGATAGATAGATAGATAGATGGGCAGATGGACATACAGGCAGATAGATAAATAGATTGCTTGATATGTTTTGCCAGCTTTAATGTGTTAGTTTTAATTTAATTAACGTAATGTTTGCCAGTCATTTCATTTGTTTAATTAACGTAACGTTTGCCAGTCATTTCATTTGCTTTCTACTGATGTTTATCTGATTATCTGGTTGTGTTTCTTAAGATTTTCGCCGACCTGTTTCTTGGATGTGGATGGATCGCCGACATGTGACCAGTGTCCCATTGGATACACAGGAAGGCAGTGCGACCGGTTAGAATACTATTCATCTTGAGACAGAATTCACATGGAAGCTGTTTGCATGTTAAAGTTTTAGTCAACTAGCCAAGCCATTGTTAGTTAGCCACTTGAGTGAATTAGCCATCTACGGTATATAGGTAAATTGGCCATTTGAGTGAATTACAGTAACTATTTGAGTCAATTAGCCATTTACGTGAGTTAGCCATTTGTGTCAATTAGCCATTTGAGTCAATAAGCCATTTGACTCCTTTAGCTATTTGAGTCAGTTAACTATTTTATTCAATCAGTCATGTTTCCACTGACTTTGGTAAATACAGCTTCTGGCTGTTTTTTGCAGCAAAGTTTTGACAGTGAAAATGTCTTAATTTACTTCTTTCACCCTTTTTATTGATGTGAATAAGCGATCTACAATTATCCACCAAGTATACTGAGCTAATGACTTTGACCTAGATTGGACGCTTCCTATTGGCTGATGACAAGCATACTAATGGCCTAGATTGTGCTCATATCCGTAGTTCGAATCTCTACTACTAGTGACTATTATTCCCAATGTTGGTTTGTTAAAGTAATTATTTTTTTCATTTGAAATTGGCAGATGGATTTAAAAAATGGATTTTAAAATGAAGAGATGATTTGCTTAAAATATATTCACCTCTGTGGACACTTGCAAGTATGATCTCGTGACATTTTTTAATTTGCCTCAGCATGAAAATTTTGAACGTGATCTTAAGATCTGTTGTTGTTGTAGCTGTGCCCCAACTTACTCCGGCGATCCTAAAGTTCCAGGCGAAAGCTGCGTCAGACAAAGTCGTAAGCTTCAGATTCTGGTTGTGTTAAAATAATTGGCAATGATCCTTCAGAATTAATAATAACATAATTAACAAGTCCATGATTTTCCAAGCTTTAAGAACAATTATGGTTGTTGCTGTTTTAATCATCGTCGTCATCATCATCATCATCATCGTCGTCGTCGTCGTCGTCATCATCATCATCATCATCATCAACATCGTCATCATCATCATCATCATCATCATCATCATCATCACCATCATCATCAGTGAAGGACTTGCTTTAAGTTCCTATACACAGTTCCTTGTCGGGAATTTTCCAGTATGAATATTAAAAATGGATTTTAAAATGTGGGGATGATTTACTTTTTTTCACTTGTGTCATCTCGTGTAAGTATGATCTCAGGATATTTTTAATCTTTCTTCATGATGAAAATGATGTTGTTGTATTGCTACAGTTACCAAACAATTAGTATTACAATTACTCACAGCAATTACTCACTACAATAGTATTACTCATGACAATATCTCATTACAGTATTATTACTCATTACAATATTATTACTCATTACAATATTTTTGCTCATTACAATATTATTAGGCCTACTCATTACAATATTACTATTACAATATTATTACTCATTACAATATTATTAGGCCTACTCATTACAATATTATTACTCATTACAATAATTATTATTATTACTCATTACAATATTATTACTCATTGCAATATTATTACTCATTACAATATTATTACTCATTACAAAAACATTGCTCATTACAAAAACATTACTCTTTACAACGACTCATCAAAATCACTCATAACAGAAGACAGCATTATAACAATACCTTCTACTGAAATCTTGGAATCTTTTCAGAGGGTGAAAAACCGCGAACGACTGTTTCGCCGAAGCGACTTTCGACTGCGGTGAGTGGAGAGGCGATCTTCCAATGCCACGTGGAGGGCAGTGGTCCCACGAGGGTCCAGTGGATCCGGGCAGATGGCCGACCGCTGTCGACCCGTGCATCCATCTCCGAGGATCACACGCTCGTCCTGAGGAAGGTTGAGAGCACGGATGAAGGCAGATACATCTGTATTGCCATCAACCAGTTCGGGAAGTCGCAGGACGAAGTCGGACTCACGGTTTCTGGTTAGTTGGATTATTGCCAATAGGAAGTCGTGGTAGGCTGCTTGATTTCTGAGATGCTGTCCTGGAGTAGACAACTAAGACAAGGTATTGTTATAGTACAGTGTATGCTAATTTTTGGTAACAGGAGCAGTAGCACATATAGTAACATGGTGACTTGATACTTTTATATGTATGTAGCTATACGCGTGACGTTCTCCACTGGCACCCACTCAAGCAACGAATTGAGTATAGGATATCTACTCTAGTCTGGCGCAGCATGCTAGGCCTTGCTCCTGCCTACCTTTGTGAGCTCTGTAGCCCTACTCTTAGTTCTCACCATTTCCGCTCCCTTCGTTCGACTGGACAAAGTCTGCTCTCAGTCCCTTTTGCTTGTACTTCCACTAAGCAGAACCGTGCTTTCTCGGTGGTAGGACCCTCTACATGGAATGGTCTTCCTCTGATCCTCCACTCTCTTTGTAAAAATCCTTCTCAGGCTTTCCTCGCTCATCTTAAGGTACCGGTAGTTTTATTTGGCCATGCTGAGGTTGGGAGCACCTCTGAGTAGTCCCCTTGAAGAGGCGCTATATAAATACATATTATGAA
Source organism: Lumbricus terrestris (assembly GCA_949752735.1). Classification (NCBI taxonomy): domain Eukaryota; kingdom Metazoa; phylum Annelida; class Clitellata; order Crassiclitellata; family Lumbricidae; genus Lumbricus; species Lumbricus terrestris. Next base: position 46,455,052 of record OX457045.1, on the reverse strand, counting down.
TGTATGTATGTGTATGTGTGCATGTATGCATTTATGTATGTATGTATGTATGTATTATGTAATTTATGCAGAAAAGATGCATTGTTATGTTGGAATTGTATGGTGTTTTGTCTTTGACAGCTGAGAGACGACTTCAGGTCATTGTCCATGAACCAAAGACGGAGACGGTTCGAGCCGGGGTCACGGTCACGTTCAACTGCACCGGATACAGTCAGGTCAGTCAGTTTCAACTGCACTGGATACAGTAAGATCAATTTCAAATGCACGGATGCAGTCATGTGAGCATCAAATTGAATACTGTTAAGTGCACCAGATGCAGTATTTGAAAAACTTGGTTCTGTCTATTGTGTAGTACACGTACACGCTGGCATGGTCAAGACAAGATGGTCGTGTCCTTCCATCTCGGGTCGTGGACAACGGTCAAGGAATGTTGACCATTCGCAACGCTGTAGCTGGTGATTCTGGGTCGTACATCTGCACCGGGTCGAACGTCTTTACCCTCGCTACGGATATAGCGATCCTAGAAGTGACTGGTACAGTCAAACCTATTTATTGATTCACATCCACATAGTACAGTCAAGCCTCAATATTCATTCATTCAAGCATTTATATAGCACCTCTTCGTTAAAAACCTAGCTACTCAGAGGTGCTCCCGACTGCAGCACGACCAAAAAGAACAGTTTTCAATTGCTTATAGAATGTGTCAGAGAGTGACTATGGAACAGGTACAGTTCAAGTGGGAGGCTATTCCATACCGCCGGGCCAACCACAGAGAAGGCACGACTTGGCATGATGGAGTGAGAGCAAACAGGACTTAGAGCACTTCCCTTCACACCTTGCGTAGGGATCGACCAGTCCTAGTACCCAACACAGGCGACAAATATCAGGATATAATATTTCACTCTCAATTAGAAGTTAGTGGTACAGTCAAACCTCAGTAATTATTCATTTTGTTTTAGAAATTGTTAGTACAGTCAAACCTTATTACTTATCTTCATTGTCTTAGAATTTTTTAACTCAGTATTATTTATTTTGTCTTAGATAATTATTATTGGTACAGTAAAACCTTACTTTTTATCCTCATTTGTTGGAAGTTGCTAGCACTTGGTACAGTCAAACCTCATTATTATTAATATTATCTTAAAAATCACCAGTGCAGTCAAACCTTAAATACAACTGGTGCCCATTGCAGTGCAAGAGTCACGGCCTACGGTGAGCATAGAGCCGCGCTATCTCCGTGCTGAAACTGGTGAATCCGTTGAATTCCACTGCATTGCATCCGGATATCCCACTCCACAGATCCAGTGGACGGCTGGTCCAGGCAGACGGTTGCCCTTCGATGCTGTGACGGAAAACAACATCTTGAGATTCCAATCCGTTTCCTCCGCTCAGCACGCCGGAGAGTACTACTGTACGGCGTACAATTCGCTTGGAACGGACAGGGCGACTGCCACGCTGGAAGTGAACCATGAAACGACTAGTACGTTGTGTCATCTTTATGTGTCATGTTTTACGTGTCAGATGTATGTGTCATATTTTATGTGTCATCTTTATGTGTCATGTTTTACGTGTCAGATGTATGTGTCATATTTTAGGTGTTATCTTTCTGTGGCTTCTTTGTGTGTCATTTTTGGTGTCATCTTTGTATGTCATTTGTGTGTGTCATCTTTGTGTATAATTTTGTGTGTGTCCTTTTTGTGTGCGTAATTTTTTGTGTCATCTTTGTGTATCGTCTTTTGTGTGTCATTTTTGTGTGTCGTCTTTATGTGTCAACCTTGCCATCTTATATTTGTTCCAGTATGACTTCCAGATACAGATACTTGTTTGTCATCTTGATGAGCCTATATTCATTCCTATAATCTACCAGATGCATGTAATTATGTCCACATACGTTATTATACAAACACACATGCACACACACACACACACACACTCAGACACACACACACGCACGCACACACACGCATGCACTGTCACCACACAGATGAATCCCATATAAACTGAGAATTTTCTGGTTGCTTTCTAGTGGCTTCCTTTGAGGTTGTCCTTAGCGAACAGGAACTGCTCGTTGAACCTGGAGATGAAGCTCAGATCTCTTGCTCAGCGAAGGGCAACCAGGCCAACATCCGACACATCAATTGGACTCGCGAAAGTGGTCCACTGCCCCAGGGTAAGCTACCTGGATTATACATCTACGTGGTAATGCTCAGGTCAGCCATCATGCATTGGCATGGTCATCGTCTATCTCCTGTATGATGTCGCTCAAGTGTTCATTGTAGTTCTTGATGTGTTTCTGGTACTTTTGAAAGTGTTTCTAGTGCTTGATGGTTCAGAAATTGTTTCTAGTACTTCTGAAAGTGTTTCTAGTGTTTATAGTTCATAAATTGTTCATAGTAGGCTTACTTCTGGAAGTGTCTTGGAAGTGCTTATAAAGCTTATCGTAGTTCTTTGAAGTGCTTCTAGTATTTCGGGTAGTGTTTTTGAAAGTATAGTTTCTAGTGGTTTTCCTGTTGTTCCATAGTAGTTCCGTGTCTGTTTAGGCGCCTACCAGGAGAATGGTCGTCTGATAATTCCGTGGTGCCGACCAACGGACAGTGGAACGTACGTCTGTACAATCTACCTCGTCAATGGAGAAAGACAAGTCGCCTACAGCACTCTCATCATCAAAGCTGATGAAATTGGTGCGTGTCTTCTTCCTACTCTGTTTTGCTAACAATCATATTTATTGTTAATTGTCATGTATTATTAATTGTAAAATATATATTATTATTAATACAATTAATAGTAGTATATTATATTAATAGCTATGCATGCCAGCACACGCATACCCACACACGCACCCACATATGTACGAACTCACACTCACATATTAATACATATTAATAAATATATTTTAGATAAATTAATATATGAAGATATTAAAAATATATAATATGTTTTAGATATATTAATATATGAATATATTACAGATATATAATATGTGTAATGTAAATAATTATTATATATTTATGTTAATCATTATGCCTAAATCATACTGATCACGATCACACATTCACTGAACTTGTTGTTTGCAGATAACAAACCTCCGCAGTTAAGAACCGATCCAGACAGACAGACCGTGCAGCAGGGAACCAGAGCATCTATTCAGTGCTTGGTGACCGGGGCACCAACGTCTGCGGTCAAATGGTCGAGAACGAGAGGCAGCCTCGGTTCGAACCACAAGGTCAGTCAGGGATGTCGTAATATCTCCATTTACACATTTAAAAGTCACCTCTTTATGCATGTAGCTACATACATGCATACATGAATAATGCCTACATGCATATAATATACATACATGAATACATACATGAATACACGCATGCATACATACAATGCAAACATGCATGCATAATTATATCCATGCAAAAGACCGTCTTCTGGGCAAAATAAATGCTGTTGATTATCACGAGGCAGCTGTTGAATGGATTGATGAGTGTAGTTGCATTGATGAGTGTATCATTTATTTCGTGCAGGCACACCGTGTCTGGTATAACTGAACTGATGACAGTGATCCGTGTACACGAGTTAATAAATTGACATATTATATGCTAACGTATACTGAATAATAACGTATGCGTACCGTACGTACGCTATAGGCATCTTGGCTGTGTGCAGAGATCTTGAAGGGGCGCTATATAAAATTTGCTTGATCGATTGATTGATTGATTGATGGATTGATTGATTGCTTGATTGATTGCTTGATAGATAGATTGATTGATTTCTTGATTGATAGATTGATTGATGGATGATTGATTGATTGATTGATTGATGATTGATTGATAATGAATGCTGGTTTTGTTTGAGCTCTACTTCATTCACGTCTGAGTTGTTGTTTCTTGGTGTCGTTGTTTAGGTGGAGGGTAACATCCTGACGATAGCGAACGTCCGACCTGACGACCGAGGTCTGTACGTCTGTGAAGCCGAGAACAGATACGGGCGGGCAACGGCGTCTGCGGTCCTCGAAGTCGAGAGTAAGCAGAACGTCACTCCTCTACAGATGTAATATGCAAAAATATACAATGCAATGCAATACAATGCAATACAATACAATACAATACAATAGCAGAACGTCACTCCTCTACAGATGCAATATGCAAAAATATGCAATGCAATACAATGCAATACAATACAATACAATACAATGCAATACAATACAACTGACATCCCTTGAAAGCCGCGTTTATTACATCTGACCAATCAAACGTTGTTGTGTAAATCACTGAAGCCTTTCTTTCTTGTGCCGTGGCTGGGCTGGGAGCACTCCCGATTAGTTTTCTTGATTGAATGCTATGCAATGTATTGTTTAAATGTGTCAAGATCGTGAGTTGTGATTTTTAAATGTCTACAGTATATACTTACTTTTATTATGTACACATGGATGCATATTATTATTATATAATGCTTGTGTGTATGTTTGTATGTGCACTTGCATACGTATGCCTGTATATATTCATGTAAAATGTAGATATAGTTATGAGCTCTGTGTGTGCGTGTGCGTGCATGCGTGTGTATATGTGTGTGCAAAACTGTGCATGCATGTATATGTGCGTGTGTGTGTGTGCGCGCGTATATGTGTATGTGTGTGGGTGTGTGTGTTTGGGTGTGCCTGTGCATGTGTATGCGTATTTGTGCGTGCGTGTGCGTGTGACGCTGAATCGTGTGTGTGTGCGTGTGTGTGCGTGTGTGTTTGTGTGCGTGTGTGATGATGAATCCTTTACTGATCTCATCTTCCTCTCTTGTTTTTCCACCACCAGAGCAAGAGTCTCCGCTGGTGGAGATCTATCCGCGTGGAGAGACGACAACGGTCAATGTTGGATCGAGCGTTCTCTTCCAGTGCCATGCCGTGGAGGGAGTACCAGCGCCAACCATCTCCTGGAAGAGGTAGGAGGACGAGGAGGAGGAGGGGGACTGGGAGTCGAGAAGTAAGGGGGGTTGAGATTCCTGCTAATGGTTGGGGTGGCGTGAATGGTTGATGGTGGTGCGGTGCAATGTTGGTGGTGTAATTTTATTGGTGTAATGGTCATAGTGGCATGGTGGTGTGATGATATGATAGTGGTGGTGGTGTTTAGGTAACAAAGGTGCAATGGTGATGGAAAAAGCTGTCAGTGGTATTGCCAGAGGTGGTGATAATATCTAATGGTGGAGGAGGATTATGTTGTTGTTGATGATGATAATGATGATGATGACGACGACGACGGCGGCGGCGGTGGTGGTGGTGGTGGTGGTGGTGGTGGTGGTGGTGGTGGTGGTGACGACGACGACGACGACGATGATCATAAAGACCATTTAATCTTTTACAGAGCTGATGGCCAGCCCCTCAGCCCCACGGTCCAAATCCAAGGCAGTGGCATTCTAGAATTCGTTGAGGTAACCGGACAGGAACACGGTGCGTACATCTGTACTGGCACGAACAGTGTGGGAACCTCACAGGCAACAACGTTTCTTCACATTCGCGGTAATAACAACAACAACAACAACAACATTGTCTCTCTGTCGTTGATTTCCATTTCGAACACTGACTATCTGTCTGTCTGTCTGTCTGTCTGTCTGTCTGTCTGTCTGTCTGTCTGTCTGTCTGTCTGTCTGTCATGCGTCAGATTCATATTTCAGGTTGTCGGTGCATAGATTAGAAATTTAATTAGTAAGTAAATAAATTTGTTAGATCACTAGTTGCAATGTTCAGAGAGTTACTAAGACCGTTTGCAATGGATTTCGTTGACCATGTTTCTATCTTAGCGGAACCGTCCTATTTCTTCAGCACCGTATACACCTAATATAGTGCACTTCATTTAATCAGAAATTCGTTTCTTCACGTATTATGTGTGAAGGGGATACCTAAGTATTACCTTAGTTTCCTTTTATTACCTATTTTCGTTACCTTATCCCGTTTTCTGCATTTTCTATTTTACCTTCTTTTTCGTTTTTTGCCTGTTTTCTTTACCTTTGTTCAGTGGCGTAGCCAGGAATTTATGATGGGGGGGTTTGTCCTTTCTGACACCAACCCAACAGCATTACAGTAAATGAAATTGAAATAAAGTAACAAAGGGAATAAAGTAAGAAAAAGCAATTGTTACTACAAGCAATTGCTTTTCTTATTTAAATCGATAAGTAACCTTTTAAAAACTTTTTCCCCAGGCCAGTGGGGGGTTTTAACCCCCGAAACCCCCCTTGTCTACGCCACTGCCTTCATTTCGTTCTTTCATTGACTTTCAATTCTGCTGCTGTTGATTTGAGTGCACATAATATTGATTTACATGAATTGTCTTAATTGACACTCCACATGATGTCATCCATCTTTAGGGAGTGCTCCGAGGGTTTCCTTGGTGCCGAGCACGCAGACACTCCGCCCCGGTGACCTCCTGCGGTTGACGTGCAGCGTCGGTGGCCCTCAGAGGGTCCGCTTCGATTGGAGCAAGGTCCATGGCGCGCTGTCTCCGTACGCGAACATCTTACCACAGCATGGCACTCTTGAGATCCTGTCGGTGTCCGCCAACGATGCGGGACAATACAGATGTCAAGTAGTCGACAGTGATGGACGAACGGCGGAAGCCTTCGCCGAAGTCACCATCCGAGGTGAAGAGTTGACTCTCTAGGGAAGTCAACAGGACCTATGTGTATATGTATGCATGACATTGCATGTGCACTTGTTATAGCGCCCCTTCAAGAAAATCTACTCAGAAGCGCTCCCGACTACAGCGTGGACGCTGAATCGGAACGTCAAGCCGAAGCGCTGAGCAATTACGAGTGAAGGACTTGGCCAAGGTCCCTAAGCAGTGACTTGAGGTAGATGTACATATACATATGATTTCGAGAGGTCCCGAAAATACTCTATATGAGAAGCCCAGCTACCAGGTATGTAGTTTAACATGCAATAACAAAGACCAGTAGCGTCGCCCTCCTTCTTTATCCAGGCTTAGGACTGGCACTGTCATAGTGCAAACAGTGAACTGATCTTGCTATTCTTATTTGGGGCATGGTGATGAAATGGATTGATTATAAGACACGAGCGTCACCGGGGATGTCTGGTTGAAACTTAGAGTAGCGACCTCGCTGGCTTGCTTGTTACATGTTTAACGACACTCCCATATCAAAGATGATTAGTGTCGCCCTCCTTCTTTATCCAGACTTGGGACTGGCACTGGCAGAGAACAACCAACCTTTTGTGTTTCAGTTATAGCGGACGGTCTGCTTTGTTGTTGGAAAGTCTCTCTAGAGTCTAGATTAAAGATGTTGAATGTTTCTCAGGTCTATACGGTAATTATTATTATTTTTGTCTCTTGTGAACAGTTCCTCCTGGAGCAGTCATCATGCCACGTTCGCTGTCCGCATCGACCGGTCAGTCGGTCAACCTCAGCTGCGAGGTCACCGGTTCCCCTGCTCCACGGATTCAGTGGATGAAGGAGAGTGGAAGCCTTCCAGCGGGACACAGGAGGCAGAACGGAAAACTACTGTAAGATTTTCCAATGCAGGCTTTCCTCTGAAGTTAGGCGGGTTAGGTAATTCGTAGCCGATAGGTAATCGTAATCGTAATCTCGAAACTTCTACAGCGCCCACAAAAGCCAAGTCGCGGGAACCAGCTTATTCACAGGCGCTCAATCAAAACAAAATCGATAGGCAGCGGGTCAAGTCCGGAGAGTCAGGCAGGCAGATAGATGGACGGCTAAGGTGGGTGATGTTTAGAGTTGAAGTGGCGGGGGATGTAAGGAGAAGAAGAATCAGGATAGGATTTTTGAAAGAGCAATGTTTTCAGTTTTGAGTGAAAGACCTGTGGGGAGATAGCGAGAGGTGGAGTTTTGGTGAGTTCGTATGATGGGTCGGAAGTTTGCCGAAGTGCTGGCGGAAGTTTGTTCCAGAGAGGTGGAACGGCAATGGCTATGGAGCGGTTTGCGAATTTCAGTGATGAAGTGATGGGAGGGCGAAGCAGTGTAATGGAGGATGAGGAGCGTGTTGAACGAGGTGGCTGGATGGTGAACAACTGACGAAGGTAGAACGGCTGGGATGATTGAAGTGTATTGTAAGTGAGTGAGAGGACTTTGTATTCGATGCGTTCAGGTATTTTGAGCCAGTGAAGTGATTTCAGGACAGGAGTGATGTGGTGACGTTTGGGGGTTTTCGTCACTGCACGGGCGAGGGCATTCTGGATAGCTTGGAGGCGGTTAATTTGGGTTATATCAATGTTTAGGAAGAGAGAGTTGCAGTAATCAAGTTTCGCATGAACTATGGATGTGGCTATTGTGGATGCAGTTTTAAAGTCAAGCATAGGTCGGATTCTGCGGAGATCTCGTATGTGCATGAAACAAGTGCGGGAAAGTTGGGTTATGTGGTCGGAGAAGCTAAGATGCTGGTCAAAGATTACACCTAGGTTTCGGACAGGAGAATTTGCGGAGAAAGTGTGGTTGGAAGAAGAGTCATTGTTGAAGGAAATAGAGGGATCAGGAATTTTCTTGAGTTGCTCTCTGAGGCCAATTAGTATAAATTCTGTCTTGGAGGGGTTAAGACAGAGGAGATTTGAGGTCATCCAAGAGGTGATTTGGGTGACCACAGAGAGAAGATTATTTATGGAGTCAGAGAAGCTGCTTGGAGAGAAAGAGATGAATAATTGGGTGTCGTCAGCATATAGATGATGGTCGACTGTGGATGCTTTTATGAGTGAACTGAGTGGAGTGGTGTAGAGGATGAACAAGAGGGGCCCGAGGACAGAACCTTGCGGAACACCACAGGTGAGGGGGCGTGATTGAGATGATGTTTCAAGTGTTTTGACTGAGAAAGTGCGTGATGAGAGATAAGACTGAATCCAAAGGAGAGCAGTGTCGGTAAAGCCAAAGCAGGAAGACAGTCTTTGGAGTAGTATGTTATGGTCGATGGTGTCAAAGGCTGCAGAGACATCAAGGAGGCAAAGGCAGGAGACTTGTTGATGAGAGATGGCAGAGACAAGTTTATTGTAGAGTGAAGTGAGAAGTGTTTCGGTGGAGTGCTTTTTAGTAAAGCCGGGCTGGTTTGGGTTAAGGAGTGAATTTGAAGTCAAGTAGTCATTGATGCGAGAGAGTACGACACGTTCTGTTAGTTTAGAGATGAATGAGAGGTTGGAAACAGGTCGATAATTAGAAAGGATTTCCTTATCAAGTGATGGTTTTTTTAGAAGTGGAGTTACCAAAGAATGTTTGAAGAGGAGGGGAAAGTTGCCAGTAGATAAGGAGAGGTTGATTATTTGTGTGATGATGGGGACAATGATAGATGCGCACTCTTTCAGTAGGGCGGTAGGTATAGGGTCGAGTTCGCACTGCTTGTTTGGGAGAGATTGTAATAAATTGGACACTTCAGACTCTGATGTTGGGCTAAAAGCAGATAGTGATGATTGAGGTGGGGAAGACGGAAGGTCGTGAGTGGAGGAGGGTGTATCTGCAGGTGAATCGATGGTAGATTTTGAGAGGAGTGATTGCAGAGAGAGACGGATAGTAGTTACTTTGCCAGAGAAGAACGAACAAAATGAGTCAGCGATTGAAGAAGATGGTAGAGAGTTTGGAAGTGGGCTAGAGGAGTTCCGATGTAGGAGTTGGTTTACCGTTTTCCAGAGAAGACGAGGATTACAAGATCGGGATTGAACTAGTGAGGAGTAAAACCTCTTCTTGGCCATTGCCAGAAGGTGATGGTATTTGTTTGTAGCAGCTTTTAGAGCAGAGAGGAGTTGAGGGTCATGGGTTCGTTTGTAAGTACGCTCAAGGCGTCGACGGAAAGATTTGAAGGCCTGGAGGTAGGAGTTATACCAAGGGTTGTTAGAGTGAGAACCAGATTTGGTAATAGTAGGAGCGTGTTTGTCGAGGATCATGGAGAGAGTGGTGTTGTAGGAGGACAGGAGGTCATCTAGAGAGGACGGAGGATTTAGGATGAGGTCTGAGGAGGCAAGATCGTGCTTGAAGGCTTCAATGTTTATGGAGCTGATGCGGCGGAAAGAATGAGAGACGGGATCAGGACGCGGAGTAGGTAGTATGTTAAGTTGTGTGAAAATGGGGTAATGGTCAGAAGGAGTATCAAAAGAGAAAGATATGTTTGGCGATAGCCTTGAGAGAGACGATGTGATGATGAGGTCAAGTGTGTGGTTGTGAGAGTGGGTGGGAAAGTTGACGTGTTGGACCAGATTAGTAGATGACAAGAGCGTGAGGAAGTCGGGAGCAAGTGAGTCAGATGGGTTGTCAACATGTATGTTGAAATCCCCTGTGATCAAGAATTCATGAGGAGTTGTGGCAGCAGTGGAGAGTAAGTTGGTAAATTCCTGCAAGAAAACAGAGTTAGGTTTAGAGTATGAGGAGGAGGAGGGAGGGCGGTAGACATTGAAGATGGTTAGGATTGAGTTCGGGAGTTTGAGAGTGATTGAGGCGCATTCAAAAGATGTGAAACAGTAGCCAGGTGAGTCAAGGACAGTGTAGGGCTCTCGGGTTAGAAATGCAATCCCTCCACCTGTGGTATTCCGGTCGGTTGTCAATTTTGAGGGACGAGGGGTGCTGTACAAGTGGTAACCAGAGGGGATACAATCTTGATATTGAGCATGAGTTGTGCCTGAATGGAACCATGTTTCGGTTAAAGCAAAGAGGTCTGGAGGATGAGAGGAAAGAGACAAGTCGTTTATTTCAGCAGCGTGAGCTGGATGAAGCAGAGAGCATATATTTAGAGAACATAGTAGAAATTTGTTTTTGTCTTGTGTAGGAGGAGGAGAAGGAGGAGGAGGGGAAGGAGGCGGTGGGAGAAGAGGAAGAGGAGGAGGAGAGGTAGCGGTAGACGCAGCAGCAGCAGTAAGAGGACAGCTAGGCTGAGGAGGAGGAGGAGGAGCAGCAGCAGCAGCAGCAGCAGCAGGAGTGGTAGTAGAAACAGTATAGGGTGTAGGCGGGGAGAGTGAGAGGCGGAACACCTATTGATTGGGCCCGGATTTGCATGTATGTCGCCAGAAAGTAGAATTAAGATGAAGAATAGACTATTGTGAGTACGGTGCTGAGATTGTATTTTGCGTCGAATTGCTAAGAAAAACGGCAGAGGAATGTGGGCCATGTAACCATTCTCTTGTGTAGCGGTCAGAAAGTGGGCGGGGTTATGATGCCGGGGTGAGAACGGTATGTAGGTCAGTGAGAGGCTGGAGGGGTGAAACTGGATAAAGTGAGCAGTTTGGATCCTTAATGAGACCAGGAGGAGTATGATTGACAGATTCATGCTGGGCTTATGAAGATGGAGGGAAAAATGGCTGGCTATGGGATGAAAAGTTAGACAAAGGATGAATGATGCGGAATGAATAATGTGGAGGATCGTGGATGAAATGAAGCAAAAAGTAATGGAACGAACTCACCGGATGGAGAAGAGTGTTCCAGAAGAAAGTTAAAGTTATCCAGATTGTAGAGACGGAAAGATTAAGGAAAGATGAAGAGAAGAGCGCACTGTACGTCCACTAGCTCCCGCTCCCGCTGACTCTGATGATAATGGTGAGCTGATAATGGGGTGGATGGGTAGATGGGGAGATAATGTGGTGGATGGGGAGATAATGTAGTGGATGGGGAGGTAATGTGGTGGATGGGGAGATAATGTGGTGGATGGGGAGGTAATGTGGTGGATGGGGAGATAATGTGGTGGATGGGGAGATAATGTGGTGGATGGGGAGGTAATGTGGTGGATGGGGGAGGTAGTGGGGTGGATGGATGAGGTATAGTGGGGTGGATGGGGGAATTAACCAAAGATAGAATAGATTCAGTTAGGCTATCAGGATCAGTTTCTCGTTTTTGCAGAATTTTTATGCCTTCTCTGAACTACTGGAAACCTAGGCTATGTTTATATTATGGTATGCGACTTTTTGTTGTGTTTATTAATTGTTTATGATATGTTTGTATTTTGTTATGTGAAGTTTATGTTGTGCTAATTATGTGAAGTTTATGTGAAGTTTATGTTGTGCTAATTATGTGAAGTTTATGTTGTGCTAATTATATGAAGTTTATGTTGTGCTAATTATGTGAAGTTTATGTTGTGCTAATTATATGAAGTTTATGTTGTGCTAATTATGTGAAGTTTATGTTGTGCTAATTATGTGAAGTTTATGTTGTGCTAATTATGTGAAGTTTATGTTGTGCTAATTATGTGAAGTTCATGTTGTGCTAATTATGTGAAGTTTATGTTGCGTTTATGTTGTGTTGAGTCTATGTTTTCTTATGTGTCTAATTAGAATTGCTTTTGCTTAACAATAGCTTTGATGTTTCAATGCAATGTTTACAGGCTTTTCCATATTCAACCACGAGATGGCGGTCGATATATCTGCGTAGCAACAAACGAAGTTGGGACGACGAGAGATTACGCTAACCTCTACGTTGGACCAGGTTGTTAGTTGATTGCAATAATAATAATACTGAGAAAAGTTTTCGTTTTTTCTCTTAGTAATTTTTCACATAATAAATTTTTTCTCGTTGTGCGTTCGCAAGTGAAGTAAGAAGGACAATACTTGCTTACTTGCTTTAAAGTATGGACATTTTCAATCGTTCCTTTGAATCTCAATGGCCGTCGTAAATTAATTGAAGTTTGAGAGAGCCATTGAAGATGAAGAAGAAGAAGGCTCTTGCAGACTTTATTTGACTAAATATTGATATGGATGCTGGTCTCACTGACAGTGCTTTGCATGGCTCTGGGAAATTCGAGAATTTTATTTATGCCCACTACATTCATTTTTGGACAGCTATCTACAATACTCGACCCTTATCCTTAAAAGTTTTGTATTGACATGTTGCAGCTGGAAATGGCAATGGTCAAGCTGTGAGAGAAAAGCAGCAAGTCGTCAGACTTGGTGACAGGGTTGAGATCGCTTGTGAAGTTGTCGGTAAGAAACATATGGTACAATATCAGCGGACAAAATTTTGCTCCAAAATTCTAACTTGGATGGTGATGTATCTGGAGAAAATTGCTACGTCGTCTTTAATCAATATCAACGATATATATCATTATCAATATACAATATCAACGAATATCAACAATATCAACGGACAAAATTCTGCTCCTGAATTCTAACTTGGATAGTGATGTATCTGAGAAACTTGCTATGTCGTCTTTTAATACCTCTGTAGGACTGGTGATGAATTATTTAATTATTTGTGTATGTGAATAATAAATAATTGTTCTGTTGTTCATTTGGTTGTAGATGATGAAAACACGAGGGTCACTTGGGTCCGGACAGATGGCCCGCTGCCAGAGACGGCTGTGGTTCGTGATACATTGCTCATCCTACCAAGAGTGGAGTTAACTGACCAAGGAACTTATCGCTGCTTGGCGTCGAATGCTGCGGCCACCGTTTATGCCCAGGTCACAATCATCGTTGAAGGTACTTGAGATAGATTGGATCTTTTGCTTGTAAGAATTGCATTCTGTTATGTCTATATTATGTCTCTTCATGACATGTTATGTCTTCTCATGTTATATTATGTCTTTTCATGTTATGTCCTCTCATGTTGTTATGTCTTCTCATGTTATGTCAAATGTCCTCTCATGTTATGTTATGTCCCGTCATGTTATGTTATGTCCTGATTGTCCTCTCATGTCATGTTATGTCATGATTGTCCTCTCATGTTATGTCCCGTCATGCTATATTATGTCCTCTCATGTTATATTATGTCCTCTCATGTTATACTATGCCCTCTCATGTTATGTTATGTCTCCTCATGTTGTGTTGTATCTTCTCATGTTATGTTATGTCCTCTCATGTTATGTTGCATCATGTTATCTAATTGCATCTTGTCTGTAGGGCCACCGACGGTGACGATGTTGAAACAGAGTAGGACAATTTCCGTTGGCAGCAACGTAACGATTGCGTGTAGGGCAAGCGGAAGTCCAATTCCAACGATTCTGTGGACGAAGAAAGACGGAAGACTACCAAGGTTAGCCGACTAAAATCCGAATATATCTGCTACTGATGGAAATTTTGTGAATGCTCATTTTGCTGAAAGGTATGCGTGTTTGGGCAATGCACAGAGGGCATTAGATATAATAATAGTGATAAATAATAATGATACTAAATAATAATAATAATCATAGTAAAAAATTATAATAATAGAAATTAAAATAATGATAACAATATAGTAATAAATAGTGATAATAATTATCATAATAAATAGGTTAACGTACATTTTAAAGATAAACATTGGTCACAGATAAAAAAATTTGTGGCGAATGCAATGCTTTTGAAATAATTTTTAATTTTATTTCCTCTAATTATTCAGTTTAAGTGAAAATTATAGGTTAGCTGTTGGAAGAGTGGCACTTCAATATTTATAGAGATTGAATGTAGAAGGTGAATATTTAGAAATCTAAGAGCCTAGCATTGCCTAATGTTGCTGTCATCTTAGGTTCATTAATGTAATTCAACATTTCTCTCATTTCCTCCGGAGTGCAATGCAGCTTTTAACCCTTATACGACACCATGTCAGACAATTTGCACTGATACTGTAAAGTTAAGGTAAAGAGAGAGTTAAGATAAGAGTTGGAACTTCTGGTGTTTGTAGAGGTTATGTGATACAGAACCACACACTCTATCTCGTCAACCTTCGTTCCGAAGACTTCGGTGACTACATCTGCAGCGCACGAAACAGTTTTGGTGTTGAGGAGGGCATCATATCACTACTGCCGTCTGGTGAGGTCAACTCTACCCACTTGCAATCCTACATATTATATGTATATAATATACAATTTATACATATATATAATATGTGTCATGTATGTATAATGTAAATATATGTTATGGTATATATATTTATATGTAATTATATTGTATTGTACATGATACTTCAACGTTTCATGATAGCGCTTCTCTCGGCAAAAACCTTTCAGAAGCGCTCCCAGTGCGATCGACCTCAAGAGAAAGGCAGTTGATTTGAAGTGAGAGAAAGATGAGGAAAGACAACGAAAGAGAAAGTTGGATCAAACTGATGGCGAATGTTCATTCCATAGAGAGGGACCTTTGCAGGCAAATGACCTGGATTGAGCCGTGGCCATCCTGACATGGGGAACAAAGAGGTCAAGCCGATCAGAGGATACAAGAGGACGCAGCAAAATGGCAGAGAGGGACGAAGCATGAAATCACAAAAATGCTTTGAAGAAAGACATAATTGAGACATAAGAACCAAAAATAAGAACTTTGATTAGCATACGGACAGAGGAGGGAGTCAGTGAATTTGTTCATTTGCGCTCTTCATGAACTGTTTACATTCGAAGCTGTATGAGATTTAGCATAGTTGATAAAAAATTTACATTTTATGATTTTAATCTTTAATTTCATATGTTCTGGTTTGCTATTGTTTCTGGTTCCGTAGAGCTGGTTCCCTACTTTGCGCAGAGACCGCTGTCCTACTTAGCGTATCCGGCCATTCGCGATGCTTACACAAACATTGACTTCGAGATCTCCTTCAAACCGGAAAGAAAAGACGGTTGGTGGCATCAACTATTCTGTCATTACTGTTAACTACTACTGTGTGTACTACTCGTAGTGGAGTAAATAGTCTGCTTATTAGTGAACTTAAACTACTAGGCCTACATGATTTCTTGGTATTAGAAGTTTCCATGACTTAATGTTACTATTGAAATCAGAATTACATCTACTCTGACTACAGTTGTACTGCTCTCGTGGATGTGGTTACCAACTTACCATTGACGATTTACTGGAACATTTATTTTTATAATTACGATGCCATTTACTAAAATTACAGAATATTTTATGAGTACATTTATTATTAAAATTTTGACTACATTACTATTACGGAATATTTTAAACCTACGTTTATTGTAAAAATTACATTTGCTATTACCGTACAATTACATTTATTAGTACAAGTTAGATTACGTTGAGGGCTGATGTTGTCACTATTCTGGAGCACTCCTGCATAGTAACCTTGAAGGGAATACAATTAGATTTTATGTAGCTCTGATTTCATTTTTGAGCGTGAGATCAAAGCTTGTTTTTCTCATGTTGTATTCATTTGAGCTTATTCTTCTTGTTGATGTATACTTATCATACGAGATTCAGGACCAATGAGAGGGGGAATGGGGGGGAAAATGCTCAGGGTCCGGCGACTTTTTGGAGCCTGGCGGCTAAGTGGTTATATTTATAGAAGAGTTTATGATTTAGGCATTTTTATAGCTTAGTATTTCAGAGAAGATTGACTAAAATCGTTTAACTTGAAGTTAGCAACAAAATAGACCTATGAATAAAATCGTATTTTATCCATAGATCAACAAAAATTGCAGTTCATGCCTACGCTTTTAACACTTCATTATGTTTCTAAGAAATTCCTTTCTCACTGAAAAAGCTTTGAGATAGTTTAGGGCCATGACTGCTCTGCCTATGGGCACGAACCCCTCCCCACAGAGATTCATTACGAGATACAGGAGAACTCGGATGGTGCATATTTACTGCATAATATGCAAAAGTTTTCGACCCGCTGTTAAGTGTACTTATTGGCTGGTGGTGATCTTCTTGGTTTCAGGGCTGATCCTGTACAATGGACAATCTCGAGGCGGTGGAGACTTCATCCTGCTTGGACTCAGGGATCAGACGGTCGAGTTCCGTTTCAATGCCGGTGCAGGACCAGTCATAATAGCCAGTGAACCACTCATCCTCAACACATGGCACACGGCACGCGCCAAGAAGCACGGCAAGGATGGTGCGTAGTCAGTGTAGTCTCCTTCTCACAGGGCTTCAATTCTAAACGACATCCACTGTCTGCATCTGTCTGTTTGTGTCTGTCTGTGTGTCTGCGTTTATTCGCTTGTGTCTGTCTGTCTCATTCTGTCTGTCTGTCTGTCTGTCTGTCTGTCTGTCTGTCTGTCTGTCTGTCTGTCTGTCTGTCTGTCTGTCTGTCTGTCTGTCTGTCTGTCTGTCTGTCTGTCACTCTCTGACTGACCTGTTTATTTTTACTTGTAAACAATGCTTACTTTACGTGCCTATGGATTTTGTTTTGACTGAGCACTTGTGGATTAACTTGTTCCCATGATTTTGCTTCAATCTGATTCTGGTAGATCCTTTTTTATGATGACACAAGATCTGCCCAACTTTATTCTACGGGTACAAGACGTAGTTTTTGCATTCAAAAAATGTGATTTAATATTGCTTCTCTATACCGTTCTAGTTCCCGAAAATAACCGAGCGCTTCGAAACTTTGTTAAATTTCCATAGGGGGCCTACATACTCGCACCTTTAAAGGCCTACAAGTCGCTATAGTCCGGAAAACAAAACTTCGTATTGTAAAAGTCAGCTATAGAGTTCAACCAGTTCAAATTTCTTTATTTGATCATAATTTTTATATTATGTATTCTGATGTTGTTGTTGACATTGTTGTAGCACTGCTTGTGGTCGATGGGAAGGAGTACAGAGCTCAGATCGGAGGTCGCTTCATCGGCCTGGACCTGGCGCAAGACCTCTACCTTGGAGGTGTACCCGATTTCAGGATTGTCTCAAAGGCCGCCAAGTTTGATTCGAACTTTGTAGGTCAGTATTTTGGCTATCAGGTGGTTGACTGAGCGACTGGTCATTTGCCAGAGTTTCCTTGTTTTGTCGTAGCTTCTGTTCATGGTGTGAGATTGAGAAAAATTGCATAGATTTGTTGAATGAATGAGGCTACAGAAGTGTTTCATGGATTCATTTTAAGGGGGTTCACTCCGATTGATATTCTGATATCGTAACCCCTTTTTGTTTCTATTTCTTATGTTGTTATGACGGTATTTATGATGTTAGTTCTGTTGTGTTGCATTATTTCTTCTGATGTTAAGTCATGTTATTACTTGTGATGTTAAGTCATGTTATTTCTTCTGATTTTAAGTCATGTTATTACTTGTGATGTTACGTTATTTCCTCCTTTGCTAATCTACATTATGTATTCTCATGTTACTCGATTTCTTCTTATAAACAATCCATGCTTTTTCTTCTGATATTATATTACTAGCTGGGGTACCCGGCGTTGCCCGGGAAATTGAGGATTCTACCCGCTCCCGGCCACAACCCCACCACACCACGCCCCCCCCAAACCCCACCCCACAACACCCCACCGCACTTTGACCTCCACCGGTCTGCCACCTGTGAAATTAGGTTTTCGGGGAAAATTCCCCCTCACCCCACCCCTCTCACCCCCAACCCAACCCTCCCCACCCCATCCTCTCCCCCACCTCACCCCACCGACCCACCTCCTACCCTCACCTCCCCTACCCTCACCTCCCCACCCCTCCCACACCCCTCCCCTCCCTACCACACTCCGAGCTCCACCAGTACGCCACCCGTGAAATAAGGGTTTTCGGGGAAATTCCCCACTCACCCTCACCCCTACCCAACCCTCACCCACCCTCACCCTCTCCCCACCACACCGACCTGCGCCAGTACGCCACCCGTGAAATTAGGATTTTCTTGAAATTTACGTTAGGGCTCTCACCATGTATATAATGACCATGCAAGCGTTTAAGAAGGTGTTTAAGAAACTGCCGTCTTAGTTTTTCGCCCCCCCACCCTGACCCCCATGGTGGTAGAGATTCGCCAACCACTGAACCTAGTGGTTCTGATGGCCCTCTATCTAGGTAAAAAATTTGAGATCAATAGCTGCGTTTTATTGAAAAAAATTTGAGGGGTTTCGCCTCCCACCCTGGCCCCTATGGTGGTAGAGAATCGCCAACCCCTCGACTTTGTGTCTCATGCCGAGACCTACACAGTAGTGAAGGTTTGGAGTGAAAAGCTCAAAAACTGTTGAAATGCATTCCGGACAAACAGACAGACAGACACACGTTACAGAATCTTCTCTTTATTTTTATAGATGTTACATTATGATATATATATATATTCTCATCTTATGTTATTTCTCTTCATGCTAAGTCATATTATCTCCTCTGATGTCATGTTATATCTTCTTGCCTTACATACATGCATACATACATGCATACATACATACATACATACATACATACATACATACATGCATGCATGCATGCATGCATACATACATACATACATACATACATACATACATACATACATACACACACACACATCATGCATGCATGCATACATACATACATACATACATACATACATACATACATACATACATACACATCATGCATGCATGCATACATACATATTGTATTGTATTGTATTGTATTTAAACATTTATAAAGCGCCTCTAGTAGGGTAAACCGTTCAGAGGCGCTCCCAGTGCACAAGGCCCCGCGAGAAGAAGCAGGTTTTGAGAAGAGACAGAGCAGAGGAGAGACTGACAGACAGAAGAGTTGAGCGAACAGAAGGAGACAGAGAATTCCAGAGAGAAGGACCAATTGAGACAAAAGATCGAGACTGAGCCATAGCAGTTCTAGACCGAGGAACCAATAGGTCAAGTCTGTTGGATGAGTGAAGCGGACGGTGGGAGGAAGCTGAGCGAGGACGAAGTAAAGCATTAGTCAGATATTTTGGGGCAAGACCCCGTTGAGACTTTAGGATCAGAGTGAATGTACATACATACATACATACATACATACATACATACCTACAAATGTCATACATACATACATACATACCTACAAATGTCATACATACATATAATGTGCTGCATCTCTCGTGTTATAACCTCATGTGCTACTCCATTGATCACAGGTTGCATCAGTCGGTTGATCATCAGTGGCGTTCAGACTCAGCTTGGAGACGCGACCACAAGCGTCGGTGTTGCCGACTGTCCATCGTGTCACGATCGACCGTGTCGACACGGTGGGTCATGCCAATCAGCTGCCACGAAGACAGGGTTCCAGTGTAAGTGCGCGGAGGGATATTCCGGTCAACATTGCGAACTCGTTGGAACAAAGTGCAGATCAGGTATACATGCAATGATCCACCTTTTCAAAGTTATAATACTAATAATGATGGTGGTGATGGTGATGGTGATGGTGATGGTGATGGTGATGATGATGATGATGACGACGACGACGACGACGATGATGATGATGATGATGATGATGACGATCATGATTGTGGTGATCATGACGATCATGATGATGATCATGGTGATAATGATCATGAACAAATGGCCAAATTATGTTATGTAGCAATAGTGTTATGTTACAATAGTGTTATGTAACTTATTGTTTATATTCAATTAAATTTATGTGAATTTTCTCATTATGTTCGGACGACTTAACACTTTGGAGGCTAAATAAATTTTTAGGATTATGTTCTATAGGCTGAATATATTTCCATATATCCCCTATATTTATATATATTTATGTATTTATACAATGCATATGTATATTTATATATGTATATGTAAATATTTGTATATATGTGTATTTAGGTATATATATATATAAATTTGCATATATATATGCATATATACATATATATGTATATATATACATACATATATGTATTTACACATATAAATGTTTACATCTGTATATACGTGTATATATATGTATGTATAAATATATATGTCTAAATATATACATATATGTGTATATATATGTATATATGCATGTATATATGTATATACATATACATGTATATTTGCATATGTATATCTATAAACATATATATGCACATATACATATATATTCATACATAAATATGTATATAACTATATATATATATATGCATATATATACATATAATACGTATGTATGTAGACATATGTATATGTATATATATATATATCATGTCTATATATGTTTATATACAAGTATTCATTATATATGTATATATATGCATATATGTATATATATGCATATGTGTATATATACATGTATATATATATATATATGTATATACACATATATACATGTATATATACATATGTGTATATACATATATACCACTGTTCATATGTATATGCGTATATATGTATATATATTATTATACATATGCATACATATATGTGTGTATATATGTATATATATGTATGGCAAGTTTGTATATGTATGTATACATGGTATATATTTATATTATACATAAACATAAAAATATACAGACATATACACATATTTATATATCCATAAATATATGTTATAGCCCATCCCTGTTGATGTCGACTTTTGTCGACAACCGCCCTCTACCCCTAGTGTCGACTTTTGTCGACAACCGCCCCGAAAGTGTTAATGTGAATTGTTGGTTATGTTGCGAGAGAGCATTACTTGAATGGTTATGTGTTACAATCTAACGTTATGTGAATGTCATGTGTCAGACACGTGTGGTTCATACGGCCGATGTTACAACTTACCAGATGATCAGGGCTTCAGATGTATCTGCCCTGTCAACAAATCGGGACCAAGATGCGAACATGGTATGTATATTGTACTAGCTGATCTACCCGGCGTTGCCCGGGAAATTTCGATTTTTAGTTCCCAGCCACCTCTGACCAGTGACCCCGCTCCCACGCCGCCCTTCTCACCTCGTCTTACATCGGCCCCAACCCGATCCCACTCTGGTCGCCATTCCCACCTCGCCTTCTTCCATCGGCCCCACCCGGTCCAACCACTTTGAGTGCCCAGCGTTGCCCGTGACATTTAGGTTTTCGAACTTTTCGGTCCAACCCATCCATGTTTGCGCTATTATAGTCAGCATTTTTGCGAAACCGCGTGTCAAAAGACCTGCCCTGAGGTAACTGAGGTTAAAAATCTATTGGTTCGTTAAAAACCGATCGGCGAAAACTATTGCGTCTTAAATAGGCTAGTGATACATATACGGTATAGATATTAATTAACTTCACAAAGCGCTATAATTTTAAAATTGGCGGTGACGTCATTAATGTACTGGTTTCAATCATCAATAATTATATCATCGATGGTTTTAATGTCTGTTGTAATATATATGAGGTCGTTGGTTGAAAATATGGTTGAAAGCAAATAAAATGGCGTCTTAAACACAGCGTTAGGATTGGATGGAAAATGAAATGTTTCAATCTCGAGAAACGGTAAGATTTTTGGATCGCGAAGCCCGATAGTGTTCCCCGGTGATGCTAAAAAGTATTTTTGTAAATATTGAGAAAAATCGGTCAGATGGATAAGAAGAAAATTGGTTCATTAAAATGTAACAACTTGATTTTATAGGTTTAGATACCATGTATGACCAGTACCTGTCTTCATGCCTCTGTCTCTCTATTTGACTGTCTGTCTGTCTGCCTGCCTGTATGTTGTTCAGTCTATCTGCCTGTCTACCCATCTGCCTGCCTGTCCATCTGCTTACCTGCCTGCCTTTCAGTCTGTCTGTCTGAGATGGTTTGAGTCTCTGCTTGCCTGCCTGCCTGTCTGTCTCTGTCTGTTTGAGCATGTCTCAGTTTGTCTGTCTATCTGTCAGTTGCTCTGCCTGTCTGTCTGTCTGTCTGTCTCTGTCTGTCTGAGCTTGTCTCAGTCTGTCTGTGTGTCTGTCTGTCTGTTTGGCGATCTGAGTGTGTCTCAGTCTCTGTCTGTCTGTCTGTCTGTTTGGCTGTCTGAGCTTGTCTCAGTCTTTGTCTGTCTGTCTGTCTGTCTGTCTGTCTGAGTTTGTCTCAGTATGTCTGCCTGCCTTTCTGTCCATGCATTGATATTGATCACAATAATTATTATACGCACATTGTCTTCTCGTCCAATAGGTCTGTCGATTGTTGTTCCTGGCTTCAACGGAACTTCATATATCGCTTATCCAACGCTGGAAGACGCACTCAGAGACACAAAGATCGAGTTGACCTTTAACCCGACCACTCTTGATGATGCTGTTCTCGTCTACGACGCCTTCGACGAATTGGGTGACAACGATTTCGTTGCTCTCATCATCCGAGAGCAACATGTCGAGTTCCGATACAACCTCGGATCAGGTAGGTACCTGAATAAAGATTGGGATAAATGGAGGTATGGTGACGCTAGAAAAGTGATGTTAGGTGGGGTATGGTGAGATGGGTAAGGTAACAAAGGTGAGCTAGTGGAGGTAATGTGAGATGAGGTAAGATGAGATGGGTATGGTAACGAGGGTAAACTATTGAAGGTGATGTGAGATATGATATGGTGAGATGAGTATGGTTGCAAAGGTATGCTAGGGAAGGTATTGTAAGATATGATAAAAATTGATTAAATTGATTAAATTGAAAAAGCTAGTGAGGGTAATGCGAATTGAGATAAGGTGAGAATGGTATGGTAACAAAGGTAAGCTAGTGAAAGTAATGTGATACAAGATATGGTAAGAAGGGAGAGTTTGCAATGATTAGCAAAGGAATGTACAGTAAGATTTGATGCATTTTGTATATATGTAATTGCATATCTGTGCGGATGTTCATTGCTTGATGCTTTGCATTCACATCTGTCGTTTTTCAAAATAAAATCTTTTAAGAGATGTTACAGTGAGTTTACTTTTCATTGTACTTTCATCGTCTATTGTCTATTGTTCGTAGGTCCAGCAATCATCAAGAGCTCGGAGCCGTTGACGATCGGACAGTGGACGACGGTTGTTGCCGAGATCAAGCAGCAGGAAGGGTCACTGTCCTTGAACAACGGTCGTCCAGTCCAAGGTCTCACAGTCTTCTTTCACTTTGTCTTTGTTGGTCTGAGTCACATGCCATGCTGTGAATATAATGCAGTATATGCTGTTTGTTTGCATGTGCACTTGTTATAGTGCCGCTTCAAGATTTCTACTCAGAAGCGCTCCCGACTACGGCGCGAGCACTGAATCGGAGTTTCACGACGAAGTGCTGAGCAATTGCGAGTGAAGGACTTGCCCAAGGTCCCTATATGCGTCGTCTTAAGGTGGATTCGAACCTGCAACCCTCCGGCTGCAAGGCAACGAACATATCCACTACACCACCGTGCCCCACTTATGCAATGTATATTATAGCATTCTGCAATGCGACATTTATGATTTGTGGAATGGCAAAAGTCTCTGTGGACACTGTCACTAAATCTTAACTATACTAACAGAACAGACGGCCAGCAATAAACGGCGCTAATAGCAGCCTACAAAGCACGTTCGCCCTATACGGGACACAAACTCGTTAACTCTCGCTTTCTACGCCAGCGTGTTATCCAATGCGCTACCCCCTTCACACCTCCCATGCAATGTTCAACCATTGAGAATAGAAGCAATCAGTCATTTACTGAGTGTGCAATCAACTGACTAACTGACCATAGTGTCCCGTCCAATCAAGCGTGTTTGAATGCGTTGTAGGTCAGTCATCCGGAACGACTGTTGGTCTGAATCTGAAGACTCTGTTGTTCGTTGGTGGCGTTGATCTCATGAGCATCCGACTCGCACCAGATGTCGCTGTCGACGCTGGATTCAAAGGATGCATCTCACAGGTCGTCGTCTATCTATTTTTTTAATTTATTTATATAGCGCCTCTTAGATGTAAGGCTGGCTGTAGTCGAGGGTACAGGCTAAGAATTAAATCATCTGAGGTGTATGGCTCTAGTGGTGATGATATTCGATAAAATGATGATGATGATGATGATAATGATTACGACGACGATGACGATGATATTTGACGACGTTCATGATATTGGATGATGATAATGATACTGGATGAAGAATTTTAACAATGAAAGTTAGAGTGACTTAAGTCGATGACTATGATGATGACGATGTTGATGATGACGCACCAGATAATGATGTGAAGGCAATTTTGTTGATAATGTTAATGGCAGTCATGAAGATGATGTTGGCACTGATGTCAACAAAGGATGTGGTGACGAAAGAGATGAAAACATTGAAACTGATGACAAAGATGAGTCTATTGTTACAAAGATGAGTGTATTGTTACAAAGACAAGTCTATTGTAACAAAGACGAGTCTATTGTTACAAAGACAAGTCTATTGTAAAACAGATGAGTCTATTGTTACAAAGACAAGTCTATTGTTACAAAGACAAGTCTATTGTTACAAAGACGAGTCTATTGTTACAAAGACAAGTCTATTGTAAAACAGGTGAGTCTATTGTTACAAAGACAAGTCTATTGTTACAAAGACAAGTCTATTGTTACAAAGACGAGTCTATTGTTACAAAGACGAGTCTATTGTTACAGAGACGAGTCTATTGTTACAAAGACGAGTCTATTGTTACAAAGACAAGTCTATTGTTACAAAGACAAGTCTATTGTTACAAAGACAAGTCTATTGTTACAAAGATGAGTCTATTGTAATGACCCTCCCTCTCTGTCTCTCTGCGTTGTTTAGCTCAAGGTCAAAGGTCGTGAAGTGGACTTGCTGATGGATGCCATCGAAAGTACCGCAGTCGGTAACTGCACGGATGGACGACGCAAAGGTGCCTGCAGTCGATTGGCACCTTGTCGAAATGGTGCCACCTGTCACGATCGCGGTGACACCTTCGAGTGCGTTTGTCTACCAGGGTTTGCGGGTGACACGTGTGACAATAGTAAGCGCTCTCGTATTGTGTTGAGAATGGTAATGCATATTGTATTTTGCATTATTGTATTGTGTGTTGTATTGTGTTTCATGTTATGGATTGTTCAATGTACATTCTTTTTTCGAGTAAGCTGATTGAAGTTATATGTATCATATATACTCTAGACTCTAGAGGTTTAATGACTCGTCCTTATCTGCACTTTCATGACTTAGTTTATTGCAGCTTTTGGAGTAAGTTTTCACTGAACCTTTGCTGACCAGGTTTATTGCATCTTGTGGAGTAAGTTTTTTCTGCACTTTGTTCTGGAAGTTTTCTCTGCACTTAATATGTTGACTGGGTTTATTGCAACTCGTGAAGTAAGTTTTCTCAGAATTAGTGTTGAGTGTTGACTGGGTTTATTAAATCTCGTGGAGTATAATTTTGTGAACTTTGTTGATCTGGTTTATTGCATCACGTGGAGTAAGTTTTCTGCACTTTGTTCAGGGAGTAAGTTTTTTTCTCTGCACTTATGTTGACTGGGTTTATTTATTGCTACTCATGAAGTAAGTTTTATTTAAGCTTGTGTTGACTAGGTTTATTGCATCTTGTCGAGTAAGATTTTGTGAACTTTGTTCACCTTGTTTATTGCATCAAGTGGAATAAGTTTTTCCTGCACTTTTGTTGACTAGGTTTGCCCATGACAGCGGCGCAGTTCACAGCACCAAGCAGCTATGTAGAGTTGTTGCCACAGCTGTTGACTCACAGCGGGGTCAATGAAGAGGTCATCCGGATGACCGTTGTCACAACGTCGAGAACCGGAGTGCTGCTCTGGCAAGGTCAGGCTCCAACATCCTCCGCCAGTCGTGGAAGGGACTTCATCGCACTCGCAGTGGAGGACGGCCATCTTGTCTTTAGGTCAGCCACGAAATGTGTCTTTGTTGTTCACAGATCTCATTATTATGATTAATAATAATTATAATAATAATAATAATAATGACAATAATGACAATAATAATAATGATGAGAATAATACTTATACAAATTATACTACTACTACTGCTACTGCTACTGATACTGATAATGATAATGATACTGATAATGATAATGATAATGATAATGATAATAATAATGATGAGAATAATACTTATACAAATTATACTACTACTACTGCTACTGCTACTGCTACTGCTACTGATAATGATAATGATAATGATAATGATAATAATAATGATGAGAATAATACTTATACAAATTATACTACTACTACTGCTAATAATAATAATAATAATAATTATTGTCGTTGTGACAATCATACAATCGTATATTATATTAAAATCAGAACTTTCGGTTCCACTCGTGAGAATAATTGTAGAAAATAACTGGGGGGCTGTGTGTGTCAGACATTGATTTATACAGAGTTGGTGCGTACAACGAAGGTTTTACTGTGTGTCTTAAGTAAGACTAGATCGTTGAACTCCCAACCATGAAATTGTCAACTGCACGTTTTATTGTTTAACCTCAGACGAATGGCTGGCTGGAAAGAAATGAGTCTTCAATTGTTTGAAAAGTGGGAAACGAGAAAGACAATTCATTCATTCATTCATTCATTCATTCATTCATTCATTCATTCATTCATTATAGAGAAAAACGCTAATGATGGCCCATTCCATACCATGGGAAAAAACAACAGAATTGTTTTTTCAGAGGATTATATCACACATTTGCATCTCTGTTGAAGAGTTGATTGATGAAGAGATGATTGTTGATTGTTGAAGAGTTGATTGTTGATTGATTGAAGAGTTGATTGATGAAGAGATGATTGTTGATTGTTGATTGATTGAATAGTTGATTGATGATTGTTGATTGTTGATTTCCGTTGCTTTCAGCTACGAGTTGGGAAGTGGACCGGCGAAGATTGTCAGCGACTATCCGATAGATGACGGATTGCCACACGATGTCGTCGCTAAAAGGTCTGTTCTACTTTGGTTACTGGTTAAAGACATCCTGTACCATGGCAAATGGACCTATTATTCGCATATCCCTCCTTTTTAGCCAGGCTCGGGACTGGTACTACCTAGTGTATCGGCCCAGTTGTCAGTTTTACGGAACTCTTGTATGATCTTGAAGGACCTTGAAATCCGTTAACCTTTCAAAAGGTCATCATTTCGTATTCCGTCGAATATATAGTTTTCGTTGAGTCTCATCGACATAATTATAATTGTCTTCTCTTTAAAAAATTTGATATTAATAGATAAATAATTGTGTTACAGTAACAGTAACTGGGCCGCATGAAAGTGAAAAGGTTCGGCAAATGATGTCCAATTAGAATCTTTTACATATTGGTAGAGTTGTGCAAGCCGTCCAACACACGATTTTCTCTTTTATCTGACCTGGCATCTGTCACCCTTGACCTGACCCATTTCTACTTTATCTGACCACCTCTCATCTGTGAGTGTGACCTGACCCAGTTCTGCATCATCCAGCCTGGCCTTTTTTAGTTCAGTTGCGCGCGTGCGCTATGCCACATATTCTGTGCTACATTATTGCAATATTGAATTCTATGGATGACGACTGCATGTGTATTGTGTATGTACTTGCAGGAAAGGAAAAGATGGCAGTCTAATGGTGGATAACGATATGGAAGTTCGTGGAACATCTGGAGGTCGAATGACGGGTCTCGAAGCTAATGGGGTCATCTATTTGGGTCAGTGCATCTATTTGGGTCAGTGCATGCACTTCATTTCACTTGTAAGACGAATACTAGCATGATGTTATATACGACGTTATGCTAGTAAGGTGCCTTAAGGTATGACACACACCACACCATAGAACACTTTAAACATTTTGGTTTGGAGCTAAAAAATTCGGGTAAGTTGATCTCTGAAGCTGGCTGCTTGAGAAATGCTTTAGCAGAATTTATCTTCCACCATCGTCTATTGAGATGAGATCTTGTGTAAAATTTTGTAAGCCAAGTGTGTAAAATGCATTTTGGGAAGTACCTATTTGAAAAAATCATGTCCAACATATCCCCCGGTATTCATACATACATATGCAAGTTATATATATATATTATATATACATACATCAAAGTTACAACCTTTCTGACATCACTTGAGATCACTCTTGAATGAGCTTGTGACATGCACTCCATGTTAGAGTAGCATTTGAACAGACATGGATTTAACATACTTACCAATATGATTACGATATAGATTTACATGATGAATGATTCATTGAGCGAGCGAATGAATTTTTTAGGTGGTGCACCAGACATTCGCACGAAAACGCGCAACAAGTTGGGTAACGAGTTCTCCGGTTGCATTTCGAACGTGTTCTTCCAGTCGCGAGGTCCGTTGGATTTTGCGAGAGACACAGCCAAGAGCGTCAACATTTCTCCGTGCCAGCCTCGATGATACGTCACCGATTTCTCATAACTGGCGCCACCTCCTCAGGTCAAACTACACACACTGCCAACACAATGGATGATGAAACGTCAAAACCATTCTGTGGATGTTTTGACTATCAACGTTTACCAACGACACGTTGAAAATAGTTCACACCTCTCAGACTTTTCAGGATAGGAATCATGTTAGACCACAGACTGTTTGTTATACCTTTTCTGTTCGATGTAATTTGTAACCAGGATAATTATGTTTTTCTTTTCAACGTCCGAATATTGCAAGATTTTGGCATGCAGAATTGAGAGATTTCTCACTGGCAAAAAAGCAATGAAAGATATATTTTTTTCTCTTTGACGGATGACCACTAAATTCGCTTTTGTTTCGACACAAAACCGAAATATTCTGATTTTCTCTTTGACAAGTCTACAATTTGTTTTCTTTCCAATGCGGAGCAAAGCCGAGATCTTTGCTTTCGCTCCTGATAGCTACTAGTATATTCGTTTTTCTGACTGAAATGTGAACTTGAATTTATATCCAACGTATAGCACCACCAGACATTGTTTTTCTCTCAAACTGAGATATTCTGTATATTTCTCTGGTATAGATGATAGAGCTGCTAGTTTATTTTTCTTCGATAGAAATAAGAAACTTTTTTATCGCTGCAACATAGAATCGCGATTATGTTATTTATAAACTTTGTGGCTGTTTTTCTTACTTACTTTCTGTATTATTGTTTCTCATTCTTGTCATTTGTACAAACAGATTGTAGATTCAGACTTTTGTACCATTAGCATGTAGTTTTGGCTGCGATTGCCAATCAAGTCTGACACAGTGAACGATATATTTACATACTTAATTAAAGAACTGTACGCATACTATATGTTATTTTTTAACGCAACGTGATCTTATGACAATTAGCAGATAAGTTCGTATTGTCTTTTTTAATAAATCAGTTAAGACGTCTTTTTGTAAGTATCTAAAATCCGTTTATAAATAAATCAATATAAATCGAATTTATGAATACATGAACATGGTGTATTCTAGGTTTCTAGTTAGTCTACCGATCTTCTATACGTGTCTTTGAGACCATGCATGGTCTTAGTTTTGAGTGCACTCGGTTGAGTTCGATAGCAGCTTAATTGGTCTTGGTGAAATGTCTTTGCCTTGGTCTCAAGACCAAAAGTCTTCTTGGTCTTGAGGTTCAAAGGCTTCGTTTTGGACTTGAGACGCAAGGTCCCCAACAATCGAGATAATATGGGGGTTATCATAACCCCCATGTCGAGAAAGGTAATTTTTTAAACAAACTATAGATCTATAATATATTATATTAATCTATTAGGTGATAATATTATAGAGTCGATTTAGACTAAAACAAACGATGCAGATATCCTACGTGTACAATAGTTCGTGCTGCAAGCTCAGACCTACCAAATTAAAAAAATTAATCTAAATTTTATTTAAAGTCAATGACTGCGTTTCTACATTGTGACGTCATCGTAAATTTTGCCGTGGGCCTAATAAAATGTTAATTTCTACAGATACAAATAATAATAATTATTGTGACGCAAACGTACGTTTGCCTTCTCACGAAGGACTAAAAAAGGTCATCGGATTTTTCGGGGAAAGATCAAATATATAAAATTTGGGCACCCTTAAAAAATTTCTACTTCTTCCTCTGAAGCCATCTAACCGAAATTTGCCCGTGGCTTTTTGGGTGCTCACCAATAGACACATAGGCTATGGTAGACCTATTTAGGCATCATCGTTGAGAAAATGTGTGAACAGGTTGGTTTTTTGACCACATTGCAGCGGCTGTTTGATTCCAGCCATAATAATTACGTTTGAACTTGAACCAAAGACCTTATAGTGCTTGAACCACCAGCTTATCGACAGACCTCATCTAGCCTATGCCCCAATCAAATAATGGAACGGGTGATAAGCTGTCTGAAAAAGGTACATTAGCTTAAAGGAATGCTTCATCGAGTAGATATATTTTACAAAATTTATTCTATCTAGATTCAAATGATAATTTTCACACCTACGTCGCAAGAGTCCAAGTTGTATATGGAACAGATACTAGCAAGAATATTCCGCAAGACGAACGCTTATAATTATATTATCGTCTCCAATACCTGATTGGGCTCGGCAAAACGTCTATATGTATACCCTTGGTATATGGAAGGACCAGTCCTTCTATATCCCTGACATATATACCGCTCGGACTTGCTTATCTGTGATGAAAAATACACTAGTCTAATTATAGTGGACTAGCATATCCGCGTATACCCACGACCAGAAGCGGTAGAAGACTATAAGTCTTATATGTCACTCTTTTGTCTATACTTACTAAGTAGTTTTTGTTGTTTTGCTTTCGCAGATTCAGAATAGTCTTCGTTGCTCCATTCTTTAAAATTCTGTCTTGGAGTCTATGTAGGCCTACACGGTGTTCGAAAAAAAACCGAACCTCTACTATTGCTGCAGTAATTGATGTAATAATTTGTACATTTTAATAAAACATGGGAAAACTTCAGTTTACAGGACATGAATCAGATAACTATCATCTGATAGTTATAATGTGTGTTCCAAATTTCCTCCTTCGGCCTCAACCCACGCACAAAGACGAGCTCGCCACTGACTCATTGCTGAATCGATTACAGCTTTATCAAATCCGTCCCATGCCTGTATTATGCGCTGACGCAGTTCTCCGACATCGCGAACCTTTAATTGTCTTGTAAAACTTTTCTTGCATCTCAGACCAGATTTTATAGTCCACAGGAAATTCTCTAAGAAAACGTTTTGCAGTGTAACTCGGATTATGGCATAAATATTGCATTGCTGCCCTCTTCACTGAACGCCATTTTGTAGCGGATTTCTTATTACAGATGACGTCACGGTGACGTCAGTTTTTAACTGGGATAGCGCATAATTATTAAAAAATAGGTAAGTCTAGGCTAGTGCTGGGAATAAAATAGTTTTATTCTCCATAATATTTGTTACATTTTTCGTGTTAATTTCTCTATTTATTGTAGAGGTTCGGTTTTTTCCGAACACCGTGTATAGTCCTCGCCTATAATATATGCGCCTACATTTACCACTAATAGGCCTAATAGTAATAATTTTTTCGTTTATCGATACTCTCCGGTTGACAGACCGCAACCGGTTGCGCTGTAGAGTTGTGCAATTGAAACAATTCACAGGAATGACAACAGACGGCCTGTGACACGAAACGGAGTATCCCCCTGAAAGCTATCCGGGGGGGGGGTGAATTAATCTATCCCCAGGATGGAATTAACCGGTCTATACTATCCTGGGGGATAAACCATTCTATCCCATTTTTTGAAAAATGCGCATAATAAAAACATTTATGCTGCAATCAAAATTTAAAGTAACTCTAATTGTTTAAAGTGTCCTAAGCAATGCTCAGATAAAGGCAACTCGAATTTATTTAGTGACTCTGAGTGTTCTTAAGTGTTTTAAATGTTTTAAGTGCTCTAAAAACAGGGCAAAACAAACTATCTAGTAGGAATAAACATACCTGTTTGTGTCATTGTTCAAAACAAAGCAGATGAAAATTAATTTGCAAAAAAAATACACGCGGAACCGGGATGTACGACGTTTTTAAATTTGGGGGATACAATTAATATGGGGGATACTCTATTTCGTGACACCTACAATACAGGGATGATGATGATGACGACGACGATGATGATGATGATGACGACGACGACGATGGTGGTGATGATGATTAGGCCTATAAGCGTAAGCGTAATACTCGGTCAATGCACGCATACTTCATAAGTTCATACTGCCGCCAGAAAAAATAAACTTTTGTGGGCCTACATTTTCTGAGGACCTTTATTTAGTCATCAGCCCAGGGCTGTTTTTAAGGAATTTTTAGAACTGCACATCTTCTTCTCTCCAGACTCTCCTTTATCATCCTCCATGGTAAATTACCCCAAATCTGAGGAAAGTGGTCTATTTTTGACTAGTTTTAACTGCACGGAACGTGACGGAAGTGCTTCTACAACTGCATGAATCGATTTAGAACTGCACAATTTGTGTAGAACTGCACGTTAAAAAAGCCCTGCATCAGCCGAAATTTCATGTTCCACTTCCATCCGCCAAAATTTCTGACGACCTTTTTTTAGTCATCGAAGTTTTTGCCGTGACATTTCGCACGGAAAACCTTTAAAACTGCGTAAAACGCTCTACTTTCATGATTTTTTCCCTTTCGTAATTCGCAATTTTTGCCTGCGTGTACCCAATTGGTCTTACTGAGGTGGGTATACGCTGTAGCCTATTGCACCCTCGTTTTTTGAGGTGAATATACGCTGGCATTTTCCCCCGGAGGTGAGTATACGCCGTATACCCGCGTATAGCGTATACCTTCATGAGTACAGCCCAGCCTGCTATTCTTCAAAGTAGGGAGTTGAAAGGACTTGGATGGCAAAAAGCCAAGCTAGCTCAAATTAGCAAATCTCCAGCAATTATAATAATATAGTCTGTGCCATTAAATATTGTAAATGCTGTAGAGTCTCATGCAATTACCTGAACAAACCATAGGCTACAAGATATCTAACGTTTAAATAGTTCGTGCTGTAGGCCTAGGCCTACTCAAAAAATTAGTTCAAATTCCTTTTTTTGAGCGGGGGGGGCGGTAGCGCAATGGAATTGAGATGAGACTGGCGTGGAGGGCGAGAGGAAAAGAGATCACGGTCCGTAGGGCGGACAATAATATGCTTCTTTGTAGGCCGCTTTTAGCGCCGTGTAGGAATTGCAGGCTGTCTGTGCTGTAAGTAAAGTTTGATGTTAATTAAGATTAGCTACTGCATATGCACCAATAATTTTGTAGCCTACAGGTATATACATAGCGCTGTGCGTTTGCAGGCGTTTCATTAAAGAAAGAAATATTATTTAAATACTATTATCATGAGTTTTTTACGACTTTACTTACTTTTGGCCCGCTTTGCTAAATTGCTACATTGTGACGTCATTGTAAACTTTACCTTGGGAAGTAATGAAAATATATTAATGTCAATTTCTAAATATAGCAAACAATAGGCCTGATCGTGACTCAAACGATTGTTTTCTCGTAGGCCCTAACATTTTAAGGGTAGGTCTAAGTAGGTCTATTATAGGCCTACTATTAAACCCAATCAGACCTTGGAACGGATTAGAAACTGCCAATATTATCCCGAAGGAACGCGCTTCATTGAGTAACTTTATAACAACTTATAATTACAAAAAAATTCTATCTAGGGCTGTAGACTTTTCCCATGCTAATTTGCACACCTGTCGCAAGAGTTCAAGTTGTATTTGGAGAAGATACTGGCAAGAATTTTCCGTAGGACGATTGAAATAATCGTCTCCAATACCGATTGGGCTCGGCAAGACGTCTATATGCATACGTTGGCATATGGAAGGAGTATCAATCCTTCTATATCCCATACAGATATAGCCTACACCTCGGACTTGCTTTTCTGTGATGATAAATACACGAGGTCTAACTAAGTATAGGCCTAATGGACTAACAACCATTTAAACCGCATACCCAAGACCAGAAGCGGTACCGGTAGATTAATTGAGACTCACGTCACTCTTTTGTCGTCTTACTAAGTAATTTTAGGTAGGCCCTATTTTTCTTTTCTTTCGTAGTCTATAGTCAGAATAGATCTTTGTTCCATTTTCAATTCTGTCTTAGGGGACTATATATATAACTCGCCTAGCCTATTGATATACACACAGAACAATTTGACAACATAAAGGCCTATTCATTCGATCATGTTCTATACAGAACCCTAGAGTGACTCTTCACTCAGAGGCGCTCCAGGCTCAATTAAGCCAGTAGCGGCGTCAGAGGGCTAAGCCCCACTAAAAAGGCCATCCGGTTTTTTACATGTAAAAATGAAATATTTCCATGATTAGTCCCCTAAAAACTGAAATATATGCATGATTTCGACCAAATGACTAAAAAAAAGGGTCGTCAGAAATTTTGGCGAACGAAAATGAAAAATTTCCATGAGATTTCGACCAAATGACTAAAAAAAATCGAACAATTGGCTAAAAAAGGTCGTCAGAAATTTTAGCGAATGAAAATGGAAAATTTCCTCCGCGAGGATTGAGCCCCCCCAAAACTGGAATCCCGGCGCCGCCACTGACTCCAGCACGGCAAAAGTAGTTTTGTGCAAGCTCAAAATACTTCAGTAGGTCTAATTAGAGTTCCGGAAACGGTCACAGGTCCTATGGGCCTAGCCGTAGCCCAGTCAATTCCAAACCCTCAGCCTGCTGTTGAACTTGGACCATGCATTGCATAGGCCTGATACTATAGTTAACACAATCAGATTTTTAGGATAAATGGACTCGACTTCCTCGTTATCATAACTTAGTTGCATTTTAAATTAGTCAGAAAATCGCATATAAAATTGAAATTTTTCTGGCCAATTTAAAATGAAACAAAGTTTATATTCAACAAGAAACACAAGATTCCAGAAATGTATTTGTAACTATAATTATGTGTATAGAGTATAGACTATATACTATAATATAGTACGTTGGCCTAACTATGCTGATAATTGCTGAAAATGAGACATTCAGCCGGGGTGAATGTCGGAGACTAGGCTATTGCTAGTTATTCCATAATAGGGTGGATAGGTGTTTGGAAAAACAGAAGAGTACCAACTTTTCAACATTTTGAAACCCGGTGGAGGAAGTTTTGTGGAGCTGGCCAGCCCAGGTCAATATGCCTGGAAGCAGAATTGTTAAGCAAAAACAGTTTTGAGCTTTTCTGGTGAAAGGGCAACAGTGGAGGCCAGGAGAAATTTATCCGCAACATAAATCTCATTTCGTTAGGAGGTTTTTACAACAACAATAATTTAGTTTCTACGCAAATATTAAGCTTATATGTTGTTGAGTAATTAATTCTTGTGTGGCATATTTTAGGAAAGCGAATTTCTAGCAACACACCATGATTGAAATTGACCGCTTTTATGCGAGACTATTACGATAAATTGATCTACATTGCTACGAATTGCCTCGGATAGCATCAAATATCATGCGGATAATATTCGCTTCGCAGTCAAGCAAACTTCGATGTAACTGTTCGTAGTTCAATTATTTCAGACTTTTGACATTTCACTTTCTTCAACTTCAGACCTTCATTCATTTCATTCTGCAGTAAAATACGCCTTCATCTGACAATTCAATTTTCAAAATAAGGAAAATAATTAAGAACAATAGAGTCAGAGTGGCGTTGTTAACAGAAATCTGAGACATCTACTAATATCGTAAAAACAAAGAGCAGAGAATAAACGATGCTGCTATCGTCACGGAATCTCGACAGGCGATCTGTAAAAATCATACGGCTAAAATATGCTTGCATTTTTTGATTATTCACATCTGCACGATAACTAGTAGAAAATAACTGGCATCATCACTTTGTACGGTGAAGCGAATATAAGCGGTAGTAGATATCGCACAACACGTAGAAACCTCCTTCGACGAAACAATCTGGGTTGAAATTTTTTTGATTAAATTGCGACACTGTACAAAAATGTCTTAGTATGAAGATATTCTGAAGTAACGAAATATCTCGAACAG
The DNA here is from genome assembly GCA_949752735.1 of Lumbricus terrestris. NCBI lineage: Eukaryota > Metazoa > Annelida > Clitellata > Crassiclitellata > Lumbricidae > Lumbricus > Lumbricus terrestris. Next base: position 46,418,679 of record OX457045.1, on the reverse strand, counting down.
ATTCCATCACAGATGATATGAACTTCTCCTCACAGCTGAAAAAATAAAAAATAAACACCATAAAATTAGATTGTACTAGTTATAAAATCTGTCCATATCAATATATTTCATCATAATTGTCTTAGTAAAATTGCAGTTCTGTGTTTATTTAAGCAGTACCTCTATAAGAAAATTTATCAGAGGCACTCACAACCTGACTACATAAGAAGAAGATTGAACAGCGTGGTCTTCAACTGCCTGTGAAGTACTGTTAAATTAAAAAACATAGAAAGTTGAAGCTCTAGTCACAGAGTGTATTGAAGTCGGTTCCAGAATGCGCCACAATCACGGAGAAGTATACACGTTGCATTTTGGTGCAGCACGCCCAATTCAAATATCAAGATACATCAAGTAGCACCTTCAAAGTCACACTGAATACTGTTACTTAAACTTTTATCATCACACAAGCTGAGCTAGGAATGACTCAGGATGACTCAGATCCGGACAACTTTTCAACAAGGGGTAAATGTGTTCAATTAAGGGTAAATGTGTTCAGTTAGGGGTAAATGTGTTCAATTAAGGGTAAATGTGTTCAGTTAGGGGTAAATGTGTTCAATTAGGGGTAAATGTGTTCTGTTGACCTTGTAGAGACTTGACTTGATACACACATTGCCCATACATTGAAGACCTTTTATACCGCCAATGTAAATATTTTTCATTATTATACCAATGTTTATACAGCACCCATTCAATGCTGCCTACTCATAAGCACTCCCAGTCCAACACTGATCAAACAGAAATCACAAAGCAAGTTTAAAACGAGACAGAGTTTCTAACAGTATTTGACAAAACCAAGTAGGGTGCCCATTCCAGGTCTTAGGGCCATCGTAGCCCGATAGCAGTCCCCATTGGAGGATAACAATGCGGCCCATTAATGGTCTCTCTTCATCAAACTCATTCTGCAATCCAAATTCCAGAGTGAATCACAACCTCACGCAGTGCTAAGAAGTTTCAGCAACTAACCAGTATCATATAAAATTAAAAACTGATTATCACAAGAACCTTGAAATGCGTTAACCTTTCAAAGGTCATCATCTCGTATTTCGTCGAACGCATTGTTCTCGTTGAATCCCATCGACATCGGAAATCTCGCTGCAGCGGCGGAAGACGACTTCTCCTTAGAACAACATTTGCATAGTTATCAATTAAGAGTAATTAAAATAAAAAAATACAGTCTCATTAGATAAATTATAAATTGTGTTATTGACACTTGCGCCAAGAAAACTAGTTTCATGATGAGCCACATTGGTTCACAGGTCACAATCATCATTAAACTAATATATGCATAAACAAAATAATAATTTTGAAAATGTTAACACATTCCAATAATAGAGATAAAGATAAATCAGATAAATACAAGTTTGCAGTGCTTATTTTTAATTTCTAAGTAATTTCATGAGACATTCCTCAATAAACAAGTATTGTTAAAGACCTAATCATATCAAACCGCTGGACTTCTTAAAATCATGTTTAAGCCATTGCACAGTCATATATAGCTCAGTCTATGTTCTAATGACAATCAAGATGAAAAAGATCCACAAAATATCAAACAACAGCAGAGGAGGAACAAACTGCAGATCACGAGAAATCAAAAGAACTCAACTGGCATACAGTGTTAGAGATGAGACAAAGAAGCTATATAAATATCTAATACAACACCCAAGAGAGGCCAAGATCGCTGATCTAAGGGCAACAAACAAACACAGATTATGACGCATTCCATAGGCACTTAAAAACTGTTCTGTTTGGCCGTGCTGGAGTCGGCAGCGCCTCAGAGTAGTTTCCTTGAAGAGGCGCTATTACTTGATACTTGAATGATGAATGAATGAAATATCAAAACAAGTCTACGAATGAGAAATTGAGGCACTTTACTGAGACATCACTTCACACATAGTTCTATTGCAAAAGCATAAAGCAATAAAAAAACTGGTGTTCTTAATTAAAGAATTTACTTTGCATTTTTTATTGTAATGTAGTAAAAGACTTGTTTATTCTCCAATTGACAATTGTATAAAAAATTTATTTAGGAAACACTGCTTAATTACAATCGCAAATTTATTAATTAACTGTATTGTGCTGCCACGAAATGGCGAATCCAGACATTGCAATAATTTAAATCATCAAACTATTATAAATATTAGGATAAAATTGATTTTAAAAACAGTGACGACACCAGCTATACCACTTCAGCAGGTCGCGTAAAGGTCATCAGAGTTATTCAGAAGGTTGAATAAATTAAATGTAAAGAAGATATTAAAAAATTCAAAGAAAAGTTCAGCAGGTCATAAGACACATCAAGCATATATGTGGTGCCACCACTGTTAAAAAATAAATTTACTTAAAACAAATTTTGTCAAAAGTTTATTTCTGATACACCAAATAAATCGTCGATCATTTTCAAAATGGCGTCCGACCCATTCCGGATCAGGCGTCGATACTTACGGTTGGACCGGGCAGACGGATCAATGGAGGCTTCGGCTCTAGAAGGTCCGGACTGGCCGGAAGGTTGAGTACGATGTGCTATGAGTAAGTAAGCAGGTTTCAAAGAAATAACACACACACATGCATGTGGAATACTGTCAATGAAGAAAGCAGAAAAGCAGAAAACTGGTCGGTACGCAAGTGAACAGCTTGTTACACAAGAACATTTTAAACATACACACGTACATATACACACACATGCATGGTGTATATCTCTGTGGACATATACATGTGTGTACATAATATAACACATACAATATATGCATATGCCAGTAAGTGTGTGTATGAAACATGAGTATATATATATATATATGTTATATAAACTGGTAAATGCACACACACACATATACATACATGCATACAAACTGGCTTGCACATACATACAAGCAAGCATGCACAAACACTCACACACATGTAGGCAAGATACACGCATACCTACACCCGTGCACATAAAAATACTACACCAGCAAGTCATGGCCTAGAAAGGGAGGGAAAATCAAATGGATAAATGCAAGCAGTTAGTCATACACAAACAATTAAATTAATAAACAATGGGCAAGCAAAAGCAAACAATAAATATTCACAAACATCACAATTTTTGCTGCATCAGAGAGGTTCCTAAAAGCAGCGACCAAATTGTTGGAAGACTGGAAGGATTCAGCCCCCTACCTCCAATTTAGCTTCTTTTTACAGCTCCAGTAAATTCACAACACTTACCTGAGGGAGAGGATGGAGGGAGTGGCAAGTTAACCTCAGGACAGTTTTCAATGCATCTCATTTGTTTAATTAATTAAACTTGTCGCCTTTTGTTCTCTCTCATACAACTGTATTGCTTAAGTTAACGAGTTTACCAGTAAATATTCTTCATTGTTCAATTTTTTTCCAAAGCTAAGGATCAGGAACATGGATTCACTTGCTACCCTGTGTTTAGGTATACGTAAGACACACTGGTGTGAGTTCCTAGCATGTCAGAATTTTCAATCTCTCCCATAGTTAAGATTTGACAATTCAAATCCTGCTTAAAAGGTACAATATAAATGTACCTTCATTTGTTAAAACCTGAATGACAAAACGCAGTCATTGACAATACAGATGACCAATAAGCACAAAATGAGAGTCAGCCGGAAGTCGTCTGTAAAGTAGCCTAGGTATATATAGTTAGAGTCTTCGTTTTCAGGAAGTTTGAAACAGGGAAGGCACCTCATAAGAAGATTCCGATAGATAAATGCAACACAAACCAATTTTCACAATAGCCATGGATGACTCTTGGGGCATCTTAATCTCAACCTTGCAACAAGAGTTGTTACCGCGACATGTAACGCTGAAGTGGCTAAATCTGGTCAGGCAGCAATCACCAATCACAACCCATTCAATTTAGGGCTTTACAGAAGTACAGGTACACAATGAAGCAGGCCCATGTTTAGGTGGGTGCTAGGGGTGCTGGCCCACACTGCTTTGAGGGTCCCCACAGTAATAAATATGTGTGCGGTGGACTGGTGGGTCGTCAGAGGGGGAGGGCATTGGAGGGTATTCACAACATCTGAGCTTGCACTAGCCTCAATGCAGCAGCACTGCATTCAAACAGTCCAGTTGAAATGGTGAACTTATTCAACTGTCATCCTTCATTCATTCGTTAATGCTGAACTTTTAAACCCCTAACAATACCCAATCAGAAGCGTCGCCACCCCAGTCGCGCCAAAGAGGTCGGCTCTGACACAGACACTTCTAAATGCCTCTAGTATTTAGGATATAGCAACTGGGAGCACCTTCATAAAAAACTAATTAATTGCAACTTAATTAGTTAGTTGGAACAATATAAGAAGGGTAAAAGCCAGTAGTAGGGGTGTTGAACGCAAACCGTCAAAAAGCATAAAGGGGTTGCAAGACTAGGGTGAATTGCAAGCGAATTCTTTCGTGTACCTCGGTGGGTGAGGAGGGTGATCTGGTAAAGGAACCGCTGCTAAGTTGTCGATTTACACCCGACTTGTTTGACAACCTTCCTCTGTCTTGTGGCTGTAGACACACACACAAAAACACAATCATCTGCATTATTTTCTGGTTTTTTATTGTTGCTGCCGCTGCTATTATTTTTATCATTATTATTATTACTATTATTATTATCATCATCATCACTATCATTATTTTTTTTATTGTCTTCAACAATCAACATCAGTAACAGGAAGTACAATTGACAAGGGAAGTAGTAGCTATTTTATTTACTATCTTATTATCATTATTATTATTATTATCACCATCATCGTTATCACTAATAAATAATAATTATAATAGTTATTATCACTATAATTATTACCAATATTAAAACTATAATTATTATTATTAACATAACTATTATCGTCGCCATTGTCATCATCATCGTCGCCGCCGCCGCCGCCATCATCGTCGTCGTCATCATCATCGTCATCGCCATCATCGTCGTCATCAACAGACAGATAACAGACAATCGAGACAAACTCTGCCAGACAAAGCATGCAGACAAGAGACAGATGGATCAAAGACAATACAAGACAAACTCTGCCAGACAAAGCATGGAGACAAGAGACATATGGATCAAAGACAATACAAGACAAACTCTGCAAGGCAATGAAGGGAGACAAGAGACAGTCGAATCAAAGACAATACAAGACAAGTGCTGCAGGACAATGCTTTGGGAGAGTTCCACCTTTTTGATTCTGCGTCCCTCCTTCTTCATAATAAGTTCGTCAACCATTCCCTGCAGACACATGCTCATCAGAATCGCCTGCGTAAAGAAACACAGCCACAAATGTATTAAAAGCAGGGTGGCTAAAAAGCAACAAGCAACCATTTATAATGCCCCATTAACACCCTATAAGCAGGAAATGCTACACAATTTCAACAAGCACATACGCATAACTAAAACTTGCTTTCTCACTAGTAAGTCCATCTGTCTGGAATAATATCTGATTGGAGATACACCTGCTACCTAAGGTAAGCTCATCAGTGTTTCAAGGCTCCCTTAAATCTTCTTGTATAACCGTGGTTGGACTGGGCGCGTCTTTGAGTGGACTTCTTGAAGGAGCGCTATATAAATTTTTGAAATGAATAAAAGAATGAAAAACTGATCAACTGGTAAAAATGCTGCATTGTAAGCAGAACTGCCATGGATTGGGCCATGGCAGTTCTGACGTGCGACAGGTAACAAAGAGTGTCACACTTAACCTACTCGTCCGAATTCCTCCCCCCACCCCCCGATATGATCAAACAAGGGTCTGACCTGACTGCTGAAGAGCGTAACCCATTGGAGTTTGTTCTTCGCTACGAGGTATTCGAAAGCCAACTCCAGCCGACCCGATCCGCCTTTGTTGCCACGACTCGAACTTGCATCTGGAACCTTAACACAAAAAATCCAATCAGCGCTGTAGAACTTTCTAATCAGTAACTTCTGGTTACACTGATCTCAACCAGTTTCAGAAATTAGTCTCTTGACTTCTATGACCTTGATCTAAAATACATCCAGAGGATTTCCATGCACATAGGTCCCTCTCTATGGAATGGACTTCCACCATCAGTTCATGTCGCCTTTCCCACTGGTAGTCTTTCCTCGTCTTTCTCTCGCCTCAGATCCTCCTGCCTTTTCTCTTGGGGTCGATCACCATTGGAGCGCTTCTGAAAGGCTTTTGCTGAGAGAAACGCTTTATAAATGGTCAGATACAATAAAATACATTTTGGCAAATGCGTTGTTGATTAGCGAATTCTGAATTACTATGATCATGTGGAATGTTACACTGACGGCTACATCTCTGACTATCTTTTGCAATTTACATAACACCATTTTAAGAGAATACAAACATCAATTTACATAGCACCATTTTAAGAGAATACAAACATCAATTTACATAACACCATTTTAAGACAATACAAACATCAATTTACATAGCACCATTTTAAGAGAATACAAACATCAATTTACATAACACTATTTTAAGAGAATACAAACATCATAAGTGCCTCATAATATGCTTGCATGAAAGATGCTCGATATTGTCATGGAGAGAACTTTGAGTAAGCAAGCAAAAACAATGCACGAAAATAAGATGAACGGTTTGATGAGCACGGACTGCTATGTCGACGTACCACGGATGAGATTCGCCAGCATCTCATTCTCGTCACCTTGAAGCTGATCTCCTTCTCATCATCCTAAAAACACAACCAAACATTGTCACATCATCACAATTCAATAACAATGCAGATTTCATGCAAAGCCTACGATTATAATATTCACATCTGCAGTAACAAAATCATATAAACAAAGCAATCGCCATCACGTAAGACAGAAAACATGTTAAGTGCCTCTGACGAGATTTCAATCACTCATCCATTCGCTGAATTGTTTATTCATTCGTTTGTTCATTCATTCAATCACTTATTCAATGCAAGGCAAAACAACATCAAAGCGGCAAAAAAGATGAGCAAAGCAAATCAAGGCAAGACGAGGCACGGCAAGTTGAGTGAGGCGATATGCGTGAAACAAAGCAAGTGTGGCAATGTAAGGAGCTAAGCAAAAGGCGAAACAAAACAAGGCAAGTCAAAATGGTCAAAACATCAGAAACCGTAGATTCAGGGATGCGATTAGACTTTTATTGCCCAATAAACAGAAAATAAACAGAAAACAATAAACAATGAACAGAAAACAATAAACAAACAATAAATAAACAATAAATAATAAAAATAATAAATATTAATGATATAAATAATAATGATAATAAATAAACAATAAATAAATAAACAATAAATAGAAAATCTAGCATAGTTGAAATGTGTCTTACAAAGAATAATTTCGCTTTGAGCGATGCAATAAAGATTTCCATGTCCAGCTAAACCAGACATGAGGCAACAAGCACCCATGAGTAGGCAGAAGCAAACAAAGCATACAACCAGACACTACCTTGAGCTGGAGTCGAAAGTTTAGTTCCCTGTTGCCTGCGGCGACAACAACACGAGTGTCTGGTTGGGGGTAATCGGTGGTACACTCCTTGAAGATGATGTAACCGTAGTATTTCAACGTACGGACAAACCTGAGGTACTGAGAAACGATATAAACAGACGTTTAATCTGTGCTGTGATTAGCTACACAATGGCTGACTAAATCTGCAATTTCTGCTGTGGTTTAATATTAATACTCATAATAATAATAATATTAATAATAATGATAGTAATTTAATATACTAACAAAAATTGGAAACATTAGTAACAATATCAATAATAAAAATAACAATACTACTACTACTGCTTCTAATGCCACTTCTACCATTATTATTAATAATAATAATGATTAATAATAATAATAAGAGACTTAGTACCAGTATTGGTATGTAGTAATAGCAATAGAAGTAATGGTAGTAGTAGGAGAAGTAGTATTAGCAGTAGCAGGAGCAGTAGTGGTAATTGAAGGTCTGATGGCAATCTTCAGAAGATATCAATTGAATAGCAATCATTGATCATGAGCGATGAGAGATGAGTACCTCTTTTTTTGATCCACGCTGTTGCAGTGAGGACAGTCTATGGCTATGGTCTTTGTTGACGGATATCCATCCACGGTCAACGTCGCTCTCAGCCTTTTCAAAAACAAAAGACAACATCTCATCATACAACAACCAAACCATGAAACAACATAACATCGTAGGCATGGGTTCATCCAATACAAGATGAGTGAGGTAAGGTCTTTCTATTTATTGCTATATCACGTAATACATTACAACAACTCCCCATCAGATTCACAGTCCAATCCGACCTTCAAAGCATTACAAATTTATTTTATATAATAACGCTACAGTTATGCTGCATCTAGAAAAGTCTGGACTTTCAATAGCAAATAGCTTATAGCTTCTTAACGCCACTGTGCCCATCATATTTGAGGAGCCCGAGCTTTGGCCATGTAGCTTCCTTATATGGAATACTATGCACAGGCTTCATATTTAGTTTAAAATCCTGTCACTTATGCACAATTGTCTAGCTGGCTCCACTGTAGCATACCTAAGGACTTCTACATTTCAGTCTCCTATGCCCTGGTTGTCATAGACGTGACAGCCTTTTGATTGTCCCTCTGATGTATACTGCTACAGTTCAGTCCAGAAGCTTTGCCCATACCGAGCCCTCTGGTTGGAATCACCTTTCTTCCAGCATGCTACGGCCTGAGCTCCTCAGTTTGTCCCTTTTCAGTTTCACAAAAGCATCTCAAGTCTGTATCAAAATTTAATATCAATCTAAGTGGTTCGGGTCGCGAGTGCCACTGGCGAGTTTTTCATGAATTGGTGCCTTACAAATGTAAGATTGCAGTTAGAAATACGATAACAATTGCAGTCAGAAGTCAGGTGATACTCGGAAGCCTACCTGAACATAGAGGAGGTTCATTGCAACTCTGTCGTCCAAAAGATCGTCATCAAACGAACTGTCCCAGTAACTAGAATGCCAGAAAAACAAGCACACAAAAGTGAAGAGACATCAGATTCATACACACAGCAGTTTCAAAGCAGCAACCGAAATGTACTACACGTGAGCAATGTACAAGCGGTAAACACTGAAACAAGCATATGTTGGAAATGTGAATGAATGAATCAGAGCAGAAATCTGTATACAGAGGAGAAGAAAGAGCACTTGAGCAGATAATACCTGAAGGCATCTCAATTACCTAAAGGTATCTCAATTATCGGTGCACTCGCCTGTCATTTTAATTTTACAAACTATAATCAGGTTTGTGAAAATTCTAAAACTTGAGAAACTGCTCAGAAAAAGTTGATGTTTTGCGGTTATCTTTAGAGTAGAGCTTCAGAAATCTGAAATTCACGATAATGATAAAACGTGAAAGCGTAACGCGTGGCTTACGTTTTACGCAGCATGATCCAGTGAGTTCCGGAGCCGAGCGCAGACTTGAGCGAAATGTACGGCGACTCAAAGTCCTGCAGCTTTCGCACAACTAGAAGCAGATACAAAGGTTTAAATATTAGAATTTAGTAACTTCTATTATTATTATTATTATTATTACATAAATTTCTTATGCGCGCAAGGTCACACCAAAGTGTGAATCTGAGGCGCGGATAGTTAGCCGCCAGAGGAAGATGCAGTCAAAGGTCCATGTGCTTGAAAGCCAAAGAGAAATAGTGAGTTTTGAGCCGTTTTTTGAAGGTAGGGAGTGAATTTGAGCAACGAAGAGAGTGGAAGTAGATTCCATTCTTTGGGAGCAGAGGCATGGAATGCACGCGAGCCCATAACAGTTCTGCATCACGCCAATGTCTAAAGCACAGTGTCCTTTTTTAACACCGTTCTGACAGCAACGTTGGAACAATGTTCTTGATTTCATTTTCTGCTATACTCAACTTTAAGTAAAACAGACATGAGAAAATGGTACTCAGCAAATTTCCTATGCTTGATTGCTGCTTAACCACAAAGCATCATAACAAAGATGATCAGCATCACCCTCCCGTTTCCCCAGGGTTGGGACTGGCACATCCAGAGTACAAACAATGGTTGAAATGCATGTGAGAGCAAGAGAGTAGCCTTCTAAAATGATTCAACATCACTTCTCGCATGCACCTTAGAGAAGTTTTGGCACCCCCAGTGGCACTAGATTATCTCGCACGCCAGAAAGAAGCATGAACATGACCCAGTGACCTCACACCAGTATGATCATGATGATTTCCTACTTGAGCTGTCGCTTGTGGAGTCCTTGCTGACGAGAAAGAGTCCGAAATAGTAGACGTATTGGTCCGATAGTTCGATGTGGGAAGCAACGGCCTGTTCAAAGTCAACAACAACAAAAACACGCAGCATGAAAAGCTAGACAAAAAAATCTTATTTCTTTATTTGATGCTTTTTTACTGTATGATATTGTATGCATCAATGCACGCATAAATTAGAAAAATTGAACCGTGAAGAACCAAGTTCACAAGACAATTCAATAGCGCAATGGATAACACACCGGCATGGAGAGCAAGAGGTAGAGTTCGCACTCCGTGTAGGGTGGACATGCTTTGTAGGCTGCGATTAGCGCCGATTATAATTGCAGGCTGTCTGTTCTGTAAGTAGTTAAGATTTATGTATTCTGTAATCTGAGTTCCTGTAAACTGTTTCAACTACATAATTGTACACTGTAACCGGTTGCGGTCTGTCAACCGGATTGTTTCAATAAAGAATATTATTAGTATTAATATAATAGCATAGTGGTCAGCTGATCAAAACACTACCTTACAGAATATATTATGACAAACAGCCAACCAAAACAACACAAAAAACAAATACACTGTAAAATGTTAAAAAAAGTTACATAATGCAGTACACTGTAACACATTACATTACATTTGTTTTTGTAAATGAAAATACATTACAAATCAGTCCTTACCTCGAGTACGTCCTCTGTCTGCTCCGTTGATTGGATCTTTACGGTGATTTTGTGACCGTTGGCGAGGTATACGTCGAGGTTGACATCTTCCGGTTTCTCATGTTGACTCTCCTGACAGGCAATGCACACAAAAACATAGTTGGTGGAAACGTTTCTTTTGTTTTTTTTAAATTTAAATTAAACATATTTTTGCATCGATTTCTGAGTTTCTATGTGACTTTATTCAAATTATTTGAATTGATTTCAAATAATTTGAATAGTGTTAATTTTTTCAATATCTTATTAAACCAAAGTTATAAGAAATAATAATAATTGTCTGCCTAGAGAAGTGCTTTATAAATGGTCATACACAACACATGGGCCAAGATACAATACAACACAATACAACCCAATACAACACAATACAAAGCAATACAATACAACGCAATACAATACGATACTCACTTGCTGTGCACTTAGTAGGAATCCGTTGAAAACCGAACTGTTTGCAACCGAAGAGATTTGACTGACTGCAGAAAACAAATGTAACGTAAGATAATGTAAACGTAACATAAACAGTTAAACTGATAACATAAACCTCATGTCATCAATTCACGGTCACATCAGGCGAAATCATGGTCTAAAATCATCCCTTTGCAAACAATGGTGTATCAAAAACTTCTAGAAAAACACAATGGCTCCTGTTGTCAAAGGACTGAACCCAGAGATATCATACAGTCAAACTGAACACACCAGGTATAACTTTGTGTCCTCCTTACTTTACTGTGCTCTGTAATCCTACTCTTAGTGCTTGCCACTTCTGCTCCCTTCGCTTGGCTGAACAAAGTCCGCTCTAAGTCCCTTTGCTCGTACATCCATAATGCAGAGCCGTGCATTTTCGATGGTAGGACCGTCGACCTGGAATGGCCTTCCTCTGACATTCCACTCCCTTTCTAAAAGTCCTTCTCAACCTTCCTCTCTCATCTTAAGACAGTTTCGTTTGGCCACGCTGAGATTGGAAGTACCTCTGAGTAGTACGTTTGAAAGAAAGAATGAATGAATACATTGGAATTCTGGCCGTTTTGACCTCTACGCCCCTCGTTTTTGGTGTTTGCCTTGGCTCAAAGCAAGGCATTTGCTGTTAAAGGTGGCCTACCCTCTTCTATGGGCCAAGCTCATGTCTGGGCTCTTCTTGCATCCTCTTACTCTTTCAAGATGTTTCTTTTCCCGGGGGGACTTCTGTGCAGAAAGCGTCTCTGAATAGTCTAAGATGCCCTGGATGCGTTTTTAGACACGATTCTATGAGCTGATGGTTTTTCTTGAAGAGACGCTATAATTATGGTACAAATGTACATTGTACATGTACAGTTAAGATGACATGAGAATCATTCTTGAATCGTACGCTGTTGGATGAATCTCTCGAGCTCAAAGCGTCTCTCGTCGAGTTGCGTCGGCGTCAGCGGCAAAAGTTTTTTCGGTGGGAATGACGGAAGAATCGACGAACCAAACTCCTTCTTCAACTGGAAAGAAACAAAACAAACGTTCGCTGCAGCCAAACATTCGCATAGCACATTGACAATTACAACTTAAAATCTGTTCTGCACAAATTTCTGATTAGAAAGCAAAGAAGAATGAAGAAATGAATGAACGAATGAAAGTATAAAGTAATGAATGAATGAAGAAATCAATGAATTAATGTACGAAGGAATGAAAGTGTAGATTTGAAACCCTGACCTGTGTGCATCACGCCAACAGCAACAAACGGGACTGGCCGATTCGTCCTGCAAAAGTCCCGGATGTAGCCACAGACGTGATCTAGGTCAATGACCCAATTGTCATCAGCTTCATATCAACAAAGTTCCAGATCATACTGCACTGCCCCACTGATTATAATCTTCTTTCTACAAATTATCTGAAGCACGTACCTGTACATAGAAGTCATTGAACTGTCGATATCGAACTGAGCAATGGTAAACACCATTGATATGAATGTTGAAAACCTGTAAATGAGAGAATTACAATTAGATCGGGTAAACTCCTTGTTTACCCTACGCATTAACAGATCCGCCATTTTTCGCTATAAATGCATTACGCCAATTAATTAAACTGCCGATTTGCACTTATCCGTTTAAGGAATTTTTATCTTGTAACGAACTATATCTCCTACTCAACAACGCCTATTTTCATGATCCGCATTCCTCACTTTATACAAGCCATGGTACCAAAGTTAGATAGGAATTGAGTGCTAGGCTTAAGAGCGATGCAGGTGATCACGTTACATTACTATACGCCCAGGGTGGGTAGGGCCTCACTTCAACACACTCTACAAACTAATCAAACATGAAGTTTTAGAAGCGAACTAAAGCATAGGGAATGACAAAAGGCGTCCTACGGAGTAACTAGATCCTTTCGGATCGAGTATATCGGCCGTGTCCGGAATTGAGAAATGCATGATTTTAGAAAACGCCTTCCATCGCCACACTGAAAACAAGATCACGTGAGAACTACAAGCAAGTAAGCACGTGGCTGAAGATTATGCGATCTGTGATCCCATCGCAATCAGAATCCTTCCACAGCGCTGGAAAACGAAAACACGGGAGCAACATAATTTCCATGCGTTTATTTAAAAGGATTAATCCCGTACTCTCTTCGTCATAGCGCTTTAACAAATCGACCACCGTGCCAAACATTGGTGAAACAACCAATCAAAGGCAATCAGCCAATCAATATTCGTTGAATTCAATAGATTGGGTTGTCATTAACGCATTAACTAGCTGCTGATCAAAGATCAGAGCTACAATTAGATATCAGAGGAGTTTTGCGCCAGTTAATAAAAAAAGACTCGCGTGGAAGACCGAGGGCCAATTGGATGGAGAATATAAGGTCTTGGACTGGTCTAAACATGTGTCAACTGATGAGGGCAGCCGAAGACAGATGTATTTGGAGACAGACAGTTCATGGTGCGGCCCAACTTCGGAGCGAAGATGGCTAAAGACGAGACGAGACGATGAATATTTTGCCAGGAGTACAATCCCTATATATTTGGGATGGTAAAACAAAACGTAGTGGGCATAACATAAATTACAATGGCTAATGCAGAATATAATATCCAAGTGCCTGCTTAATTTAATCTAGTTTATTTTATGGATAGTCTCTATATTGGCTTTTGTGGGCGCTGTAGAAGTCCCGAGATTACGATTACGATTACGATTACGATCACAGCATTTATACTGTGATAACATTGCATCGACTAAAAATTAAAGTTAAAAGTACCTGGCTTGTTTGTTGGCACTCAGTCATGATCAGTTAGATAGAGTAGAAATCAGATCCAGGTCTTAGATCTAACGGCCACACAGTCATAACGTATAAAGTTCAATGTAACGCTTTGTTTGCAAATTTGCAATGCACCAAATTTCTATCTGATTGCTATACGTTTAGAAATGTGCGAGAACTTGCAAATTTGACTCTTCAATGGCTGACGTCTTAGCAACGCTAAATGAAAGCCTCCATGGTAATGAATAGCCGCTGCTGGTGGTGGATCATGTGGTATGAATGATTTGATTGTAGCTTGTAAACTGCGAGGACGTTAAAGGGATTCGTCAAAATTATGTTTCATTTTAAACATTTAACATGAACAGACATCAGGTTTTAACAGGGTCGGCTAATGCCGGAGATCGCTGTTTTGCGATTGGGAGCGTAGAAGGAACTCATTTCACGGTATGTCACTTGTTTTCAGGTCTCTGCTGTGGATTAAATTGCGTGTGTTTTCGACAGCGCACACCTAGCTTCAGCATTCTGTGCCCGCGCTGGTCCGGACTGGATACTCTGGTATTCGTCCGGTTTTTGACGATATTTACGTCCCTTGTATATCACTGAGAACCGTTAAAAAGGTGGTTGGATCTATTAATTTTAGCGGAATCCCTGTAAATTAGAAATCGTGGACTGTTGGCCCACTTAGTATTCGTACACTTCGTAGGCGCTATCTGTGCCGTCGTCATATGATTGTGGAGTGTTCGGTATGCGAAGAAGTAAATGCCAATGAGTTTTATGCCACGGTCAGCAGTTGAAGTGGATTGAAGAAGGCGAGGGGCCACGCTTTTGAGAGCTAAAATATTTGGCTGTTAGAGCTGATATAATATAATAAGGTCTATGACCCCATGAATTCAATAATGCTCAGGGTCAATGGTTGTGTGTGACAACAAGCAGTGTGAGCTCTTTCAGAGACCAGGCAAGAAATGCAAGTAGATAGGCCTATCCAACATAGGGGGAGCCCGGTAGATTAATGGTTAACACGCTGGCCAAGAGAGCGAGAGGTAGTCAGTTCGAGCCCCCATTGGGCGGATTTGTTTTGTAGGCTGCCATCGGCACCGTGTAATTACAAAGCTGTCTGTTCAGTTAGTAGTTAAGTTTAATTAAGATTACTGCATAACTTGTAAATGTAAAGCGCAGTGCATCTTGCTGGCGTTTAATTAAAGAAAAGATATTATTATTATTATTATCCAGACTTAAATTCAAGAGGAAGCGACTCCCGAAGTCATCCATGATCCAAGTGTGACAGGCGATTGGCAAAATCCTAAAATCATCGTCAAAGTTGGCCAAGTATATAAAACAACAATAGGAGAAGGCTCTTGCCTTCATGTAGCTACGAATATGGTTTGGTTGTCTGAGTTTATATGCATGTCAGATTCTTGCAGCAATGAAGTGGGTACCAAATTTAGTGAAGCCCAAAATGCATTCCATTGTGAAGACCTCTGCTAAGATCTAAGATGGGCGAACATGGTGACATTAGAATGACAAGTTCCACAATGCATTTCTGTTGTAAAAATTTACGTAATGCATGCGCTTCACTTAGTGAGTTCTTTAACGTTGCGTTTTGGATTTAAACTTAAAATTTGCTAGACCTCAGTTTTCACTGACCGACGAAATATCGCCTGGACAATTGCAATTTTACTACTAGAGTGTCTCTTTATAATTGCACATTTACTGAGTGCTATAAATCTAATGGCCACAGTCGGTGCCTTGGCAGAACAGGTTATAATTTTTCTAACTATTTTGGTTCAGGATGATGAAGTCTCGGGCGCTATTTTACAGGATACTTTTTGTCCGCTCTCATGATTTGTACATGAGATGCATTTCAATTGAGATATTTTTCTCCTGGGTTAATTTGTCCGTTATATACAGTCTCTTGCGATGCATGACTTGCAAGTTTGGAGTGTGATTAAGTGATTACCGTCCTGCAATAAACAACCTTGTGATTAAAAAATATTTAATCAGTTTAAAATGGATGAATGATGGGATGAATGGATAAATGAATGTATGGATGAATGTACGAACGAATGCATGAAATTTTCATTCATTCATTCATATAATCTGAATGCATTAATTATCTGAACAAATGAATTTTCCCAAAACATTTATTTTACAGGATCGTTGATTATTGTAAATTATTAGATTTTCCAAGCCATTTACGTATTTGTGAGAGTGCTCCAAATATCCTAGCACTTGATCTTTTGCCTGGTGTGGTGAATGTCATTGTTCATGTTTAAAAACACGGCTCCAGCTATAATTATTATAATTGGCAACTGTTTATGTCAAACTGATATAACAATAGTTTGACAAAAGACTCGATTTGCTTTGTTCTTTGTTTGAGTGGTGTTTACTTAGCTTCTTTTCATAGGGTCTCTTGCACTGAACATCTGGGCATGCAGAGTGGCAGTTAAAAGTCTTATTGCACATGGCTTAGAGTGTGGTTCAGGGCGACCAAATTCTGGGTTACGTCATGTGCTGGTTTGGTGCAAGCTCACAATAGAATCAATCTTTACTTAATTTCAAACTGAGGCAATGCAGTGTGATTACAGTCCATAGTATGATGTCTATGACGCCCATGCAAGTAGACATGTGTCAATAAACATGTGTCAATGGACATGTGTCGATGGACATGTGTCAATAGTTGTTGCTACGCTTTATGTGTGACAACAAGCAATGTGATCGCTTGTTATTACAGGAATCAGACTTAAAGTCTTTCCACAGCCATGCAAAGCGTCCACTACGTCCCATTGCTATGTTTACTCTACGGAAGGTATACGCTGGAGCTTTGGGAGAGTAGCAGGAAGTGTTCCAAAAGGTGTTCAAATAGGATGGAGCTTTGGGAGGGTAGCAGGAAGTGTAAGTGTTGCAAGAGGTGTTCAAATAGTGTAGTGCCATGGTTAGCAGTTGAGAGGTCATGGTTAAAATCACTACTTGGACAGAAATTTTGTTCAGAATTTCTATGCTCCAACTAACTCATTATAATAAGTACATTGATCACGCGCTGTTGGTGGGAAGACGAGACGGTGAGGAGAGGACTGGATACCCACGTATGCCTTCGTATGCAGAGGCTAAGAAGCTGAAGTCGTTAGTACTTCCATAGAATCCATATCCATGGGTGCTTCATGGATAGCGTAATAAACTGCTGTTTGCTCATTGCCTCCTGCTGTGTCAGTTGTTTTGAAATTAATTTTATTGACTATTAGGGATAAATTGGTTTTTGTTGACTTTGCAGGATCCATGGGAAGGGAGGAAGATTGTAGGGGTCGCTGGCTGATTAAATTTTGGTCTGTTGTTATTGTTATACTATGATCATAATTAGAGTAATTTACTTTTTTTATGATGGTATCTCTTTAGCAGGTTTGAAAGTCAGTCTTTGATAGGACGAGAAGTAGGTCAGGTCATAGGGGTTAAGTTATTCCATTATATTCTGCCCTGCATTCTTTTGTTGACCTTTGAAACATTGTGTAAATGAGACTGCTATGTTTCCTGTTGGAGTGGTATTCTAATGTCAAGTTGGCTGCAGGACATCTTTCAGGTGAAGGCTACAACTGCTGACATCCAGTTCATTCATTGGTCCGTTCATTATTCTTATTCGTTCATATCTTCATTCATTCCTTTCTTTGCTCAGCTGTTCATTCATTCATTCTGACATTTGTTTCTTCATAAATTTCCTTGTTGATGTGCTCCTTCGTTTTATCGTTTTATCGTTTATCATCAGCGTTTCAATCACATCCAGATTTCCCTTTGCACTGATTTGTAATTGCCCAACTGTTGTTGCTTAGCTCTGCGGGGTTTTAGCATCACAGGCTCTTCAGCTGGATTCTTATTATAATCATGCATAGGGAGCCATTGGGTGTCGTCGGTATATTAACAGTTGAGATGCATAAATCTAAACATCAACTTCGGTTTCTGCGGGTGACTTAAGCGTGGCTGCGATTAAAGCGCCCTGATGGGGGAAGGACCGTTGCTTTTTTAAACGTGCAGTTGTACACAAAATATGCAGTTGTAGAAGCACTTCTGTACAGTTAAAACTAGCAAAAAGGTCATTGTCCTACGATTTGAAGTAATCTACCATGGAGGATGGGAAAGGAAGGAAGGAGTTGTGCAGTTCTAAAAATTCCTTAAAAACAGCCATGGGAAGGACGGAGGGAGAAAGGGAAGGAGAGGGAAGTACTTCAGTATGTGCATGGTGTTATTCATTGTGGGTTTTGCTCCACCTATGCCCCTTGCCAACTCAGCTGCGATGAGTACATCAACCGTACACTGTCGGTGGGAAGATGAGACGGTGAGGGAGAGGACTGGCCAACCCGATCATCATATGCTGAGGCTAAGAAAACGAAGGTGCTAACACTGCATACTGTGCCTCAGGTCCAGTCAGGGCTATAGAGAGTACAGAATGGCTGCTCTTCTTGTTCTCATGGCCGATTGCAGTACGAATATTCATTCATTCATTCGGATATTTATATAGCGCTCCTTCAAGTAAAAAACTACTCGGAGGCGCTCCCGACTCCAGCGCGCCAAAAAATAACAGTTTTAAGTTTAGTAAGGAAGGATCGTGGTAGAGTCCCAGGGTGTAGGCGTAACTCAAAAGGAAGGCCATTCCAGACCACTGGGCCAAATATTGTGAACTAATTAGTAATCCTGTCTGTACACGTGTGCTTGGTCATAATTAGGCTTTCCTTGGTACTCATAGACAGATGTTTAACAATTCGAGTGATTTGGAAAGTTTTCTTTGAATTGTCTCATATCTGTTACCTTACAACTCACTGTGCGGGCTTGCTTTTAAGTCATAGTTTGATATAATTGAAGTTGAGTATCCTGTACCAACACTTCACACCAGCAGATCCAGAACTGACCAGAAAACCAGATAAACTGACATTCTAAACTGTACGTCACTGACTGATCATAAAGGGCTATTGAAACCAGTCACCCGGTGGCAACTGTTGCCAATAGCTAGAGTCTGGTCGTCTGCTGACATCTGGTTAAATTGGCGGCGAATGGTGATTAGCATTTGTTGACAGTGCTAAACACACCTTAATTGTCTCTTGTAGACTTGGAAAGAGAGGGTATTTGATATTTTGCCCTTCTAAAGTATTTATAAACGCCAAGTGGGGATCTTTATAATTAGGCAACCATGCTGACGGAGCTTCCTTCCTTAAGGCACTGCCTGCTGCATAATTATGTTCTGTAAATTGTTGTGGAAGATTGATGAGCAATGAATTGTATTTCATTAGTTGGTTTGGAAAACTTTCCGCCTGGTCAAATCTGGATCCATGCGCTAGCCTGAGATTTAAATATCTTAAATGCGCATAAATATCGGTATTTATGGGTAGGAAGGAATGAAAGAAGGAAGGAAGGAAGGAGGTCTGAGTTGTCTATGAACTGTTATTTAATTGGGCATGTTGGTTTGGCTGTAGAGGTAAACTGCATTAGTCCGGTGAGGCATGAGAGTGAGACGTTGCTGTACAACTAGCTGCACGTTTGCTTCAAGTACAGTACAGTTGCCTGCACGAATACCTGCGCATATAGCTACATGCGTGTCTGAATTGCTACTGTTGCTCTCATCTCTGCAATTGCTCTAATTAAGGGGAGGAGGTAAATGAGGGGCAAAGAAGAGGACTGGGCACCCCGACACTCATAGGTCAAGACTAAGACAACCAAGTGGCATACACTTAGTCATCTGCAATGCATTTCTGGGTTGGCCTTGAGGAACCAGTCTGCGAAATTATCCTTTGGTAATGTCTGATGATCCTCAGGTCAGTGCTTGTGAATAAGCTGGTGCCCTGCGCCTGGCCCTAGAGTGGTGATTTGGAGATTACGATTACGAACAGTTACAGTGAGTTACAGTGAAGAGATTTCCATGCAGATAATCTAATCTCAGGACTGCATTGTAATTCCAGAAGTCGAAGTCTTAATCATTTAGAGAAGCGAAGTCTTAATCCACGCTGAGTCGGAGAATGGTTGACTAGATTGACAACAGAGGCAGTTGATATGAGTTGAAGATGATAGGTTCTGAACATCGATGATTAATGTGCCCTCCTCCCTTCTCTAAGCTTGGGACTGGTACCACTAGAGTGGAGTAGTGGCAAGAATGAAACTCTCCGATCAGACTAAAGGCAATTGATTTCTTCGTGTACACTCCTTGTTGACAATTCCCTGGTTTAGTACGGTGCTCGTTCTGTGTTTTGGGATTATGCCTTGGAACAACTGTTGTAGATATGTTTTGTCTTTCGATGTATGCAATGCAATGCAATGCCGGTGCAACTGTTGTATGCGTCCAATTCATTTAGCAGCTTTGCTTGTATGGCGTTGGCACAACCGTTGTCATGGTGTTGTCTTTTAGGTGCATGATATATATACTAGCACATCCATTGTGATGGCGTTGTATTTTGGGCATGTGGTACAGGTACAACCGTTGTCATGGTGTTGTCTTTTGGGTGCATGGTACTAGTGCAACCATTGTGATGGTGTTGTCTTTTAGGTGCATGGTACTAGTGCAACCATTGTGATGGTGTTGTCTTTTAGGTGCATGGTACTAGCACAACCATTGTGATGCACTGATGCCATTGTCTTTTGGGCATGTGGTACAGGTACAACCGTTGTGATGTGTTGTCTTTTGGGCATGTGGTACAGGTACAACCGCTATGTGTTGTCTTTTGGGCATGTGGTACAGGTACAACCGTTGTGATGTGTTGTCTTTTAGGCGTACGGTACTGGTACAACGGTTGTCATTCTTGCCAGCGACTTCCAACGGGTTCAGATAATTCCGAGTCCTCTTGATGGATCGGATCTTGAGGTATCCGGAATCAGCTGCTGCAGTGACCTTGGAAAGGTTTGTCTCAGATTCTATTGTCTTCCATTGTCTTGAACTATTGTCAGCCTCTGATGAACTGTTGACATTGTCCTTGCTATTATTGCTTTTGTTATTATTATTATTATTTATTATTATTATTTAATTGGTATTGTTTGGTCGAGGTGCATATGATTTCCTATGGAATTAAAAATTGCCTTTGACTAATTGTACTGTCAGGTTTGGCTAAAACTCTTCAAGTTCTGGGGTGGATAAGTGGCTGTATGTGCAAATTATTATTAATTTATTATTATTATTATCTTTTTTATCCCAAGGTTTAAAATATCCTTCAGGGAATTGAACACTTTTTAAAGCGTGCACCTGTAGGGAATGGGTTCTATTCATTGTTATTCATCAAGGTGTAAGTTGGTAAAGGTACCCCAAAGGACATTCCTAATTATTGCCTAAGTTATTAATATTCAGTTGAGTACTCTTTCTTCACCGCCTTCATTGTGATTTAAAAATACCCCTAAGGGGCATCCCTAATAATTGCTGTTATTAATTATTTATGTACTCTTTGTATATCTTGATGGCATTGTGATTTTTTATGACTGGTGACTATTAAAATTGTTATTGTTGTTTATTTAATATTTCTGGAGGTTTGTTTATGTAATGTAATGTAATGTAATGAAGACAATTTATATAGCATCGTCAGTAGCAAGCTACTTCAAGGATGCTTTACACACAAATGTCTTGAATGATGAATTATCTTCTGTAGATTGCAGCTTCATATGGTTCAAGAATCTGCATATTTGAGCCGACGCCTCTATCCAGTCACCATGCCAGTAACCATGTGAGTAGCACTTCTTATTCGGCCAAATGGATTTTTATGGGGAGGGGAAGTCGTTTACTTCAAATTTCACTGGCATGAGTTAAGCGAGATTTCGTGATTATTTGACACTGGCATCTAATATCGTAAAACCTTTTAAGTTAAAATTTATGATTTCTCAGTTGATTGAATGATTGTTTGATTGATTGATTGGTTGATTGATTGATTGGTTGATTGATTGACCGGTTGATTGGTTGATTGATTGATTGATTGATCGGTTGATTGAATGATTGTTTGATTGATTGATTGATCGGTTGATTGATAGTTGATTGGATCAACGACAGTTCAACAGTTTAACGGCATTGATCATTTCATGGCTTGACATGGTTACTAGAGCTACATTGTCAATATTATATATTAAAATTGTTGGGACTTGATAAATGTGATTTTCTCGGGGGTTTAATTGGAATGTAATAAATGCAATAAATGTAATAAATGCATGCTATAAATTACCTCGTGTCATTCGTAAAACCCTGGTTTTGTACTGTTAGGCCAGAAATTCATGTTTTTTTCTCTGGATTAAGTGCTTGCATCCGTGAATATAATTATGGTGCGCTACCTTTCAAGTCATTGGATGAAAGCTGAATGTTGCGATGTCTGCATGCTGTGTGAACTGTGCTTTCAGAGGTTGGACTATCAGTGGTTCCACACGGGTTCCATTGATATCGAGGGCGACGTTCTGGCTCTCAAGTGGAACTTGGATGGTACGTATCATGCGTCTTCTCTGGAAAATCTCCGCTGTTACATGAAAAAGGAAACCAACTTTTGCGAGGCACCTTTGTGGTGGTACAGCTGTGTTGCTGTGCCATTATACTGCTATGCTACGGCGCCTTGTAAATTGTTGCTAAATATTATCATCATTTTTTTTTATAATTATAACACACATTTTTTTTCAAAAGAAAATGACAGTCATTTACAGGCTAATGTCTATGCTGCTTCTGAACATTAGGCTGTGTAACGTAGTCATTCGGTCCTAGACCTCCAGGTGTCTTGACTGTTCGAGTCTGTTGTTCCCAAAACCGACAGAGTTTCCGATTTGCATGGCGACTGATTATCATTATTATTATTATTATTTAATTTTTTTTATTATTATTGTTATTAAATAAACTGTAGCCATATTTCAATGTTTCTGAGAGTCATTTATTCATTTAAATAAATGAATTTGCATGATGCCTATGCAAGGGGACTACTCTGAGGCACTCCAAACCCCAGTGCGACCAGATAAAACTGTCTTTAAGATGAGGGAGGAATGTCTGAGAAGGCGTTATAGTAAGGAAGCAGGGTGCCAAAGTTGTCGAAGGTCTTACCACCAAGAATGCACGGTTCTGCATAGTAGAGATGCCAACAGAAGAGACTGAGAGCAGACTTTGTTCAGCCGAATAAAGGTAGTGCCAGTGGCATTACTTGCTTATTAGTGAACGACCTATACAAGGTCTGTATACAGAGTTACGATCTCATATTAAGAGGGGGTTTGAACTTATACTCTGCTTGTTTCAAGTTGATCATTCTTACCGATCGATACATGCGGCAGTTTTGTCCAAATCTCTTTTTTATTGAAGTTTCGAGAGCTTTCGAGACGTTCATTAAAGTTGCTGTACGCATACTAATTTTTAGGAGAAATTATTGATTAACGATTCATTTATTTAACGACATTTCTTCGGAGTAGGCAGCAGGTAATTATCCAGATTGCGACGGTGTACTTCTGTCATTTTGGAGGAGGCAAGGGTCAAAGTTCGGCAGAGAGCTTGATTGCTTTTGGCGAAATTTTGAGTTGTTGACGTTTGCAGTGCACTCACTGGCTGACTGTTTTGCAGTGAGAATAGATGCGATTAATACTTGGTCTCCTGATTAGATGCAGTAAATGATTGAAACTGTTAACTGGGATGGAATTTGCTGTCTCTTCAATGCGATTGATTGCTTACTTCAGAGAATTTTATACATATATACATACAGACAGACATACGCACACATACATACACACACATACATACAGGTATTTATATGAATACGCGACATGCATAGACATACAAGTATAAGACTAACAGCACGTAGTGACCTCAATTAGTCTTCTACTCAACACATATTGACAGTTGTTTATTGTTTATTTATCTAGTGACCGTTCTTCTTGGGCATACATGCATAATTTACATACATATTCTATTGAACATGCATGCACACAATATACTTGCTTACATCCATGGACACACCTATATTGATGCACACGTGACTACATGGATACTTAGATGACTATGTGCTCATTGCATAAATGCATATACACCGTGGTTCAAAAAAAGTAAGCCAAATTTATCTCTTGAAATTTTGGAGTCATATTCTTGGTCCAATTCTCTAAATATTTGGAAACTTTTAGCGTGATATGTCATCAGGTATTATAGATATAAATTATGCAAAACAACTTGGCGTACTTTTTTTGAACCACGGTGTATATATATATATAGTTTACACACATGCATACATGTGTACATACGTACACACCTACATACATATATGCACATACATATTCAATTAAACATGCATGCGCGCAATACACTTGCTTTCATCCAATTGTATATCGTGCATTGATGCCATCATCACTGCATAGACGCCTAGATGACAACCTAGATGACAACATAGATGACAACGTAGATGACAACCTAGATGACATTGTGCTTTCGTTATGATCCATCTTCCATGTAGGAACCCGTCTGCTTACGTCTGGCGCTGTTCTTGAGATGTGGCAGAACTTGGAACCAGGTCGAGGTCATGAAGAACGCAGGCCATCCTTCTTCATAGAGGATGAGGACCAGTTTCCGGCTGATCCTTCGACGGAGTGGACCTGCGTCTGGAAATCACAACTGGCAAACCCGGTTGTCGTCATCAAGTTCTCCACCGACGGACTTCTCTTTGCCACTGCCGGAGAAGTATGTACGACATCCTTTTGCTTCATTCTAATTATTATTTTTTTATTATGATTATTCATTAATTATTGTTATTATTATTATTTTTTGTCCTGAAATACATATAAACTCTCAGGAGTCTAAAAAATTATGCTAGGAGTTGTTGTTATTTTTTATTAATTTTTTACTGCCCTTTGGTGCATATGATCCCTCAGGAGTCTAAACAATTATTCTAGGAGTTAATATTATTGTTATTATTATTATTATTATTTTATAAATTGCCTCGAGGTTCATATGATCCTTCAGGGACTTAAACACTAATTACTTAAATAAAGAATCTGAAACGGCGCTTGGACGAATGGACGTGGCTGAAATTATTGCTATTTATTATTATTGTCAAACATTTGGCATGGTAATGTCAAAGATAAGCATATTGCTATTGTTGAGCACTAATTTTTTTATTGCTATATGTGCTCTTGGTTCCATTTGCATGAACTGCAACCATGCAGAATCGAGACTTTTCCGTGATGTGGAATGGACTCTGTCAGGAGCTACACATATACTTCCTGGGTTCTTTCTGAAGCATTTTTTTTTATTCTACTCGGAACTGTAGGGTTTTTGCTGTGCTAGAGTCAGGAGCGCTTCTGAGTAGTCCCCTCCCTAGAAGAGGTGCTACAGAAATTCTTGAATGGATGAATATTGTAAAAAATGAAGAATTTGGCATGGTAATGTCGAAGAAAAGCATATTACTATTATTACTGTATTTCTTATTATTACTATTTGTTTTTTTATTTTGCTTATAATCATTGGTCTGTCTGTTTTTATCACTACTACTATTGTTACTACTCCTATTTATATTATGATCACTTTTAGCATTATTTCAGCTTTTATTTTAATCATAAATAATACTTCTGTATTTTTCATATATTTTAGAACGATCGAATGGTTAAGATCTGGTACGAAGACAGGAAAGGTGAGATGACCCAGATTTTGTTTTCACGAATTCACATGTGTTAGGTGGACACTACAGATGTCCAGTTGATAACCGTCATGCAGCTTCTGTGAGCTATTCAAATTCTGCACAACTGCTAATTGCATGAGATTGCATTCCATTACATGGTATTGCATTAAGTAAAATTGCATCAGATTGCATTGCATGTGGTAGTGTGTATGCTTTAATGAGAAGTGTGTACTAATGCGACTGGGGAACCAGTACAGCTCGTATTTTAAGTTTTAATTAATGTTGTGTTATGACTCGGATTGCATTGCATTGGATAACATGACGCAAGATTACATTAAATGAGATTAAATTGCATCAGCTCTCCATTGTTGTTATTTCAAGCATTTTTGCCACATGCATGCTTCCATCATTATTGAGTTAGATCATGTTACATTGCGTTTTGTGTCATATTTATTTACTTTAGTTTACAAGTACATTTAGATTCATTGAATTATTAAATTACATTTCACTATACTTAATTGTTCGTATTTAAAGCAGTTCTGCATTAGTTTTGCTGTCTTTGTAGCTGGTCTTCCGCTGCTGTCTCGACTGGAGAGTTCGTCCTCTTCTGATAGCCACCTCCACTTCAACTTTGTCTATCTCGCCCATCCGAGAGCCGTCACTGGATTCAGCTGGAGAAGGACAAGCAAGTACCTCCAGAAGTAGGTGCCAGTCTACTGAGTAGACTTAGAAATGGGCTCCAGTCCACTTGGTAGACATAGTAGTAGGTTCCAGTCCACTTGGTAGACTTAGTAGTAGGTTCCAGTCCACTTGGTAGACTTAGTAGTAGGTTCCAGTCCACTTGGTAGACTTAGTAGTAGGTTCCAGTCCACTTGGTAGACTCCGGAATAGGTTCTAGTCTGCATAGTCTAGTAGACTTAGAAATGGATTCTAGTCCATTAAGTAGACTCACATGGTGTGTCACATGGGTTCCAGGCCATTTATTAGACTCGAAGTAGGTTCCGGTCCACATGATATACTTACAAGTAGATTTCAGTTGACATAGTAAGTTGGTAAAATCATGAATAAGTTCTGTTGCACTCTTTATCAGTGGCACATTCTGATGCTCAATTAAATCTTTGATTCGGCTTGCTGAATTGCACTGTACCAGAATTTCTTAACATTATAACAAGCGAGCTACACGTACCCTTCAGTATACTTTTTGCAGCATCATAATGGAGTTTTACAATATCGTGGATTCAGCTCAAGGTCTGGTATAATATGTGATTGTTATGGTTTTTCTGGGGTTTTTTTTTCCAAAGAGGTTCGATTGCAAACATTCTGCTAACTTCGTGCAAAGACAACATCTGTCGAATATGGTGTGAGACTGTCTTGCCTGAAGACGGTCTTCTGGATACCCAACAGCTGGAGCCGAAGGAATCGACGAGCAGCACAACGGCTACTGGTCAGAGCAAGAAACGCATTGTCCAGCGCCTCTACAGAATACGGTGCGCTTTACATGACTTACAATGCGATCAAATAAAAATGCATGGATTATTTGTCTACGAATATCAAATTGTTAGGTTCCTTGCTAAATTTGCATAGCTTTAACATCGTAATCATAATCTCGAAATTCGTTAAAGGCCACTCAAATGCCAAGTGCAGGACACCAGCTTATTTGTTTTGTGACTTCTGAATTCTCCAGGCACGCATTTCACAGACGAAAGAAATTCTCGGCTTCTCAGGTCCAGGGTGGCAACTCGCTGATCGGCGCTCTGAGCGTACCTGACGCTCAGAAGTTCGGTGGCCACAGCAGCGGCGGCGAAATTGTGCCTTCCTTTCATTTTCATCTTTCCACAAGCATCAACCTCCTTACAGGTCATTGATCATGTTACATTTACGCTTTACAGGTTGCATGTGTTACTTTTCGCCCATCAGGAAATTTTAGTGTCACATTTACACTTTGTTTTGCGATGTTGTTGATTTTTTTTATATATTGCTTTATGTTACACGATCTTACAAATGGTTTAGTCACATCTATGCTATTTGCGAAGCATAGTGTTGCGTTCCATTTATGCTTTTTAGATGGTAGTTAGCATGGGCAAAGGCGCATCTCTAATATTTTGAGTTTCTTGTGAAGCAAGATTGCAAAATCCCATGTGCAGAAGAGCAAATGTAACGTAGCATTTCGTCTTATTATGATTGTTATACAAACATTTTGATCCATCACGACACTATTAATTATTATGGCTTATTGCTGATGGATTATGGACTGTTTTTTATGCCACATTCTTTTCGTTGCTCCTACTTTCTGCTTCTACTGTTGGAATTTTCTAGTCTCACCAATTTTGACATATTGCAATCTTTGTTTGGAGTTACGATGGCTAGCAGGATCTGTCCTGTTTACCCATTTTTATTATCCGCCGGATATGCTCAAGGTGTGCTAAATATTGATATTATTTATACACTTTATTTTGTGTGTGTTCTGCTCGCTTTGGTTTTGGTTGATTTCTCAGAAGAAACTATTTTTTGATTTGATTTGATTAAAAGCACGTAGACTTTGTTGTTTGATCGTTCCAGATGTTCCTCTCATTGGATCGTTGGGAAATGCGAAGAACGAGACGTTTGACTTTGTCATCCACTGGTTGGACAACAAGGAGTTCCACGCGACCTTGGAGGCGGAGAAGGTCATCGACGAGTTGTCGCACAGATCTCCGTTGGCGGAACACGAGAGCGTCGATTCCGCGATGGGAAACAGCATCGGAAGCCCCGGAAGAATTGGAAACGGAAGGAAGTCCGGATTACCGGTCATTGGATCCGACCCATCCATTAATGGTAGGATGGAGTGTGTGTGTTTGTTTGTGTGTGCTTGTGGAAGGGTGGACGCCTGGAAGGAGTAATGGAAGGGAGGGACAGATGATGAATTGACGGATGGATGGAGGAAGTTGTGGTGGAAGGAGGGATGAGTTAATAGATTATTGGACGGGCGGATGGAGTGGATGGAGTGGAGCCGGGCACGAGCAGGACGGGATAGTCTAGTTGATGGATGCAAGGATGTACTAAGGAGTTAATGAATGTATTAATAGATGGATGGATGGGAATAGTTATATATGGAGGGGATTAATGGATGGATGGACGAGAGGATGTATATGGAGGGGATTAATGGATGGATGGACGAGAGGATGGATGGAGAGCTATATTAATGGTCGAATGGGTGGAGAGAGGTAGGCCTACGCTAGGTTGGATTGGTGGATGGACAGACGGACAGATGGATGGATAATGAAGAATGAATGGAGAAAGGCGCGGAAAGATTAATGGAGAACGTGAGGGCTCGATGGAAATATTGTTGACGACTTTAATGAGGATTACTCTGGTTATCAGATAGTCAGATAGTAATGATGGCTGCCAGTCAGTCGTGTCATTGACAGTATTACATATTACGTTTTATTACGCTGTATGTGTCAGAAAGTTTCAAGAAGCTGACGACGATGACGACGATGCAGAAGACGAAGAGTTACATCTCAATGTTCACTGGAAACAAATCGACTTCATCCGCCACCGAACTACCAGCCGACCATGAAGCCACGTTCAAGGTCAGTGGGATGGAGGGAGGGACGGTCTTCTCTATCCATCATATCAATCATGGGGTTGCTCTTACTGTTTCACATGTAGCGTGATGATGATGATGGCCGATGATGATGATGACGATGAATACTACTACTGCGAAGACGGCAATGATGATGATGACGACTATGATGGTGGTGATGATGATTGCGATGATGTGGTCAAATATATATTGATGCGCTTTACAAATGGTAGTGCTGAAAAATCATTGTTCAGGTGTTGGCTTGTGCTGTCTTGCTATCTTTCTACATCTCTGGGCTCTCCCACCCATCTCCCTCTCTGTCTGTCTCTATGTTTGGCTGTCTGTATCTGTGTCTATCTTTGTGCATCGATCTGCCTTTTTTCTGTCTAAGTATTTCTCTGTTCATTTTTTGTCTGTCTGTCTGTTTTCTGTCTTTCTATTTATCTCTGACTTCATCTATATGTCCCTTTCTTTCTCTTTGTTTTTGTCTCTGCCTTTCTCTGTCTGTCTGTCTGTCTGTCTGCCTGTCTGTCTGTCTGTCTGCCGGTCTGTCTGTCCAGACTCTCTCTGCCTCTGTCTTCTCCAAAGTTTATGGAATCGCCTTCAATCGGATGTTGCATTGACATTGCAATGGGCATCAATGCAACAGCGCCTAACGTTTCCGTTGTTGTTGGGTTGCACTGCAGGTGGACAACAGCAGCGAGCAACTGGAGCACAAAGTGGAGCAACTGATGCTCAGCTGGCACCAGGGCAGTGACATGTTGTACGGCATTCACCCGCTAGATGGCAGCCTACTCATGTGGTCAGTTGTCCATCTTCCTATTAGCAAAACAATTTAGAATTGTGGCCCAGAAAAGGTGCCACTTGTCGCTTGCGAAATCAGCCATAAAATTAATTTTTACCTGGAACCATGATTATTGATTCTGCATTTAAGTAATGCAACTGCACCTTTGGCTCATTATTTGACAGATTTTGCCACCTGATGTATTAAGGCCAAAAAATGTGATTTTTGCATTGGGTACAAACAGATTGGATTTTTATTTGCAGTTTCCTACCAAGTGATTTTTATATTTTCATCTATGAAGGCATTAAGTCAGGACCAAGTGCCTGAAATATTTTCTTGTGATATTAGTCATATACAACTGACAAAAAACCCTCTCCTCTGTTGTAACTCGTACACTTTGTGGATATCCATGCGTACGTGCAAATAGGTCTAAGTTTCTCTGCACCTTACAATAGTCAATTAGCTGAAGTAATCTGTAAAACATTTATTTTGACGTAGGCTGCTATTTATTATTTTTTTTGAGCATCAGATTTGCTTGGTGCCCGTAATATTCTATTTAAAAAGGTTCAAATCATAACCTTGTGTACGTACCATAACTACGCAGCCCCGACCCCCTAGAAGTCGCCAGGCTCTTGTGCATTTACCGTGGCCCCTCTCATGTGTGTAACGTAACATTACCTTACAAAACTTGTGTTCTTTCCAGGGTCGTCGATAATCTCGACGAGTCATCACCCGGAACGTACGGCCAAGTGAAAGTGAGTCTCTCGGCGATGATGCCGAACACGTTTCCGATCTTCGACGCGCTCACGATCGAGCCGAACATCTGGCTCTACTGCGACTACGGACGGCTCGGTCTCAAGTCGCTGCGGCTCGAGTCGGAGCTCAAGTTCGATCCGATCCACCAGGCGCCTTCGAGGTCTCGATCGATGGCAAACGCAGCCGGAACAAACTCTTCCGGACGGAGCGACAATAGTCTCATCCCAAACGTTCTGATGGTGACGAAACACACGAACGGCTCGATCAACATGTGGCAGATGAGCTTTGCGGAGAACTCGCAGTTTTCCACCATCGTCAACGTTTCCCATGTCTCCCGCGCGTCCGGGCACCGCTTTCACACGGATAGCTCGGCGTGTCACCCGGTTCTACCGCTTCTTCTTACCACCTCGCACCACGAGGGATCAAGCCCCGGCGGGTCGGATCATTCGTTTAGGAGTGCGGTGTCGGGGGATGGGGTGTCTTCTTTGGGGGAGGTGTGCGCTAGTGAATTGATTCTTTGGCATGTTGCCCCGATTGGACCGCTGTCGAAGTCCGGGGGGATTGTGGAGTTGGCGAGGATCAATTCGCCCGTTCCTTTGGCGTTTCGGAGAGTTGCGTGGTTCCCTACTCTGCTGCCTGTGTGAGTTGCATGATTCTATCCATTTGTATGTATGTATGTCTGAGCAACTATATGGCGCTCCTTCAAGATAACTGTTCAAGGTCATTCCTAACCTCTGAGGCATGGTCGGCCGAAGAGGAAAGTCTTGAGTAGTTTATAAAATGAATTAGACGAGCCCCTCGGAAGGGAAGGGAATGGAAGGCAAGCCAATCAACTTTTTTTTAAATTTGAAGCTGCACTTGCTCTCGAGCTCATGACATTTACTCTGACAGTTGACAATATGCATGTAAAGCATCCCAGAAGCGGCTTGCCTCTGACGATGCTATATAAATTGTCTGAATTACATTACATTACAAGCCAAGGTGAGACTGTTCTAAAACTGATTAATTAATAGATTAATTCTTTGTGTGTTATGCATTATTTCTACTATTTATTTTCGAATTATGGAATTTTAAGTATACATGTAGATTTATGTGTCATAGGCGCTTGTGTGCACTGTTGTTGCATGTTGTCTGTCTTCACATGTTGCCTGTTGTCGTGTGTTTCCCATTGTCACATGTCTGTTGATACATGACTGCTGTAACATGTTTGCCTGTTCTTGTAACATGTTGCCTGTTGTTGTCACATGTTCCTGGTATTGGAGCAGGAGTTTCATTACAACTGATTTACCCTTAGATCTGTGTTTTTTTACATTATAACAGTTCGACCCTTGGCAGCGTCAGCAATTCACCGAGCGCCCTCTTTGTGGCGTCGGATGATGGTGCCAGCCTCCGTATCTACCAAGCCGTTCTTGACGGACGACTCATCCTCGCGGAACAACAGACGAAGCAACTTAAACCATCCGTACGTTGTCCTCATTTATCTAGCACCTTTTCTGCGTTTGCCTAAGGAATGCCTTGTGCTGGAGCAGTGTAAATGAATTTGTGTGCACATATGAAGTGTGGCCAACTTCGCTTTCTTTACCTCGTCATATGAACGAATTTTGATATGCATACGGAGTTGAAGTTCCCATACCCATGCCCGAATCCATCATCTGTGGCTTTCTGGTTAAACATACAAGAACTCCATTCCTAGTGGGGCTTTTCCATTCTGGATGCCTGCTGCTCGTTTAATACCTATCCTGTGAATTAATAATACATACTAGCCTCATGGCGACTATTAAAATTTTTATTTGTCACTTTGTTCATAAATGCACGTTATGCATTCTGTGCCGCGTACTGGTAAACTGTTAGCCCGACCACGACTACATAGGAGGAACAGAATGAAGTGACTCCTTGGCAATAAGCTAAGTGTGTAAACTGATAAATAAAAATTCCGCAAGCGTTTGAAAACCATTCTCTTTGATTGTGGTTTGGTGTCAGGTCGGGAGCGCCTCTGAGGAGTTACCCTGAAGGGGCGCTATATAAATTTCTGATTACAATTACAATTACAAAAGTGTGACTGGGAGGCCATTCCAGATTGTCGGACCAGTGACTGAAAATGAACGACATTGGCATGACCTGAGAGAGAGAGAGAGAGAGGGAGGGAGGGAGGGAGGGAGGGAGGGAGGGAGGGAGGGAGGGAGGGAGGGAGGGATAAGCTCCCCTGGTGTTGACCTTTTGAACCATCTTATATATTTTTCGTTTCAGTTGCTCCGATCCAATTCGAATGGAAGTGCGATGGGAGATGACTTTGGTTTCGATCTTCCGTCACCACAAGATGGCGTCATCATCACCGACCAATGGAATGTCGTCAGTCTCCAGTCGACCTCTCGACCCGGATGCATGATCGACCTCAAGCCAATCGAAGATGCGGTCCAGGTGATGATCGAATGGCTACGTCTGGGGTGGGGTGGGTGGGGTGGGGTGGGTGGGGTGTTGATGATGATGATGATGATGATGATGATGATGATGATGATGATGATGATGATGATGATGATGATGATGATGATGATGATGATGATGATGATGATGATGATGATGATGATGGTGATGGTGATGGTGATGGTGATGGTGATGGTGATGATGCATAAGAAGTGATTAATGTTGTTTAAATAGTGAGCATTTATAAGGAAGCATGTGGTAGTCATGATGGCTTTTAACACAATGATGATGTTGTAACGATGAAGAAGATGATGACGATACTGCTGCTGCTGCTGCTGCTGCTGCTGCTGCTGCTGCTGATGATGATGATGATGATGATGATGATGATGATGATGATGATGATGATGATGATTATAGCCGTGATGATGATGACGACGACGACAACGGTGCTGACTGCGGCGACAACGACGATAACAATGATGATGCGGTTGTCATTAGCTGTGCTCTGACATAATTCTGTTTTCAGCTGAAATTAAATTTCTGAATGAATCTGCTATGATGGTGATGATGATGATGATGGCGACAACGACGATAACGACGATGATGATGATGTTGTTGTCATTAGATGTGCTCTGACATAATAATAATTCTGTGTTCGTTTCCATGGTGACAGCACTGGCCGAACGTCCAGCTGATCCACGTCTTCCAGGAGCTGCTCATCATCTCCGGTGGTCGGAAGACAAAGACGGAGCGCCAGACGGAAGAGTCTTTCGCTTCCTGTCATCCGCTGCCGAAGTTCAACGACTTTGTCGAGCGATTCTATCTTGTTGTTGTTGAACAGATGGCCGAAGGAAATTCTGTCTTAACGATGTGGCTTATAACCATCGCATCACAAGGTTTGTTACACTATTGATGGTTTAAAGTTGCACTATTGATGGTTTAAAGTTGCACTATTGATGGTTTAAAGTTGCACTTTTGATGGTTTAAAGTTGCACTATTGATGGTTTAAAGTTGCACTATTGATGGTTTAAAGTTGCACTATTGATGGTTTAAAGTTGCACTATTGATGGTTTAAAGTTGCACTATTGATGGTTTAAAGTTGCACTATTGATGGTTTAAAGTTGCACTATTGATGGTTTAAAGTTGCACTATTGATGGTTTAAAGTTGCACTATTGATGGTTTAAAGTTGCACTATTGATGGTTTAAAGTTGCACTATTGATGGTTTGTTTTAGTTGCTCTTGTTGCATGTGATTTAGTTGGTGTCTAACAATACCTTCATTCATTCATTTGGAAGATTCCTATAGCGCCCCGTCAAGGCAACTACTCAGAAGTGCTCCCAGCGTCAGAATGACTAAAATGGACAGTTTTAAGATGTGCATAGGCAGAGTCAGAGTTGGCCCTGGGGAACAAGCGAAGTGTCAAAGGGAGCCAGTTTCAAAGTGAGGGCCATCCTCCGACATGGCATGATTCTGCTTGGTGGCTGTGCTGGGAAAATGATCATGCCCTGCTCAGTAGAGTGAAGAGGGTAATGATCCAGTGCACTTAGGGTTGAGCAACAGAGGTCGCGAAGATTGGCCTGAGCAGGACCTAACAAGGATCGCTTGACCAAAGTGCTGATGAGGTACGATGTTCGCAGAGGTCTGGGAGCGGGAACCAGTGGAGCAGATCCAGCATGTAGGCTGAGACGTAGAGCTCTGTCTCTTAAGTCTTGACAATTCGTCCTCCTTTATCCATGGTCAGTTTTAATGATGCTCTGCAATTTACTGCTTTTCCTTGATGTTTCATTATCCACATGATGTGAAATTTACCCGACACATGTTACATGTGTTACTCGTTACATATGTTACAAGTTACATGCGTTGCGCATTGCGTAATGTTACGTTACAGATGACGGATGCAAAACTTACGACTTGGATAACGGAACGGATTCATCGCTGACATTTCGCATCAATGTCGATAAGGTAACCATGACGACCAACATATAATTGATGATGATGATGATGATGATGATAATTAATGGATTGCATGAAAAGTAATAGCTTAATTTTCCAATCGAAATGTTTCGCATCTTCATTGTTGAGCATTTTTTTACTTAGAAAATGATGGCCTGACATCAAGAAAAATTAATCGAAAATTAATTGAAAATTAATTGAAAATTTATTGAAATAATTTGATTGAAGCCGTATAGAAAATTGATGAAAACATTAATCGAAATTAATTGAAAATTTATTGAAATGATTTTATTGAGGCCATATCGAAAATTGATAAAAAAAAATTAATCGAAATTTATTGAAACTTTATAAAAAAAATTAAATAAAAAATGAATTGAAAATTAATTAAAAATTAATCGAAAATTAATCGAAAATTAATCGATAATTAATTGAAAATTAATCGATAATTAATCGATAATTAATTGATAATGAATTGAAAATATAATTAATCGAAAATTAATTGAAAATTAATCGAAAATTAATCGAACATTAATCGAAGATTAATTGAAGATTAATCGGAAATTAATTGAAAATTAATGGAGCGTGTCCAAAATTAATCAATTATTTAAACGATTGATCGATTAATTATTTACTAAAACCTGCATTCCTAGTTTTGAAAAATAATTATATTCGTTACAACTCAATCTGATGAAGCTATTGCAGACACCTTTTTATAGCAAATTTTGTCTTTAGAAATAAGATTTGAATCAAATCCTCAATATGATCATAATTATGCTAGACCGAAATCATTGTTGTTTGTTCCAGGTCTACTGCCAATTTCTCCCGCTGCCCAGAGGTGTCTTCGTTACCATGGCAACGGTTGCCGCGGGTCACCTGAGTTCGTCGTCGATCTACCCAGCATGCTTTGCTCCGTACCTGCTGTCGACGGCGTGCACGGACGGTCGCGTCCGCTTCTGGCAGTGCGTGGCGGATCGTCATGGCGACCGAACAGAGTACCAGTGGCAGGAGTGGCGGATGATGACGACCGAAGATCAGGGAACCAGTCTGATCGAAGTGGAAGGTAGGAATAGGATTGGATCAGGGATTAAGGATTTGATTAGGAATTAGACTGGGGATTGGGTTTGATTAGAAGTTATATTGGGTTTAGAATGTGGATTAGATTGGGGTATTGGATTAGATTAAAGGCCGGATTGGGCATTAGATTAAATTGGGGATTTGATTTGATTAAGGATTAGTTTGTGGATTAGAGTGTGGGATTGGATTAAGGATTAGATTTTGGATTAGATTAGATTAGGGATAGAATAGATTAAGGATTAGACTGAGGATTAGATTAAGGATTAGATTGGTGATTAGATTAGATTATGGATAGAATAGATTAAGGATTAGACTGGGCATTAGGTCGTCTTAGGGATTTGAACCGTGCCTTCTCGGCGGTATAAGACCCTCAACCTGGAATGGCTTCACCTTGACGCTCTGCTTCCTTTCTCGAACTCATTATACATCCTTCATTCCTCTAACTCGTCTTAAGACAGAAATTTCTGTTTGCCTGATCTATGCTTGAGAGCGCTTCTGAGTAGTCCAATCAAGGAAGCGCTACATATGCAGATTCAGTTAATGAATGAATGAGGGAATGAATGAATGAATGGATGAATGGATGAATGAATGAATGAATGAATTTCTCTTTGCTGTTTTAGGAAAGGTGTTGTCAATGAGCAGCGCATACAGTGGTCGTTTGGCCATTGCTCATCGCTCGCCTCCTCACCGATTCAACTCACATGTCGCTCATCCTCCATCGTCAACATCTCATTACATTCGAGCCAATCGAACGGAGTCACACGTCAAGACTACGACGTCGGACAGACTCGTCAGTCTCTTCGTTTCCGTCTTTGAGTGCGAGTCAACCGGTGAGTCATCGTGGATAGATATGTGACGACGGTGTCTGGTTGCAGGACACGTGTGTTTAATTTTAACGTGAATATAAACAGTTTACTTTGGATTGACTTTTGATTGGCTCTATAGACGATGTAGGCTACGTTTATTATATATTTATAGACCAAAATGTGTATAGCAATTGGTCAATTGAAGAATATTCTTAACTCATCTTATCTTTATATATATACAATATATATATGAATATATATATGTATATTTTGTATGTAATTTTATATGGAAATACAGAAATATGGAGAGAGAGAGAGAGAGAGAAAGGAAGGAGAGGATGTATTCATTCGAGTATTTATATAGCGCCTCTTCAAGGAAACTACTCCGAGGCGCTCCCGACTCCAGTACGGACAAACAGAACAGTTTTTAAGTGCTTTTAGAATGTGTCAGAGAGTGATCTAGGGAACAGGCGCAGCTCAAGTGGGAGGGCATTCCATACCACCGGGCCAACCACAGAAAAAGCACGACTCTGCATGATGGAGGTACGCGCAAACGGGACAAAGAGTACTTCCCTAACAGCCAAGCGTAGGGACCTGAGCACTTAACACAGGCCGTATGGTTGTTTTTCCAGGTGGTGCTAAGTGGACGCTGGAGGACACGATCGAGGTTCCGAACGTCGTCATCGACGACCCAAAGGTCGACATCGACCTCAGCGTCATATACGACGGTGACGGCGACACCGACCAGAAAGACCCGACGACGACCCTTCGTCCCTCGTTCGCTCCTCCCTTCTCCGTCTCCACCCCGGCCACCGGGTTCCCCCGATCCTCCTCCGTTCCGAGCTTCGCGACCGTCCAGAGCATCCGGCGCATCCTGAGTCGGGTGGACACGTCGGGGACGCGCCCCTCCGTCAAACACCGCACCCACCTCGACTGGGTCTCGACCGAGGACGGGTCCCACGTCCTCACGGTGAGCGTGGGGTCCAAGATCCTCCTCTACACGGCCGTATCCGTGGAGCCGCGGGCCAACCGAGGGCGGAACGGGGTAAAGCCTCGCGGGGGAAAGCCGGTCGAGACGCCCTACACGGCGATGGTGACCGCGTCCGAGGTGCGGTGGGTCGTGCTGCGAAGCGTCGAGCTGCACACCGCCGATGGTCTGGCTCCCCTTCCGCGCCACCTCACCTGGGTCCGCAACGGGATACTCGTCGTCGGGATGGAGAACGAGGTGCACGTCTACTCCCAGTGGAAGCTTCCGGTCGACGAGGAAAAGGAATCCGTCGTCGTCGCCGTGACAGAAGAACCCTCCGACCGCTTTTCCGGTCGGACCTCCATGGGGCGGATTCGGACGCTTTCGAAGACAATGTCCGGGATAAAGCTGAACGCGTCCATCGCAAACCTTTCGTTGCTTGCGACGAAGAGAGCGCGGAGGAGCGAATGCAGTTCGGTGTCACGGACCACTGCGGCCGGGGGAGCGAGAGCCGAGAGCGCCTACCAGCTCGGGGCGGTCGACGAGCGGGGACTCTTCGCGGCCGCACGGATGGCGTCGCCGTGTTTACCGCAGTACCACCCGAGACAGCTGCTCGAATTGCTCGCTTTTGGGAAGACGCGGTGCGTACGGTTGGTGCTGTGTCACTTGCTGCGGTGCCTTGCGGGTCGAGTGAGCGATACGAAAGCAACTGTGAAGGCGGAGGATGATGCACTTGCGATGGAGAACGAGCCGCCATCTGGTGACGGAACTGGAAGGAGTCCTACGAGCGCCACGGCGATAAGCGACGGGGAATCGGAGGTGAATTTCCTCGAGGTGACCTCCATTCCGCCTCTTCCGCTCTACGTCCTGCTGTCTGCGGAAAACACGGATTCTTCCGGGTTGCCTGGAGAGGTCACTGCGAAGGTTGTCGACTATGAAGGGCTTTTCAACACGGCGCCCCCGTCCTCGGAGTTGGCCTCTTCGGTTGGTAGCTCCATAGAGGAACCTGCTCAGAAAACCCCGCTGCTGAGCAATGAGTTTGGCCGAGCAGAGGCGCGGCTGTTGGCTCGCTACCTCGAGCATACGCAGCTGCCCGAATTGTCGAGTCTCGAGCAGATGAACCTTTTAGCGCTGGCAGACGCAATGGCGAAGACGACGTTGGAGGAAAATGACAGACCAACAAAGGGTGAGTGTATTTGTTTGGCAACGTTTCGTGTGGACCTCATGGTTGTAATGCAATTAGTGATTTGTAGTGTGCTGGTAAATTTTAATTTTTAACGTGATGGGCAATTTTGATTTAATTACTTATTTGCAATGTATCGGTAATTGGTAATTTTTTATGTGATTGGCAATTTTCATGTGCTTAGTAATTTTTAATGTTATTTGTGATGTAATTAGTAATTTGTAATGTAATTAATAATTTTTTATAAAGTAAATAGTAACTTTTATGTGATTAGTAATTTGTATTGCAATTAATAATTTTTAGTGTGCAATGTAATTGGTAATTTCTGCAGCTCCGCTCGCATCCATGGCCATTCAGTAATGCTTCCTAATCTAATCTAATTCCTAATCTAATCCATAATCCTTAATCCATCGATAATCATGATAATCCTATGCATGTAACATGTACAGAATGCATTTGCATGTTTTCTTTGAAGGTTTGGTGAGAAGAGGATTGGCGGAGATAATTGACGACTGTGGTCTGCGATTTCTCGTGGCCGCCCAGCAGCACGCCAGCCTCATCAGCGCCCTTCCCGATCACCAGAGGGCCGCGCTGCAGAACCAGGGTCTGCCGTCTGCTTTCTACATCTGGGCCTTTCACTCCAAATCCAAACAGGTTGGCTTTATCTATCTGTTTTAATCTAT
Organism: Lumbricus terrestris; assembly: GCA_949752735.1. Lineage (NCBI taxonomy): Eukaryota > Metazoa > Annelida > Clitellata > Crassiclitellata > Lumbricidae > Lumbricus > Lumbricus terrestris. Next base: position 46,378,770 of record OX457045.1, on the reverse strand, counting down.
GCAATTTATGTAGCACCACTTCAAGATGACTATTCGGAGGTGCTCCCGACCCTGGCACAGCCAAAGAGGAATGCCTTAAGTAGTTTTTAAAAAGAGTTAGACAAGTCCCTCTGGGAAAGAGAACTCGACCCAAATGGGAGACTAAATATTGCAAATCGAGAAAGCCATGTTCTGTCTGATGACTGTGTGTGCATGTGTAACCACAAAGTCGCCTCTTGAGGTCGATCGCAGCTCCTGAAGATAGACAGGTGCACTGCCCACGGCCAGGTATGCCACTCTGGATTTTGAAAAAGGTCAGATCTGGTCGAAGAAAAAGGCTAGATTGACGATTTCCCTGTAAAAGACATAGATTTTTCCAATTTTCCGGCTTGAAATTTCTGATGACCTTTTTTAGTCGGCCGATGACTAAAATTTGCTCTCTTTTCCTTCCCGAAAAAATTTCTGATGACCTTCTATTTTAGTCATTCGCTTCAAAATTAACAATTCTTGGTCCATATTCACAAAATTTTCGATTTTTTAATGTCTTTTGTGCATTTTCAGTTTAAAATAATTAATTTGTATGTAAAAAGTCGAAAAACCGCCGTGAGTAAAAAGCTAGATCCCGACCATAGAAACCTAGACAAGACCAAAAATACCTAGATCTAGAAGGAAAAAGCTATGAGTGGCATCCCTGCCCACGACACAGTGATCCAACAGTCCGTCATAACACTTCTACCACGATTGTCTGTTGCTCGGAAACTAAGCACCTGTACCTCTTGTAATCTGTTTATCAGTCTTTGACGCTGAAACAACAAATTCACTTGTGATGGCTTCTTACTAATCTAATCTAATCCGATCTAATGGGATGAATTATATATCATTGATTAGATTTGATTCTGATGATGGCTGCTGCTGCTGCTGTTCTTGTAGGAGCTGCTGGAATCGTTGCCGTGGAAAGAGAAGGATGAGGTGACGTGGAATGAGATGCGACAGTTTGGAGTTGGATGGTGGCTGACGGATATTGAAATCCTAACGCACTGGATTGAAAAGGTATTCGTTGTCATGTTCAACTCACCAGTTGTTTCATTTCATGAAGTTTGTGGAGTTTGTTTAATGTAAAAAGGGTTTTAATCTGTAAGCTTGTTTTTTTATAATTGTATTGTAGTGTATTGTATTGTATTGTATTGTATCTGACCATTTATAAAGCGCTTCTCGTATGTTTTTTTAAGGCTACTTTGTGATTAAGTTTGTTAACCATTTAGTTTGTTTATCGTGAAGTTTGTTTATAGTAAGGTTTTTTGGCATTATGGTTTTATTTGTCATAAATTTTCTTTTGAAAGCATTAAGTTTGTTTAGCGTTAAATCTTTTTTCGTGAGTTATACTTCTTGTAATGTTTTTAAACGTTGTTTATGATACAGTTCGTGGAGTTTATTTAATGTAGGGTTTCTTTAGCATCAATTTTTTTTACTGATGAAGTGGAAGTTTGTTTGTAAATTAGTTTACACATAGCTTGGTTGACTTGAGAGTAGCAGTGTTTGTTTATTTAGCTTGCAAAGACTGCGTTCCAAGCAAGCAAGGAGCCAATGGATGTGGCTCTGTTCTACATTGCGATGCGCAAGAAAAACGTCCTCTGTCATCTTTTCAAGTCTGTATTTTTTATTTGTAACTATTTTAGTGCTACTTAATTACCAAATGAAATTCATATGTATCTGGGCAATGGGTATTTAACATGTTCCTGGGCATTTAACATGTACCTGAGCATTTAACATGTACCTGGGCATTTAACGTGTACATGGGCATTTAACATGTGCCTGAGCATTCAACATGTACTCTGGTAATGTAGTAATCCGGGCGCTTAGTGTGTAATTGGGACATTAATTTTTTTAACATGTATCTGGGCATTTAGTGTATTAGCTTGACTGATAATGTGACATTTATTATCGTTGTATTGTCATGTTGCATTGTTAGCTTGAAGGGTCTTTGTAATATTGTATTGTATTTAATTAATTGTCTCTTGCAGTGCACATTAATTAGAATCCTGTTACTACACCTCTTCTTGCTACTGTTCTGTCTCAGCTTCCTACTCAGTTCTTTGTTCTTCTCTATGTTCTTTGTTCTTCTCTATGATCTTTGTTCTGCTGTACGTTCCATAGAATGAAGGATGACAGTACTAAAGTGCAGTTCTTCAAGAACGACTTCAACGAAGAACGCTGGCGCAAAGCTGCTCTGAAGAACGCGTTCCATCTGCTTGCCAGGCAGCGCTTCCAACATGCGGCCGCGTTCTTCTTGCTCGCTGGAGCTGTCAAGGACGCACTTCAGGTATTTAGACAAAAACGTTTCAGATATTTTTTTAATGGAAACCGTTTCAACCTATTATGGATGTCACATGTTGGAGTGTTGGAGAAGGACAATGGTGTTTGTATGTATGTTTGGGCTTACGTTTGTATGTACGTTTGTGCATATGTTTGTATGTATGTTTGTGCATATGTTTGTATGTATGTTTGTGCATACGTTTGTATGTATGTTTGTGCATACGTTTGTATGTATGTTTGTACATACGTTTGTATGTATGTTTATCTGTGTTTGTATGAGCATAACAGTTATGTTTGTGAATGCGTTTACGTGTGCGTATGTTTGTGTGTACGTGCTAATACGTTGCAGACATACATGCAGATGCGCATTCATACAGTGCATTAGATGTTGCATTGTTTGCATTCTTCCAGGTATGCCTGACGCACATGAGAGACTTCCAGTTGGCCCTCATCATCATCCGTCTATACGAAGGCGTCACACTGGACGGAGTGAGCGCCACTTGCAAACGCCTCCTCCGCACCGAGATACTCGGCTCCGACGAGACCGGGAAAACCCACAATCCATCGGAGCCACGATCGCACGATCCGTTCCTCCGAAGTATGGCATACTGGCTGCTCGACGACCACAGAGCCGCGCTCGACACTCTGCTCGTCAGCGAAGATCGAGCGAAGGAGTCGTTCGCTCACGAGGAACTACCGAGCTGGAAAGACTTCGGTGGAGCGCGAGCCGGAGTCTTCAACGTCTACCGGTATCTGAGCACGCACTCGCAGGTCGTCGAGAAGAAGTTTCCACGCGTGAAGGGTTTTTCCGGTGGCGAGTCGGTCGACACGAGCGCGCTCGGCGGTATTACTCCGGTCGAGCGACAGCTCTACTTTCAGACGGCTCACATGTACTTCCGAGCCGGTTGTCCACTCCTGGCGCTCGAAGTGCTCACGAACCTACCTCCGATGATCGCTGATGGTGGTGCCACCTGTGGACCAGCGGAAACTACCGCTGTTACGTCTGGCGGTGTTAGTCTGGTGGCGGATATTTTCGGCGGTTCGGAAAAACCCGGTGCGGTCGCGGATTTCGACTGGAGCCAGCCGGTGACGCGATTTGACGATGAGGACAAACTGGATCTGAGTTTGGGGTCGTCATCCTCGGAGGACGAAGAGGAGGAAGATGAGAAGAAGGCGACTGTGATCGTCGATCAGGGTACCAGTGTCTGTGATACACAGAAGCGGGGTACCGGTGTAACGGACGTAATGGCACAGCAGTTGTGTTTCATCGCGTGCATCAAGATTCTCGTCAACGAGCTTTCGACGCTGGCGACTGGGTTCGAGGTGGACGGCGGACAACTGCGATTCCAGCTGTACGTCTGGCTGGAAAAGGAGATGGAAGTGCTGCGGAAGCTCTGCTATGGTGGTGACGATGAGGAGGAGAATGAAAGCGACAAGGCGACAGGTTGGTACATGGGAGGGAGTATTCAGAGAAGGGTCGTGGTTCAGACCCCAAAATAAATAATTTCAGGATTTTTTTAAAGGAATCTTTGATACCGAGTTCGTGGATATTGTCTGCTACTGAAGTTTCATAAATGGTGCTTTCTAGATATTTAACACAAACTAGAATCGACCACCTGCTGCTGCTAGTTAGATTATAGTATGGCCATTTAGACGTAGGTGACATGGGAACCAGAACACTGGTCGTGGGATCAATGAATGTGTTCCTCTTCCTCGCTCCAGCCATCAGACAGCTGTCCCTGAAGGTCACCTGTGCGCTTGTGAATCCATCCAGTCCGACGTCAATGTCATCTGCGGTGGAGACAACAAAACTATCGCTGTCAAGAGACATTGGTAGACGCATGAAGACAACGCTATGCTCAAGTCACGCAACAAACACATCTAGGCAGACAATGCAATAAATAACAACAATAATAATTATTATAAATAACAGAATTAACAATGAATAAATAAATAAATAAATTAATTAGTTGTAATAAGCTGTCTTTTCAATTGCTATCCGCTTCCAGATGCGGATGAAGACGACGATGACCTTGTCTCGCAGAGGTCGTCCTCCAGTTCCGACGTCACCAACCGCGCCCTCCACGAGACGATCCTCGCCGAGAAGCTCGACCTGGATGCGAAACTGCATCGGATGGCACGTCGCAGGACCTGGCTCAAGGCTCACGAGCAAGTGCTGAGCACGCTGCTCGGCTACAGCATCCTGCACGCGACGAGCGCCAGTGGACTGGCTTCCATGCAGATGGAGTTGCTGCTGCTGCTACAGGAACTCCAGCAGACGAAGATGCCACAACAACTCCGCTTGGCAATTCCGTTTCCGACGACTCTTCCGTTGCTCGCGGCGAGCATCGCGAGCGCGAAGACCGTCGTCTCCGATCCGATTCGACATCTGCAGAGCATGTGTCAGGACCTGCTGCACACGCTCATCGAGTTCAAGACGACGCCGGCAACAGATGTCGCTACCAGCAAAGTGAGTTTGTCATCAGTTGTAGGATCCGAGAATTAGGTTACCATGCGAATTATGGTATATTTCCATGGAAACTCAGGTAAGTAAATTAGGTTTCCAAAGACACTCAGGTAAGTAACTTAGGTTTCCCAGGAAATTCAAGTGAATTAGGTTTCCAAGGAAACTGAAGTAAGTAAAAATTAGGTTTCCAAGGATACTGAATTAAATTAGGTTTCCCGGAAATTTGAGTGGTTAGAATAGGTTTCCAATGAAATTGATGTAAGTAACTAGTGATTTCAGGTTTATAGTTTTTGGGTTAAATATTTACATAAACAACTTAAAATGTTAACGTCCATAAATAATATTTCCAAGGATGTTAAGGATGCTGCTATTGCCCTTGTTTGCTGTTATCATCATCGTTATTGTTATTGTTCTATTATTATTTCTCTTATTCGATTGTTGTGTATTGTTTCTTCTGCCTAGGTGTGTTTGCTGCGTGACCTGAGCATAGCGTTGTCTTCGTGCGTCTACCAATGTCTCTTTGACAGCGACAGTTTTGTTGTCTCCACCGCAGACGACATTGACGTTGGCCTGGAGGGATTCACGAGCGCACAGGTCACCTTCAGGGACAGCTGTCTGATGGCTGGAGCGAGGAAGAGGGCGGACGCATCCGTTGACCCCACGACCGCCCTCCAGGCGCCCACCTCACTTCCGGCTCAATGGCCAGGTTATATATTATGCAGCACCAGGCAGTTGATTCAATTTGTGTTAATTGTTTAGAAGGAACCATTGCTCTTGCAAGTCATTGATCTTTTATATATCTCTGTCTCTGTATGTCTGTTTCTCTCTGCATGTCTGTCTGTCTCTTTGTGTTTATCTCTCTCAGTCTGTCTGTCTGTCTTCCTGTCTGTCTTCCTGTCTGTCTATCTGTCTGTTTTTTTCTATATGTCTGTCTCTGTCTGTTTGTCTCTCTGTCTGCCACTCTGCCTCTATCTGTTTTCCTCTGTTTGTCTATCTTTCTATCTATATCTCTGTCTGTCTGCCTCTGTCTCCGTCTGTCTCCCTCTTTCTCTTTCTGTTTGTCTCTCCCCCTTTAAGTGTACTTTGTTCTGCCGACAGCACTATATAAATTGACAAATATACAATGCAGTTCTTTCTCTCTTCGTTCAGGTGTGTCGTCTCTCGTCACGCTGATGAACCAGAAATGCGATGAAGACGGTCCACAGCTGAAGGTCTTGCTCATGGAGTCGCTCATCGCTGTCTTCATGAGTCTCGTCTGCTATGCTCTGTCTGTCTATGACGCCATCGTGCTCTACCGACTCGTTGCTCACCCGCTCGATGAGGGCGTCTGGGCTTTGCTGTTCGGAGGCGGACACAAGAAACCCATAAAGGTCGCGGTCTCCAATGACCTCAAGAGTAAGTGGTAATGTCTTTGTGTTTCCAGAACAATCAATGTACTCATCTCTGTTTTTATTTTTTCATTCTTACCCTGTGTGCCGGCCGCGGGCGACCAATGAAATGATGTAGAATTGCACCCTTTGCTCTTTATGCACATTGTGGTATTTAATCTCTCCTTTTTGGATATGTATTTTTTATCCTGAATCATTTCTTGACTCAGCAGTGTTGAGTGTTACAGTGTCATTTTCCTTGTGTTTCTTGTTCTCAGTGCTGTTTTTTTTTCTTCTGTTTTTCCTTTGACACTGTTTGCTACATATGGTATACTTTAGTTAAAGCCACCATCTATTAACATCTAATAATTTAATTGCAGTAATTTGGTTCCCTAGTTATCGGGTGTTTTTATTCATTTCGGGCTTTCTTGTTTGTAGCCGTCTTACAATGATATATGTAGACTCAATTTTTTTTATTTGGTTGCAAAATAAACCAGCGTGACTTGATTTGATTGAACCTACTGAACAGTGGCTCGAACTCATGTCCTGATTAGTTATCTCTCTGTGGTGTTTCTCGATTCCTCAGATCCGAACGCAAAGTCCGACCACAACGCGAACATTCGTAGTCGTCTGCACCGTCACGTCTTCGGTCCTCTCGGCCTCAACAGCTTCATCAGCGATGATCGATCGATGTATCAAGAAGAATTTCTGCCTCCACAGATGAACATGATCAGCTACTTCATGGCTAAGGTTCGGTCTCTTTATGGCTAAGGTTCGATCTCTTTATGGCTAAGGTTTGGTCTCTTTATGGCTAAGGTTTGGTCTCTTCGTGGCTAAGGTTTGGTCTCTTCATGGCTAAGGTTTGGTCTCTTTATGGCTAAAATTTGGTCTCTTCATGGCTAAGGTTCGATCTCTTCATGGCTGAGGTTTGATCACTTTATGGCTAAAGTTTGGTCTCTTCATGGCTAAGGTTCGGTCTCTTCATTGCCAGAAAAACTGTTTGGCTACACTGGTTAACTTCATTAGTTAAATATGTTGATCATTATTTCCAAATGGTTTTATTCGCATTTCTTGTCTCGTTTTGTTATTATTTCCTTTTACATTTGGTTTAATTCTCCCATGATTTAAATCTTATAATAAAAAGTGCCACCCATCATCTTTGCTACTCGCAACTCTACCTAGGGCCTCTAATCAGCGATATCTTCCTTTCAGGGCTACCTATTGCTTCCAAAATTTCTCCTCTTCATGCATCTGATTATTTCTCGTTTAATCATTTCTTGTGTAATGCATAATGCGTTCACGTAGTTTTATTTTTCTAGCAATTAAATTTGAGTTTGAAATTTGACTTATTTGATTATTGGAGAAAACTAGCTTTGTGGAAATTCCACAGTGCGTCGTGTTCTTTATGCTTATTTTCTATCTCTGTCCTATTGTTTAGGTAAAAAAGACGGATAAACCCGGCGTGGACTACGACTCGGCTGATTCTGTTAACAGCGACGATGATGACGATGATGATGAAGGCGATGATGATGTTGATGCGGATTATGATGACGATGGTGTTGGCAACCCAAATGTCGATGACTTGAAAGATGACTACAATGAAGATGTCGTCTTTCCAACACCAAAAACGTAATAAGGGCATTTAAGGTTTTTGTGCGCGTGTGTGTGTGTGTGTGTGTGTGTGTGTCTATATATATATATATATATATATATATATATATATATATATATATATATATATATATATATATAATAGGATATTTATGAGGGTATCTATGTATGTTTGTATGATTGTGTGTGCGTATGTAATATAACCCCATTAAAAATATAGCCCCATGCAAATGTGCTGTCTAAAGGGGTGTAGGTTAAGTGGGTATTTAGAGGAGTGGGTTGTTTGGGTGAATTGGTCGGATTGGAGGATAGAGCTTTTGAATTGGGTGGGTAGAGGATCACATTGTTGCATATTGATAATAATAATAAATTACAGCACGGTATGTTTCTATTCCAAAGACAGTATTATGACGATCTTATGATGGACATTTTTAATGAATATTCATATTTTTATGAATATTCATAGTTTTTACAATGAATATTCATTTTTTATGAATATTTCTTTATTTTAACAAAGAATATTCATATTTTTTACAATGAATATTCATAATTTTTATGAATATTCATATATTCCAACAATGAATATTCATTTTCCTAATGAGTATTCGTATTTTTAACAATGAATATTTACACGTTTCTTTTAATCTGTTTGATTGATCAGAGGTGAGGCGAGATTGAGAGAGCATGTCGATCCAAACTCGTACAGTTGGTGTCTGATGCGCTACGCTGTCATCAAGTACATTAGACAAAGCCTGCGCACGTTTCTTCCCAAGATCGGAATGGATCTGACGGGTACGTACTTTCCGACGAGCCGTGGGAAATGGAAATGTTTGTAAACAGAGGGAATGAGATGTCGATGGGAATTTATGTTGCCCTTCTTAAGGAGGGGGGATTTTGTAGGATTTTTGGGTGTGGGTATTTCCTGGTTATGTTGGGTGATGTGCAGACTCAACTGATTTTGCATTGGTCTGAGCTGGAAATGGATCCGGTGGAAGAACAGATGGATTGCGAGTGGTATGGATGGATGGATGTATGATATGTGCAGTTACTTGTTGGTCATATGTCTTGCTGACTAAGTCTAGACAGATAACTAGACAGACACACATGCAGACATACATACAGACACATGCAAATACACATACGGACACACCTAACAAGACACAGCATGCAGAGACACATACAGACACATGCAAATACACATACGGACACACCTAACAAGACACTTGCATGCAGAGACACATACAGACACATGCTAATACACATATGGACACACCTAACAAGACACACACTTGCAGAGACACATACAGACACATACAAATACACATACGGAGATAAGTAATGCATTTGACATCATCAATCTGCAGTGGGTCTGTGGCAGAGCTGGATTTGAAACGTTCTTTTTCCTTTGCACAGAGCTTCCGACGCGATCTCCTCTCGTCCATTCCATCACGAAGAACCTGGAGGTGTGGGAAGGTCAGCTGAGGACGCACATGGAAGGCTTCTCCGGTGTTCCGAAGGGCTTCATCCCTGGCTGCTCCGTTGACTCTTCCCTCGGCGTCAACATCGTCAAGTACAGCGCACTCGCCAATCCAATCAACACACCTTTCCTGTGAGTGGTTTACCTGTCTCGTTTGTTTTAATTATGTTGGTTTAGTTTATGTAATGAGTGCACGTGTACTGAGTCTGAGTGATTGATGATTGAGTGTTGATTGACTGACTGATTGATTGACTGGCTGATTGGTTGGTTTATTAATTCATTAATTGATCAATTGTTGATTGGCTGCTTGATTGATTGGCTGGCTGATTGACTGGTTGATTGATTGGCTGATTCATTGACTTCTGATTGACTGATTGATTGGCTGCTTGATTGAATGATTGGCTGATTGATTGATTGGCTGATTGACTGGCTGATTGACTAATTGACTGATTGGTTTATTGATTGGCTGATTGATTGATTGATTGGCTGACTTATTTATTTATTTATTTATTCATTGAATAACTGACTGGCGACTATATTTCCATCAATTCTTTCCATTAGGTCGACGCATTATTCCGCGCTTCCTGCAAAGCGTCTGTGGAATTACTTGGTGACGAGGGATTGTCTCCAGGAAGTCTTCATACGATTCGTCTTCGGAAAGGGACGCAACTTAATGGAGGTAAGAAGCTCACAGCAGGATGGTATCGGTGTATTAACAATACAATGTAATTAGAAACACAGATCGTGTGGCCAACTGGTTGAGCGCTCGCTTTGTCCGGGTTCAAACCATATTGGCTCCTGCCATGTGGACTCCAACTGTGTTTACTTCAGCAATGTGCGCTAAAGCCATATAGGCTGGAGCCATATAGGCTGGAGCCATATAGGCTAGAGCCATGTGGCTTTGAATAGTTGGATTTAAATAGTTTAGAGAGTGAGTGGTTTTCAAATGCTTGAGGAAAATGGGCAAAGAAGGACCAAGAAGTTCATTACGGAGACTGCTGTGTAACTTAATAATGATGATTTTGTTGTTGACGATATTATGCTGGTGATATGGTGATGGTGGTAACGGAGGCGGCGGTGCTGATGATGATGATGTTTCCTTATGGTGATGATGACGATGATGATGCTGGATGACGATGCCTTCATATGATGCCGATGATGATGATGATGGCTAGTAGTAGTTGATGCTACGTTAGTTTTGTGATTAGATTATAAATGATTCGATTGGATTTCTGATGATTTGATGAATTTGTTTTGATGCAGATGAACTCATCTGAGCCGTTCTTTCATTCTGGATCGACGGACACAATGAGGGTCATCTACAAAGACCCGGAGACAATAGCCTCCTTCTCCATTCTTCCGGTATCTTTTGTTTCTTCATCTACTATTCAGCAATTTTTTTAATGATTTTCTTGTTATTCCTCCCCAGCAGTCGATATGGGATTGACGACTTCATCAAGCGAGTGTTCCATTTTGGGTGGGTTATGGATGAATGGGTAGGTGGATGGACAGGTGAGTAGTTGGGAGATTGGTTGGCGTGTGGACGGACGGATGTAGCATAACCCATTACCTTCAATGTATGGATGGACGAATGAATGGGCTTTCTTTGATTGGTCAGCTATGTAGTTTGTTCATTTGATTGGTCATTTGATTGGTCATTTTTGGTCATTTGATTGGTAGAATTTTCATTTGATTGGTCTTTTTTGGTCATTTGATTGGTCATTTTTGTCATTTGATTGGCCATTTTTAAATAATTTTTGGTCATTTGATTGGTCATTTTTGTCATTTGATTGACCAATCAAATGACAAAAATGACCAATCAAATGACCAAAAATTATATTAAAAAAATGGTAATTTGGTTGGTCATTTTATGGTCATTTGAGTGGTCATTTTGGGTCATTTTTTGTCATTTTTTGGAACTGTACAGAACATTAGCTTTGAATTTTTACTCTGAGACCAAATAGCGAAATAATACTTGGTATTCGGTCGAATGTTTGTGGTTGGATCGAATACGAATAGTGGTCACGTGATATAGGATTATTCTGCAATCTGCATAATTATATGCGGCTGACATAGCGAGTGTGCACAGACTAGCACTCCAAGGATGCAGAAATTGCCACATGTAGTCAACTGTTTACTTTTAGTTTATGTTTTAAATTCACTGAACTGAAAATTTTGCCTATTATTTGAAATTTTTAATGTTGTCGATAGACCTATTTTTTTTATTTATCCACAGAATGAATGAATGAATTAATTAATTAATTTCTTGTCATTGTGCTTTCCAGTCGAATCCCGACTGCATTGTCGTTGCAACGCAGAGGGATCTGGTGGAGTTGAACATCGGAGAAATTCTTTGTCCTCTGACGTCCGGCAAAACCAAATGGGACATCGAAGTTTTGATGAAGTAAGTTACCACTTTCCATCTTGGAAAATCCATTTAACAGTTTCTGTGACACCAGGTAACGGAAGTATCGAAGGTAATGAAAACATTGAAGGTAATGAAAGTACTGAAAGTTATGAAAGTATTAAAGGTGATGAAAATATTGAAAGTTATGAAAGTATTAAAGGTAATGAAGTTGATGAAGGTGATGATATTAATCTAAGTGATGCCTCGGAAATCCCCTCCCCACCCAGTGCACGTAATATGTGAACGACCCCTAATTCATTGTTCTTTGGTTTTTGCTTAGTATTAGTACAAAGATATATATATATTGTTGGGGGGTTACCTTGACTCGTGAAAGTAGAACATTCTGTAATGTTGGTTGTTATCTAATTGTTCAGTAATAATATTGTAAAGTATTATTGTAAGTTTTTAGCTGGACGTCCATTGTTTGTATTGTTTGTATTGATATTGAATAGTCCATTCATTGTTTGTCTTGACATTGAATAGTTCGTCCATTGTTTTTAGCTGGACATCCATTGTTTGTATTGTTTGCCTTGGTCTTGAATAGTTCGTCTGAAGCGCTCGACTCTCTGGATGACCCGTGCGTCATTCAACCTTCAAAGGTCGGTCGATCCTTTGCCCTTGACATTCCAGTCCGGAAAAACTTCACTTCTTCCAGCTCCTCTCCGCCAGTCAACAACGGATTGAGTCTTGTGGGACATGGCGGCCAAGTGGTAAGTGGTTTCGTGGTGGCTATGTGTGTCTTTTTCAGAGCGTCAAGTAAACGTATGTATGACGCTTTGATACATATTTTTCTCTCATGCATATTCATATCTTATGCATATTAAATTATTCATTAATTATTCATGTAACATGCATATTGATATCTTATGCATATTCATATCTTTTATTCATATCTCATGCATATTGATATCTTATGCATATTCATATCTTATGAATATTCAATTATTCATTGTTCATGTCTCATGCATATTCATATCTCATTTATATAGCATGCGTATATTCAGCAGCAGTACTCGTGCATTGGGAGCTGTTGAATATTTCTGGTTTTCTAAATTCACTTCAGGTTCTGAAGCGACCTTTGAGTGGTGTGAAGAAGATTGGAGCGCATCCACAACTACCCTACTGTAAGTCATACATACACAGAAATTACATTACGTGCACGCACGCATGCATATGTGCATTCATACTTGCATAATACATGCTTGATACATACATACATGCATGCATGCTTGTATACAGTGCAATGGCATTTGATATTGACCTCCTTCCTTTGTTCAGATATATACACACATGCACACACTTGCGCACACATACACACATGTGCACCCACATGCACACACATGCACACACATGCACATATGATAAAATTTCAATGTTACTGAGCAACTCAGAGTGAAGGATTTGATTAAGGCATTTGACACAATATTATGTCGCAGCCACAAGTGTCATTCTATTAGATTAGATTAGATTAGATTAGATTAGATTAGATTGTCGTTGATTTGCAGATCTGACCGGAATGCAGGATGGTAGTCTTCGGATGTGGGAGTTGGGTCGGTCGGAGTCTGTGGGGGAACCGCGTCGGAACAACGGGTCACTTCCGAAACTTACGAGGGTCCTCTTCAACCTGCAGGGTAACAAAGTAAGTGAAATTAAAACTCGTTGTGCATAGCAGTTTGATCTCTCTTTCTGATGGTCATTTGCACACGCAACTTTTTCATCGATATTGCTATTCAGTTTTATCAGATAAAGTCTGTGTGGTGCCAATTTGTAGGAACCGCTCATAAAACATTCTTCTATGATCTAAAAATTCACTTTATCTCTTTTGGCTTTCAAGCACATGCACATCTAACTACATCTTCTCCTGGTGGCTGACTTATCCGAACCTCAGATTAACATTTTGGTGTCAACTTGCACACATTACAAATCTATTTAATAATAATAATTATTATTATTATCTGAGAGTTGTAAGCTTTTGATTCGGTGCGTTAAGCGCCTTCATGAGATTATTTTAAGGCGCTATATAAATGTCCATGTAAATTGCAGTTGTAAGCTTTTGATTCGTTGATTCGTTGCGTTTTCAGTTTGGTGCTAGCGATGTCGATGGCGGCGTCTGTCTTTGGCAACTCGGTCACAACCTCAACCTCGGATTGCCATTCATGGTCAGACACATACTTACTTACTTATATACTTACTTACTTGTCTTATCTTTTGTGTCTTTCCTTAGCGATTTTACATTCTTAAATTATTTATAATGATTTTATTAGAGTTATTGTATTGTATTTAATCATTTGAAGAGCACCTCTAGTAGGGTGACTATTCAGAAGCGCTTCCAGTGCACAAGGCCCGTGAGAAGAAACAGATTTTGAGAAGAGATAAGAAGGCAGAAGAGAGACTACCAGACAGAATTCTAGAGTGAACAGAAGTAGAAAGTGCATTAAAAAATAATGACCAATTGAGGCAAACGATCGAGACTGAGCCATGTTATATTCATTGTCATAGGCACAAGGACCGTTTCATAAATAGGATCTGGTGTAATACAATAGTCGTATCGTATCTTCTTTGTTTGCGTAAACAGGAAATGAAATGTCACAACAAAGGAACGAACGATTTCGTGTTTGTTGGTTCGTCCAGTCTCTTCGCGACAGCAGGTCACTCTTCAGACAACTTCAATGTCTGCCTGTGGGACACACTGCTGCCGAAATACAAGGCTCTCGTCAAAGGTAAATAGGATTAAGTAGACATTTTGTGCTGACCTTGTATTAAATAGCAAGTTCTGACTGAGTAGCAATATCCTGAGTTTGAAATAGAAATGTATTTAGACTATTTAATGTGATTATCAAAACATAAAGTGTTAAAAAAATTAAGTAAGTTTTATGAAAATGAAACGGTGCAATATAGAAAGTATTAAAAATATTAGACAGTATTAAAATACTTAAATGTAAAGTAATATATTAGTTTTTTACCAACGCCAGAATAGAGGCGAAAATAGTTCAGACTGGAATGCCGTGTTGCAAGTTGCCACAGCGCATGCTGTCTTATGTGTTGCTATGCAATGGTGCCATTTGATGTATTGCTAGGAAACGGTGCCATTTGACATGTTAAAAGGCAACAATGCTATTCAGTGTTCTGCTAGACAACAGTGCCATTTGATGTGTTACTAGGCAACACTGCCTCCTTCTTGTAAACAATGCCACTTAGCAACAATCCTATCTCATCTGCTACTAGGCAATGTTCAGCATCACTAGGCAACAGTGCCTATACCCATCTCTTCCAGCTAAAACAATGAATTTCCATTTTCCACAGGTTTCCATTGCTATAGCGACGGTTGTTCTGCGCTCGTCTACGCTCCGTGTCACCAGGCGATCATCAGTGGAGGGAAGAAAGGCGAGCTGTACATCTTCGACGTGCGTCAACGACAATTGCGACACACTTTCCAAGCGCATCAGTCGTCTGCGATCAAATGCATCTCGTTTGATCCATCGGAGGATTGCTTTGCTACGGGTTCAGCAGACGGTGAAGTTAAGGTAAGAAGTTTACACGATCAATAGCTGGGACTATTCTGCATTTGTTGCCTGTATGGTGAGTACGTAAGTAAGTAAGTAAGTAAGTAGCCTTTGTTTGCATGTGATGAGCGTGCACTGTGCATGCATTGCGTAACTTATGGATTGGTCTTTTAATGTTATTGTACATTTCTTACGAACATCGGACAACAATTTTTGGGGATTTTCAGGTTGGTTCCAACAGTAACTAATGCCCATGCGTCCAATAGACCCAGCTATTGTTTTACCTCCACTTCAATGAACCAGGCTTTTTTCAAGCCACTTTCAGCATTGGTTTAAGTTACGGTTCGATTGTATAGATCTGCCATACATGTGGAACGTGGTGGTGCAGGAGTATGTTCGGTGCCTTGGAACTGGAAGGTTGCTGGTTCGAATCCACCTCAAGCCACCAACAAGCGACCCTGAACAAGTCCTTCACTCACCATTGCTCATATGCTTCGGTGTGAAACTCCGATTCAGTGTCCGCGCTGTAGTCGGGAGAGCCTCTGAGTGGTAATCTTGTAGAGGCGCTATAACAAGTGCTCATACATGCTTGCTCTTTCATTCAATCGTTAAATGCATTTATATAGCGCCTCTTCAAGGGGGGTTACTCAGAGGCGCTTCTGCTGTGTTGGTGCTTATCTGTGTGTCAATATTAATCAATTGATCGATGTTTTATTTTGGCTTGCGTTACATTTTCTTCAGGTCTGGGGTTTGTCGATCCACAACCTGCTCTACACCTTTTCCAGCGAGCGCGCTCGAACGACTCGCTTCCGCAGCTCCGGAACCGCAATCTCCGAACTCCACCTCGGTCCAAACGCTCGTCTCTTTTCCAGCTCAACGGACGGATCCCTCAAACTGCGCCAGCTCACGTTCAAGCATTCCATTGTCAACACATGGCAGAATGACAATCAGACGGATGTTACCCACTTCTGATGAGAGCCAAAGCATCGGTCGTGACTTTTTTGGAAATGTTTGACATTGTCGAATGCTTGTTCGAGATCGATCAACTTTGAATTTCAACTGCCAAATTATTCAGCAAATGTTGTTGTATGTAAATAGCTGATGTGTGCATGTTCAAAACTAATTAAAGGACTGTGTATTGCACGGGTGCAACTTTAGCCGTTTTCGAGGACTGGGCGACAGAACTGTATTTTGTGATTGTCAACAGAGTTATTTTCTTTGGTCAGCTGCAGCTATCTTTAACTTTACTGACCTGACATCGAGAAAATATTTTCAAAATTTCCGTCGTGTTATTTTGACGTCTATTTCGGTGGCTTGTAATATGTGACTTGAAGCACTTGGTAGTAGAAATTAGGCAATGCTGCTATTTTTGGCCGTGTTTTGTATAGTATTCTCTGCAACAGACTTTCGTGAACGGTTTTATGATGTTGTTCAGCGTGAGAGATAAGATTAGTAGCCAGTGTTACGAGGCTGCTTTCTTGTGCTCCTCGCTTTAAATTAACAGTTTAAATTTCCATTGCAATGATATGTTTAAAAGAAATTCTCTTTTCCCAATTATTGCTTCAGAGAATTAGAACTCTGTGATAAATTACTTAATTAATTGATAGATTAGTTTGTGTATAGCTGAAAAGTCAGACGTCGTTTGTTTTCGTTTCAACACTTGAGATTTTGAGATTGCAATCTGTGATTTTGTAATCTCTCATGTTCTTTTGTCGAGCCAATTTTGTGTGTAATTATGAGGTAGAAGAAGTCAATGTATTTTTCTACCTGCACATTAGTCTGTACAGTGTACACTTCATTGGTATATTTTCATGCATACGGGTTGTGCTAGCTGTGTCCTTGTTGCTTGAAATCATTTGTGAGGCCATGCTACCCATTATAACGAAAGACATATACTGCTCGTTGTGAAGACCTCTTTATCCATTCTATGCTCATTACAATTAATGCTACCCATGATTAGAGCCATGCATTTAATCAGGTAATACGTAATAATATAGCTGGATTCCTCCCTTCCGACTCCCACAAAGCAGTCATTATGGCTCAGGCTGCTGATGCTGCACTCTTTGCAGCTATTATTATAGACGACAATCATGTTCTTCGCAAATTTTTCTCCGATAGACTCCCTGGAAAATACAATCTACGCCCTAGGCTACATCCATTCGAACTAACCAATAAAAACAATAAAAACTTCATAACACGGATGCTGTATAAAAACGTTTACTAGGCTTTATCCGCTGCTCCTTTGTGCTTGTTAACTGTCGCGTTACGTCGATCGGTTATTTTGTCAATAAAACGAATATATATAATAAAAACCACTTGTCGCACCTTTCTCTAATAGAAACCTTGATACCCATCATTTATTATTTCCTGCCAGCTTCTATGAAAACCATGTTGCCCATATCTGCTGAAGAAAGTTAAGAGCCGCATGTAGCAAGATGCTGCAGTTGAATTGTATGCATAAACTTTGAGATTTCTTCAGCGCCCACAGCTTGTTCACAGATCAGTGCAACGGTACAACTGCTGGTATTTGGTTTTTCATAGAATTGTCTGCACACCAATGTATTCTTTTGCTCAGGTTGACAGGAAAACTTGAGTGTTTCATTATTTATTTCGATCTGAAGTGCATCGTTTGTATTGCAGTAGCCTATTATCTGCAGAGAATGAGATTACACTTGAAAAACATAATTCTTGTCTTTTTTTAATTGGTAATATATTCACCTGGCGAGCAATTTCTGTTTCACTTGGCATTTTGAACGTTTAATTAGCGCGTGAAAACTGGTATCATTGTTTGCAGTTTAGCATGTAAGAAATATTGATATAAAGAATAGCTGCAGCGTTTCATGATTGACTTCTGCTCGTAACTGAGAGTTCAATATTAACTATTTCATTAGAAGAGGGACACTTGTTTTCAAGTTAATCTCGCCTGGAGAATTTTGCAAAATTATTCACATAGAACCTGGGACTATTATTAGTATGAAGCCGATGAAAATTGGGTCGTTTGCAGGATAAATCGGCCAGTCTCATTTGTTTTGTTGACTGTTGTAGTGATAATAATTTTTTCCGTTTATTCAACAATCAGGTTGGCAGAACGCAACTGGTTACGGTGTACAATTATACAGTTTAAACAGTTTACAGGAACTCAGATAACAGAACACATAAATTTTAACTACTAACAGAACAGACAGCCTGAAATAATCGGCGCTAATAGTAGCCTGCAAAGCATGTCCGCCTTACGGGGGCGCGCTCTCGCTACCTCTTGCTCTCTACACCAGTGATAATTAATTTAATCGAGAGAGCTGCCGAGTACTCGATACCAGATAGCCTACAATACCTGTGACACATGAGAATTTGGCCGACAGGCTGCGGCTTCATATCCCTTCTATGTTGGTCCCAGGTTAAACTCAAAACGTTTGTTCAGTACAGTTGTTGTTAAGCGATAGGCCTACGCCCTACTGTGTCATTATCATTATATGAACTCGTTTGGCTATTGCTGGGTTTTTAGTGTGCAGTTCTACCCAGAATTTTTGCAGCTGTAAAAGCAATGTTGTGCATTTTAAAAATAGTTTTAAATGTTCACTGTCATCCGATTTAATTGACCGTGTTGAATGGGAAGGGATTGTACAGTTCTAAGAATTCTACTCCGAGCTACTCATGTTCCACAAATGTTCTGTTCGTGTTAGCCTACAAGGCCTAAATGAGACAGAATCAAGAAGATAATAAATGAGCAAAGACGGATAACTGAAATTCATTATTTATGAGATAGTACACAGAAGATTTGTCGAGATACGTGTTCTACCGCTTCGGGTGTTGGGATCACGGATTGTAGTTAAATAACTGTTAGTCCACTACAACAAGTGTACATATCATCGCAGATAGGCAGCCCGAGCGGGCTATATGTTAGTGATATAGAAGGGTTTTTACTTCCTTCGAACCATACCCCAAGATAATACATATAGAACTTCGGTCACGCCCAACGAGACTTTGGAGACGTTATAACTACGTCTTTTAGCGGAATGTGCTTTATTGCCAGTATCTGCTCCATATACAACTTGGACTCTTGCAATTGTTGCAACATACGTTGTGTAAATTCTCATGTGGATAGACTATAGGCTTATGATAGAGTAATTTCATTGAAATAAAGCTCGCGAATGAAAGCTTCTCCGGACTAGTATAATTATGATCTTCAGACAGTATTGATTATTTATACTGTTGTATTAGTTCGTTCCGTTATCTGATTGGGTGAGCTATTATAGTAAAACTCTAATATCTTTGATTAAAGTAAAAGTCTCAACAGTAGGCTTAATGGCTGCGTCAAACAGTCACTATATATATATTCGTTTTAATGAGAAAAAGACAATCTGACAATAACGCAGAAATGCTAACATGAGTGATAATGAATAATTAGAGTTCAAAGTTCGATAATTAGTCTTAAAGTTATAACTAGTAAATATTTTTATATAGCGATCGTGGGATAAATTGAGAATTGTCCTTTAATGGAAGAGTATGGCTGTGAGCTCTAGGTCTAAGTTGGTGAGAGGAGGGGGGTCGGAGAGGAGGTAGGAGTTGGTAGAGAACATGTTTGGGGTTGTGTGTAATGGAGAAAAGGAGTTTTGCATCAGCTGAGTTGGCTAGTTCGGAGACAGTAGGAAAAGTTTGCTCTAAGTATCCTAGGCGTTTAGCTCTTTTTATGAGTTTCAAGGCGTTCTTTGTCAGACGCCAGGGTGAGACCCCACCATGATGGGGAGGCATAGAGTAATTTAGCTACAGTAGTTGCTTTGGTAACATTATGGATAGATGGAGAGGAGAGGCCATGGGTTTTGAGCTTTCTGATGGCATAGAGAGAGGATGAGCAGGTAGCTGTGAGGTGGTCTATATGGGCTGTGAGTTTGAGGTTGTCTTGGAGGCAGTGGCGTAGCCATGCCCGGGCAATTACGGGCAATGCCCGGGCTAGCGATTAGCTCTGACCGGGCTGCGCGGAATCGAGAAGTTGATAAATTTTTATTTTATTTGAATGACTTTTGTTGCTATTAAAATTTGTGTGTTGGGAGCTTGGGATAACGACGTCACAGTTGCATATGGGCTAATATTGAATCTTGCACCGTCAAAATACTCACTGCATGGGCTATAACTGTCACGTCATATATACAAGTACACATCTCTGTACTTATATACATACTCTATGCCGTCTGTCCTCCACCATCTGCCCTTCGTGAACCTGACATTATTAATGGATGTCAAACGGGCACGGGTAAAATGCTGATTTGCTGATTGCTGATTTGCTGATCGGCCGGGGGTAAAATGCTGATTGGCAAAGTGCTGATTCCTCATGCTGATGGTGGGTAAAATGCTGATTAGGAAAATGCTGATTGTAACAAGTAAGTATAGGCTACGTGTACTAGCATAGTCTTTATTATTCCAATCGCAAACGAACAATGCATGGGAAATCGAAGTGAAAATACATAGGCCTAACGATGATATAAATAAATAGGCCTAGACTAAACGTCAATAAGTGTAAAGCATTCTAGCTAATAAAACTAGAGAATTAAAGGCGGATAAGTCTTTTTTATCGAAGATGAGTAGGCCTATTGATGTAAAAACTCTGAATTTTAATGCGTAACTTCTGTGCTATTTAATTTTGTAAAGGCAAAATACATAATACTTAACGCGTATTCTATGTTCTGCGCAGAAGTAGGCCTAGGCATACACAAGTTGTGCGCTCTAATAGGCCTCAGTAGCGGCGCTAGGGGGGGGCTGGGGGGGCTAAGCCCCCCTAAAAAAGGCCATCCATTTTTTCCCCCATGTAAAAATAAAATATTTGGACGATTTACCCCCTTTAGCCCCCCCCAAAAATAAGCGCAAGGTACGCACGAAGTTTGCGAGACAGTTCGGTGGTCACGGAAAAGGACCATTTTTCTGAAGAATTTGATCGATGACTAAAAAAAAAAAAAAAAAAAAAAAAGGTCGTCAGAAATTTTTCAGACTGAGAACGGAAATTTTTTCTGAAAATCTAGCCCCCCCCAAACGAAAATCCTGGCGCCGCCACTGATAGGCCTAGGCCTATATGGCGTATAAGTTGTGTACTCTATGCGCGGAACAATGTCATTGCTGCACCAAGACAACATTCCTCAGTAGGCCTAGTAACTAATAGGCCTAGACCTATTTATTAAAAGCAAAACTATGCAACCTCGTATAGGGCCTATGTGCACTGTTGAATGTAGGCAGGGCCGGATTTAGGGTGGTGGGGACCCATGGGCGCTCATAATGGTGGGGGCCTTTTGACTTTTATGGAAAATTGAACGGAATAAAGTTTGCCATAATCGAATATTGACTAAACCTCTGAAAGTGAGGTCTGCGACTTAGGGTCATGGTCATTGATTATTGCTGGTCACAACTGTTTAGCCTTGGTTTTATTAAGAAATTCGTTATTAGGCCTATGACTTTTAGGCATTCTTTTGTAATGCTGTTAGTTTGAATTTATAAATATTAATGAATATTATCAAGTTGTATAATGCTTCCTAATTCTATAGTTTAGAACATCTTAACAAGGATATTAAAATATATAACCTTAGACCTTAAGGTAAGTTAAGGTAATATATGTGATCAGTTCATAGAAATCTTCACTTTGAACTTTAACTAATTATTGTTCATTGTAGTATCTTGCTAGTCATGAGTCATTGGGCACTGGCCTGGGGCATCTTGAGTAATGATAGAGAAACTGCAAAGAGAGATTGAGAAAAGTTGAATACAAACCAGGACTTAAAGACGAGGATAATAAATGTTTCAATTAACTGGAAATATAATGTTACAACCACTATTAGGCTACACCTGTAATTCACAGTTTATCTTTTCATTGTAAATGTGTGGCTTATTATGTGCCATAAGTGCAAGTATACAACTCAGGCAAATACAATACAAAGGTAGGCCTACATAATTATCTAATGATGCCTTACTAGTAGAACTCCAAAATTCCTCTCACGGCAAAGGTGCACAACTCCTTGCTCTTTTAGGTAAAGGAGCACACATGTAATGATATCTTACAAGCAGAAGCACAAAACTCCGTTTATTGGCAAAGGTGCATATCTTGCAACTTTTCACCAATGTCAATTTTTTCAGAAATTGTAAGAAATTAATTTATTTCTGCAGTAATATCATTTTGTTTTCATGCTTCATGGCACTCTCTGCAGTTATTTAACCCTCGGAGGCTAACCTGGGGTGTTTTTTTCACCTCACTGTCAGTAGCCTATTTGCCATGAATTTTTGTATTGCTTTGAAATTTTGCCATGCGCTTTTGTGTACCGTAAAACGGGGTTGCTTTGGCCCAAATTTTCGGGAAAACTTCTGTCCACTCCCCCACAACAGAGCAATGAGCTTGAGCAAAGTGTTAAAGGAAGACATGGGGTTGATAGAATAGAACATGTGCTTATTTCTTACATATGTTGGACATAAATATTTTTATTTTATTTTTGTGTGTGTGGACAAAGTCACCCCGTGGGTCGGGGTGACTTTGTCCCATATGCTTAGTGCAAGTATTTAACATTGATCCATCAGCTGTAACAATAATGTACCTACAGTGGGGTGACTTTGGCCCACAACAGATGTTTTAAAAACTATATTGCACTACTGTCATGTATTGATACCAGTATAGTGATGCATACAAAAGAAACACATGAATTTTACCGTGAAATTACTGAAATTATTGCAAAAGTTTGTTTCATAATCGTTCACTTGATTATTTCAAGTTTTTAAGAAGTTAGACAGTCTAAATATATGATTACATGCAAAAAGGCTTTTAAAAGTTCGTTATATAGAGTAAGAACTGGAAAATTAGAATATTATAAGCCGGGCCAAAGTGACCCCAAAAAGTGGCCAAAGTCACCCCCAAAACTAAAACGTCCATCCCCAAAATATTCCAATCGAATTTATTCCTCAAACAGCATGCCACATTTGTACTATATCAGTAAACAACCGATACAATCCGTAGTCACGTACTGAAAATTCGTTTAAACATTTCTACACAATAAAGTATACACGTCGTTTAAATTAAGGATTTTGCATACTTATGATTTTTGATGATAAATAATATCTTTCAAATGTCCAAAATTAACAAACACTCGTTAAAAGCGAAGCTAAGGCTTTCTTTTTCAAGAATACGTAACAAGAAGTTCAATCTCAAATATTGTGGGGCACGCAGAATGCATCAAAACTCCTTAGTCAGTTTGGGCCAAAGTCACCCAGCAGGGCAAAGTAACCCCGTTTTACGGTATATGTTCATAGATCATTTTTGCTTAATTCCACTTTTTTATATTGAATGCATGGTCACGTGACTGGCGTCATACGATGGCCATTGTTATTTAATAATTTATTTGTGTTGAAGAGGTTTCGACGGTTATGTGCAGCCAATGCAGCTAAACTTATACCATAATTGATATCAATGTATTGAAAATGATGATAGTGATGAGGATAATGAAGAGTTTGTTGATTGTAGTGATGTCTTGGAGCTAGATAATGTTGAAATCGATTATGTCATAAACCTAGCCCATGTGTTGCAACTTTGTATGTGGAAAGCATGAAACAAAGCGTTATATGTGTATGGATGACCGTAGACTCGATGATTATGTTAATATTTTAACTTAGTTAGGTGTCATAGTTTGTCATTTCCATGCTGAACTTGAATTAAGTGTCGTTTTTGATCAAACATGGTCTAATTTTATATCATAGGCCTCAAATGGTGTGGGGTGAAAAATATACCCCAGGTTATCTAAAATGTGATTTTTTATAGGTTAGCCTCCGAGGGTTAAGATGTGTTCACAATTCTGTTGCACCAGTAATTGCATTGTGCAAGAGGTTCAAACTTTCAAATTCGAATATCTCTGAATGATAGAAACCTATTGTTTGCACCTTTGCTTGTAAGCCCTCGATAATATTTTGTTAACTGACAAGAACATTATATCACAACAATTCCACCAAAATTATTTAAAGGACTCTAGTACAGTAACATGCAATTAGCAATTAACGGACTGAAATGCACATTATCACATGCATTTTTTCTTTCTGTTAGAAACACTAACACAGACATTATGATACCATCGTACACATGACGTGCACTCAATCGAATGACTTTTTAAGCTTTTGTATCACATTCTTTTCAGAATATGCGTAGCATAATAATTATTATGTCATCTCTTAACTCAGGTTCTTCCAAAAGTGGACTTAGGTCGTGACAGTTCTGTGCTTGCTTTTTCTCATGGTCAGCAGTAATTATCTAATTCTTCACTTGGCAAGTTGTAGACATAATCAGGAGGAACGACTACTTGGTCATATGGCAGGTTGTAGTCCACCCATCCATTCATCCATCCATCCATCCAACCGTCCGTCCATACATCCATCCATCCATTAAGTCTGTCCATCCATCCATCCATCCATCCATCCATTTGTCCATCCATCCACCCACCTACCAACCCATCCATTCATCTATCTATAGATACACCCATCCATTCATCCATCCGTCCGTCCATCCATCCATCCATTAAGTCTGTCTATTCATCCATACATCCATCCATCCATTTGTCCATCCATCCACCAACCTACCAGCCCATCCATCCATCTATAGATCCATCCATTCATCCGTCCGTCCGTCCATCCACCCACCCACCCACCCACCCACCGAGCCATCCATTTTGTCTGACTGCCTGTCAGTCTATTCATCTATCTATCTATCCATCTACCCTTTTATTAATCTGACTGTCTGCCGGCCCGTCCGTCCATCTATCTATCCATCCATTCGTCTATCCATACATCCATACATCCAATCTACCAATCTGTCCATCTATCTCTCCCTGTCACAATCACATCATTTCCACAGCACTTCTGCAAACAGTGAAGGAGCACTAGTAGCGCTAGGACCAAACAAACATGTCCAACAATGACCGGCGTCGGGAGGTGAGAGGTCACCAGGTCAGCGGCCAACGGGGCAAGAAACTACTAACATCTCTGTTGCACCCAGAGGATTCCCACGGGGCGCATTATGAAGAAACGACTGTTGATGGGTCATAGACGGTCCCAGCTAGGCGATCGACCGCCCCAACCCCCTCTGACTGCAAGAGCAAAGCCATTAAGTCAGCAGGGTATGTCTGTCTGATTCTAAAAATAGTCTGATTTGCCTTGAACCTCTTCTCATCTCTCTCTCATCAAATACCTTTATAGATTGCCATTGCTACGATTGTATAAATAAAACTTTTTAAATGCGTTTCTCGCACTATGTAAAACGTCACTACCAGCCTACCAGAGTCTTCCAAAAATAGATCGCATCAAGGTCGAGACACTATTTATGTATCAATTTGTCTGTCTGTCGATCGTTCGATCGATCGATCCAATCATCCATCCGTCCATATGTCCTTCTATTCATCCATTCCATCCATCCATCCATCCATCCATCCATCCATCCATCCATCCATCCATCCATCTCTCTTTCTCTCTGTGTGTATGTTTGTCTATCTCTCTGTGTGTCTGCGTAACGGAATCTCTATTTGTCTGTCACTGTCTATTTCTGTTTGTCTCTGTCTTTCTGTATCTCTGTATATTTGTCATTCTGCCTGTCTGTACAGACTATCAGTGTTTAATCTAGACGTCTCTGGGGGGAAGTCCCCCCCAGGATTGACATTTCGCCCCCAGAAAAATTTGACGAAATGATATTGGTTTTTAGTTACTGTTTTAATCATTTTTTCTAAATGAAGTGTTATAATATAAGCGATATTATTTATTATTATATGAATATAATGACATTATTTACTACTATAATAATTATATGATACTATCATGTTGCAATGAGTATAACTTACTGTATATATTTGTATAAACACTATTTTTTCCTAACTAACAACAGAGATGACATCCCCTCCAGAAAAATTTGTCAAAACGATAATAGTTTTTGGTTGCTATTTACATCATTGCATTACTTGAACTGTTATAATAATATACCGTAACATTATTTACTACTATGTAGTAAATAACTATGTTGTAGTAATTATTTACTATTACAATATATGACACAATCCTGCTAAAAATTGATTATAACTTACTGTTTATATTATGTACACATGCTATTTTTGTACAACTTAATGGCTTCTCTCCAGTGCTATATATCCTTCGAATTTTAAACTGTCAAATTTCAAAATGTTTTGGTCCTATTATTTGAACACCTATTAAAACATCATTGCTACACATGGCTTATCCATTTTCATACTGGTCTTATTAGTTCTTGGTTGATTTGTGTACCATATGATTTGGGAAAGTGTATATTGGTCAGCAATTTAGGACCATATTGGGAAACTGGAATAAGCTGATAATAGTGCTGAAAAGTCAGCTTATACTTATTATTATTATTATTATTAAGTAAATTTGTAGTGCACGCAAAGTCACACCGAAATGTGAATCTGAGGCGCTGGTAGTCAGCCGCCAGAGGAAAATGCAGTCAGAGATCTTACGTCTTACTTACGATCTTACGTCAGACTTACGTCTGCAGTTATTCATTGGAATAACCCAGCAACAGCAGAACTGAGCTGCTGAACTCGATACATGAAGATATTTTTATTCTAATTATAATTATTTAATATATATATCATATATATATATTGAAATCCTAAAGGGTGCCATTGCAATGTGGAAATTTAAAAAATTCTAATGGGCCACTGAAAAAATACAGCTATGTTGTTAAGATGACACCTTAAAATACTGCCATTGCAATGTGGAAATTAAAAAGGTTTCTAATGGGTCACTGAAAAGTACCGCTATTTTGTTAAGATGACACCTTAAAATGCTGCCTGCCTTTGTAATGTGGAAATTCAAAAGTTTCTAATGGGTCACTGAAAAAGCACAGCTATTTTGTTATGATGACACCTTAAAATGCTGCCTGCCTTTGTAATGTGGAAATTCAAAAAGTTTCTAATGGGTCACTGAAAAAGCACAGCTATTTTGTTATGATGACACCTTAAAATGCTGCCATTGCAATGTGGAAATTCAAAAAGTTTCTAATGGGTCACTGAAAAAAGCACAGCTATGTTGTTAAGAAGACACCTTAAAATACTGCCATTGCAATGTGAAAATTCAAAAAGTTTCTGATGGGGAGGGGCACATCCCCTCCCCTTCCCCATCCCCCTCCCGGTCTCGGCGCTACGCGCATCACGAGCGTCCTTCGGACGTTCAATTGTCTCCACCCCAGAAACCTCAATATCCCCCCCCAGACGAGGGGGACTAGATTAAACAATGACAGACTATGTCTTTCTGTACGTATCTCTCTTTGTTTTCTCTCTGTCTGCATGCATCTATGTCTGTATGTCCAGTGTGTTCTGTCTGCTCTGTCTGTTTGTTCTGTCTGTCTGTCTGTCTGTCTGTCTGTCTGTCTGTCTGTCTGTCTGTCTGTCTGTCTGTCTGTCTGTCTGTCTATTCGTCTTTCTATCTCTTATCCTGCTGTTTTTCTTGAGATCACTGTTTGCCCAGGATAATTTTTCTTCTGATCATGTTTTCCTATGATCCTTTTTTTACTTTCTCTAGTCTAGATATGAACTTTTATGTTGAAAAGCATAAATTTGTTCGCCCATCGGTTTTATTGCAGTAGGCCTAACAATCAATTTTGTGTTCTATAAGGCTATTGTTTAGTGAGATTCAAATTCTGTTGTCGCTCACTGATTGCACAGGCCTAGGTTATAGCCTAGTATGTCTTAAAGAGGCGGTGTCTCTCATGCAGTTGAATTAGACATTTGAAATGATTTACTATATATATATAGTTCAAGCTCGTACTGGATAACGAAGTGGTGTTTTCTCACTGGCGAATGTGCAAAAGTATCGTAGTTTAAATTGCATGCTTAAATGTTTAAAGTTAATTGAATATATATTAGGCTACGTGATTGGGGAACGGCAATCGACGGCCTCGTAAGACGCTATAATTATTAGAAAATCTTTTCATGAATGACTAATATCGGAACGAAAATTGTAACGCCCGCCCCCACCGTCATCCCCGGAGTCGCCATTTCCGGATCATCGTACGGTAAGGAGGCCGCGTGCTGTTGTGGGTGATGGTCCTGAGATATGGATAGAGGATAAGAGGAGGTGACTCTCGGGTTCAAATCCAATCGATGAAATGATTGCCAACGATCTCGGCTACCAAGCTCTCTATATGAGATTGGATCCTTGTGGGCCAGACGCTCACTTCTGCGCAGCGTGCCCGAGGGAGCGAAATCTTTAGGCCTAGCGCCTAAAGACTCTGCCAGTCTGATGGTCGACTGGTAAGGCACGTCCGCGATGGTAATAGCGGTGGACTCCAGTCCAGAGTTCGAACCCACAACAGATCTTGGGACTGGCGATGCCTCGAGCCGCTCTAAGCGTGTCACAACCTCCGTTAGCACCTCTCTAACATTAGAGTGCACGGCCGAAATTTCGTCTCTTACATCTGACCTTACGGTGGAGATTTCTTCTCTTACATCTGACCTTACGGTAGAGATTTCTTCTGTGATATTTGATTGTACTGCGGAGATTTCTTCCGTGACTACAGAGATCGCTTCTTGTGTTTCCCTAGCGTGCATCTGCATAGCTTCTTGGGAGGACCTAGCGTTAGTTTGCATAGATGAATGCATGGAAGCGATAGCCTCCATTACCACCTCCAATGATGAGGGAGGTCTGGACGGCTGGGAAGGGGTCTCAGTCCTAGTTTCCTCCATAGTATTTCACAAATTATTCCTACTTGTATTTCTATCACTAGCAGTGAACAAAGTCAATAATTCCAGTAATGTTTCTTATTATTGTCATTCAGTTAACTCTTCAAACAACAATAGTTACAACTTATGCAATCATCAAGAACAACTTAAGCAATCAAGAAATACTACTATGGCAAACAACACATAGACCAGAGTATCATCTATTGATCTTCCCGTTTCATCTCTAAGTCCCCAGGCCAATTTCGTCAATAGCCCAAATTTCTATCATCGATCGCTTTTAAACTAGACGTACCTCGATGTCAGTGGCTGGACCTAAGGTTGAGAGAGAATGCGAGAAATCCGGAGACATACGGAGTTCCTGGATAGGCGTCGAGGAAGTATAGCGTCGAAAGGAGTCCGGAAAAGATTGACTCCCGTAGATTGGCGACGGTATCCGCCGAACGAAAAACAACTCGTCGAACTATATATATAGAAATCGATCAATTGACGCCCATGAGCAAACAAACTTTCAGGCTATCGCCCAAGACACAACCGGACTTCAAGATGACGATAAATTCGCTCAGCAATAACGAATCGACGCAAAACTGATACATATTATATTCCTCCGATCGAAGAAAGAATCGCTGACAGAATCCGAAAGACTTTCAATATAAATCGCAACGGCGCATTTTAACTTCAACGTCGATTTTAAGCAACTCTTCACTGAACGCTTCTCCACTCTGTCCGGATCTTCATTGTCTTCTGCTCTTTCACGATCCGGCACGGTCTTCTGCCCCTGTCTTTCTTCCCTTAATACGTCTTCACTCTGTCTGGATCCCCATTGTCATCTGCGCACTTTGTCGAGAGTGCGCGGGCCTTATATAGAGCCAACGCCCTGACGTCACCGAACTGCGCATTTAAAACTGCGCATTTAAAATATTACGCAGCAGGAAATACGGCCAACATCCGCCCAGCTGTGTCTTCTACGCAGCAGAAAAGCTGCCAAGATCACGCCCACGTGTCTTTGTATCTACCATCCTGTCTATCGGACTGTATCGGTCTCTCTCTCTCTCTATCTCTATACCCATTAAAACGCGCCGTCTGACGACACACTGTGTCTTCTTCTCCGTCCGTCTTTGTATCCTTCTCTGTAACTCTCTCTCTATCTCTCTCTCTGGCCGATTCCCGACTATGGTAAGCGTGAAAATTTAGCGACTCCACGACGATCGATTGCCAATCGAACGATCGCCGCGACGACACCAGATGTCGCGAACGATTAATTCGCGACAATTGTGGCAGCGAGGTAAACCCATCATGTCGGGAACGATTAATTCGCGACATTAAGCGCCGACCGCCAGACGTCGCGAACTATTAAAATCCGATACGGCGAAAGGCTTATCTGGTCGCGACACGCGACTATAGCAGAAGTATCGATGACCGCTCATGCAAACCATTAAAACGCGCTGGCCGTGATCCAATATATATATTAGTCGCCGACCGCCGACGCACCGATCGTCGCAAGATGGCGCGCCGCTACGTAGGCCTATCGCGTCGAACGGCAATGCATTATCGACCAGAAGTAATTAAAACCCGATGGCAGAAACCCAAACGATATGCAGTCGTTTCACTATCCTCCCTCCACCCTTATTTCGGAATTTATTTAAGTGGAAAAATACATTCCGAAATGCATAATTAAGTTGATACTCGGGTCTTTACAACAAGAGTTCAAAATTAAATGCAAAGAGTCAAGTTATGCAATGAACAGTCCAAAATAGCGATAGCGCACAAAGTTTACCAATATACGTCAAAGTCTAGCTGATCTTATATCAGCTCACAATTATCAATTCAAGCTAAACGTTACTGAATTTATATAGCTCCTCTCTTCAAACGTCCAGACAGCGATGTAAACATTATTACATTTTACAAGCTTATTTTAGTTCAGTTACGCACCAAGAATTCGACGGCAAACATTGACTCAGGAACCTACGACACAGCTACAAAATCCATAAGTCTATATTACCGTTGCAACGGGTCATCTTATCAATAGGCCACCTATGGCAATTATCATCGAGACTCCTTTAGGCGTTTCACTGTAGGAAAAGTCTACATTTAAAGACACTCTAAGCAGTTAAACCTAATTCTCGGATCCCATTAACCTCAACATAGCACTGCTATCACATCAAAACAGATTTCTTTTAATCTGGTAAATTATGAGAGACTGTGCACACAGCTTAAATCTCTACATAGCTTAGGACTATTATAACTATCTCGTAGGCCTTCGTCAATGCTTAACCGGAAAAGACTAAGCCTAACTTTATCTTAATAATTATTATGCAATTAGACCTAGGCCTGCTTTCAACATAGCATATTTCGGTAGGCCTATTTTTATGGCTAGGCAATCCTAAATTAAAATGCAACCGATTATGCACAGAATAATAGGAACTTATTTAGGGCACCGTAACAGCAGCAATTACATATTTACACACACCACATAACCGTGTATAAACTCAGGCCTATATTCCTAAATAGACGTGACTGATTCCAGTAAGCCGTTATTTAATAGGCTTCATTGTTCAATGCAAAATATAATATAACTACGATAACAAGGCTTAACTGAATCAACTAAATATACTGCAAAACGATCATTGGTTACACATGGTCTGTGTTACAGCGTAACCATAAAATCATAAGCTTACTGTAGAAAGATTGTCATAATTTTAAAACTAGAATGTCATTTAATCGTAGCTATATAGACCTAGACCATGTTAGTCTATTCTTAGGCTAAAACATTAACTTAGTATCATTGCATCAACATTCATTCATTCTTTCTTTCTTTTAATCCAACATTAATCCTCTGCACAGGGAAACCACACAGTGATAACTGACATCCGGGAAACAATTTTTGCCAATGATAATTAGACGAGAGACTCTTTGCATGGACTTCTCCCCACCACTCTTCCATCATATCATTCTGAAGTCGGGAAGCGAGGTCTGCCAATAACCATGTATACAGGACCACGCAGCGTACACCCATGTGCAAGATAAAGCGACATCGCAAAATTACCAGTTCAGTAAATAAATCGTAGCAAAACTTTACTAAGCTAATATTATTGATAAACCTTACAGGACACGTTTAGCCTATATCCACGATAGTTAAAATAGAAAATTAAATAGCCAGTCTTATTCATCATACACACAGAGATCCTAATTATTATTATTATTTCTAACCCTAATTAATATTATTATGCCCCTAATTTAATCATAGCCAACACTGCTAAATTAATACAGGAATTACATGGACTAATCATTATTCTTAGCAGCAATGTATCAACAGTAAAATTACATTATCGATTATGCCTACGTTTAAGCTACTAGCACAAGTAGTGTAGGCCTACACGGCAAAACCTTATATAATATATAGTCCCGACAAAACAATTAAGCGCCATATAGGTCGGTCAACCATTTACTCGGCGCCTCTTATAAATTATTGAATAATTATATACATATCTCTGCGTCAGATTTAAACTAAACGAAGCTTCTTATAACACTTATACCTTATTATTAAAGGGGGACAAATAATTTTATATATATCCTGTCACTTATTAAACCAGCGCTTTAGCAGAAGCTTAATCATGCCTTGGAACATTATGGGGCCTACAACATATTTATTTAGCGCCTCTTTAAATAATTAATTGTGAGTTTATATACTTAGTATATATACATAGGTGCTATATGGCCTAATTAATATGCATCTATTCACTGTTGAACACAATATTATATCAGTAATGTAAACTGCTAATCATCTAAAACCTTTAGCATCAAAATTAACTGCGAAAATCTCTTAATATTATTATATGACTGTATTAGTCAATAGGCCTATATAGGGCGAAACATGTTGATCTTGCTTCACATTACCTCAATGTAACCCAGCCTGAAATCAAGGTCACATCATCATGTTCAATGGCCATACTTAATATAGGCAACCTTAATCATTTATCCTCAGATCAGACAAACATTTATATAGCACCACTATGCAAAGACATTCATTATCTCTATATATATAGCAAGGCAATACTAGAATTGTCCATCGCAATAATATAATGCAATACACATATTAGTCACCATTTAACCACTCATTAGCAATCATCATCAATGCAATCATACAATAGTCACAGTAAACAAACATGTAAATTCTTTCACATGTAATAATAAAAATGTATCATCAAAATCAAACCAGTGTTACAAGCGAGTTCCTGTCCTTCCAAATGACGACCGCAACTTAAACGGTCCTTCAACAGAGTTACCCGGCTGACGTCAAGTTCTCCGGCGGACGACTTCCTGTAGGTTCCACAAACGACCTCCAGTTGTGGTCGTCGAAAGACCCGTTGCGGAGGGGGCATCCGCGTAAGAGATGGGAACGGCTGTCACAGTAGAAACAGCGGCGCTCCTGTCCTGGCGAGTTCCGGCCATCGTCTCGCCTCCTCGTCTGATTCCATCCGTTTCCTTGGTTCCCGCTCGGCGCTGGAGCGGAACTCTGTACAGCGTTCACACGACCGACGATATGGTTGCCCGGAGTATCGCTCCCGGGTTGTCCCTGGTTGTCGTTCCGGGCAGCCTGCTGCTGTCGGAATGGACAGTCGCGCGCGATGTGGTTCGTTGCGGAACATTCGAAGCATCTCCGCGCAAATCGTGCAGCTTCCGGTTCCGCCGCCTGTCGGTACCTGCACGTAGAACTCAAATGTCCGAGTTGATGACATAGGAAACACCGTAGAGTTCCCCGTCCGTTACCTCTATTGTTATACAACCATTCATTTCTAGTTGACTCGCTCTGACCTCTCCATGGCCCGTTGTTTTCGTATCTGACCTGTGGCACCGACGATGGTTGTCGCTCTTTCTTCTGTAATTGCTCCATTTGTTTCCTCATTTGCTCCATCTGCCGTTCCAGAACCTTCACTTTCGAGTCCTCTTCCTCCTTAATCGCGTTGACTCGGCCATGACGTCGGTCGTGCTGCTCATGGTCGCCAACTTCCGCCTTCTGGTACCCGTCCAGTCGCATCGCCACCTTGTAGGCTTCATCCAATGATTTTGCCTCTCGCTCACGGATCTTAAGAGCGAGAGTTCGATCTCTGAGGGCATCCAAGAATGCTCGAACAGCAATTGCCTCGCTGTGGACAGTCGAGGAGCCCGGATACGCTCGTGATGTCAACCGGCGAATGTCATCCACCACCGATCCCATATCTTCATCAGGCTTCTGCTTTCTGGTGCTGAGCTGTGTCTGGAACAAGGCTTGTTGCTCGGCATTTCCATAACGTTCTCGAAGTCGCTGGACCAGAGCCGTCCAAGTATCCAAACTGTCTGCGTTTGTCTCACTTAGCAAATGGGTCGCCGGTTCAACCAGAGAAACCACGAGTTGGTTCAACCTCTCATCGTCCGTCCAATCATTGTTCTTTGCGCAAACGGAGAACCTGCGTAAGAACGTCTCGACGTCAGTCCTTCCGCTATAACAACCAAGTTTCAGCCACTGCTTTGGCTTGGGAGGAGAAGCCGATGACTGTTTCACCTCGCCAACTTTAGGTGTTGCAGACGCGGTCGGTTCAGGCACCTTCGCGGTTCCACCCAAGCTGGTAGACGGTATTTCCAAGTCGCCGGTCGTTTGTGTCGCGACGGTGGTCATCGGGACAGTTCGGATCAGGCCAGCCGAAACATTGGTAGACGCAGGTGTTTTATCGACGCCAGTTGTTTCAACTCCCACCGGAAGTGTCGGCTTCAGTAGTGCTGAACGAGGTACTTCGATGTCACGGCCGAACCCGAAATGCTGCGCGCCGAGGCAGGAGCTCATTCTCGCCGACTCCATCACAGGTGGCCACCGAGGAAAGTAGGCGTCGCTTGGTCGATGCGGATCGAAGCCAACCCGGTTGTCGTAGAACGCGCTCGGAGCGTAGGTCGGAGCAGGAGGTATCCACGAGACGTAAGGATAGTCGGGGCGAGAGCGCGGTTGCATCCAGTCGACCGTCGCCATCGCCGCTGGTCCAGGATGAAAGTCAGGTCGAGCGTAGTCTCGACCAACCGAGGTCGAAGTTGCTCGGCCGTCGAAAGCGTCGTCGGCCATCGACAGGTAGGTCGGCCTTCCTGACGTTGATGGCAGGCTGTTGACCAGGTTCGTCGTCATTTCCGCTCGCGGTTGATCGACATAGGCGAGCGACGCTGGCATCCTCCATTGCGGATTAGGTCGACGATGCTCGACGTGAGGAAGCGACGAAGAGGCCAAAGGAAGTGGATTGACCTTATCACCCCCCTCCCGTGGCAATCTATTAGCGATCGGTTTGTTTGTTTCTACATGTCGAACCTCTGGTTGCTGTGCTGTTTGCATTCTTTGATCATTTATTGTAACAGTCTTGGGTCTGGAGTCCATTATTTTACTAATCTCAATGTCTACACTGCCATCATCAGACATAAACTCTATGTTATCATCAAATTTCGTTAGTTTCCTCACAGTTTCCTCCCTTCTTTCAAAAGACCTTGCCATTTCACCTCTTCCAGCATAATCAGCTTCTTCCTCCAACCTATCATCACCAAAATCTCGAAAACCAATTTGTATCCCACTTCTGGTACCAATTGTAACGCCCGCCCCCACCGTCATTCCCGGAGTCGCCACTTCCGGATCATCGTACGGTAAGGAGGCCGCGTGCTGTTGTGGGTGATGGTCCTGAGATATGGATAGAGGATAAGAGGAGGTGACTCTCGGGTTCAAATCCAATCGATGAAATGATTGCCAACGATCTCGGCTACCAAGCTCTCTATATGAGATTGGATCCTTGTGGGCCAGACGCTCACTTCTGCGCAGCGTGCCCGAGGGAGCGAAATCTTTAGGCCTAGCGCCTAAAGACTCTGCCAGTCTGATGGTCGACTGGTAAGGCACGTCCGCGATGGTAATAGCGATGGACTCCAGTCCAGAGTTCGAACCCACAACAGATCTTGGGACTGGCGATGCCTCGAGCCGCTCTAAGCGTGTCACAACCTCCGTTAGCACCTCTCTAACATTAGAGTGCACGGCCGAAATTTCGTCTCTTACATCTGACCTTACGGTGGAGATTTCTTCTCTTACATCTGACCTTACGGTAGAGATTTCTTCTGTGATATTTGATTGTACTGCGGAGATTTCTTCCGTGACTACAGAGATCGCTTCTTGTGTTTCCCTAGCGTGCATCTGCATAGCTTCTTGGGAGGACCTAGCGTTAGTTTGCATAGATGAATGCATGGAAGCGATAGCCTCCATTACCACCTCCAATGATGAGGGAGGTCTGGACGGCTGGGAAGGGGTCTCAGTCCTAGTTTCCTCCATAGTATTTCACAAATTATTCCTACTTGTATTTCTATCACTAGCAGTGAACAAAGTCAATAATTCCAGTAATGTTTCTTATTATTGTCATTCAGTTAACTCTTCAAACAACAATAGTTACAACTTATGCAATCATCAAGAACAACTTAAGCAATCAAGAAATACTACTATGGCAAACAACACATAGACCAGAGTATCATCTATTGATCTTCCCGTTTCATCTCTAAGTCCCCAGGCCAATTTCGTCAATAGCCCAAATTTCTATCATCGATCGCTTTTAAACTAGACGTACCTCGATGTCAGTGGCTGGACCTAAGGTTGAGAGAGAATGCGAGAAATCCGGAGACATACGGAGTTCCTGGATAGGCGTCGAGGAAGTATAGCGTCGAAAGGAGTCCGGAAAAGATTGACTCCCGTAGATTGGCGACGGTATCCGCCGAACGAAAAACAACTCGTCGAACTATATATATAGAAATCGATCAATTGACGCCCATGAGCAAACAAACTTTCAGGCTATCGCCCAAGACACAACCGGACTTCAAGATGACGATAAATTCGCTCAGCAATAACGAATCGACGCAAAACTGATACATATTATATTCCTCCGATCGAAGAAAGAATCGCTGACAGAATCCGAAAGACTTTCAATATAAATCGCAACGGCGCATTTTAACTTCAACGTCGATTTTAAGCAACTCTTCACTGAACGCTTCTCCACTCTGTCCGGATCTTCATTGTCTTCTGCTCTTTCACGATCCGGCACGGTCTTCTGCCCCTGTCTTTCTTCCCTTAATACGTCTTCACTCTGTCTGGATCCCCATTGTCATCTGCGCACTTTGTCGAGAGTGCGCGGGCCTTATATAGAGCCAACGCCCTGACGTCACCGAACTGCGCATTTAAAACTGCGCATTTAAAATATTACGCAGCAGGAAATACGGCCAACATCCGCCCAGCTGTGTCTTCTACGCAGCAGAAAAGCTGCCAAGATCACGCCCACGTGTCTTTGTATCTACCATCCTGTCTATCGGACTGTATCGGTCTCTCTCTATCTCTATACCCATTAAAACGCGCCGTCTGACGACACACTGTGTCTTCTTCTCCGTCCGTCTTTGTATCCTTCTCTGTAACTCTCTCTCTATCTCTCTCTCTGGCCGATTCCCGACTATGGTAAGCGTGAAAATTTAGCGACTCCACGACGATCGATTGCCAATCGAACGATCGCCGCGACGACACCAGATGTCGCGAACGATTAATTCGCGACAATTGTGGCAGCGAGGTAAACCCATCATGTCGGGAACGATTAATTCGCGACATTAAGCGCCGACCGCCAGACGTCGCGAACTATTAAAATCCGATACGGCGAAAGGCTTATCTGGTCGCGACACGCGACTATAGCAGAAGTATCGATGACCGCTCATGCAAACCATTAAAACGCGCTGGCCGTGATCCAATATATATATTAGTCGCCGACCGCCGACGCACCGATCGTCGCAAGATGGCGCGCCGCTACGTAGGCCTATCGCGTCGAACGGCAATGCATTATCGACCAGAAGTAATTAAAACCCGATGGCAGAAACCCAAACGATATGCAGTCGTTTCAAAATTAACTCAATTACAATTACAAAGAATATTTATTGTTAAACATTAATACCGAGAGATCGGCGAGAGTTTGGCTTTTCGAAATGAATAAATGCTATTAAATACTACATACTTACTTACATTTGTCCGCATTCTTCAATCAGCATTTTACCCACCGATATGCTGATTTGGCTGGTAGGTAAAATGCTGACCAGTCAGCATTGGCCAATCAGCATTTTACCCCCGGCCGATCAGCAAATCAGCAATCAGCAAATCAGCATTTTACCCGTGCCCATGTCAAACTGTATACGGTTATAAAGTAGCCTATAGTCTTGCTCCATTAAGCCTATTTGTAGGGCATTCCCACAATCATGCTCTCCAGTTCAGCCGGAAGAGAGGGTCAGAGGTCGCTGACCCTGAGAAAAGGGTTATCAGTCCAGGCAAGATACATTTCAAAGTCTGTCGTCCCTTAGAGCCTCTGAGGAATGTTTGAACTGATGGCACCAGCAGTCTCTTCCTTGGCTAGAGCCGCGGACCCCGGCATTAGCGCTTATATTATACGGGGGTCCGCGCTAGAGCCCCGACTATACCAGATGGAAATTATCACCTTCTGAAGTCCTGACAAATCATCACCATACTTGGGTTACGGTGGAACAGACCCTCCCATCTCCCCCTCCCTCATACATACAAATGCATACATACATGCAATGCATACATACATACATACATACACACACACACAAACATACATAGACACACACATATATATATATATATACATACAATATATATATATATATATATATATATGCACAAATACTGCCCGGGTTACATTTTGCTTCTGCCTACGCCACTGCTTGGAGGATAACACCCAGTACCTTCATGGTTTTAACTCTGGTTATGTTTGGTAATGGTGGAGGAGGGTCATATTGGTGACGGGGGCGGAAAATGATCATTTCTTTCGATTTAGAGTTATTTAGGGTAAGATTGTTGGCAGAAGCCCAAGTAGAGATCGAGTGGAGCTCAGTTGAAGTTGTGTTAGCTTGAGTGGATCCTATGAGGAGGTAAGTGTCATCGGCGAATTTGATCATGAGGTTAAGTGGTTGAGCAGGGTGCAGGTCTGAACCAGTGATGGAGAAGTTGGTAGGTCCTAAGACTGAGCCTTGGACTATACTGGCATTGATTGGGAGGAGAGACGAGGTGTGGCCTTTGAACACAGTGAGGTGAGAGCGTTCAAGATGATATTCAACAAGCCAGTTATAGATTTGGTCTGGGATATCGAGAGTGGAAATTTTGTCAAAGAGGGCAGAGTGCTTGACAGAGTCAAAAGCTTTGGAGAAGTCAAGAGAGATTATTGAGACATATTCATTGGTTTTTAGGAGGATTTGTGTGTGATGTAAGATAGATATTATGGCGGCGGAGGTAGAACCAGTAGGTCTGAATGCAAATTGATCGGAAACCAGGGATTCAAGAGGGGGTTTACTTACTCACTACAGTGTAATCAGTCCGGTGAATCCGTGTCGAAGTTTTATTCACAAAGATGCGAGGTACGGTAAGCAGTGAGCACACAGACTGTCTGCTGTTAGAAGTTCAGATTGATGTCAATTAAGATAACTGTACAGAACCGGATTGCTGAATAAACAAAAAATATTATTATTATTATTGTTACATGAATATCATCAGACGCTAGATGGCGCCAAATCTGATGATGTCATCGGTTCTCATATCGCGTCTTTGGTTAAAACTCACTCTAAAAAACTTCCCACTGCTTACGTCGTTGTGTATGATACAAGATGGCGGATAAACCAGATATGCGGGTAAGTTTTCCGTCTAAACAATAACATACTGCTATTGTTAGTTGATCCAGTCATACAAAAACAACAATTTTATCACGAGAGGTACTGCGTGGATGTGATACGCGGTTTAAGTCCGTCTGAGTTTTCGTGAAATGTACTCGTTTTTGTCGAATACAGGTTTACTTACTTGTACACCTTTACTACCGTATTCGGTTTCCATTTACGTTTAACATTTATGTGAAGAAATTAAACGGTACTCTTAGACCTTCTGGGCGAAGAACTCCGATTGGCAGGCATACCTGGATTAGTATTGTATTTGATTAAAAACATTTAAGCTCAAAGCTGCCTTGTGCCACCTGCGCCCACTGGCCCATAAACGCACAATCCCTCCTGCAGCTGACATGATGAGAAAAACTTTCATCATTGGAATGATAATTGTATACGATATTTGGATTTTGGATAATGTGTTTTTGAACATTTGATTGTCTTGATCATTTTATGAATTATATAATTATGTTTGGTAGAGTTCTATAATGACTCGGTAGCAAGTAAACAAATATGGTGGCCACAGATCAGCGCATAATAGAGCGCTGTCACGTGAGGCGATCAATAGTCCAATAAATGTTTCCGCGAAAGTATGCGCATAAATTTAGCAAGTAAATAATTAAACTGAGGGCATTTAGAAATAAGAAATAAAAGGTGTTTAGAAATGGAAGCTGGATTAACGAACATACATGTTGAAATACATGACTTTTAACCAATCCCACTTCTATTTCAGGAAAATGATCTTCATCAATCCGACTTCTGTTTGCCAATAATTGTTTTCTTCAGTCTAACTGTCATTTGACCACCGCTAACACTGATTATTAAATAAATAAACTATTATTCTGACGTGCTTACTTTCGCGGAACTGTTGGAAACATTGGGCTACTTTATTGGGCTATCGATCACCGCACGTGACAGCGCGCTATTTTGCGCTGATCTATGGCCACCATATTGTTTACTTGCTACCGAGTCATTATGGAACTCTACCCTTAGCAGGAGCGGCCACCCGTTTTAATTTGACTTATAATATTTTCAATAAAAACTTGTTTCTGACCAATGTCCGTCTTTTTTCGTACAGAAGATGATCATGTCCTTGCGGAGTCCAGAAATCCAGAAGATCTTGGGACTTCTGAAGCTGAGCAGATACGGAAAAAAGTTGGAGCTGATGCAGAGGATTCTGGATGCGTCGTCTCATGGACTTCCGAAGCCAGTACAAAATGAAATCGAAGCGCTCTACAGGTAGCGTTGTCTTTGTATGTTTTAGTCATCAGTGGCTAAATCTGTGACTATTATTTCTGATAGAAAATGAATCCGATGGGTGAACAGCAGGAAGTGTTCTATTGAAACGCAT
Source organism: Lumbricus terrestris (assembly GCA_949752735.1). Classification (NCBI taxonomy): domain Eukaryota; kingdom Metazoa; phylum Annelida; class Clitellata; order Crassiclitellata; family Lumbricidae; genus Lumbricus; species Lumbricus terrestris. The sequence goes on along the minus strand of OX457045.1, from coordinate 46,337,849 downwards.
AAAACCATTGTATGAGCAGTGGGAACACAATAAAAAAAATTAGAGAGCAATGGGAGCACTGTTCTCATCTACTTTAAACCCTGTGCGCTTTTTTGGTGATGATCAACTGTATAAACGAGCATCTGTGCCCTAACTTGATCGCATCCAAAGGCACCTTTCCTATAAACCTCGAAGATGAGACCTGACCTTCCAGATAAATGTCCCGCTCCTAATAGCAATTTGTTATAAATCCCAAGGGATCATTCCCAAAAAATTATAAAAAAAATAAAAAATAATATTATGATATATTTTGTTGAGATTTACTTGCATAATAAAATTGATAATGGCAGAAATATGTGCTGTATGTTTGTTGTGTTAGGCAAAGATATAGCATGGTGGCCTACGCTCCTAAACCGACACAGATGGTCTCAAAAATACCTGATCCGGACTACACGTCGCTTGATGCATGTGAGTGCATCTCTCCTATTGATTTATTGATTTTATTGTTTTCATAAAATGCTTTTGTTGTGGATTTGTTGTGACTGCTGTTGGTGTTTCTTCTTGATCAGGTTTGAATTAATTACTGTTATTGTATTCTACAATTAGAAATTCCTTATTGTTTTAGTTTTTTATAACTCTTCTTTCTGCCTTGTTTGTGTTGGGAGCATCTCTTAGTAGAGCTCTATCTTTTAGAGGGCTATGTAAATGGTCTGAATATATAAGAGAAGGATTGAATGCACAACTGATGTTAAGTTTAACTTAACTCTATGGCATCAGGCAGTTTGCCATTCACAGAACTTTGCTGGTTATTAAAAGTAACAATCAATCAATAATACAATAAAAGAATTGATTGATTGATTAAATTTTTTAGTTGGTGTTAGCACTAACTTTGGTTGATTTCACCATGTGTATTCCGAAAAACGCAATGGAGTTATGTTTTTGGGGCGACTTTGAACAAATGATTGACTTTTGTTTGCAGATAAAGATTACGGTGTGCCGGGCGTTTTGGTGCCACAGGTGAGCAGTCAGCTTCCAATTCATCCGGACGTGAAGCTGAAGCCGCTGCCATTCTACGATCAAGTGGCTCCTCTACTGAAACCATCGACTTTAGGTCTGTGGTGGGGCATGCTGGGGGAAAGTGGGGGAAGCGTTGGGTAATTTACGATGAACAATGCAGGATGGATTATTACAGATTTGATGCATTTAATTTAAATGGTTGAGCATTGTGCAGTTGCAGCTCACTCCGGTGTTGTCTGTGTATAAGAGAATACCTTGCTTGATGTCGTTGTGCTTGATGTAATTTTGCAATGTGCATCTTTGTGAGATCATGGGTAGATTTATGGACATGGATGAATTTATGAATGAATGAATGTGTTATTTTTTAATGTGTGACTTGACGAACAATTGATTTTTTGAACAAATGATCTAATTAATTAATTGATTAAATGAATGGTTTGATGTATGAATGATTAAATGGATGAATGATATGATGAATGAATGACTAAATCGATTAATGACTGAATGAATTATTTATTGAATTCATGACTTAGTGAATGAATTATTCAATTAATGAATGAATTAATGATTAGATGAATGGATGATTTGATGAACATATGATTAGATCAACGTATTATTGAATGAATTTATTTGATGAATGAATGATTAAAAGAGTGAATGATTTCATGTATGAATGATTTAATTAATGATTTGATAGTTTCTGAGTGCCTGACGATTGTACTGGCACTGGTGGGAGTGCATCTGAATAGTTCAGCGTTTCCCAAACTGGGTTCCGCGGAACCCAAGGGTTCCGCGGGGCGAGTACAAGGGTTCCGCGCTGGAAGTTTGAAACTAGGGTCAGTCATCTTTTGTGTTTTATCCTCACCCGACTTTTCAGTGATTATTAGCAATCCGATAATTAATTAGCCTAGTATCATAGTATGTAGTTTGTATAAGCTTAGACATCACTGCTGAACGTAACGTACATGTAGGTCAGAGCTTTAGGCCTAAGTCTGAACAGAGACGCAGTCATCTTTGTCACCGTAAAACGCAAGTTTAAAAAGAATCGCCAAGTCTGTTCTTGTAGTGCTCAGTAGCAACAAATAGTGATTTTAATTTGTTTGTGTGAAAATTTGCCAAAATTGAGTGACTTTTACGTACGCTAGCTAGGGTTCTAACCTCTTTTGTTTAATTTAGAAACGTGGAACGCTTTCCAAACTCACACAATTTTTAATGGTTCTCGAGGAAACCATCGTTCAGTAATTGCAAATAATTGTCACGACCTGAAAGCGAACATGGTTAAATGCTTCCTTTTCATGAATTACGATAATAGGATACGAAACCACCCAATTAAGTTTAAAAGCAGCCAACTCTTCTAACGGTGACTACGAACTTCTAATTGACCTATCACGAATGAAGCAGAATTCCACTGAACCTTCACATTCTAACCCCACGTAGTGCATACTCTTAGTAGGATCCGCAAATCGTGGTTTTTGAAAACAGTGCAATTTAATTTTTTCATAATATTGTAGGAAAAATAAACTGTCTATAATTTAGTGTATTTAGATATGTAGGCTTATAAATATTAGTAGCCTTTGCTTCCCGTGCGTTCAGCATGATTCAATGCGTTTAGTTGAGATTGGGGTTCCGCCAGAAAATATTAGGACGCGAAGGGTTCCGTGGCCCAAAAAGTTTGGGAAACGCTGGAATAGATGGATAGTGGATACCTTGAATTGGCAGTATGTAAATTTTCCTAATCAATGAATGGAATCCAGCAATTTATATAGCACCATTATAAAAATAGCAGTCAAGAACTACGATCCACTGTTGAGGAATCCATGTTGAAATCCAACTGGATGAAAAGCCCAAAACTGGATTGCACGGCTGTCCTGGATATTAGCCACGATTTTCACCAGATAGTTAGTTTCAATACTGGACCAAGTAGGTTTAGCCAGACATCTGGTTTTCGTATGGATGAGTAGTGGATGACTGAACTAATTCTTCAGAACTTTTGTTGTTTACTGTGATTTTGCTTTGATGCTGTAGTGCCGAGAATGTCGTCGGTTTGTCAGGAGGCTGTCTTCGCGTTTCATCTCACTCCACAGCAGGCCAACCTCATTGCAATTAAGTACGTCCTACTTTCAGTAGTTCATGAAGTTTTGTTATATTGGTGTTATTGTTGCTGATGGTAAAGTTTTGTTATATTGGTGTTATTGTTGCTGATGGTAAAGTTTTGTTATATTGGTGTTATTGTTGCTGATGGTACTGTACTGTCTGCTGGATTTTTTGACCATTTGTGACACAGGCTCAAAACCCATCAGATGTCGGTTTTTTTCCTTTTTTTAACCCGTAGAACCCAACAGGCCGGTTTTCTGACCCATTATCCATAGAGTTACGGGATCACCAGGTTAAAAGGGTTAATTAAGTCATTTTCTATTTTAGTTGTCTGCTTTAAAATCTTTTTTAATGAATAAAGTAATCTATTTTCTAAGTAAAGTTATATTCAATTGATTCTTTCATTAGTTTAGAGTGAGAAAATCGAATAAAAGATTTAGGATTAGGAATATTCGTGCCATCGAATTATTAAGAAAGCACGAATTATTTGTTCTGCAATTCTGCTAAGCAATTAAAAATCGATTCTGAATAAAATAGCACAAATGGCATCAAAATCGGTTTACTACTTTACAAGTTATGGCAAATTCAGAGGCAACTACTGAATTGAAGAATATTCTATGATTTTGATCCAATTGACCTATTTAAGTTGCTACAGCACAATAACTAGGAAGCAACTGGTTTTGAACCCTGGCATCTCTTTTGATGTCTGGCTTTAAACCCACACAATGTCACATGACCAAATACTTGTCCAGGTGGAAAGATATTTAAAAAATTCTGGTGTTCTAGGTCCACTTGGTATCCCAGTTATGGAATGAGTAAACAAACTGTAGAGAGTTGGTAGGTCAAACAGCCAGAACTATGATATTGAAGTTGCTAACACAGCCACTTTTCATAAACTTGTGTTGTGTTAGTCAATTAGTTCATCTGGTATCGGTGCTATAAAAATTCACAGTCGCATGACTCGAACCAAACAGACATTCGTGACCTCGAAACTCAGGTTGCTCTGTGCAGAAGTAGTGCCTGCGTTGATTATGAATGTGTTTGTTCTTCTGTGTTGTCAATTGTTCTTCTGTGTTGTCAATTGTTCTTCTGTGTTGTCAATTGTTCTTCTGTGTTGTCAATTGTTCTTCTGTGTTGTCAATTGTTCTTCTGTGTTGTCAATTGTTCTTCTGTGTTGTCAATTGTTCTTCTGTGTTGTCAATTGTTCTTTATTGTCTTGTAGGAACTGTGAAGGTGGTCCGGAAGTTGCCCAGCTTCAGCTGAGGTTCTGTTGGTTGGAGACGAGCTGTGAACAGGACGATCACTTTCCTCCGAATCTCATGGTCCGCGTCAACAACCGCATTGTCCAGCTGCCGGTCAGTTTGACAACAGCGCACTGGAAACGTTGATATTGCAGTTGAAATGTTAATGCTATGCCATCGTCGATAATAGTGTAGCCCCAAACATTTTAGAGGTTTCAGTGAGCGGTTTTTGCCAAGGGACACAGATTATACATGGAATTTAGTTAATTATTTAAGAAATTAAATATTTAAGATATTACAGTTGGGTTTGAATCTGTGAAACTCCCTAAATACGCACAGGATTTTTGTTTAAATGTTTCTCATAGTTTTCAGAACCTTGAGAACAAGTTTGTTTGTTTGTTTGTTTGTATGTGCACTTGTTATAGCGCCCCTTCAAGCTCTCTCTACTCAGAGGCGCTCCCGAATGCAGAGCGGACACTGCATCGGAGTTTCACGCCGAAGCGCTGAGCAATTGTGAGTGAAGGACTTGCCCAAGGTCCTTACGCGGCGAGGTGGATTCGAACCTCGAACCTTCCTGCTTCAAGGCGACGACGCCACCACTAGTGGTATCCCAGTATGCTATAGGACTTATTCTGCTGGAAATCAAGTAGTCTGGAAGACCTTTATCGCTACCTTTTTGGAACCTAACTTGTAGTTATTTTGGATACTGGCGAGATTTTGAGCACTGCACTCTGTTATGTTTTTGTTGCAATTGCAGATACTATTTCATTTTGGGGAAGTACGGCATTTTCTTAATTCACATGCAGTAATCAGTACTGATTTAGAATGTAGGACAAAGTAACTTCTTTAAGTTCTCTGCCCTTCGGCAGGTTTCAACTTGCAATGACACCATTCTTCTCTTCGCTACAAAGTAACTAGATGTTTGGATTACCGTTACATCATAAAAGTAATCAGTTACCACTGTGCCTTACTTTTGTTAAAAAATAACTAGTGTCTCCAAAATTTATGGCAAATAGCCATACGTTGAATGTAATGCGTTAACATACGTTAACTACTGATTGTAACAACAGTTTGAATTTAATTTTTGTGAGAATTTGTTTTGTATGGATACTGTGGTGTTTTTGCTTTAGAATCCATTGCCCAGCAACAAGCAAGGGGTTGAGCCAAAGCGACCGCCTCAGCCATTGAACATAACATCGCTGTGCAGGATAAATGCAGTTAACAAGAATCAGGTCGTTGTTACCTGGGCGTCAGAATATGGACGGGTAAGAAACGCGTCTACACTCCATATGTATTTGCAGAATCGGTTGAAGTTTATGAAGAACCGATTGAAGATATCTACTCGTAGAACCAACCTTTCCTGTTTGAATTCTGGGCAAGCAGCTAGGCTGTGTCAATTGATGGTTCGAGAGTCATGGGTGTATTCTCTGTGAGTGACATATTATACTTCTTACTTTATCCTCTTTGCCACTTTGCTGCATCCTCTTAGATCCTCTGATCGGCTTGACCTCTTTGTTCCCCGCATTAGGACTGCCATGGCTCAATCCAGATCATTTGCCTCTATGGAATGGACTTCCAACTCTAGTTAATAATAATAATAATAATAATAATCTTTTCTTTAATTGAGCGCCTGCAAGACGCACTGCGCTTTACATTTACAAGTTATGCAGTAATCTTAATTAAACTTAACTACTAACTGAACAGACAGCTTTGCAATTACAACGGCGCTAATAGCAGCCTACCGACCAACGTGGGCTCGAACCTGCTACCTCTCGCACTCTTGGCCAGCGTGTTAACCATTACTCTACCGGGCCCCCCCAGATAGACAGTTCACCTCGCCTTTCGCTCTGGTAGTCTTTCCTCGTCTTTCTCTCCTCAAATCTTGCCTTTCTCTCGGGATTCTCGCACTGGGAGTGCTTCCAAAAGGCTTTTGCTGAGAGTTGGCACTTTATGAATGGAATACAATACGATATTGGAATGGCGAGTGATATTGTGTTTATATGTCGATTATGGTTTTTTTGTTTTCCAGAACTACTGTACATCGGTGAATCTGGTGCTTGCTCTTAATTCCAACATGCTGCTGACGAGGCTGAAACAGAATGGCATCCGTCATCCATTCCACACGCGCGGTCTCAGTGAGTGCTTGCGTTTTGTTCTCAGCTCAGCATTTCTGCAGTTGTGTTTACTCTGATGCGTGGGTGATTGAGTGGCTAGATGGTTAGACAGTCATGTGGATTGGGTACGGGACTATCAAGCGAGATGTTGGAGGTTCAAAACCTATTCTCCCTGCCAGAAATTTGTTTATTTCTGCTCATTTACAGTTCTGCACCCATTGTAGCAAGTAGGGCTGTGCTCGAGGGTATTGTGGGAAAGGGCCAAGAAGAAGTTCATTATGGAGATAGCTAGAGGTAACTTATTCCAGAAAGATGGACCAACCATTGCGAAACTTTTATGCGACACTGAGAATTCAAGCCATAGGGACAATCAGGTCAACTAACATGGCAGAGTGAAGGAATGGTTGAGCATATGCTGTGTGTGACTTAACTTCTGGCTGCACTTATGGTAAACATGATATGCATTATGCAGCTGAAGTTGTACGTTTCAGTTATGGTTGAACTGAAGTGTATGGGACCAAATTTGCATGTAAGCTTAGAATCTTTTTTTAGCGAAATGCTTGCAGTTAGACTTACGTATTTGGGATAAAAGTTTTGTCGATCATTTGGCGTTCTAATGAACGTTTTGTACTTGTTTTCAGTCAAAGAAAAACTGGCTTTGGACGTCGACAGCGAGATTGCAACGACCAGTCTTCGAATCTCCTTACTCTGCCCGGTTAGTATCAGACTTTGCTTAGAGTGAAGGGTGTAGCAAACTGAAGTTGGAAGTACATTCCATAGAGATTGATCTATGCAGACAAATGATCTGGATTGAGCCATGGCAGTCCTGATGCGGGGAAACAAAGAGGTCAAGATGATCAGTCATAATTAATTTGACTTCTTTCTAAATTTTTATGCTGATGGAATCTGACAGCTTTCAATGACTGTTATTAATTAGTGATTATTAATTAGTGATTATTAATTAGTGATTATTAATTAGTGATTATTAATTAGTGATTATTAATTAGTGATTATTAATTAGTGATTATTAATTAGTGATTATTAATTAGTGATTATTAATTAGTGATTATTAATTAGTGATTATTAATTAGTGATTATTAATTAGTGATTATTAATTAGTGATTATTAATTAGTGATTATTAATTAGTGATTATTAATTAGTGATTATTAATTAGTGATTATTAATTAGTGATTATTAATTAGTGATTATTAATTAGTGATTATTAATTAGTGATTATTAATTAGTGATTGGCAACTGCTATTAAATGCTAGTCATTATTAATTAGTAACTTCTATGGCACAAGCGTTCAAGGCGCATGGCATTTACTGATGGCACTATGTCGATTTTTAGAGAAGACTATGGTAACAGTTAGCACTGCAGCACAGAGAGCTTGCGGATGCGGGCTCGCTTCCCGCTACCCTCCCAAAAAGATCCCTCTCAACCTTCCAGTCAGCAGATGGCATTGGTAAAATAGTAGTAGGTTGTTATGGGCAACCTGTTGGCTGCCGACATTTAAGTTCGACTCCTGTAATAACTTGTGATCATCCATCGTACTGTAACCGATAATTAATCTGCTTTGTGTCGGTTTGAAAATCAAACAAAGATTATTGTTATTTCTATTAGAAGCACACACGCATTCCTTTGTAGAATTACTATGTGCATTGTTGTAACGTTGTATTGTTACGTTTCTGTATTTTCCAGCTGGGTAAGATGCGTATGACCGTGCCGTGTCGAGCGACGACCTGCAACCACCTGCAGTGCTTCGACGCCCCCACTTTCTTGCAGATGAACGAGAAGAAGCCGACGTGGCTGTGTCCCGTCTGCGACAAGCCAGCCGAGTTCCAGAGTCTTATCATCGATGGGTAAGGAACCAGTCTCCTACATGATGAGTAAGGAACCAGCGTTCCATGCCATGGGTAGGGAACTAGCTGCCCACACCATGGGTAGGGAACCAGTCTCTGACACGATGGGGAGGAACCAGTCTCTGACGATGGGTAGGTAACCAGTCTCAAACGATGGGCAGAGAATTCGAATCAGCTTTCATTGATGGGTATGGAACTAGTCTCCCACATGATGGGTAGGAAATAGTCTCCTACAGCATGGGGTAGGGAACCAGTCTCCTTCGATGTGTAGGCAACCAGTCTCCGCTGTTTTCCCTTCCTGTGATGTCAGACACTTATACGATGACGTTCTGCGTATCAAGTCACTCTTGTGGTTTTCTGCGTTTATTTCACTCACTGATTTATTTTGCTCTTAATCTGGTGCTATATAAATATCTATGTACATCTACAGTTTTCCTTTGACCACAGAACAAGGAACGCTGGGTAGATGCAGACGATTTTGTTCGTTCGTTACATGTGCGTTTATTCGGCGTTATCAGATAACGTGCGTTGTTGAATGTTTTGCGTTTCCAGCCTTTTCACGGAGATTCTGCAGAAGGCGTCGAAAGCGATTGAGATCCAGTTTACGGAAGACGGAGAATGGCAGCCGATGAATTCGAAGGAAGACGAATGTTGGATCAGGGACAGCCCTGCGGTCGAGGAAGCCATGCCCGGTTCGTCATTTGATTACGTCTCTTTGGTTTCTAAATTATGTCTTATGAATGGAAAAATGGAATGACTGCATTTAGCGTTATCTCCTAAAATCCAGTGTTTTCAATGTAGCAGCTTAGACATTTCACATTGAATTAGAAAGAACTGTGTTTGTGCGTGCTTGCATGCGTGGCTTTTGCGTGTGTGTGTATGTGGTTCATTCATTTGTTCTTTAAATGAATTTTTAAAGTGCCTCATCAGTACGACTAACCAGAGGCGCTACCAGCCCCAGCACGGCCAAATAAATCTGTGTTTGGATGAGAGAGAGGAATGATTGAGAAGGAGATTGATGGGATGGCATTCATGGTTGTGTGTTGTGCATGAGTATCTCTATATCTCTATCGTTTTGTTGTGTTGTTTATGTTGGTGCGCTTGTGTTGCATGTGTTGTATGCATGCATTGCATAGTGGATTGTGATCCAATTCATGCATTTATAGAAAACGTTGAATGGCCATTTACAACAAACGGTTCTGCATTTTGTTCGTTCTTCTGCCGCATTTCTAGAGAAGCTCTGAACGACTTTTAACCAATATTTCCTTCTTTCGCTTCTTGTAGAAACCTCGAATTCCGGCGAATCGGATTTCATTGATCTGACGGAAACGGACGAAGACGACGAAGAAGAGGTCGACGACCGCACGGACCATTCCCTGTCGGCCACGCCTCACGTTGCTCTCGCCTGCTCTCCCTCCTACGCTTCAATCGTTTCGGCTGGAAGCGTTCGAACAATTTCCTCGCAGGACCGTGACAGCCCCATCGTCATCTCGATCGACTCCCCGCCCCGTCGGTCGATGAACACCCCCGATTCCTTCTATGTCTGCGACTACAACCAGGCTGTCGGAATGGGGGTGACGCTCCCCAAGCCGCCCCCGGCGCACTCGAAAATTCCCGTCTCTTCGTACGCGTCGTCGATCAACCCGAATTATCCGCCGACCGGCGCCGGGTCGCCCCACCTTCGAAGCATCATGTACAGTCAGGGCGTTCCGACGGAGTTTGACTATTCGTCTGCACTCCCGTTGAGTGCGCTAAGGCAGCCAGCACATTCGAATAGCCAATCGAAATCACATCTGTCGATGTTTCCGTAGCGTGGGATGATGGGTTTGAGGACAATGTCGTCAGAGTGTTTTGGTCGTCGTCGTCTTGGTGCGTTGAGAGAAATGTTGGCTGGATGACCGAGCATTTGCTTGATTGGGAGATTGTGCATTTGTTTGGTTGGACTACCATGCACTTGTTTGGCTGGGCAGGCGTGCGTTTTCTTGACAAGACCGTGCGTTCGGTTGGAAGACTGCGTTTGCTTGTTTGGACGACCGTGCGTTTGCGAACCTCGCAAGGTTGCCTACTGTTGGGCCCATGCTCCAAGGTTACGGATGGTTTGAAAAGTGAGGGATGTTGAAGTGTACGAAATCAATTGTCACAACATATGATGATGATGAACAATGCTGGTTCGGGAAGAGAAGGGAAGTTGCAATCGACTCCTTAAATCGTTATTTGTGATTGTTTGCATGTTGTGTTTCTTTCTATGTTTACTCAGCCGAGATCATATTCCAGGTGTGTTTAGTCAAGAGGAACTCTTAAGTTGATTGATATGGCTTGGGGTGGTCATTTGCATTGTTTGCATTGTTTGTCTCACATTTGCATTGAGCCAAAGTTTTTCTCTTGTGAACATTACGTTCTAAAGCTGATCCTTTGAAAACCAATTCCCAAGTCACTGACTTTGAGGCAAATTAAACTTGTCAGCAATGGTGAAATACGTTGCTGTAAGTGAGATTTTTGAATATGGTGTTGATAAAATTAGGTCGCCCTTAGTTAAATAGCAAATGAGCCACGCGTTAGTTTAATTATGCACGATTGATTTGGCGGTAGGTTGATCAAGTAACTTTTTCACGATTGACGGCAAAAGCAAAAGTAATTTTATGCATGCATGATGTTCAGTTTAGTTTTAAAAAGAGGTTGCTTAAATTAAGTTTTTCTAAAAGTTTTCAATTGACATCAAGGAGCACTGTGAAGTCTGTTAAATTACTACTATTATTAGGCTATTACAAACATTTGTAATGCATCCAAGGTCACAGTTAAATTCAAATCTGAAGAGTGGACAAGATTGCTGCAGGTACTTTATCGAATTAGAAAACTGTTTGGCATCTTCTTGATAAAGTGAGTATGAAATTTGTGACATGTTATTTGTCTGAGACTTTTTTCTGTAGAAGTGGTTATTCCTGGTGTAATTAACAAAGAAAATTGATAAAACTGAGATGATGCCATCTCTGATCAGTAAAATTATGGGTAACTACTTATATGATTGTGTTTTTGTTATAATGTAGGTTCTCTTATGACATGTGTCAAAATTAAAATCCTTTTTCAATGTGAACTCATGCTATCGTATTTTTTTATTAGCGGCATGGTGCTTAATGTTAAAGTAAACAGAGGGAATTTAAGGACATTCTGAGATGGAGCAGTTTTTGTGGACTTTGCACAAGCATTTGACATTGTTGACCTGTTGTCTGTTGGCAACTTTTCTAACGGTGTCTTAAGTTATAAAAGGCTTCTCTTCTTGACTAACAGCCGAGTTGAAAAGCATTTCCGTCACTCATTAATCTACTCGTTCATTTGCTCTTTAAACAATTCATTATCGATTGTTAATTAAATAAATATTTGAGTTATTCATTTATGGATCCATTCATAAATGATCGTTGATTGCTTGTTTGATCCACAATAGAGTTTTATTTAACTTCTTTTGGATTTGTATTTTCTGTAAGAATCGACTTTTGAAATCTTCTGTCAAAGGGAACTGCGTATTTACTTTATCGCAGACCTATACGAACTTGAGCAACGTTTGAACCAATTTCTGAATGTTTCTGCATTTAATCTAAATTTGCTGCAGCATTTTACATTTTAACGATGCTTTTGTGGGTCTATGATGCTTGGTTGTGTACAATATAAGACGAGTATTCTCTTGAAGACTAATCATAATATTGATTGTTTGTAGTTTATTATTTTATTTTGTGTTACGGTAAGTAGTTTTATTTATTTGCAGATGTGTTTGAATTATCTTTCATTTCTAAACTGCGTAAATAGATGGAGTAACAGTGTCTAGAATTTATTAATATTGATTTTTTATTATGTTTAATTATTAAAACCATCATTGCTACGGTACTGAGTTATTGTCATTACAGCATTCTTCTTAAACGCAAACTTTAGTAGGTCACTGTGTGCTGCTATGAATCTAAACTGGATCTATGTCTCATTGCTTAGCATCAAATATCAAAGTACCCCACTGCATAGCTGAGCGTGAAGTTAATATTAATAATAATAATAATCTTCGTTTAATTTCAAACTAGTATGATCGCAAATTCACAATTCACACAGATGAACAGATTATCACAAGTTACTACAGGAGTCGAATTTAACTGTTTGGCAGCCATGCAAGGCGCTCATCACATCGTACTACTCGTGTTATCATTCAGCACCCCGGGAGACAACTAATCCCGTAGATATTCTAGTGGGGTGTTATGAATATCCTTCAATTGTTGAATGTCTAGGGAGTGTAGCCTACTCATGAGGGGTCAAATAATTGCAAACGTGCTCCCATGCCGACCATACAATCATGGGCTCTAACTGTGTGAGATCCGTTAGTGTTTCGCTTAGCGATGCAGAACCTTGGCTAACGCTCCTTCCAGTCCGGCGCAGCATCTTGGCCGGACCGGTGAGCCCCCTCTGTGGTGAGCATAATTATTGTACATTCCAGCTTGTAGAACCACCTACAGCCTACAGAGAATGAACGACGCTGTCGAATAGTAGTCCGCGATCGTCGTAATCGTAATCTCCTAATTTCTAAAGCGCCACTGGAAAGCCAAGCGCGGGGCACCGGCTTATTCACGAGCGCTGCGTTGATGTTGGAAGGTTGTCCGTGAGAGTTGTCCGTGGTGGTCCGCCAGGTCCGGGTCGAGTTGATCGAACCAGAAGCTCAGCTTGGTCCGTCAACCGAAGAGTGGATCAACGCTGGACACCCGAGATGGAACAACAGTTCTTGCAAATATAGTGGGGATAGTCAGTCCCTAATAGCACCGCCTAACCAACACACACCCTGCAGGCAATCCGCTGTGAGAAAGAGAGCCAATGCAAGACATCCCGCATACATAGGCGCAACCACCCTATGGAACCCACGGGACGCGTCTCCCCCAACTTTTGAGTGGTCCCCTAACTTTATTATTATGGTCCCCCCAACTTTTAGGACGTCATTCATTATGGTCCCCCAACTTTTAGGACGTGATTGCACCTATGCCCGCATGTAATTTGAAACATGACCAAATTTTGCGATAGACTATGCTCATAATTAATTAAATCGCGCCGCAGTTCAGCCCCCGAAAACTGATTTCGCGACGCCGCGGCCCGCCACGTACTGCCTTTCCCTTCCGACGTGACTTTTCCCTCATTTCTGATTTCCCTTGTTTTTCACTGGGCTCGTAATCGTAATCTCGAGACTTCTACAGCGATAGACTATGCTCAAGTTGCTCGAGTTGCGCCCGCCACTTAAAGGGCGGGCGCAATTAACTTAAAATGAAGCCTCTGCTTGGAAGTTCACTTATAACACGACAACCCTATATATATACAAGCGTTTAGTTTGATAGTTGCGGTATGTCAACTTAATTTTTCTTGAATAAATGAAGTATATATGGTATATATATATATATATATATATATATATATATATATATATATATATATGATGTGTTTAGGCCTACTTTTTGTGATCTTTCCTGTGTTTTTCCCTGTTGTGTTTGCTTCTGTTCCTATAAATTGTCTTTTTGGTTCTTTGTTTCATAGTTAAGTAAATTTGATGAATTCTAATGTTAATTCACTGTTCATTGTCTTACTGTACTTCTCAATGATAATTATAGGCCCCCTACTTAGCGGGACAGGCCCCTTTTGGTGTGCCTATTGCTCCCATGTTCTTATTCAGCCTACTCTTTTTGTGAATTTGTTTAATTCTGATTATGTTTATACTTAATAATTACATGCATGTATGATTGTAATGGGTTCAATACAAAATGTCTGTGTTTATGTCTATGTCTATGTCATTGAGCTGCATTGCCAAATTATAATGCCGCCAAATCAATTTGCTGTGGGATAAATAAAACGAGGCTACTGTTTAAATTACACCAAAGTAAGTCAAGTCTACAACAAACGACCTCATATTATCGTCTTCAACAGTAAAGAGCCAAAGGATAAGTTGTTGCAAACGGTTAACAATCCGTTAAATGTCGAATATTTCATCGATTTAATTTGCTGAATGACATATTAAATAATTAAATACTGAGCAGTCGTCAGCTTTCTTCATTAGTTAGACGAAACTTTGGTTGACGAAAAGGTAACGCATTTTATTTGCAAATTGAAACGGTAAAATTAACTAACTACTCAACGCCGCCTCTGCTGGCCTTAGAGACCGAACGCACTAATTGGTTTGAGAAGAAAGATGACCCTTGCAATGCCATCCAGTCTGTACAAGGTAGTCATCTAAGTTCAAATACTGATCGGAGAATTCGGGGGCTGCTCTGACCGCAGTTTTGTATGGTAAACACGCACACTGCATGCCCGTGCTCCAAACAAATATGGTTGCCAACGAATGCACTCAAATAGAGTGCAGCGACCTATCAACGACATCTATCCACTGCATCCCAGCATGCAAAGCGCTCAGTAAGTAAGTATAGGGTTACCATAAGTGCCCAGATGAAAAAGAGGACGCACACAATGTTCATCCGGTTACCATCCCGTAGCCGGCTTCTAGCCTCCTAGTGTTACGCCAATGTTAAGTGTTGTTCAAATGAAAGTAACGTTAAACTACACCAAATTTTGTTCTTATTGTACATGGTTTCAATTTAAAGGCTCTTAACATGCTTAGGCGTTTCGACGTGCGCCTTTAAATCCAGTTCGCCCTTATTGGCAACTGACATAGGGGGGTCTATAAGTTCCGCTGCCGAATGTCAAACATTTAGCTTCCCAGCCATCACGACCTGCACGAAAACACTTACGTTTCAGCATTTTTTATGTCAAATTTTTTCGTTAAATTGAAGAACTAATTATTTTATTTAGATCCACAATTATCATTACGTAACTCGCATTATATTTATGCGTTTGGTTTACCAAAAAAAACGCGTCAGGAACCGGAAATTCAATGGTAACCATACCATTGAGGTAAATATTGCTGGAACGAGTGCTTAGTTCAGGAACGGAATAGGCCTAGTACCGTTTATAACACGGAAAAGTAAATAAAATCGATCGATCCAGACGGACGGGAAAAAACCCGGACAAAAGTCGCATTTCTGGACAGACGCCGACAGGGGTCTAAAAAGAGGACATGTCCGGGGAAACCCGGACGTACGGTAACCCTAAGTAAGTACGGTACTCGTGCATTGAGATCACCTGTAACCACAACTATGTTCCGCTTATGTGTTGCTGCCAGCAATTCCCACATCTCTCTATAAAATTCCTGTAACGTGGAGTAATTTAGAATAAAAGTTAAGATTTTAGTATAAAATCGTGCTATTTTGACACTCATAAGGCAAGTTTCAGGTCTAAGGACTGTTTCCAACATCTGTATTCTATTCACCTTAATTGATGAGGGGAATCCAGTAGGATCCAGGAGTGACATCTTGTGTTGTGTTGTGTTTAACAATTTTTAAAGAATCACGTGCACATTAATATTCAACAACGCGAAATGTCTATGGGGAAGGAAGGCCTTAGGGCTACAGCCTTCCTTAACATGAAACTCTGGCTTGTGTGGTTTTTGTAGATGGGGAACTGGTTAGCCGCTCTGAAGAGGCTTTTTGGGTTAGAGGAGACAGTTGAACTTGGACTGCCACCTGACCCCTCCAAGTGAGTTTTTGCCCAACCTCTGCTTGCGTGCCCATTCAATTGAAGAAAATAAAACTATTTGGCAGTCAGCATTTTATTGAAAGTCTATATTCATAAATAATATGTATATTTTCATTATTATCACCTTGTGCCGTCGATTCGTTGAACCTTAGCGACCACCTTAATCAACCTTCTCCACGTATTACGATCTTCCGTCGCGTCTCTCAGTTCCTCCAAGTTCATCTTCATTCTCTCGTGTATTTCTGCCATCCACCTTCTTCTTGAACTTCCTCTCCTCCTTCCTCCTCCGCAGGCCAGCATCATCTCATTTTCCAAGCTGTTTGCTCGCATCACTTGTCCGAAGAATGCCAACTTCTGCCTTGCCGCTCTCTGTCCCAATGACATATTCCCTCGTGCCTGTCACATCTGTTTTCATTATAATCTGCGCTAATTGCCACTTTGATAACTGTGTCATGGACGTAGCTTACAGGTTTTTGTCATTCTGTTACTGTCGTGGCTATGCAAATGTGTTGTTACAGTTATGAGCATGCCGAGGTGGATCATGTGTTGAAGTTTGACGCGAGATGAAACTCAATGAGTATATCTCATTTCTGTGCTGTTTCTAGGATTGACGTCTTCATTGCGCATTCTAGCGCAGATCAGAAGATGGTAGATTTTATCAAAGAGAAAATTGAAGAAGCAGGATATACTACTTACTGCACCCCGGGAAGTATGGGTGAGTTTTATTAGTTTCCTAATGATAACCCTTTTGTGTTCTGCATAATATTTAATATTCCTACCAGAGCTTTGCTTAAATTTTGTCCAGGAGAGATTAATCACGTTTTTTCCCAGGGATTGTTTCTCTTTCCAGGCTTCTGTGTATTTCTACCCATTGGTATTGCTCCAGTCTTCCTGTTTATTTGCATACTTATCCTACCTTTGTTTGACTTGTCTAAGGTAACTGTGTTTATCAAGAGAAATGCCAATTGAACCCAAAATGTTGTCCGAGCTCGTTGGCTGACATCAAACACATTCTTCAGTTCGAGCGGTCTCAACGTGGGGCACTACAGTGCTGCATTGCTGCTTGTACAATGCACACTAAATAGGCCTTTGTAGTTGCTGAATTTGAATCAAAATTTTCTTTAAGTTCACGGAACATGTCTGTTCTTTTGCCAATAGACAGCTCTGGACAACTTTCACTATTTGATAATCATATTAAATCTATAATCATTCTGATTGCAGGCCCGCGGGTTATTGAGTCGATGACGGAGGGCGTTCAGAACTCAACCATTCTTCTGGGTGTTTTCAGCCCAAACTTCGACTCATCAAAATGGCCGAACCGAGGTGTGTATATTGTGTGTATTATCTGCAAATAATTATTAGCTGTTGATACATTTGTTGCCAGGGATTGGAAGTTTGCCTAGCTTCATGCTACATGTCTGTTCTAAATTACCAAAACTGAATGGGAATATATTTGAGATCTCATCCTATACGTCTAGTGCCAGCGGCTGCTCAAGGTTCGAGATGGTCTCGAAATGTGAGCCATGGGTCTTAAGCCAGACGCAAGTTTGATGATTACTGCCAATTTTCCATTGGTTTAGATATTTATTTTTGGCAAAAAACCCTGCAACTTCTCTGTCATGTGCATCTGTTACACTGGAGAAGTGTAAACGTTTTCCAAAAAAAACTTCAGCTGTTTTTTTTATAGAAATCTCACTGCACTGTTGTGAGAATGCAAAGTGAATGGGCCGCTGATTTGACCAGGTTGTTGTGATTTATTATAATTTGCCCTATTTTTTATAAAGCTAATAATCGTAAAAATTTTGTGCTTTGCAGCTTCAACGCGAATTCACGAATTCATGCCCTATTCATGACAGTGCCAATTACTATTTGGAATTTTCTTAGTCGTTGCTCTGTTAAAATATGCTCTTTTTGTCTTTTAAACAGAGGTCGCCTTGGCAGACGTGTTCAATAAGAAGTTCTTGGCAGTGAGTTTGGTGGAAGGATACGTTCCTCGTTTCAAGTCCTTTGCTGCCATGGCTGACGTCAACAGACTAGATGGATCGTCATGGAACAAACTCAAGTCCTGCATGCCGACGCTTCTGCGCTTCATCAGAGAGCTGCTTGAGGGTTAGTTATTTCAATTTCAAAGTACTCGATATTTGCGGAAATAAATGTTTTACGGATCATGTCCAATAATAATTAGTCTTATTGTCCACTGATGATGGTATTCTTCACAAACCTATTGTTATACTTGGCCATTATGTAGCGCAGAACATGTCATGTTTCACGATTCATTCTTTGTCCATTAAATCATTGCGTGGATTAGAGCGCCTCTTTAAGACGACTACTCAGATGCGCTCCCAACCCCGACACGGCTAAAATTTGCGCGTAGAATGAGTGGACCCTGGGGAAAAGGTTGGCAGAAAAGGATGCCTTTTCCCAGAGATGACATTATTTGCTTGGAGGTTGTGTGGACAAAAACGGCGAGCACAGCCGACTGCGTGAGAGCTACGACCCGATGTTCCCAGGCTATTGCAGCAGATGCCGCAAGGCTCGACAAGGACCGCCAGAACCAAAGCAATTATCCGGTACAAGATCCGCTTATGAAAAGCGGCCGCATCCAGATTATGGCTGGAAACACGCTTAAATTTTGGTTTCACAATGGGTCCGCAATGGCGTGCGGCAGAACACAGACACGATCCAAACAACCGAACTGCCCAGCTGAGAGACCAACATTTCCTCATTGCCTCAATTTAACATCTAAGCATAATTTGGCCTTATTGGAATTTTGTACTGCGAAGAAAACAGATGCATGTACTTGTCAAACCATTTCAATAATCGATAATTCATTGCGGCAATGCGTTTCAGGTAAAGTAATTGTGGAATTGTTATTGTTATGCAATTTGCAGAAGTGCGACAAGAACAACAAAGTGCAGCAGAACACAGACAAAATCCAAACAAAGTCAAAGGTGAAGGTGCTGCGTCAAGTGGCCAGGATGCCTCTGCATCCAAAGGCAAGGATGCCAGAGATGATAAAATGGACACTGGTTGTCAGCATTCCAGTTCCTCTTCAAGCTATGAATCCTGGTCGTCCTATTCGTCATCTGAAGACAATAAGGTAAGGTCATGCGTGGAAGATACTGTACAGACAGTTGCTCAAATAGCCTAGATACGCACGTAGTGTAACGTAACACGACATTTCTACAGCACCGCTTGACAGACTGTAAATATGGCTCAATAAGTGGCCATCAAGCAGCTGGAGTAAGTAGGAGTTCGGAAAAGGGTTGGTACGGCTGCCCTTTTGTAGGACACCGACAGAGACGCAGACGTGTCTACAATCGGATAGGAGGCGCCGCATGCTGTCATCAGGAAGCTGATTGTTCTCTGCTGAGGGCTAAACAGATGGATTGATGGGAGAGCCTATTGTCTCAAGTAGCCTGCTGGTCTAGTGTCCACCGCTCGGAGCCATCATTGTGATTGACGGAGCGGGGGACAGGGGAGCAATAGCCGACATGCGGCTACCTACCTACCATGGATTGGTGCAAGTCTTAGCCTTCTAAACCAGTCGCATAGGATCAGCAACTTTGGCCCATTAGTCTATTTAAATTCTAATGTCTGTTCTTAAACATGACATTAGTGTTGTTGTTATAAGCGTAAATTGTCTAATGTGATCATCGTTCACTCTGCAGCGAACATCTGTGAACAATTTTATTTACAGAATTGTACTGAACCCGGTGCAAAATGATCACATAATGAGACCAATTGGATTATGGTAACGTAGGCTGTCTAAGAAGGGGTTTAGATGAGTGGTGTTTTCAATTGATCCTACAACATGAACTTGTCGAAACGAACAATATTCAGACTGTTTATATTATAATATCTAAGAATGTATGGTGCATTGTTTTCTTCAAATTCCGGTGAAATTTAATGCCTGTATGTGTGTACGTATCTGTCAATTTCATAGAAAGCGAGCACAGCCAGAAGTATTGTGTCGAAGGCAACCAGAAGTCGGTCGGGATTCGCCGTCACGAAACGAGGAAGCGGAGGAAAGCGAAGGCGATCTAAGGCAATCCGGAGGCGAAGAAGAGGAATCAGAGGCAGACCATCACAAGGCAAGAAGAATGGAAAGAAAGGAAAGGCGGGGAACAAAGGAAACAAAGGGAAAAAGGGGAAAGGGAAAAAGGGGAAAGGGAAAAAGGGGAAATAGGAAAAACTGAAACTTTGTGCTGGCTCACAAGTATCCTCTGTCACAGAACATTCACTTGTAGCATTGCATTAATTAACCATGACAGTTCATACCTCACTACATAACCATAGCTCAGTACATTCCATAAAAATGTGAACTTTGTCACAACTTAAAAAAACACTCCAGAGCTCGATAACTTGGAATTGGTGATAATTTGATGCTTGTGTAATCTATGTGCTAAAAGCTACATTACAGCACAAGCACTGAAAGTGCATGGAAGTTCTCATACTGAAGAAAGACCGTTTGCATGCAATTTGTGTGAGAAAACATTTTTAAGGTGTCAGTGTCTCAGTATTCACACGAGAATGCATACAGGAGAACGACCTTACAAATGCCATCTCTGTCATAGATCATTCATTGCTCGTAGTGCCTTAAATTACCATGAACGTATCCACTCTCAGTACATCATACAGATGTGAACTTTTTCGTAAGTCATTTAGATTAATCAGTCTGTTGAATGAGCAACATATCAACGCACATAGGACAACATAGGACAGCGAATACATAATGGTGAAATTTGTCGTCAAGGCTTTGTATTAAGTGGAGTTGTATAAAATCACTTCAGAACTCATTTGGGCTTTAAACCGTTCAAAAGTGAAGTATGCCACAGAGAACTTGGGATGGGGGACCATCTGAGGATTGGGGATGTTTTCAGTGATGCTGGATCCAATGCAAGAGAGAAACGACATGTGGCAGAATACAGACTTGATGCAGCATCTGTTTATAAAATTGAGTTTTCTAGTGAAGCCTTGTAGATGATGCATTTGTGATAAAATGTTTCTCATGGAAAATGAATGTTTGGATCACTACTACCAGCTTTGCTATTCGCCAGTGACTTTCTGTTTGCAATTCAGAAAACCAAGGCATGAATAAACATTTGGCAGAGCCCCTATAGCATGCCTGTTACAACCCTAATGCAGATGGGTAGATAATAAAGTTTACTACAGTTTTAGGAAATGCATCTTTATAGGCTGGTTTTTTACTATTTGGTGTAACCAAAACTGTGTTATGAGTTCGATTTTGGTTTTTTAAGCCGAAGTATTTTCTTATTTTAAAAAATCTAGTCTGAATTTTGTGTATGACTAATTTACTTGGACTTTGTTGCCAATTTCCTTTCTGTTGTATTTTGTTACACTGTCCAGTGTTAAATAGGTTTGAATGTTTTAGTTTTGTTTTAACTTTTAAGTCTTAATTGAGTTTTTGTTAGCATTGTTTTAATTGAGTTTTTGTTAGCATTCATCAGAAAAAACTGAATATGTTTTTAAATTAAATGCATTCATTTCTATTATCAAGAGCACTATAATAGATTTAACTAAGTGAGCCGCAGTTTGAAGAACTCTACTGTTTAGTCTAAAAAGTAGCTTACTCCTCTCTCTAAAGCTACACTAGTCTGATTTATATTCGGAGCACTGATACCTCCACAAACTTTGTAATTTTACTTGCTTCCATCGCTGGTCTCTGTCTGTCTGCCTGTCTGTCTGTCTGTCTTTCTCAGTGGGTCACTGGTTGATGTAGACCTGGAATCAGCTGTGAGAATCTTCAGACTGATAATGAGTTATGTGAAGCTAAAGGTTACTTTACACTACAATTCCTGGTGCTGAACTCTCAGACATGGCTCAGTAATGATAGGAGCTATAGAAATTTTGTTGCAATCATAAATTATATGAGAAACAGTGCTAAAAGTGTGGAAAAATAAGTGCCTGGACGGCCCATACCTTTCCAAAAGAAGTGCCTGGACGCCCCTTACCATTTTAGTCAGTGCTGGCCAATAAGTGGCAGGACGGCGTTCAGATTTTAAAATAAGTGTATGGACGCCGTCCATGACCGTCCAGGCACACTTTAAGCCCTGATGAGAAACTACTGAGAATGAACGATCATTATAGTGTCACATTGAAATGAGAATGATAGACCTGTAGGCTGTAGCTAGACTGACTGACTGTCCAATTGAGCTGTGAACTTGCTCTACGGAAGATAGGGTCTAAATACACACTTAGTCTCATTCAGATAGATACAGTAAACTATAGGCCCTACTGTATCTATCAAAATACACACTACAATCAGTTAAGCTATGACCGTGACATAGCGGAATTAGTTGTGAAATGACGTGAAGATAATGTCCGACAACAAAGCCTTGTTACATTTTAACGACAATCAGAGATGATTAGCGTCGCCCTCCTCTTTTACAAAGTCCTGGGACTGGCAAAGTTCGCATCACGTCTTTTATAATGTTCTGATTTGATGACCTTTGCTGAGATGAGCGACGACGCCGCTGTAGGCCTAGGCTACTCGTGTGACATTTTACAGCGTGACATTCAAAGTGTGTTTTTCGTCTAGGCTCGCTCAGTCGTTCCATCCGGAATAGTTCATAGATAAAACATTACAAAAACACACGCATAGAATATCATGCCAAAAACCAGAAACCTAAGCTAGATAGGCCTGCAGAGGCCATATGAAAATGATGGTATAATTCTATCATACTCCTAGCTTAAATCTGGCCTGTACGGGAAGCATATACCCAAATCTCAAGCTGTATAGTTGTGTATAATTATTTAAAACATGTTTTAGTCATTTTTCATCGTTCATCCAATGTATAATTCCACCATATTAACGTGAAAAGCTAAAAGACAGTAAATCATTAATTTTCGTTTTGAAGTTAGCACCTGATTTTACATCCCCATGGCCTCAACGGCGGCCATTTTACAAAATGGCCGACCCTAAAAAGAGGGGTTTGTAAATACCTCGGCTTTCAAATCGATTCGAATCGTATTCTTGGTGTCTAAACAAGAACATATCAGGTCAAGGATAACAATAGGGCCATCACATGGAAGCCCTTGGCCACAATGGCGGCCATTTTGGAAAATGGCCGTCCTGGAAAATGGCCGTCCCACAATAGAGGTATTTGCTAATATCTCGGCTATCAATTCACTTGCAAACGTCATCTTGGTTTAAAAACATGCACAGATCAGGTCAAGGGTTCCAATAGGGTCATCACAAAGTTCCCCCACGGCCTCATTGGCGGCCATTTTCCAAAATGGCCGACCCAAAAAGGGACTTGTCAATAACTCGGCTTACAGTTCGTATGGAATCGTCTTCTTGTTGTCAAAATACGCATCTATCAGGTCATGGATTCCAATGGGCCATCACAAAGCTCCCCCACGCCTCATTGGCGGCCATTTTCCAACATGGCCGACTCAAAAATGAGAGATTTGTAAATACCTCGGCTTTCAATTCGATTCGAATCGTATTCTTGGTGTCTAAACAAGCACCTATCAGGTCAAGGGTTCCAATAGGGCCATCACATGGATCCCCATGGCCACAATGGCGGCCATTTTGCAAAATGGCCGTCCCACAAAAGAATTATTGGCTATAATCTCGGCTTTCAATTCACTTGCAATCGTCTTCTTGGTGTCAAAATACGAATCTATCAAGTCAAGGATTCCAATCGGCCATCACAAAGCTCCCCCACGGCCTCACTGGCGGCCATTTTCCAACATGGCCGACTCAGAAAAGAGGGATTTGTAAATACCTCGGGTTTCAATTCGATTCGAATCGTATTCTTGGTGTCTAAACAAGCACAAATCAGGTCAAGGGTTCCAATAGGGCCACCAGATGGATCCCCATGGCCACAATGGCGGCCATTTTGGAAAATGGCCGTCCCACAAAATAATTATTGGCTATAATCTCGGCTTTCAATTCACTTGCAATCGTCTTCTTGGTGTCAAAATACGAATCTATCAAGTCAAGGATTCTAATGGGCCATCACAAAGCTCCCCCACGGCCTCACTGGCGGCCATTTTCCAAAATGGCCGACTCAGAAAGAGGGATTTGTAAATACCTCGGGTTTCAATTCGATTCGAATCGTATTCTTGGTGTCTAAACAAGCACAAATCAGGTCAAGGGTTCCAATAGGGCCACCAGATGGATCCCCATGGCCACAATGGCGGCCATTTTGGAAAATGGCCGACCCAATAAGTGAATTTGTCAATAACAAGGTTTACAGTTCGTATGGAATCGTCTTCTTGGGGTCAAAATACGAATCTATCAGGTCAAGGATCTCAATGGGCCATCACAAAGCTCCCCCACGGTCTCATTGGCGGCCATTTTGAAAAATGGCCGTCCCAAAACAGGAATTTGTCTATAACTCGGCTTACAGTTCGTATGGAATCGTCTTCTTGGTGTCAAAATACGAATCTATCAAGTCAAGGATTCCAATGGGCCATCACAAAGCTCCTTCTCGGCCTCATTGGCGGCCATTTTCCAAAATGGCCGACTCAGAAAAGAGGCATTTGTCAATACCTCGGCTTTCAATTCGATTCGAATCGTATTCTTGGTGTCTAAACAAGCACAAATCAGGTCAAGGGGTCCAATACTATACTATACTATACTATACTATACTATATACTATACTATACTATATACTATACTATACTACATGTATACTATTCTATACTATACTATACTATACTATACTATACTATACTATACTATACTATACTATACTATACTATACTATACTATACTATATACTATACTATACTATACTACATGTATACTATTCTATACTACATGTATACTATACTATACTATACTATACTATACTATACTATACTATACTATACTATACTATACTATACTATACTATACTATACTATACTTTACTATACTATACTATACTATACTATACTATACTATACTATACTATACTATACTATACTATACTATACTATACTATACTATACTATACTATACTATAAACTACACTACACTATACTATACTATACTATACTATGCTATTTTTGGATTTATAAAGCGCCTCTCACAGAACAGCCTAATCAGAGACGCTCCCAGTGCGAAGATCCCCTTGGAAAAAGAAAGGTTTTAAGAAAACGCACAGAAACAGTAGTGCTTCCAGTTAAGATCTGAGTACGAATTATAGTAGGGAGACCATTCCACAGCAAAAGGGTCGACAGGAGCAAAGGCACGATATTGGGCTCTAGCAGACCGTGAACTGGTGATATAGTATTCGACGATGCCAATGTATGAGATGTTTCACGCATCGTCGGACGACTGGAAGAAGAGAGCGGGGTTGATACGGATCTTCTCATCGGATAGATCTTCATCGTCGACTTCTCCAGCTCCGTTCTCCATCGTCTCCTCCGTCGGGTCCTCTCCGAACAGACACGCTACTCCCATCACCGGAACCTTGACGGATGCGTCCTGGGATCTGCCGGACACCAATTTCACCGTGACGATACTTGCAATGTCCTGGAACCCGACGACAGCCAACTGGCCGCTGAGGGCCACATCGAAGCACTGGATCCTAGAGTCCGAAGAGAAGACGCAGAGCAGCTCAGACCGTTCCAGATCCCAGACGGATATGTCCCCAGCGCCGCAGACAACAGCACGGGCGGCGTCCCGGGTCAGCCGGAGTTGAGCGTTGACACCATCGTTGAACCTCGGATGACCAGGGATTTCCAGTAGGTCCAGTGGAGGGGCAACTTCCGGTTGCCAGATACACAGACGATTACGGTCCGCTGGAGATTTGGTCTGACTGCAGAAGACGACTCGTCTCGCGTCGTCGCTCACTCCAACCGCGTTGATCCACCCGTCGTGGCTCAAACGATGCGCGACCGTTCCGGATGAGAGATCCCAGACACTGACCAGTCCCTCTTTCTCGTCGTCGTCGTAGGTCACGGTGACGAGGCTCCGTCCGTCGCGGGTGAGGTCCGCCACGGTCAGCTGCATCATGGAACTCGTGCTTCGCAGGACGCCCACCTGTTTGTGCGATTCCAAGTCGAATACGCACAGGTGGTGAGCGTTGAATGAAGCGACCATCGTCGATCGATCTGCGCTTATGATGAAACCATCGATGCAGTTGTGTCTCTCAGATTGCAGCTCGTGCCTTCGTCGACGCGCAATCTCGACCTCGGCGTTGTGACGTCGACCCCTGGCGGTTCGGGTCTCGCTCCGTCGTGTCCACGGTGTCATGGCGGCGCTGGAGGCAAAACGACGACCAACTCTACCGAGGACGGTGAGGGTGGAGTTGTCCTCATCCAGGTCTCCAGTCGGTTCCTTCTCGCGGAATGAGATTTTGATTTGGAAGAGAACGTTCCCGGTGGATACATCCCAGACAAGGAACTGGGATCGACTGTCGGATGGACTTAGGAGCTGATCCTCGCTGAGAAGGACGTAGTCATCGATTGGGAGAACTGGAATGGTAAGACCGTCCGCCTCGGATCTCCACCGACCCGCACGAAGGTCGTAGGTCTTCATCGTACGGTAGACAAGCACCTCATCGTCCTCAGCCACTTCCGCTGCGTCCATCTTCACGTACTCCCTGTTGCAGAGGACGACGACGACGGCGTTGTGCAGCAGAAGCGTGTCGTCACTTCCGGCGGTCAGTTCCGGTTGACTGTGCACGACGCTTCCGCAGAAGTCATGCATCGCCACGTTCCACACGTCGACTCTCCTCCCGTCCGTCGACTGCGCCAACACGTACTGCGGATGGTCACGCATCGTCAGGATCCGCGTCACACCTGAGCGAGGACGCTCCTTCGCGGATTTCGCCTCGATGGACTCCTTGAGGTTCCAGACTCGCACCTCGTTCCGGCGATCATCAGTGGCGGTTAGCACGAACCGAAGATCCCCAACGGCGCCGAGAGCAGGTGACCCGCCGTGTTTAGCGACGTGCTTGTGCGCCTCTGTCTCTATGTTCCACGTGGATATACACGATGTTCCGGTGGTTTTGTTGCTGCAGAAGGCAACCGCGTGCGACCCGATCGCGTTGACGTTCAGCTCCTGGATGACGTCCCAACCGCAGCTCTTGATGCTTCGAAGCTGCTTTCCCGTGTCCAGGTCGAAGACCTCGAGGCAGACCCGGTCGAGGAGCTTCGTTTCTGGGTACCTCGCGGCGCATATGCCGTACGTCCTTGATATCACGACCACTGTGATCGATCCGGAGTCATGAATCTTCATCCTGCGGATCGCTTTCCCTTCCTTCAAGTCGTAGACCATCGCGGAACTCGAGTCCCTCAGCGCGTAGAGTATCATCGATCCAGCGCAGGTCTTCGAAAGGATCGTCGTGCAGTCCTTGTGCACTGGCTTCCCCGTCTTCTCCTCCTGGATGACAGTCTCACGGATAAGTTCGAATCGCCCCTCGAGGCTCCAGACGCGCAGGTAGTTCGATCCCTGGAAGACGGCGGCCAGCAGCGTCCCACCAGAAGCAATGACCAGGGCAGCCGGATCCTTGAAGTTCCTCATCGTATGGAGGCATCTCGAGGTCCGTAGATCCCAGATTCGTAGGAGTCCGACTTCAGACGTCACGGCTATCTTGTCAGAGGGGGCAGCGAGTCGCACCTCGTAGACGTCCAGACCGACTCCGCGAATCTTTCGCAGCGTCCAACCGGTGACCAGATCCCACAGCCTCATCGTGTTGTCCTCTGACGCGGTGACTGCCCGCAGACCGTCCGACGACGTCGCCAGAGCCGTTATCGGTCCCCGATGTGCGCTGAGCAGTTGGTAGTGCGAGGCCCCGCTGGGCGGCACAAGACAGGCCACCGACGGGATCAGAGCCACCAACGTAGACGAGTACGTTGAACTGTCACGTGCCCGACGTAGCATCGTCTTCAGGTAGGCGTACCTATCGGGATCCCTCTCCGTCACCGGTTTGTCCGAAGCCAGAATCTGCAGCAACCTTCCCGTAAACTGCGATGCGAGCTGTTGAGGGTCTTCGTCGAGGACCAGAGCGGACAAGCGGAGGACCTTCAGGACCAGTCTCAGCTCAAGGTCGTCCTGTTCTGCGTTGACGGCAATTTCCAGGTCGCAGATGAGTTGACGGAATCCGAGAGCTGAGCATTCGCATCTCGCCAACAGGTAGTCGAGATTGCAGAAGCAGAATTCCTTCAACTTGTCCGTCTGTTGACTAAACGTCAGATGATGAGGCAGCTCGTCCAAGCGCCGCATGTTGTAAACTCTTCGAGATGGATGCTCTGCACTGCTTGCCTCGTTCACCTCTGCGTCCTCCCAGTACAATGGTTGAGCGGTGATGACGGGCTTTGCCGTAGCCTTTCCCTCTCCCTTTCCCTCTCTCTTTCCATCTCCCTTTCCGTCTCTTTTTCCATCGTTTGTGCCCTGACCGGAAAAGTACTCGGCCATGACCTTGTGATACGTTCTTAAGGTTCTGCCATCCTTAACGTACCTCTCTTTGACAATCTCTCGAAACAGCACGTGTGCGTACTTCTTCATCGGGTACCCATCCGAGTAGAATTCCCTAACGAGAACCCGACCTTCGTCCAGGAACCTCAGAAGCATCAACGGCGGAAGTCGCCTCAGAGGCGGCCTCTGAAGAGCGTGAACCTCATCAAAAACCAGTTCATCCAAACATAGAAGATCGTCAAGCTCGTTCGTCGTCAGTCCGTGTCTGGACAGCGCCAGGTATCCGAGTGTTCTACGAACCATGACGTCTCCGTATTCCCGTTCCAGTCGACCGAGCAGCGTCAGGACAATACTACGGACGGTGAGTCCCAGTTTGACATCATCCATGCTCGACGTCCAGCGTGACGCTTCCTCTAGGACGAGCTGGACGTACAGCGGTGAGGGACACGCATCGAAGGACTCCTCGATGACACGCTGCTGCGTCTTCGTCACGCTTCTGTCGTTCCGCTTCGACGACCAATCGTGCGTGACCTTGGCAATGTCGGACCGCGGAAATTCTTCGACTTCCAGGAAGTTGGAATCGTTTGACTTTTCGTCGCTCTGAATCCAGTTTCTCAGCGATCGTAGAGAGATGGAGTTCGTGTCCTCTGCAGAGGTCGATATGACGAGTCGAACATTTGACGGAAGCGTCTGTGGTATCCAAAGGACTCGGTTTCTATCGTTTGGAGCTGAAGTAAAAATATGTATCGTGAAAGTAAAAAATATGTATCGTGAAAGTAAAAAATATGTATCGTGAAAGTAAAAAATATGTATCGTGAAAGCAACAAATTTATCGTGAAAGTAAAAAAAATGTATCGTAAAAGCAAAAAAAATGTATCTTGGTATCGTGGTAGCCTAGTTATTAATGGTCAACGTCGCTCATCTCCTTCGCCCATGCAGTGTTCCAATAGTGTGTCATCACCAGAGTAATGGCGACTCTTAGGGACCCGGGCTAGGTAGTTATATTATACAGGAAAGTTTATAATTTATGCCTTTTAAATATAATAATCGCAGAGGATTAACTTTAACCAGCCTAAAACGCAAATTACAACTTTAAATAATCATAATTTGTGTCTAAATATAAAATTGTAGATGGTTCTGCGTTTCTACCACTTCAATTTGTGTCGAAAACATTTGTTTCTCGTTAAGCCTTAAGATAGTTTAGGGAAATTAGGGACCACGTGACTGCTTTGTATAGGGACCAGGAATTTCTTTCATCGGCCCTGGATGGCAATGTGGTTTAAGATCGGCATTAAAGTCCTTGCTAGTACGGTAGTACCTTGAAGTTCGTGCACTGAATCGATGAAAAGAATGATGGCTCTATGTTGAGAAATGGCCTCGAGTTGATCTTGGTAGTAGTTGAAGAGAGCATTCCATTCCTAAGGTAACAGAGATCACCATCAACAAATCGCAGTTCAAAGTACCGTATTAGGCCTATATCATTTTATAAACTATGGACAGCATTCTCACTGAGTCTGGATTTTGACAGATTGCCTAAACACCCGTTGCATAATTGATTGTTGACTCACTCACTCACTCACTCACTTATTGAATCACTGACTAACCGACTGACCGTCTGACTGACTGACTGACTGACTGCCTTACTAACTGACTGACTGACTGCCTTACTAACTGACTGACTGACTGACTGACTGACTGACTGACTGACTGACTGACTGACTGACTGACTGACTGACTGACTAAATTACTGGCTGATTCAGTGATTCTTTTGACTGGTTATTTTTTCAATTTCTTTCGATTTTTTATTTGTGGATTGATCCACTGATCAGTGACAGACTTAATTATTTCGTATAATTATTCAGTCACCGCGTATTGTGCAAATGTGTTGAAAAGGAAACTCACACGTGGTACTGGTTCCGTGTGTTCAGGCGACTGAAGGTAGCTGAGCTGGAGACAAAGAGATCGTAGAAGACACATAACCGTCTGCGATTCCTTTGTCTCGCCAACCAATCGCACAACTGTTATGCTGCGTCTGTAATTTGTAAAATATCAAGCTTATTCAATAAATGAATAAATAAATAAATAAATAAATCTATAGAGGGGAATGTGGGTATAAGCTGTGACTCCGTGTGTATACAATGTATGTTTGTTCAGAATGTACACCATATACAAGGGGGAGTAGAGGGAATTGACGGAGAGCGGGCGAAGGCAGAATTTCCCGAACAACGTCGGGTACACCGGTTAGTAAATAAATATATCAACTATTATATCAACTTAGTAGCATGTTTTGCTCATTGTTCGAGTAGACAAGTCAGAGGCTTTAAATCTCACAAATCATTGGTAAATGACATAATTATTATTTATAATGTACCCTATGATATGCTTGATTGAAACAACAAAAGCACTATTTCAGGGCAAATGAGAAACATTAGAAAAAGTCTAGGCTAAAATGTTGGCACGCGCACACAAACAAGAAAAAAAAACTCGTGCTCTACCTTTTGACCCAGTTCTTGGCTTCCATGGCGGCCTTTGAGATGAGCGACGTCACACCTGACCCAGTTTTGCCTGCGACGACCAATGGGCGATTGCTACAGCCTCGGATGTATTTCTTCATCGCCAGCAACTCCCTCTGGCGACCAACAAACGACTGAGTTCTGCAAAGAGACAAAATGAACATCTAGCACAGTGGTTCCCAACCAGTGGCCCGCGGGCCAAAAGCGCTAAGTCTCAAAAACTGGCCCTCATCCCTCAGAGAATTAACAAAAATAGGCTTATAATTATGTGAAAATTAACAATTTTGACAGGAAAGAACACATAATTATTTTCTATTACAAATTATTTTATTTTGGCGTCTATAAATAACATCAAACATTAAATTTTGATTCAATAAGAGCAATTTTATATGCTTTCAGTTAATTAAATTTTAGCCTTGTGGCCCCCTAATGCCCCGTCCCTGCCCAATCCCTCTCTTGCACCGCCCTTTTTTCTATCCCTCTCTTCCCCAATTCATGTCCCCATCTCCGTCCATGCTTCCATCTCAAACCTGTTCACACATCCTGACAGATGCGCTGCTATTTCCCTTTCCAGCGTCGACAGTTCGTCCACCGGAAATGCTTTGGCTGCTCGATCGATGACGTCACGAACCGCATCATCGAAGGCGCCGGTCAGTCGTTCGACATAGGGGGGCAGTTGGGAGCGTGTGGCCCTCGCGGCGTTCCCGTCAACCCCGACGGGTAGTGGGTAAGTATGGACGACCTTTCTTGACAACTGTTAATAACGACACGTATATATATATATATATTGTATATATATTGTATATATATATATATTTTTGTATATATATATAAGGCAGCATGAACTATAATTAGACATTCGCATAATATTCCTACAATCTACCGGCCTTCATATGTCAGGGATATGTGGATTGAGAAAGGGCTCGAGGTAGACCAAGGAGACGCTGGATGGACGATGTGGAGGAGTGGATGGAAATGCCGATGGTGGATTGTGTTAGGAGTGCAGGGGACAGAGAGATGGAGGAAACTGACGTCGTTGGCTCCGATCCGCAGCAATGAGGATGGACATGATGATGATGATGATGAAAATATTCCTTGCATTGAAATTTCGTCACTGCTCGCACTTTTCAGGCAGAGCCAGGCCCTATCCTTGGTAAAGGAGGAGGGTCACTCTTATGATAGTGCTACTACACAGTGGTTAAATTGAACCTACTACTACTACTACTCATTGCAATGCTGCAATTTATATTGTGCATTGTATAGGGTGGTCAGTGTGGGAATTGTGGGAAAATGGTTGGGGGTTGGACTATGATCCACTTGGAATTGGGGTGTGAAAAATAGACTTTACCATGGAGCTCTAAGAAAAGCTGGGGGTTGAAACCCTAACCCCCGAGTCAAAGCGACTTGAACGGAAAACAAAAAGACACGTATATATAGATATCGCGGGTTCAAATACCAGACAAGACAGAAATAATTTCGTTCGAGATCTGTGCTCCTATATTCAACTGACCTGTGATGTGTACACCGACCGTACACTGTCGGTGGCAGGATGAGGCGGTGAGGGAGAGGACTGACGATCCCATCACATATATGCCGAGGATAAGAAAATAAAAGTCGCTAAATACCGTGGTTGTATTGAGGGGTTTATACGGGTTCAAATTATTCCTCGCCGAAATAAGTAGTATCTGAATGGTTTTAAAGTTAATTTTTGCGACAGTGTCCATTGGAACCCCATAAAAATGGGGAACCCTTCCACCCAAATCTTTACCTTATTTTTCATGACTGCGCTTCTGCCCCTGGCTGACAGCTAACGCCCATGGATAGGGTCAACCTCTCGAGTTAGCCTAAGTATTTTTTCTTCTACTTCTTCCCTGTTTATTTACCAATAATACTTATTTCAAATTAATTATGTTTTTGCTGACCGAATTGTCGAGCTTCCTGGCCAAAGGATCTTTGCTGAGATCTCCTCCACCTCCGTGGAACTTATCAGCAATGTCTGAAACCTCTCGTGTGGATTCCATGTCACCTGGAACGCCCTCGCTAATGAGGTCAAGGTCGGAAGGGTTATCTTGAACTTCCGGTCGAAACCAGAGACACGAATCGAATGAGTCATCGTTGTTGTTGTTGAGTCGACGAAGATCGAGAAATTGATCGAGTTCAATTTCACACGCTATGATGATTATACAACAACGACTATGACTGCTACTGGTATATAGGCCTACAAGTGCTGTTGCTATTATATATCATCATTTTTTAATGTTTGGAAAATGCCACTATAATAATTATGATTGTTGTTGTCATTGTTGTTGCTGTTGCTGTTGTTGTTGTTATTATTATTACTATCACTATCATCATCATCATCATCCATCATCATCATCATCATCATCATCATCATCATCGTCATCAACATCGCCGCCGTCGTCATTATCTTTACTGTTGATTTATGTATCGGCTAATATACATATAAATTATATACATATATAAATTATATATATATACTAGCTGTACCCCGCCACGCGTTGCTGTGGCTGAAAAGACTCTCCCTCCCACCCTCACTCCCTACTTTTCTTCCTCTGTCTCCCTTCCTGCCTCTGTCCTCCTAAGTTTGTTTTTCTGAGAGGCATTATTTTTATGAAGTAAAGCAGATCGATTGGACTGAAAGAGAAGAAAGGTTCAAAGGAAGTTTTGAGGAAACACATATTTATAAATATGGCGCCGCACACCAAAACCAGGATGAAAGTATGACAGTGATTTAAAAATATTAATCCATGAAATTTAATGAATTAAAAGTTAAATATCTCCGATGTGTAATCTGCGACTTAATGCTGGTTTAGGTGTGTGATAAATGGCGCTATAAAAACGCGCGCAACGAATGCAAGGTTGTGTGAGTTAAGATTTAGCGCATTGCGTTTTTTGCCAAAAAGCATATACAAACCCGCTCGTATGTAAGGTTTGAAAGTAATCGGTGAAGAAGGATCACGCTATTCGAATGAAGCCCACTCTGAAAGCAATCGGTGAAGAGGCTTTGAAAGAAGAAACCGTTTATTTGAAATGGATTTGAATTGTGTACGCGCGCCTTCGAATGGAACGTGCAAAAGATGGCGCTATAATCGCAAAATTGTGCACGGATACGAATGAAAATTGTTGGTGAAAACGGCCGCACTCGGGTGAAAAATTGAAATCGGAATTAGAAATTGTGTTTTTTGGTTTGTACCCGTATTTTTGTGTGAAAAGGAAATAAGTAGACACGAAACTAATATTTCATTGCTTGATATCGAATGGCACGGTTTGCGAAGAAATACATACAAAAGTAATAATACGAAACTAAATGCGAGTGATGAACAGCACTACGCTCTGAAGAAATAAATAAAATGGCGGACTGCGTGAATGTTGAAATCGGATTGGAATTTAAAGTTGTGTTTTTTGGTGGAAAAGGTTGCTCTTTTCCCCAAAAGGCATTATAACAACACGCTTATGTTCGAATGGAAGGGTTTGCGAAAAATTTGAAAAGAATCGGTGAGGAACTTATCGAGTTCTGAGGCCACAAAAAGTAACGTTTTACATTTTTATTTATATAGATAGATGTTGAGAGAAAGACGGACAAACAGAGAGACAGACAAACAGCGACAGAGATGGACCGAGACGGAGATACAGGCAGACAGACAGAGGGACAGACAGACAGAAGGACGAAGGTTGCAAGACAACTAAGCAGGCAGGCAAAGTGACAGAAATAACACAGACATGCATATAGACCAGCGGTTCTCAACCTTTTTATTGCGTCGACCCCTTGGTAAGCTTTCGAAAGTTGTCACGACCCCTAACAACAAAATTGATCGCGTTTCTAACTCCGTCACTGCATTTTTGTCACCATTATCATGCATTTTCACTTCATAATTCGAAACTGCTTTTGGCAATTGTGTGAGGTTTCCTGGCTCTGAATGGCGATTCTGCAAGAGTGCTATTTGAAGTTCAAGTTTCACAAGTCTGTTCAGTTTGTGACACTTCAACAACTGCCACGCCTTGTTACTGGAACTTCTCTCTCACTCCCATCTCATGCGTGCCTTCATGGCGTCATCAGCTGTTCTAAAAATACTGCTTATGATTTCCAGCATAGTTACGATGGCACTTCAGTTTATTTTTCGGATTTCATCGATTCAGACTATTCATGAATCATGATGCATCTATTAAACAATAAATAGCCTAGGCTACTCTGAAAATTGGCAATTAGTTCTTCTTTTCTTAACTCAATAGGCTACTCTGAAAATTCTTCATTAGCAGTTCTTTTCTTAACACTCTTTTAACATAGCCGATTCATTTTGTAAATGCTATTTGTGTTCTCTATGAATGCAACGAGCAGGGAAGAGGCTTGAGAAAGTTCGTTGTCAAAAGTTTTTGAATTTCCACACTGCAATGGTGGCATTTTAGGTTGTAATATTAGCAAAATTGGTCATCATTCTTTTATTTGCTGCTAGTCGTGGTTCAAAACTTCAAAAGTGTCCCTCCCATTATTATTATTGTTTTTGTTTCCACTCTGCCATGATCGCATTTTAATCTGTGTGGCCCAAAAAAGCCTCATAATTTCAATACTGATAGACATGGTTTAAGACTTCAATAAATGTCCTTCCAAGGCTTCCCCATTGGTTAAATTATACTTTATTTGCGCTTTACTCATGATTTCAATGCTCAAGAATGTGGTTTAAAATTTCAACAAATATTTCAACCTCATTGTTTAATATGCACACGGTAATTATAGAATTTTATACTGACATCTTTAAAAAATTGTTTATTATGGATAATAAGGTAGAAATTATTGATTATATAGGAAATAATTATTTCTGAAATATTGGGGACACTGTAAGCAGCTCAGTCCCCACAACAGACTTCGGGAGACCGCCCTCGCTGCATAATTATGTCTCAACAGTCTCCGCCCATGTATTGGCCTGACTAGCGGACAGCACAGATTCTATGAGTAAGCCGAATATTGTTCCTTTTTTAGAACAATGGTAAAAGTGGAATCTACACTTTAAAACAAAAATCACAAAAATAAAATTAGCTGCTGCAAGCTATATAGCCTAATGGTTCATAGCAAAAGTATAAGTAAGCTAAAAAAATTATTTGAAGTTGATAGAGCAGAAAACGCTGAAATCGCCATAATTGTGAACATCTTTTGCAAATTTCTGAAGGGTTCAGGCGACCCCTGGAAAATCGTCAGGCGACCCCCGTGGGGGTCGCGACCCACAGGTTGAGAACCGCTGATATAGACAGACAGACAGACAGACACACAAACAGACTTGTAATCTGTACTCGTACATGATGTGAAGTACTTCTGTAGCGCCCTCTTATCGTCGATGAGAGTCTTAGAAGCAAAGTCTTGAATAGTCTGAAGAAGAGTCTGTCCGACGAACGACCAGGACTTCCTCGCTTGCCATCGGATGCGACCGTTTCGACTGAGGACGTCCGGAAATAGGATTGGGGGACAGATAGAGGGACAGATACAATGACAGATAAGCACTGGAAAACACAAGGGTAACATTACGGAGAGATAACGATTGAGACAGATAGTCAGACAGGTAGACAGACAGACTGACAGACGGACAGACAGATAGACAGATAGACGGCCAGACAGCCAGAGACAGAGGCAGAAACAGAGTCACGCATGCAGAGGCAGAGAGAGACAGACAGCTATGCATGTGTGGAGTTTGGTTTCCGTTCTTGGAGGGGCTAAAGCCTTCTTGGGGCGGGGGCCAAGCCCGAGAAAATATACCATTTACACAGTAAAAAATGAATCTGGGTCTTCTTGGGGGCTTAGCCCCCTAGCCCTGATAAACTGCACCCATGCAGATAATTATGCAAACACACATACAGCATATATTCTTTATAATTATATATAATATTCATAACTGAGGGGAAAAGAAAAAGAGGAAGACAAAGACAGAAACTACTGGACTGGATGCTGGTTGAAGGTTATGGGGAACTGAAAGAAGAGGCTCAACACCGGGAAGAGTGGCGCCGTCGGAAGTTCGAACCTGCCGTGGGGCAGAGAACATGAAGAAGAAGAAGAAGATAATATTCATAAATATATTATTCATATGTATATATTTAGAGGAAGAGAGTAAGACAGACAATCAATCAGACAGAGGCAGAGACAATAACTGCCCAGACACAATCGAAGTTCCAACAACCTTGGCGACTGGAATCTGTAGACACTCGGAGTTCTGTTCTCATCCAGCTGATACCAGGAAAGCATCGTCCGAATCCTTTCCTGTAAGACCTCAGCCGACATCACATCCTTCTTCTCCTCTTCCTCGCCATCAACCAAATCCGTATCAACGCATTCCAGTTGGTCCTCTTCCTCAGATTCTTCCACTTCCACTGGGTCATCCGCGAGTTCCTGGAGTTCTCCGGGCGCCA
>OX457045.1:45918139-46295639 GCA_949752735.1 Lumbricus terrestris | reverse complement strand
TCTATTATTTCTAGTTACCCGTAGATTCTCGACGAGTCGATTCTCCAGCTGAAGCTCCATGACTCGAAACGGTTTCTTTTGACTACGACGATTTGGAGTCTAAAAATATAAAAATATACACGAACGAAAGATAATAATCTATACTGGACATAAAATAGATGTTGATTATAGCAATGATAAAGATGAAGACGAGATGAACGATAATAAAATAATTTTAAAAGGGCCTGATAAAATTGTGAATATTGACTCAGCGTTAATATGAACCATAAAATGCTTGCAGTAGTATTTTTGCAGTTGTTTTATAATACCGTAATTATTGTAGTAGTATGTGGATCAGTGGCGTAGGCAGAAGCAAAATGTAACCCGGGCAGCATGTGTGCATATATATATATATTATATGTATGTATATATGTATGTATGCATGTATGTATGTATGTATGTATGTATGTATGTATGTATGTATGTATGTATGTATGTATGTATGTATGTATGTATGTATGTATGTATGTATGTATGTATGTATGTATGTACGTATGTATGCATGCATGCATGCATGCATGCATATATATGTACGTATGCATGTATGTGTGTGAATGTATGTATGTATGTATGTATGTATGTATGTATGTATGTATGCAAGTATGTATGCGTTAATGCACGTTATATATCGCATTTTAGGGTTTCACAAATCACAACGTACTATCTATAGTGCATTAGTCTGTAGGCTACGTGTTATTATGTAAATGTAAATGTAATTTACATCTTTAACCTACTATTACATGTACATCAGGTGGACAGTGAGGTGGTAAATGAATGCCCAGTGAATAGGAAAGAGTTGCCAATGACTGGCCAAGTACGTGCGTTATTAATACCATATATTTATTATAGTAGGATAAGATAGACCTACGATTCACACTTTGATGTGACCTTGCGCGCGTTATAAATTTATGTAATAATAATAAATCATAATAATACGAATATTCTTTAATTAACCAATTGCTTTTCCCATTTTGGCTCTGCAGACATGATAGACCTAAAAATGCGTCATCCATAGAACCGATCAAAATTCAAACATTTTATAATCACACACGCAGGGACTAATCCTAACAACAATAATAAGCATATATTCCTTATGATGACCATCAATTTATCTATGAAGCACTTTGGTTTACAAAATAATGCATGCATAAGCTTATTTATTATTAGGCTATCTATAGGGTCTAGCCTGCTAGGCTTACTTGCATCTCTCGTAGTTTGTCATCCGTCATAATCTGATGTGAGAAGACTCGATATATAGGTCTACTAATAACATTATACGAACCTATCGTCAAACTTAAAGCAATTACTGAGGCCGATTAATACGTACAGCGAAGACGTTAAAGAAAAATTGCCGACAAAGAGTCCAAGGCTATGGTTTGACCAGACCTGCAATCAATCATCTTGTGCGCATATACATGTAGACTGTATATTTATTTATATATATATATATATATATATATATATATATATATATATATATATATATATATATCTAGCCCGTACTGCAGGGTGATCTGTCCCTCCATTACAGAAGTAAGCGCTGATGATTTCTCAGAACTTCAAAAGGGGATAATTTCCATCTGGTATAGACGGGGCTCTAGCCAAGGAAAAGACCGCTGATGCCATCAATCGAACAGTTCAAACATTCCTCAGAGGCTCTATTGGGGATGACAGACTTTGAAACGTATCTAGTCTGGACTGATAACCCGTTTCTCAAGGTCAGCGACCTCTGACCTTCTCTTCCTGCTGCATGAACTGGAGAGCATGGGTGTGGGAATGCCCTAAGAATAATGGAGCAAGACCATAACTTAGTAGCCTATACAGTTTGACATCCATTAATAATGTCAGGGGTGCCAGTTAGCCAATGCAGTGAGTCTTTTGACGGTGCAAGACTCAATATTAGCCCATATAATATTATATGCAACTGTGATATCGTTATCCCAAAAAACAAATTTTAATAGCATAAAAAGCCATCCAAATCAAAATTAAAATTTATTGATTTATCGATTCCGCGCAGCCCGGTCAGAACTGATCGCCAGCCCGGGCATTGCCCGTAATTGCCCGGGCATGGCTACGCCACTGATGTGGATGCTTACTAATAATTATTATAATGTCTATTTATGTAACTGCTAAATACTTCTGCTGCTGCTAAAACTATACTACCACAACCACCGTCACCGTCACAAGTATGTCAATTAGACCTAAACTACTATTGATAGTACTTACTATTAGTATTAGTGCCACTGATGCTAAAACGGTTACTGTTATTACATTATTGCTATCATTATTATTGTTGTAATCATCATTATCATTATTATCATCATTATTATTATTATCATAATTTTTCCTTAGGAACATAAATAGTGATCCCTCCAGAGTGCAAAAATTGGGGTGATTTCTTGAATGCTAGTCAGGAGCAGATGGTCTTGTCATCTTCATCATTATCATTAATATTATTTATTATTATTTAATATTTTTTCATCACCGCTAAAATCACTATTACGTTAGTAGTGACTCTACTGGACTCTGTTCATCGCCCTTCTTTCTCCTTCTTCGCAGACTTCTCGTTTGTTCATTGATGGGTGGCAGTCGAACAATGTCCAGCCGTTGGTCAGTCTGTCCAGCATGATTGGCTGACCGCTACAGTCAACAGAAAGAACAATAGGACATTTGAACGGTATAAACGACATCTGTTCAATATGCTATATGCATGAGCATGTATGCACGCATGTATTATTCGCATTTATGTACATACACATGTGTGTATGTATTGGGCGTGTGTGCGTGTGTGTGTGTGTGCGTACGTGTGTGTGCATGGAATACCTCACCGTATATAGGTCTGTATACTGATATTTCTACAGCGCTACTAAAACTTCACCTATATACGAGCAATAAAATATAGCATATGGCAAACAAACCGGAAACGTTAACCCTCTGCCCATGGCAACAACAATCCCTGGAAGTCACTGTTGCCATGACTACCAGCACATGTTTTCAGCCATAAGGTGATCACTCCCATATAATGCTTTCCATACATCACAACAGAGCGCAACAGAAACTCCCATTTTTTATACACCGATCTTTGCACAGCACAGTACCTTCGCGTTCAACTTCATTT
This sequence comes from Lumbricus terrestris, assembly GCA_949752735.1. Lineage (NCBI taxonomy): Eukaryota > Metazoa > Annelida > Clitellata > Crassiclitellata > Lumbricidae > Lumbricus > Lumbricus terrestris. The sequence continues at coordinate 46,292,482 of OX457045.1, read as the reverse complement.
CATGGAAAATCCAGGTCTTCCGCTAAGAAAAGCAACGGTATACTTTCACGACAGTCAACAACACTTCGGAGGTCCGAGGACACTGCAGGGAGCCACAAGACGCGCACACACACACACAGGTGCGCCGTAGAGGTCCCGCTGAGCGTCGCCGCTCTCCTCAAGTGGACCCTGTGAGGCCAAACGACGAAAGACAAGCTGCAGCTCTTGAAGATCCCACTTCGCACGCTATCTTCAACTTTATTTATGATTTAACGCCATATCAACGCGCACAGCTGTGATACACGGACGCCTGTCTACTGCACACGCGTTCGTACATTCATACACACGTACAGTGCAGTATATGCACATGAACATCGATTCTTACATGCATTTATATGCATACGTTAGCACGTACACTCATTGATGCAAATGATGCATATACAATTACACATGCATGGACGCACACGTGCATACTCCTAACGCGCATACACAAACAAATTACACATGCATACAACCGTTCGTACATACAGACATGCATATACCAACATGCAGGCATAAATATGTAAATAGGCATACACGATATAATAATTATATGTAAATATCATATAATAATGTCTTGAGAGTAGCGGTCAATCCCAAATGTATGGGGGAGCAAGGTTATTGTTTACCATATGGTACTATATGTGGGTATTGGGTGATCAACATTAAAAGAATCAGTTTTAATCACTTTCACAAATATTTGAAGAAAGTTTTGGTTGCATGTCATCAATCCCCTCCCTCCCAGAAGTCGTCACACGTGACCACCGTTATTTATCCCGTATAGATTTAAAGGCTTTTGTGAATGGTTCACACCAAATGCGTATTGCACCTGGTCAGAGGATTGGGAATAAAGCTATGCCCCGCGGAATGTGTGTGTGTGGCAAACAAAAGGGGAGATGGTCCAAAGTGGTGAAAGGAAGATTTTTCGCTTCCCGCTTGGAATTGCATTCTTGGCCTACAGGCCAATGCAAAACTAGCCCTGTGCTGCTCCGCATTATGAGGTGGATCCTAAAGTTGCTGTAGCACCCAGGTCCGTAGTTGTGATGGGCCCGCACAGTGCAGAATAAACAAATCCTGTTCCTTTTAAGAAAACATGTGAGCCCAAGTTCCGCAGAATCGCAATGAAAGTATACATTATACTATACAAGAAACGAGGCATATAGCCTAGGCTAATTGGAATTGTTCTATGGACATTTTATTGTGAATACACATCTTTGTTCTTAAAACACTTTCACTGTGTCACTAATTTTATGGACATGGTATGGTGGTTCCACATAATCTGTTCTATGGACTTCGCATGGTTTCGATTTCTCCTTTTATACAATTTTGCTGCGTCGTTAACTTCGTTATGGGCAAGTTTCTGCTTCGACAAGAGCTCCGTACTATTACGACGACATCTTCTTGGTCTACAGCACTATTGTTACGTCATTAGCTATTATGTATAGTGTTACGTTGCTAGGATAATGGCTAATTCCGTATTATGACGAACCCTCTTTGTCCTACAAACACTATTGTTATGTGATTGGCATTGTTAACAAGCATGTTTCCATGTTGCCGACGTGCTGTATAAGGACAATGGCGTTGTCACATTGACTGTTGTTAGGTTATATTTTATATAAAAAAATGCATAAAACAAATAAAGGCTCACGAGCCGTGTGTTGCCAACCTCTGTTGTACAGTACACAATAAAATTGCATAATTTTATAACGCGCCACATAGCACTTGAGTTCCGGTCAGGCGCGGTATGGGCTATAGTAAGTGTTTAACAAGCAAGAACAAAATAACTCTCACTAGAATTTTTTACTTAGATATCAATCTGCCTGATAGGCGAACTGAAACATAATAGGGCCTACACAAGTGCAAGCGTTGAGTAGCCTATAATGAAAATGAGTGTTTTCGAATAATTTGTTCTGAGTATTTTGTCTTTTTAGGATTAGAATTAACAAGATAGTTACAATAGTAAACAATAATTTAAAGCTGGCTCTTTTGCATGAGTCGGGCATTTAAGTGAGGGACCCTTTTCAGCTGAACGTTGTTGAACATGCATTATTCCGTATCTGGGGCAGCGGCAATGTGGTAGATGTAACGTTTATCCGTTTTAAGCTTATTTTAGCAGGTATTGAAAATGTACTGCATTTAAATGATCTGTTCAAAGAGAAAACCAATTCTTTATAAATGTATAATATAATTGAAAACTGTTAAATAAACAATACAATTACGCAGTGTTCCTATTTACTTATTTGGCGTATCACTAATTATAATTATCTTATTGCTTATCTGTGCTCCACAGTTGAGATATATGATCGATATCGTTTCTGTAGTGTAAAACGGCCTTGAAATAGTTCTGCAGATTCTCTGTAGATTCACTGTATGAAGATAAGCAACCCGGTGCTATATTTGAAGAAATAGTTCTGCAGATTCTCTGTAGATTCACTGTATGAAGATAAGCAACCCGGTGCTATATTTGAAGAGGATGATGACATACTGCCAAGCGGTGGAATCCAGATCGAATACCAGGCGAGACAATATTCAATACATCCGTAGCATCAAATTATCATACTCCAATCAATGAGAATTTCCTTCCCAATTGAAAATGACCTTGAAATGTCAACCAGAGACAACGAGCCCAAAATCGTTTCTCTCACACGAAATATCGTCTCACCAACCGTCCCAATCACAATGTAGACTTCACGGACGTTAGAGTTCACAACTTTGAATTTCTAAATCGCCTCTACTCTCACACGAATGCCTCGTACTGTTTTACGACCAGATACGAGCATAATCCTCATCCTCACCATTGAATAAACTTCAAATGAATTGCCAGCCGCAACTGAACAACCATCTTTCTCAATGTTCATGCAAGGAATCAACCGTTTATGTCGAATTTCAATGACGTGGCTGTTTCCATTCAATTCCGACCGTTACGCTCATTTCGATGCTTTTAATTGGTTGCGTCGATGCAAATGTTTTCGCTTATGTAGCGTCCGTAGTAACCGCTTGACGTCACCATGACTGCCTCGCTCATATACGCAAGATTCGTGGTTTCCTAGTTACTAATCCACTAGACGCCAAATTATTAATCTAGATACGCCGACTAAATTGTATAGCTTAACTCCTACTTATAATTAACACTTAATACTAGATAAGTTAGTTTGATAGATAATAGCGATTTAATACGCTACAAATACCCCTCCTTCAAAAGTCTGTAATCAGGCTTTACAATCTCACCTAATTATCTATCAACTAAATTTCTATCAACTTCCTTATTCTATCTTATGTAACAATTCAACATTACTGAACTTCTTCTTATCTATATTATTATAATACATTACTGATATATTTAAGTACTATGTAATTCCTCTACTCAAATAATCAGACATAACATTATTGCTCCCCTTGATATATCGTATCGTAAAGCAATAATTTTGAAGTGCTAGACTCCACCTCATGACTCTCGCATTTCTCATTCTCCCTTCCTTCATGTACTGTAGTCCGCAGTGGTCTGTCTCAATCACAAACTGCTTTCCACACAAGTACCTGTCAAACCGACTAATCCCCCACATTATCGCTAGACATTCTCTCTCCTCAACTGAATATCTCGTCTCTCTTTCCAATAGTTTCCTACTCGCATATGCAATCGGGTGATTTATCCCTTCATACTGCTGTATCAGGACACAACCTATTCCTCTTCCCGAAGCATCAGTTTGAATCACGAATTCCTTCTCCAAGTTTGGTAACTTCAGTATCGGTGTTTTGGCAAGTGCTGCTTTCAGCTTACTGAAACTCTCATCTAATTCCTCGTTCCAATCAACATTATTAGCTGCTGACTTCTTTGTCAAGTCACTTAATGGTGCCATCAGTTCAGCACAATGAGGAATAAATATTCTGTAATAGTTTATTGCTCCCAAAAAGCTTCTTATTTGTTTCTTCGTTTTCGGTTGTGGCATCTCCACAATCTTATCTATCGATTCTCCTTTAGGGCTAATGTCGTCGTTGTTTAACGTATGACCCAAGAAATCTATGCGTCCATAGCCTAACGAACATTTCTTTGGTTTCAAAGTTAGGTGAGCATCTCTCACTCTTTGGAAAAATTCTCGTAAAATCTTCATATGTTTAGTCCATCCTTCTGTATGAGCTAGTATGTCATCAACATAACTCTCCAGAATCTCGGTTCCATGCAAAATCTTCCTTATAAGTCTGTTGTAGCTTGAAGCACTATTTACCAATCCAAATGGTAAAACATTGAATTTATACAATCCACTTGCACAAATGAAAGTCGTATAGTCTTTTGATTCTTCTCTCATTGGAATTTGCCAATACCCTTTGCAAAAATCAAACTTGCTATATATTTTGCTGCCACTCAGTTTATTGAAGATATCCTCGTTTGACATCATCGGCTCTGGATCAAAAACTGTCACTTTGTTCAATTGTTTATAGTTGCAGCAAAGTCTATTGCTTCCATCTGCCTTCTTAACAACAACAACAAGCGGTGCTGCGTAAGCTGCTTCTGATCTTTCTATTATTCCATTCTCCAACATTATCTCAATTTCCTTATCAATTTCAGACTGTAGATGATACGGTGTTGGATATGCTTTCATCCTAACAGGTTCATCACTCGTAAGATGAATCTCGTGTTTCACCATGTCAGTTCTTCCTGGTTTATCTGTAAATATGTCTTGATATTCTCTCAGTAATCTCTCTAATTCACCTCTCTGCTCATCTTCTAATTGTGGATTAATATCAACATCCTTGTACGTCTCAGTTTGCTTACTGACATACAAGTTCAATATCTCCTCCTCTTCATCCTCACCTTCTCTACCATCATGTACAATAGCCGACACGTATGCTATTGTCTCAGAACCTGACAATTCTTCTTCACTCCTCTCAAAATATTTCTTTAGTATGTTGATGTGGTATGTTTTCAGTTTTCCACCATCAACCTCAACTTTATAATCGTAATCTCCGATTTTCCCTCTGACAACAAATGGTCCTTGCCATTTAACAAGCATCTTATTATTACAACTCGGCAGTAACAATAGGACTTTATCACCTATCTCCAGTTTTCTATATCGTGCCTTTTTATCGTAGTATTTCTTGTTCTTCGCATTAGCTTTGTGAATTGCTTTCTGCGCCATGTTACACGTTTCCTCTATACGTTCTCGTAGATCTGTCATATATGTGTACACATCCTTCACCTCGTCTTCCACTTTTTCGTTTGTCCACAGTTCCTTCAATATCTGTACCGGACCTCTACATGATCTTCCGAAGATTAATTCGAAAGGCGTGTATCCGTGGCTCTCGTGTACAGTATCTCGTAATGCAAAAAGTAGTGGTGCCAAGTACCTGTCCCACTCTTTTACTTGTTCTCCTATCAATTTTCTCAGTGTTGTCTTAATCGTTCCATTAAGACGTTCTACACAACCATTTCCCATCGCGTGGTATGGACTTGTCATCGTATGCTTGATTAATAACATCTTGTTTACTTCGGCCATTAGTTCTGACGTAAACTGGCTTCCTCTATCTGTATGAATTCTTTGTGGTACGCCCATCCGACAGTAAAAGTTAAACAAGGCTTCCGCCACTTCCTCGGTACTTATACCTTTCAATGGTATCGCTTCAGGATATCTGGTGCTTAAGTCGATAATCGTTAATACATAACGATATCCTCTCATAGACATTGGCTCTATGGCTCCTATGATGTCTACACAGACATGTTTGAACGGCACATCCAGCACTGGAAGATGTCCCATCGGTGCCTTGTAATTCACTTTCTTATCTACTGCTTTCTGGCATACATCACAACTTAATATGTATCGCCGAACTTCTTGATTTATCCCTGGCCAATAAAATTCATTCACAATTTTATCATGAGTCTTCTTCATGCCTAGATGAGCTGACAGTAGCGAGTTATGTGCTACAGCTAGAACTTTGTTTCTCAACTGTTTCGGAACCATCAACTGCCACTTCGCTTCATCTTTCAATACTTCCTTCCATCTCCGGTACAACAATCCATCTTTCTTTACGTACAGCACTTTTTCTATACTCTTCTCATCGCCATTCCATTCAGATGCTTTATCCCAGCAACTCTTCAATGTCTCATCTGCTCTCTGTAATTCTTTTAGTTCTTTTGTGGTTATATTTAGGTCGGGCATTTCGGTGACCTTGAGTGGTTTATATTTCACCACTTTCTTCGACTCAGCTCTCGTTTCTATCGCTGCTGTCGTTTGATGTACGTCACTGCTCATGACGTCATCGCTTACAACTTTCTCTATTACGTCATCATACTCCGTGCTCATCCCATCACCCTCGAATCTTACTGTCTTCTTGGCCTCTTGCCAACGTGAATTAGCATTCACAACTCTCTTGAGTATTCCTTTATACCCAACTTTTTCTTGTTTCTCACTCACAATCGTCTCATCCACCTTCTCTCCTTTGTCACACTTAATCATATTTTCATCCGTGTTCTCATTCGTTACTGTATATTTTAACCCTCTCACGCGTCCAATAATTATCGGCTTTACTGGTTCGTCCATAACCATTGCCTCAACTTCACCAGTAAAATACTCGCTCTCAATGTTTACATGGGCTGTAGGAAAACACCTTAAGCTCCCATCAACTAGGATGCAGTGCGTTTCCTTCCCAGTCAAATCACTATCCTTAATCAGTGATCTCCTCACAATACACGTACTCGCTCCAGAATCGTAAAGACAATTGGCGTCTACTCCATTGACCTTCGCTTGACATTATTCTATACTTTCATTGTCAATGCAACCATCTTTCCTTTCCGTAACTACCGTACTTGCTGCCTTGTGTTTCGGTACTTCTTCTTTACCTTTCCTATCCTGGCGTTCTACTGTTCTGTCAATTTCAGTCGATTTCGTATTTTCATTCGTCTGTACAGCCCTGTACGCCCTGTTCTCGTAAATCTGTACTGCTGCAGCTGTGTGTTTAACAAACCCTTTAGTTTTGTTCACACAATCATATGCTTTATGACCTACCTTACCGCACGCAAAACAAGTTATCTTGTGTTCTGCTGCCTGCTCTCTATCTCTACTAAATCCTCTATTCACATTTCCACTGTGATTTGTCTCTTTGTTCTGTCGCGTTTCAACTCTTCCTCTGTTTACATTTCCTTGGTATTTCTCTCTAGATTTCTCTTCAAATGACCTTCCATTACCTCTGTCATTATTGAATCTCCCTTGAGGTTTCACAGAATTCTCGGCATATCTGTACCCATGAGCTTCGATGTAAGATTCTGCACACGTCAATGTGTCCTTTAAGCTCATTTTTCCTTTCTCTTTAATGAACATCCTCAACTCATTACTACAAGTGAGGAAAAATTGATCCTATAGCAGTAGATCCTCGATTCCTTCGTAGGTCTGCTTAAATCCTGCTTGAAGCAACCATTGCTGCAAATATCGTTGCAATCTGTAAATGAAATTTGAAGGAGTCTCTCCTTGTTCCATCTTGCTAGTCTTAAACTTGTTACGATACCCTCCTTCTGTTAACTGGAATCTTTTCAGGAGATGCTTCTTTAAACAATCGTAGTCTTGTGTTTCTTCAGCCGACAAACGCTGGTATACTTCTAACGCTTTCGACTCCAGATGTCGCGCTAGCATCAGCGACCATACATCTCTTGGTATCTCGTATGTCGTACACGTCCGCTCAAATCTGAGTAGGTACGCATCAAGACAATCTTTAGCCTCGTTAAATATCGGGAATTTAATGTTCTTCATTCCCTTATGACTTTGGTTTCCTTGGTGGTTGTCACCCATCGTCATATAAGAATCTCCATCATCTCTGTTTCGTCCATCTCTCGATTCTATCTCTCTCAATCTCATTTGAATCTCGAGTCTCTTATTCTCTAAAGCTTCATTCGCTTCTCTTGAAAGCCTCGCCTCGTTCATCTCTGCTTCACGTATAAGTCTCGCGTCAGCCATCCTCGCCATTTCTATTTCTCTAACTGCTCTTGCCTCAGCAATTTTAGCCGCCTCACGCGCTGACTCTGCCTCTCTATTAGCCTTAGCTTCTGCTAATCAAGTCGCCTCTCGCTCTGACTCTGCCTCTCTAATAGCTTTAGCTTCTGCAGCTGCACGTAGCTCATTTTCCTTTTTCTCTTCTCGTTCATTCGCCCTCTGCTGTCTAAATTCGTTCTGTCTGTCTCTGACGAATGCCTTCAGCTCTTCACCATCCAATGAGAGTGAACGTCCCATATCAATCCACTGTTGCCAGTCTGTGATTGACATTCTTACTTACTCACTTTTGGTCAAGTAGTAATAAATTTAACGCTCAACTATGCGCTATACAATTTCACACTTGCTTATAATAATTATTAAAATTATTAAGCGTCACACTAATGCTCCCTCTTAACGTGATACAATCTCTGGTGTATGTTACGCAATAAGGATTATCGCACCGACTCTAATGCTTAAATCTATACACGCGCGGCGCTGGCGTTGCGCTGTGCTTAACAATTTCCAAATAGATCGTCATTTTAATTAGCTTTGTCTCTTCAATATAAATGTCAGTAAAGTTCAATCTAATCAACAATAATAATGTCAATTTTATCCCGACGCAAGCCACCCATCTGTAACGTTTATCCGTTTTAAGCTTATTTTAGCAGGTATTGAAAATGTACTGCATTTAAATTATCTGTTCAAAGAGAAAACCAATTCTTTATAAATGTATAATATAATTGAAAACTGTTAAATAAACAATACAATTACGCAGTGTTCCTATTTACTTATTTGGCGTATCACTAATTATAATTATCTTATTGCTTATCTGTGCTCCACAGTTGAGATATATGATCGATATCGTTTCTGTAGTGTAAAACGGCCTTGAAATAGTTCTGCAGATTCTCTGTAGATTCACTGTATGAAGATAAGCAACCCGGTGCTATATTTGAAGAAATAGTTCTGCAGATTCTCTGTAGATTCACTGTATGAAGATAAGCAACCCGGTGCTATATTTGAAGAGGATGATGAGATACTGCCAAGCGGTGGAATCCAGATCGAATACCAGGCGAGACAATATTCAATACATCCGTAGCATCAAATTATCATACTCCAATCAATGAGAATTTCCTTCCCAATTGAAAATGACCTTGAAATGTCAACCAGAGACAACGAGCCCAAAATCGTTTCTCTCCACACGAAATATCGTCTCACCAACCGTCCCAATCACAATGTAGACTTCACGGACGTTAGAGTTCGCAACTTTGAACTTCTAAATCGCCTCTACTCTCACACGAATGCCTCGTACTGTTTTACGACCAGATACGAGCATAATCCTCATCCTCACCATTGAATAAACTTCAAATGAATTGCCAGCCGCAACTGAGCAACCATCTTTCTCAATGTTCATGCAAGGAATCAACCGTTTATGTCGAATTTCAATGACGTGGCTGTTTCCATTCAATTCCGACCGTTAAGCTCATTTCGATGCTTTTTATTGGTTGCGCGTCGATGCAAATGTTTTCGCTTATGTAGCGTCCGTAGTAACCGCTTGACGTCACCATGACTGCCTCGCTCATATACGCAAGATTCGTGGTTTCCTAGTTACTAATCCACTAGACGCCAAATTATTAATCTAGATACGCCGACTAAATTGTCTAGCTTAACTCCTACTTATAATTAACACTTAATACTAGATAAGTTAGTTTGATAGATAATAGCGATTTAATACGCTACAGTAGACCGGTGGGTTCTCAGAAGTTGGGGGGGGGCGTTGAAGGGGAATCGCCGCATCTGGGCCCGCCGCACTAGCTTTGCGTCCCTGGACCTGTGCTAGACTTGGCCTATGCCATACAAGATCTAGGTCTTTGCTGGACTACGGGTCTACACTAAAACCGACCCTAGACTAAAACTAGGCCTTTAATTAATTATTACAGCTAGATCAATACTCTTCCTGTAATTTTATGATTCACCTACAAGTCCTACAGTATAGACAATGCTAAACTATAGCCTGAGTCACACGCTAAGGCCTGTAGCTAGCATTTAGGCCTAATAAAATCACGTGACTTAGGTTAGGCCTAGGCTGTCGCCATGGAGATATTCATAGTAGAGGATACAGTCCACTATCTGTTCGGTACTTAGCAACCCCGTTACCCTCTCCTCTCCTTGGTATCCTACAAGCCGGGTTCATGGGCGGAGAGCTAGGGAGGACAGAGGGATGGTCCCCCTCAATGGGTGTGGTGGGGGGACGGCCCATGCATTTGTCCCCCAATCGCAAAGTGTTAGGACATGTACGCTTCACGAACACACTGGTGAGGTTGTAACGTTAGCAGAAGAGATCTTCGAACAAACGACGTAGTGACTAAAAAAGGTCATCATTTATTTTGCCTGGGAAAAAGTATTTATGAAGAAATTCCGACGAAACGACTAAAAAAGGTCATCAACTTTTTTCATAGATGATGATGGCCTAGACGTTTCGGCCAGATGACTAAAAAGTCGTCAGAAATTTTTACCATCAAAAAGATGGAAAATTTCGTCGTCGACTCATCCATTCGTGCGCCCAAAATCTCGCGTCCCTCCTTCGGCCACTCGTTCGTCCCCCGCCCAAGTCTCCGCCCATGGCCGGGTTGGACCTTCGTCTTGTATTTCTGGGCAAACCCTTACCCGTGACTCACCTATGTTAGTAAATAAGCTCATGGCTTTCAAGACGCGCAGTCGGGATTTCGATAGGTATAATAATTATGTACGCATAAAAATTTATTTAATCAGGTTAATGCCACTGCACCAAATTTTGAAGGAACTTGCAAAAGCGCTGCCTGTGCTAATAGATAAATTATGATGTAAAACTTCAGGACCGTAGCAACCCTCTGAACATATTATGTCCGGGGCGGTGGGCCCCTTACAATGCAGAAACTGGATGGGATGTGACGTATGTAATTCTGTAACGTGCTTGTTCTAAGTAATTTCGTTTCGTAGTTATTATTAAGCTCTAAATCTGATATTATTTATTCTCTAAGAAAATTTCCTAGAATTGGCATCAAAGTGCCAGTACTGCACATCTGAAAACTCTGTTGCATTTGGCTCCTAGGACCCCTTACAATGCGTCCGAAAAAAAACTGATGATCTTTTTTTAGTCATCCGGGACCCAAATCTTCGGAAAATGTCAACAATTTCCAGTCGGATAAACTGATGATTTGTTTAAAGTCATTTGCTCCAAATTTCATGAAAAATGCATCTAAATACTTTGTCTGGGGTATACGTTGTATACCCGCGTATAGGATACCCTTGATTGCAGCCCTGGTTCATATAATGTCTAAATAGGCCTACAGTGTGCATGCATTCAGTATATAAGCTTACTGCTGCTGAAGTCTCTCTGACAGCGCTTTCGAACATGGATTGTGCAAGAGCGTCAATAAATGTCACTTTAATAGTTACACCTTACATTTTTGCCACTTTCATGGGCCCCCATCCAGGCCTTTCTTGCGGGCCCCATCCGTTCGGAGGGTACAGAGGGCGGTCGCTACGCCTCTGTAAAATTCTAATAAAACTAGATAGATTATAATTGCGAGCAGAAGGAAGCGAATGTAGGCTATGGGAAATGGACACGAGCAAAACATTTAATTTCAAATCGATACGAATTGGAATTAGACTAGCTGTTTGTCCAGAAAATCTCTTATCAAATTATCTAATTGATTGATTGAATTTCTTAACTAATTCTAGTCAATTAGAATTAAAGTTAGCTACTGGGATTAGTTGATCGATCAGATTAGTTAGAATTGGCTGCCTGTCCTATTGATTCAATTGGCGAATGAATAATATTTCTAGCAGACGGAAATCGGTTGTTGATCAGAAGTAGACCCAGGGCTTAAAGTGTGCCAGGACGGTCATGGACGGCGTCCTGGCACTTATTTTCGAGGCAGGACGCCGTCCTATGACTTATTTGGCCAGCACTGCCAGGACGGTCGTCCATGACTGCCAGGACGGCGTCCATGCAGTTCACAAATAGCTGGCAAACAAGAGCCTAAAATGGCTCTATTTGAGGTCGACACAGCTAAAAATGCGACGGTCGCTGGGGCTCCGCCCCAGACCCCGCTGTCTTAGCTTCTTAATCACCTAAACTTTTAACTGTTGTGTGTACGGTAAAGACAAAACCTTTATCTTTTTTTTAATCCTGGTAGCTTGCAACACTGAAAACGACTTATTCTTGAAGTTTTCGCGACTTTATTGTTCACAAATAGCTGGCAAACAAGAGTCTAAAATGGCTCCATTTGAGGTCGACACAGCTAAAAATGCGCCGGTCGCTGGGGCTCCGCCCCAGGCCCCGCTGGGGGAGCTTACGACGCTCCCCCAGACCCCTAGTCGGCATGGGCTTCGTGCCTTCGGCACTCGCAGCCTCGCGCCTTCGGCTCCGCCACTGATGACCAATTATACAATTCAGCGTCCTGGCACTTTTTTACACTTTAAGCACTGAGTAGACCAAGTTTCAAACGTCAGTGATTATTTGCGGAAACAGACCTATCGCTATCTTTTGTTGATATTGGACCTCGCCAACCTCGCCATTGTTTATTGGAAAGATTTTTGTTATCTATAGGGCCGAGCACAAAGGGATGAATCCCCAAAGGAGACTTCCATATTCTGCCTGCCTGCCTGCCTGCCTGCCTGTATGCCTGTCTGTCTGTCTGTATGTCTGTCTGTCTGTATGTCTGTCTGTCTGTCTGCAGGTCTGTCTGTCTGCCTGTCTGCAAGTCTGTCTGTCTGTGTGTCTGTCTGCCTGTCTGTCTATCTGTCTGTCTGTCTGTCAGTGTTTTTGTATTGCTCTTTCTTGACGTCCACTTTTCAGTTATTCTGACCATTATTTGATCTGCCTGTCTACCTGCCTGTCTGCCTGCCTGCCTGTCTGTCTGTCTGTCTGTATACATTTGTGTGTTTTTGTATTGCTCTTTCTTGACGTCCATTTGTCAGTTATTCTGTTTTCTGACCACTATTGATCTGTCTGTCTGTCTGTCTGTCTGTCTGCCAACCATTCGCCCTGTACAAACGGACTAGTCATACGTAATTAGACCGGTCTGGTGTTGTATCACAGGGCTACTGCAATTCGCGTCTGTCGAGTATTCTTGAGACTTGGTCCAAGTTTTCAACTACCATTGCATCGATGAGGCACTGAGTTCCAAGTTTCCAACACACCCACGCTCTCTGCCAATTGAGAACCTCTCCCCACCCCCTCCCGTCAAAGCTCTTAGACCTACACTGTTGCTCTATCGGCTAACACTTACTGTTCTCTCTCTCTATCTATCTTTCGATCAGTTGCTTACCGCAATCGAACGTAAACAGTAAGGTGGAGTGAAAAATTTTTTTCTTGAATTTCAAAATGCCTGGGTGCGGGAAAGTTGCATTATGATCTAAGAAGTTCATATGAATTTTTTTTAAATTTTATTCCTTCTTTAAGTGGCGCCCCAACGATATAATAAATTTGCTATTATTTGAAAAAAATCGAAATTTCTTGTTTTTCCTAGTAATGTTTGTCAACCTCTTAACCATATTGCAAAGCAAGTTTTTAACATGGAATAACGCTTTTAAAGAGAATACCTGCCTAAACTCTTTTTATTGTCATATTTAGGTGATTACAGACTGCTCATAAAAATCTACACCATACATTATTTTTGCCGAAATTTGTCTAATGCTTAAATAATTTATATTGCTATTTTCGAGCACTCTAAAATGCTTAAGTGTAAAAATGTGCCTACTTTCTCGAGCGTTTTAATCTATAACTTCAATTAAAATGTTTGTGATTGAAATAAAATTTGAATTTAAATGAAAACATAAATTTCAATTAAGATTTGTATTAAAATCTTTCAAAAAATTAATTTCTTGATATTATCTTATAAATGTTTTCTAAAAGTTACTCCGACTTCAAAGGAACCAAAGTTTGCAGCAAGTGGCAATCACAATCAGACTGCGAATAGCTGGTTTGTGGTTGAAGTCTTCGAAAGCGATTATAGGCCCAGCTCATCAAAATGTAGGCCTAATGGACAAGATAAAACTCTATCACTACAAGTATAAAAACTAACTTGCTCAAGCCATATAAATTGCGGAAATATGACCAGAAATACATATCTAACATTGAAGAATTTGCGAAGCAATCTGACATTCAGTTACTTGATATTGTGGCATGTAGGCCTATTAGTATATGGAGATAAATAATTGCACGTGTGCAAAAAGTACCAAAGTTCAAATGGCAAATAAGTGTCTTAAGTTTTCCTTCGCTCAAGTACAATCTGGTATTTTCAGTTATTTGGACTCAGAAATGTCAAGCCATAATAAGGAATCAGACACGTATCAAATTCTTCAACAGACAATCATCGCTGATAATTGTCAACAGTGTTAAACAACAAAGAATCGGAAGATGAACCAATTACAATTAACTCCAAACAATATAAAAGTGCACTAATACGTTCAGATTTAGGGCTGACCTTCTTTGGCTAGGGAATGATACATACAAAGTCATACATGGCATTTCTAATCGTTGTGCTGCTTTCTGGCAACAGCAGTTTTGTCAATTTTACAAGATGTTGGTGTTGTGCACAACATAGATTAATCTATGGCGATCTATAGGACAGGCCGATATTAGTAAAGTTCGAAGAGAATGGTTAAAAGTTCAAAAACGTCCACAGTGTAATTCCGTAAAACAACTATCTGGATTGTACCTCGATGTGCGTAAAGATAGGACCAGAGTGCAAATGAAAAATGGCAATAAATCGTGTTTTAAAATCATTCCTGAAGATCACATAGCACTTGTGCTTGAAACCATTTTACAATATCTGGGTCATGCTACTCAGGACTGAGAGTAGATCATCTAAAAATATTCATACAAATATCACCAAGCGTTTGTTAGATAATAAAATAGCAACAGTTACTGAGTTGCCATTGGTTGCGACTGAACTAATGGCAATACTGGTGCAGTTGGTGGGATCATGAGTCTTTTGGAAATACAACTTGTTAGACCACTACATTGGTTTAATTGAATGTTGAATGCCAATGAATAGACTCTGCGGCATCTAATTCAAAGGCTAACTGGTGGAACACAAGGTCCAACATTATTTTCAGTAAACATAGTCAATTCTCTAGGACACTGTGATTCATTATCTGAAACATTGCAACGCAATTGAGTTAGAGAACTGCCCAAATATGGAAGGAATCAAATTAAGTACCGATCAGCAACATTTGAACAATACAATTACTAAATTATGCAAAGCTGCATCATGTGGCATTTGTTCACCAGACATAGATCTCTACTTTCAAAAGCCAGCTCCTGTTAGCCACTGAAGGTGGTTGATAACAGCAAATCCCAAATAGAATTTTGAGACTATAGGAACGGAAAGTCCAAGTGATAATCTGTTAGTGTGAGAGTCTATACATCAGTCTGGCTTCCAAGCACCTGCGGAGGATGATAAAATAATCTAGATACTGCAACATAATTTACGAGACATTGTAGTTGAAGTTATTAAAGGAAATGGATATTTCGCCATGCAGAAAATATACTACTTGCAATGTTTGTTCAACGAAAGATCTCATATCCGTGAGCTAGAATGCAGACAAAATTCTTGCTGCAAGAGTTGAAAAAGCATCATTATCAAAAATCATGAAATTATTTCGAGTAGGCTTAGGACTAAGCTACTCTTACTCGACTTTCATCCTGAAGATATAGCCTATATTGACCAAGTCGAATGGCAAATAGCAGATCGATATGAGCCACCTCTCATGAAACATGTTGCAGACAAGGATGTAGCAAATTGTGTAAAATGTACATAAACTAAATCAGAGTTTTGCATAATTTTGACTTAAGAGAAACCTCTTAAATGAAAGTGTATTTTAGAATACAGAATATGATAGTTAATTCTCTCATCATTATGCAGCATTGCAACAATGGTTTGTTGTCCTAAGTTGCCCATGGCTAAAAGCACATTTTAACGAAAAATTGCAAATTTTGTCAAAAATTTTCGATTTTCTTTATAGTTGGGGCACCTCTTAACAAAGGAATTAGTTCAACATATTTTGCAAAACAACTAACCATATCAAAATGCAACTTTTGCACACCCAGGCATTTTTAATTTATGACATAAAATTTTTCACCATTGCATTCACTCCACCTTAGTAAACAGTCTACAGCCTATAGCTGGAGAGCAGGAATTATTGCCATAATAGGAGCCCAACAAATTAGCCTACATGAAGAAGATAGCAAGCAACACGTTCGCATATCGTTGACTATAGACATTAGAAAGGTAATACGTTTGTTCTCTGTGCTTTGCTGTTGTCTTGCTTAAGTTAAGAATATTCTTCAATTGACCATTTGCTATCCGTATTTTAGCGACTTTATTTTTGAATGCATGAAGAAAAATTGAACGAATGAATGAATAAAAAAAACTTAATTAATCCATAAATTAATCCATGAATTAATCCATGAATTAACCCATGAATTAATGCATGAAAAATTAATGCACTCGTTTGTTAGAATTAACATTTGAAGATCGGTTTTCATTCTCTTCGTCGAATTCTCCAACCGACGCTGCTTGCTAGCGCATAATATAAATATCTATAGATTTATAATTATATACATGTAGATGAGTGAACAAATTGACGAATGAACGAATAAAAGAATGAATAAATGAATATTATGATTACGATTACCAGTAACACCACTTACTAAGTGTTGTTACTGGTAATCGTAATCATAATCGTATACTCGTTTAGCTCCAGAGAAGGACTCCAGTATAGTCTGGAGTTTACGATTAGGCTACTTCACGATTAGCGATTACTATTACCTGACTTTAATGCATTAATGCATTTTGCAAATTTGTAATCACACTTATTTCTGTTGTCTAGTTCACAAGATACCTGAAGTAAATCTGCATATCGAGGCACTGCTTGCATCTGTCTTAAAACCGCATACCCACGCTCCTGAATAAGTTGGTGCCCTACCCTTGGTTTTCGAGTGGCACTTTAGAAGTTTGGAGATCAATGATTGCGGACACCATCGCAATATTCCAAGATGGATCGTCACAGGGATTGTGGTATCACGCTTGTCCAGGTTCCCTCAGATATTCAAGTTCACTGCTTGGGATTACCTTCAAGTCGTGAAAAAGTGGATCGACTCGCCTTGATCCCAATTCCCTCAGGCTCAGGGCAACTACAAGGACTCACACATTCCACCACGGAATCGAGGACTACATCGCCGGAAGAACCTGCAGATCAGTCTGGATGTCGAAGAGGCCATCTAGCGGGGCAGGCTACCGGTACAGAAGAAGGAGGTTCTCGGGGGAGGTTAGGTGGGAAGAGAAGAAGAAGAAGAAGAAGAGTGAGAAGGGATCTGGTTGGTAGAGGCCTGAGATGCTGTCCACGGTCCATGGTGGAACTGAGATGCCTCGAATCCGGATACTCTTCGATGGAAAGCGGGTTCCAGGTGGAAAACTGGGGACACGGAGGACCACCCAGGTGCCAGAGACCACCCAGCTGGACGGACGAAGAAACCGACGACAGTCTGTGGACATCCAAACGACACTTTCGGTAACTCAAAACGTTCACTCCGTAGATGAGAATCACGTGATCAACGCCAGCCACGTGATCAACGCCAGTCACGTGATTAACGCCAGTCACGTGATAAACGCGAGTCACGTGGTCTTAACGATTCCACCACCACGTGACCAGAACCACGAGAGCTGTGATGTCACTGAACGAAACTGCAGTCCATTGGAATCAGCGAAATCCATGTCAACTTTAACAACGTCGCTGTCATCAACTTCGCTGTCGACTGCCGCGGAGAGAATTAGTGATGATGAGGGTGGTACAGCAGTCGCAGACAATGCCAGTTGTCACCAGGATCCTGCTGCTACTGATGCTGCTGCAGATGCTGATGCTGCTGTGGCTGCTGCAGGTGTGGACAGCTGCCCCGTGGAGATGGCGGATGACGGACGAAGTGACCATGAAGCTGATAAAGTCGTCAAGAGTTTTCTGCCACAGATGCTTTTCTCCTGCATCGCTTTCTGGTTCTGTGGCTTCGTCTTTGGTTTTATCGGATTCGTTCTCGCTGGTAAAGGCATTCATTCTACTCTCATGCGCGGAGACCTGGGCGGAGACTTGGGGGATGGAAAGACGCGAGATTCCTTGACGGACGGACGGCTCTGAGTGTCGCCGAAAAATTTACATCTTTTACCGGGAAAAATTTATGACGGCCTTTTTTAGTCATCCGGCGAAATCTCGACGAAAATTTCCATTTTCAACGATTGGGGGGGGGACAAATGCATGGGCCGTCCCCCCAACATTTCCATTGGGGACCGTCCCTCCTGCCCCCCAGGTCTCCGCCCATGTCTACTCTAACCTATTCTGTATTAATATAATCTATTCAAAGAGAATTTAAATCTACACGCACCTACATGTATTATGAAACAGACTGCACTTAATTTTTATGTTGCTAACTGACATAGGCCTAGTTATTTGTTATAAGGACATGTGACATTATATTATGCGCTAGCGGAGAGAGCACCTCTGAGTAGATATCTGGTAGAGGCGCTAAAAAAATTCTCAAATTGAATGAAAAACTAATAAATAAACTAAGAGACGAATAGAAACGCATTATGCTAACCTTGATTGAGTAGGGTATCACGTGAAAGTGTCTTAATGTTGACACTTTGATTATAAGATGTCGGGGTGTGGAGGGGTGTGGCCAGTACTCTCCCGCGCCGTCTCGTCTGTCTACTATAAGTGTAGGTCAATGCACTCATCACAGCGGAGCATGAGCCCCGCATATGTTTTTTTAAGAGGGTCAGTTAAACTTTTCTAGCAAGACCTTGAAAAACGCAAAGCATGGAAATTAAGAACATGAGTCCTTTTCATGGACGTTTCTAAATATAAGTTTGTCAGTTTTACTTTTTCTGTCATAGGCTCCATTAGTTCTTCAGTTCGAAGCAATTTATTTTGTTAAGAACCAAAAGGTCGCAGTAAAAAAACAAGTGTAAATTTTCCAGGTGGTGCAAGTGCCCGTTCTTGCCCCGGGCGCCCATGTGGCTGAGTCGCCTGTGGCGCATGGTGGGTAAAATCTTTAACCAAATATCCTTGTATGTGCACAGTCTTAGCTTGACGGGCATGGGCGGAGTTTGGTTTCCGTTCTTGGAGGGGCTAACCTGTGAGTCTGCGCCTTCTTGGGGGGGGAGGGCTAAGCCCGGGAAAAGATACCGTTTACACGGTAAAGAAACTGAATCTGGGTCTTCTTGGGGGGGTGCTTAGCCCCCCTCCCCCAAACCCCTAATAAACTCCGCCCATGTTGACTGGCCTAGATTATTGTTTCTTGACACAACATGTGATGCTGACATTGACGAAGGTTAGGTTGACTCGTCTGGAGTGTGCAGATTGTGCTATGAATAATTTCTGATCAGCATATGAACTTCAGTTTTGAAGCAAATCCTCTACTGAACACTGGACTGCAGACTGTCTTGCAGTCCTATTCCAGTTAAACGACCTGGGGCCAAGGCGCTGCTTATCTTGATCATCCATATTTCACTGTAACGCACTCTGGTCTACTGCTACTATGTCTCTCTGTTTGTCTGCCTGTCTGTCTCTGTTTGTCTATCTGTCTCTGTCTGTCTGTCTGTCTGTCTGTCTGTCTGTTTCTCTTTCTATCCGACCTATCCGTGAGTAAATCATTCCTAGCAGGTTTCTAACTTGACCTATATGAGTACCGGTAATTAACTTGTGTCGTTTGTCGCCCTTAGCCTTGTCCCCGTCTTAGAATAGCTTTCAGCAGATTATATCCATTATCCACTCGCTGGTCCACAAATGACTTTCACGTGGATAGAATTGAGTCTTCATCTTCTATTTATAAACCACTTGACTTGTGTTGAAACCAACGACCTTATATAAATTATGCAACATCAACTAAAGAATTCACGGATCTGATGACGTAATTGGAATTCCCCGGAACCGAAAATAGACCAGACGTACCAAACATTGCATTCTAGACAGGCTAATATTGCATCTGAATGGCAATATTATTGCCCAGCGCACCAATAACAGATAACATGCCACAAGCATAATCAATAACTATTGATTAATAGACAGTGTTTTCGTATTCACTTAGATGTTGTTTGAGGCTAATTATATCGTTACGTGTGTTTCTTTTATTGAAGTTCGAAGTTTGTTGTTTTTAGTGGTCAGCTCAAAACAGTCGGAAAAGGGTTTCGGCAAGAGGTCCCGAAAGTTGACGATAGCTTCACTCGCACTACCCTTCCTCGGCATCGCCACCGGGGTTGCCATAGTCACCCTCGCTCTACTCTGGACGGTTGGGGTCTTTGACAAGTCGCCATCTTCGTTGCCTAGCAACGGAATCCTCGGGTAGACGCGGTAGTCATGACAACACGCAGGCTGGAATTTAAGCCGTGACTATCGAGAATATATCTATAGAGTATTTGAGAAAACCTAGTGAAGACAGTATACCCTTATAACGGTAGCCATGAGCACGAAACATATTCAGTCGTTATGACAACCGAGTTGAACATTACTATGACAACCGGGCTTTAAAAGTAACCATGACAACGTATTACGTACAGTAGTTACGACAACCGAGTTGAAACCGTATTTATATGTCAACTAGGCTTCTATGGTAACCATTAAGCATGAGAACATTAGCCATGACAACTAAGTAGATTAATATGAACCATAGAAACCGGATTTAGCTGGTAGCTATAGACACCCTGTAGTGAAATTCTGTCCGATATAGTTCTGACACTCGTCTATAGCTGAAACGGCAACGGCCTTAGGAACGGTAACTATGCGATACTAGTTACTATGACAACGACTCTGTAGCCTTGTTATCTAATTTTGAAGCCATTTGTTATCGCCAATATAAAGTATGAGATATCATGGTTACGGTTGTCATTGACATTACCGCCATTACTACTACCACTAACTACAACTACTGCTGATAATGATACTACGACTACTATACTACTACTACTAAGCTTACTAGCCTACTACTACTATTATTATAATGAATATTAATGTTATTTCGCCCAGGATATTATAAGCGCGTCATTCATTACACTACGCAACGTGATTTTTGTTCGTGGGCAATGACTGCCAATGAGTGTTATTTCCTGCCTACTTATATAATACCTTAAAGGTGCAGGAAATGGTTTTCCCTCTTTTTTCATACAGTACTTTGCTTTTGTGACCGGGACCATCATAATTTATCGAAATATACCCATTTCCACAAACCCAGCAAATTTACCTCTTTTTGTTCACTTAGCTTATAGACAGGAAAACACAGTAAAGGTTAGACGAAATGAATCTAAAGTAATATGTATCAACAACTGAGTGATGCAAATACTACCAAACGAAATTTTGAAATGCGTTACTTTTCAAGATTCACGGTTATAAAACTGTAAACCACTTTCGCGAAATAGCCCCCAAATGCGGTCTTCCATCATTGTTCTCATTTATACTTCTGGTAGCAACATTCAAAGTCTAGTACATCCTGGTGAAGGCGCATGTCTTGCTCCTCCGATTGTGCTCTCATGTTCTCCTTGAAGTTACCAAGGCGAGCATTAAGAATATCAACTTTGAGAGACATCCTGAAGCATATTTCCTTCAATATAGAGTCTCAAC
Organism: Lumbricus terrestris; assembly: GCA_949752735.1. Taxonomy (NCBI): domain Eukaryota; kingdom Metazoa; phylum Annelida; class Clitellata; order Crassiclitellata; family Lumbricidae; genus Lumbricus; species Lumbricus terrestris. Next base: position 46,270,856 of record OX457045.1, on the reverse strand, counting down.
GGGCTCTGCGTAGATTTCGGCCATGCTATATTGCCCGGAAGTTTCTAACCACTGGGGCAAAGCTGTTCCAAGCTGCGTTCTTCTTTCTTCGTAGTGAGCGTCTGGGGAATTCCTTGCACTCCAGGAATTTCTGTAGCTGTGGTCCGACGAAGACACCAGCTTTGACCTTTGCCTTGGACAGCTTAGTGAGGCAGCTTTGGATGTACCGTAGCCTACTAGAAAACTGCCGATTTCTTATCTACAGCCGTGACAAGTTAATTCATGAGGCCCAGTTTGGTGTGCAGTGGTGGTTTCAGCACTTCCTGTTTCCCTGCTGTTCCAAAGGTAAGAAGATAGCTGGGGAAACTTGGTAAAACCAAGTTGAGGACCCAGCAAGAGTGCTACCAGTTTGAAGTCTCCTAATACATCCCAGTCATACTCATCAAACTTCAAGGCGTCTAGCAAGGTTTTGACGCTGTTGTAGTCCTCTTGAGGTGCACCGAGTGGAACAGAGGAAGAGACGGATAGCCTACTTATATCGAGCAGCAAGGCTTTGAGGTTCATCTAGATGAACTGTCAACGATGAGACGCCATTCGTTCGTGTTCCAGTCGATAACAGTAATTGCCTCGAAAATACCGGTCAATTATTGTGATCCAATGTCTTCCTTTTTCTCTATCTCTCATTCTGACATCGTGTGTTCGTCTGAAGACGACTGCATGTACTATTCATATTTCTGGAAGGTTCTAGAGCATTCTAGAATATTCTCGAAAGTTCTCGAAAGTTCTCGAAAGTTGTACAGCTACTTCAAGTTTACTCAACACTGAATTCCTATTGAATCCTCCGAAAAAGTAGTCAACATTTCGTTACATCAATCTCCTGGTCGCAAAAGCAAAGATATTGAGGGAATAATAATTGCCTTTTTTCTGTACATTTATGGCAGGAGCAACTATAGGAAATAACACTTAATACCCAAGAAAAATAAATAGAAAAATAGCTTAGCGAAGTGTTGTAGTCATGATCCCTCAATCGCCTTTTTCAGTTGAGGTTTAGTTTTTTCTTAGATTTTTGATCTGGTATTCATAAGGTCTTCGTGGTTTTCGACCAAAGTCTGAACCACCGATGGGTCAGCCAAGGTCGAAATGTCTCCCAACTCCTTCGGATTGTTGGATGCGATCTTGCGCAGGATTCGCCGCATTATCTTTCCGGATCTGGTCTTCGGAAGGCCAGGAACAATCTGAAGAACAAACGCTCTTTAATGTCATCAGGTTAGAGAATAAAAGGAAATGTGATTGTAGCAAACCTATAGAAGTGTAAGAAAATGTAGGGTCTACCGACTTCTTTAGCCCAAGATTTATAATCTCGTAGCAAGGATCATGTTAGCTTTATAATGTCAGTAGGCTAGATATAAGAAATTCAGAAAATTGTTTAACGAGTAATTTATGTGTAAGCTTATATTATAAAATTCCTTGATCTAAAGAACTGCAACCTGTTAGGCAGTTGTTGATGTAAGATAACTGCCAAAGTAAGATAACTGCCAAAGTAAGATAACTGCCAAAGTAAGGTATCTGCCAAAGTAAGATAACTGCCAAAGTAAGATAACTGTCAAAGTAATGTATCTGCCAAAGTAAGACAACAGAGTACTGCCAAAGTAAGATAACTGTCAAAGTAAGATAACAGCCAAAGTAAGATAACTGCCAAAGTAAGGTATCCTGCCAAGGTTGCATAGGCCACAAGCCAATGTAAGGCAACTGCTGCATGTTAGCCGTATGTAGGCTACGCTATAGACACAACGCTCGTGAATAAGTTGGTGCCCGGCGCTTGGCTTTCGAGTGACGCTTTGGAAATGTGTATTACAAGAGATGTTCTCGTTCATGATACCTGAAGCAATTCTGGTACAGCGTATGACGCAATTCCTTCCTTGACCAAAGTTCGAAGTTCTCGACTCATCTGTTCTGTTGTTCCAAACGGCGCGTTCTCTTTCAGCACAACAAAGGCGTAGATTCCTAAGCAACACAAGGTAGGCCCTAATTATTGGTCTACGTGTTATGTAATCTACTCTAAGCACTTTGATAGAGCATTCGAGCTGTAATCGTAATGACCAAGACAATTAAATCATCGTCGATCCTAAAGTGAAATCAAAATTCAAATAAAAGTTCATTCGAGAAGGCAAGTAGAACTTCAACTTTAGTAGAAGTCCAAGCGAGAGAAATAAGAAGCCAGGCTTTTGGAGATACCGCGTTCCATTCTTCAAGGCCTGTCTGTCTGTCTGTCTGTATGTCTGTCTATATATCTGTATATCTGTATACCTGTATATTAAGGTGGAGTGAATGCAATGGTGAAAAATTTTATGTCATAAATTAAAAATGCCTGGGTGTGCAAAAGTTGCATTTTGATATGGTTAGTTGTTTTGCAAAATATGTTGAACTAATTCCTTTGTTAAGAGGTGCCCCAACTATAAAGAAAATCGAAAATTTTTGACAAAATTTGCAATTTTTCGTTAAAATGTGCTTTTAGCCATGGGCAACTTAGGACAACAAACCATTGTTGCAATGCTGCATAATGATGAGAGAATTAACTATCATATTCTGTATTCTAAAATACACTTTCATTTAAGAGGTTTCTCTTAAGTCAAAATTATGCAAAACTCTGATTTAGTTTATGTACATTTTACACAATTTGCTACATCCTTGTCTGCAACATGTTTCATGAGAGGTGGCTCATATCGATCTGCTATTTGCCATTCGACTTGGTCAATATAGGCTATATCTTCAGGATGAAAGTCGAGTAAGAGTAGCTTAGTCCTAAGCCTACTCGAAATAATTTCATGATTTTTGATAATGATGCTTTTTCAACTCTTGCAGCAAGAATTTTGTCTGCATTCTAGCTCACGGATATGAGATCTTTCGTTGAACAAACATTGCAAGTAGTATATTTTCTGCATGGCGAAATATCCATTTCCTTTAATAACTTCAACTACAATGTCTCGTAAATTATGTTGCAGTATCTAGATTATTTTATCATCCTCCGCAGGTGCTTGGAAGCCAGACTGATGTATAGACTCTCACACTAACAGATTATCACTTGGACTTTCCGTTCCTATAGTCTCAAAATTCTATTTGGGATTTGCTGTTATCAACCACCTTCAGTGGCTAACAGGAGCTGGCTTTTGAAAGTAGAGATCTATGTCTGGTGAACAAATGCCACATGATGCAGCTTTGCATAATTTAGTAATTGTATTGTTCAAATGTTGCTGATCGGTACTTAATTTGATTCCTTCCATATTTGGGCAGTTCTCTAACTCAATTGCGTTGCAATGTTTCAGATAATGAATCACAGTGTCCTAGAGAATTGACTATGTTTACTGAAAATAATGTTGGACCTTGTGTTCCACCAGTTAGCCTTTGAATTAGATGCCGCAGAGTCTATTCATTGGCATTCAACATTCAATTAAACCAATGTAGTGGTCTAACAAGTTGTATTTCCAAAAGACTCATGATCCCACCAACTGCACCAGTATTGCCATTAGTTCAGTCGCAACCAATGGCAACTAAATCTTCAGTAACTGTTGCTATTTTATTATCTAACAAACGCTTGGTGATATTTGTATGAATATTTTTAGATGATCTACTCTCAGTCCTGAGTAGCATGACCCAGATATTGTAAAATGGTTTCAAGCACAAGTGCTATGTGATCTTCAGGAATGATTTTAAAACACGATTTATTGCCATTTTTCATTTGCACTCTGGTCCTATCTTTACGCACATCGAGGTACAATCCAGATAGTTGTTTTACGGAATTACACTGTGGACGTTTTTGAACTTTTAACCATTCTCTTCGAACTTTACTAATATCGGCCTGTCCTATAGATCGCCATAGATTAATCTATGTTGTGCACAACACCAACATCTTGTAAAATTGACAAAACTGCTGTTGCCAGAAAGCAGCACAACGATTAGAAATGCCATGTATGACTTTGTATGTATCATTCCCTAGCCAAAGAAGGTCAGCCCTAAATCTGAACGTATTAGTGCACTTTTATATTGTTTGGAGTTAATTGTAATTGGTTCATCTTCCGATTCTTTGTTGTTTAACACTGTTGACAATTATCAGCGATGATTGTCTGTTGAAGAATTTGATACGTGTCTGATTCCTTATTATGGCTTGACATTTCTGAGTCCAAATAACTGAAAATACCAGATTGTACTTGAGCGAAGGAAAACTTAAGACACTTATTTGCCATTTGAACTTTGGTACTTTTTGCACACGTGCAATTATTTATCTCCATATACTAATAGGCCTACATGCCACAATATCAAGTAACTGAATGTCAGATTGCTTCGCAAATTCTTCAATGTTAGATATGTATTTCTGGTCATATTTCCGCAATTTATATGGCTTGAGCAAGTTAGTTTTTATACTTGTAGTGATAGAGTTTTATCTTGTCCATTAGGCCTACATTTTGATGAGCTGGGCCTATAATCGCTTTCGAAGACTTCAACCACAAACCAGCTATTCGCAGTCTGATTGTGATTGCCACTTGCTGCAAACTTTGGTTCCTTTGAAGTCGGAGTAACTTTTAGAAAACATTTATAAGATAATATCAAGAAATTAATTTTTTGAAAGATTTTAATACAAATCTTAATTGAAATTTATGTTTTCATTTAAATTCAAATTTTATTTCAATCACAAACATTTTAATTGAAGTTATAGATTAAAACGCTCGAGAAAGTAGGCACATTTTTACACTTAAGCATTTTAGAGTGCTCGAAAATAGCAATATAAATTATTTAAGCATTAGACAAATTTCGGCAAAAATAATGTATGGTGTAGATTTTTATGACCAGTCTGTAATCACCTAAATATGACAATAAAAAGAGTTTAGGCAGGTATTCTCTTTAAAAGCGTTATTCCATGTTAAAAACTTGCTTTGCAATATGGTTAAGAGGTTGACAAACATTACTAGGAAAAACAAGAAATTTCGATTTTTTTCAAATAATAGCAAATTTATTATATCGTTGGGGCGCCACTTAAAGAAGGAATAAAATTTAAAAAAAATTCATATGAACTTCTTAGATCATAATGCAACTTTCCCGCACCCAGGCATTTTGAAATTCAAGAAAAAAATTTTCACTCCACCTTACTGTATATCTGTCTGTCCCTCTGTCTGGTCTGCATGTCTGTCTGTCTCTTCTGTTTCTATCTGGCTTCCGCGTAACGCGATTTCCAATAATTTTGTAGCCAATATCGAAGCTAAAGCACCTTGTGAATCGTCAAAGTGCACTGCATGTGTATATTAATTCTTCTCATACATGCAATGCACATACATAGTTACATACATATATATAGGTTACACACACACACACACACACACACACACAAATACAGAACTGACCTTCTCCTTTGATTTTGTGTGGAAACCCAACGACTGCGCTCTCAGCCACAAACTGATGCTTATCCTGTCAACGAAAAGAAATTATTCGTAGTTGTACTTAATATACTTTTTCAGTCCAGAATCAAAACATAAGTTGATATATATATATATATATATATATATATATATATATATATATATATATATATATATATATATATATATATATATATATATATATAGCTGTCTTTCACACGCCACTGGAAAATCAAGCGGTCTCGTCTTCTGGCCAACAACTCAACGACTCAACGTATACCTCGAGATGAATAAATGCGCAGGATACTGTGGTTGTAGGCAATAATAAAAAGAGGGAAAGAAGCTGGAAAAGAAACTCAGCACATATACGAGATTTTCTCGACAATGCAGATCTGGGATCAGAAGCAACAGGCGATGATCGCTCGACTGTATACTTGTAGGTGTAATATTTTCCATTGTTCAATAACATCAATTTTATGTCTGATTAACGTCGTTTTAAAACGTCGATTCTGTCGCAGCATGCCGTGGCAGTTCAACGCCGCTCTTCTCCTTTATCCAACATTTGGACTGGCACTGACAAAGTGCGATCAGCGGCGGAGTTGACGACCAAATTATTGTCACCACCTTCCATGCAGCATGGGTTGGCAATGGTCTAAAGGCGTATAATGTGACTTGATTTTCTTATCCTCGGCATATGAGGATGGTGGGCTTCCAGTCCTCTCCCTCACCGTCTCATCTTTCCACCGACGACAGTATACGGTCGGTGTACTCATCACATCTGAGATTATTACATTACATCTCGGAATGTCATGGTCTTGAGTTCCCTATATCCACTGTGGTGGTCAGTGTCTAGCGGTCAGTGGATGGTTGGTTGACCACTCACCAGAACATCCTCGATCTCGGCCGTTCCCAACCGGTGACCACTGACGTTGATGACGTCATCGGTTCGTCCGGTGATCTTGTAGAACCTTCCGTCGATCCTCTGAGAACCATCACCGCTGAAGAAATAACCTGGCGACCAATATATTAAATACTTGTAAAGTCTTGTATATATCATAATACAGTATACATGTACATACATACACAATTATATATATATAACATTATATATAATATTATATTATATAATTATGATATAGATGATAAATAATTTACGTAATTGACTATAAATCAAAGCAATAATCAAATAATATTATATATAATTAATTATATATAATATTATATTTATAATATTATATATAATATAGATGATAAACAACTTAATCAATTGACAATAGATCAGCGTAATAATCAAATGGAATTGATGTAGCTCCACAGCTTTTCTCAATTCGCCCATGCAGGACACATATTCAACGGAGCCCGAAAAGCATTTAAAATAATATCTATAACAAACATGTATAATTGTCTCCTGTGCATTGTATAATCGTTTAACTCTCAATCAAAGCGAATTACTGCAGCTGAAGACAGGCCAGAATGGCATCATGTAGCGCATTTGTTTTTGTATCTAGACCGACCTGGGAACGATCTGAAGTACGTATCAACGTATCTCTTGTGGTCGTTGTAGATCGTTCGACAAACTCCTGGCCAGAGGTTCCGAATGCAGAGAGTACCAAACATTTCGCGACCAATCAGCAACATTCCCTTACCAAACAGTGACAACGGTGGCATAAACATTAAACAATGCCAACAGCATTGGTGACAACAGCAACAATTACATGGCCCTCTAATGTGGAATGCGATTGTCAGCTCTCAATTTCAGTAATGAAACATCCTCATCGTCTTCATCATCATCATCATCATCATCATCATCGTCCTCATCATCATCATCATCATCATCATCATCATCATCATCATCATCATCATCATCATCATCATCATCATCATCATCATCATCATCACCACCACCACCACCACCACCATCATCAACAACATCAACATCACCATCACCATCACCATCACCATCATCATCATCATCATCATCATCATCATCATCATCATCATCATCATCATCCTCATCAACAACAGCAACAACAACATCAACATCGATAGTAGTCATGTAATCGGTCAATATTATTCAAATTAACCGTTATACCAATGACACGAAGGTAAGCGATTGGCTACATACACAGACAGATACAGATACAAAGACAGACGCAAAGATACAGAGGCATAGCTGGATGGAGATAGGGAGAGACATATAATTATCGTACTTTGTCGTTGAGTAGTACAGGATCGATGCCGTACATCGGTCGCATTGGCATCGCAGGATGGATTTCAGCGTCAGGATGAGACGGACGAGGACTGATGAGAATGCCACCAGTCTCTACATGTGATATCAAAGAATCATCGTCATCAACATCATCATCGTCGTCGTCACCGTCATCATCATTATCATAACTCAGTTTCTCACAGCATGTCAACCTAGTAACGCGAAGCTGCTATTACCAGCTCCGCCAGTTGCGTGTTGTCATACGGTCCCTATCATTCTCATGATGCCGCTGTGGTCCTTGTCCACGCTTTCGTGACTAGCAGAATTGATCATTGCCGCACAATTCTTGCTGGTCACCCATCTAGCTTAATAGGGCGTCTTGACCGTGTCATGCGCTCTGCTGATCGGCTTATTGGTCAAATTCCAAAATTTGCACCGATTTCTGCTTACATGCGTGATATTTTGCACTGGCTTCCAGTCTCGCAGCGCATCTCGTACAGAATAGCAGCACTTGTTTGGCGGTGCCTCACTGGTAGTGCTCCGTCCTACTTATCTGATCTGTGTCTCCCTGTCTCTGACATAGCCTCCCGTCGAGCTTTACGCTCTTCAGAAATTGGGGAGCTGCTGGTCCCTCGAATCCGCTCTGCTACCAGATAGCGTCGAGCCTTCTCGGTTGTTGGCCCGTCCACATGACTATGGGCTCCCGCTTGCACTACGCTTAATACCTCGGAATAATTTGCCTGCTTTCTACCAGTTGCACAAGACCTATCTTTTTAGCTGTGGCTGGGCTAGGAGCGCCTCTGAGTAGGCTTCTTGAAGGGGCGCTATATATAAGTTTTCGGAATGAATGAATGAATGAATAATCAAAGACCGTTCCTTTAAACTCACAAAGAATATCGTATTAGAGCATAGTATCAATAATTGAATAAATTCAAATAGAATAAAATAAAATAGAATAAAATGGAATAGAATAGGGAATAGAGATCTTACCAGACTGCCACCATGTGTCGACAATAGGACATCGTTCTTCACCGACGACACGGTAATACCACATCCATGCTTCATGGTTGATTGGCTCACCCACTGAAGCGCATCACCAACATCGATCAACATCGATGAAATGATTAACGCAACAAAATGTCATACCTCTTCATGCCAAAAGGGAAGATCCCGCTAAGTAGGGCCCTAAGTAAATGATTATTCATAGCAAAGATGATGTGTAAGTGACCGTCGAGAAAGTGGTCGTCAATTTTGTCGTCAATTTAGTCGACTATTTAGTCGTCAATTTAGTCGTCTATTTAGTCATCAATTTAGTCATCAATTTAGTCGCCTATTTAGTCGTCTATTTAGTCGGCAATTTAGTCGTCTATTTAGTCGCCTATTTAGTCGTCTATTTAGTCGTCTATTTAGTCGCCAATTTAGTCGCCTATTTAGTCGTTAATTTAGTTGTCAATTTAGTCGTAAATTAGTGGTCAATTTAGCCGTCAATTTAGTCTGTCAATTTAGTCGTAAATTAGTCGGCAATTTAGTCGGCAAATTAGTCGTCTATTTAGTCGCCAATTTAGTCGCCTATTTAGTCGTTAATTTAGTCGTCAATTAGTCGTCCATTACCGTAGTCGTCAACGCAGTTGTCTGATAAGTCGGCAATTTAGTCGTCTATTTAGTCGTCAATTTAGTCGGCAATTTAGTCGGCAATTTAGTCGGCAATTTAGTCGTCAATTAGTCGTCAATTAGTCGTCAACGTAGTCGTCTGTTAAGTCGTCAATTTAGTCCCTATCTAGTCGTCAATTTAGTCGTGTATTTAGTCGTCAATTTAGTCGTATATTTAGTCGCCAATTTAGTCGTCAATTTAGTCCTCTATTTAGTCGTCAATCTAGTCGTCAATATAGTCGTCAATTTAGTCGTCAACATAGTCGTCAATTTCGTCGTCAATATAGTCGTCAATTTCGTCGTCAACATAGTCGTCAATTTAGTCGTCAATATAGTCGTCAATTTAGTCGTCAATATAGTCGTCAATTTAGTCGTCAATATAGTCGTCAATTTAGTCGTCATTTTAGTCGTCAATATAGTCGTCAATTTAGTCGTCAATTTTGTCGTCTATTTAGTCGTCAATTTAGTCGTCAATATATATTCGTCAATTTAGTCGTCAATTTTGTCGTCTATTTAGTCGTCAATATAGTCGTCAATTTAGTCGTCAATATAGTCGTCAATTTAGTCGTCAATATAGTCGTCAATTTAGTCGTCAATTTAGTCGTTTGTTTAGCCGTCAATTTTGTCGGCTACTCAATCGTCATTTTAGTCGTCAATTTAGCGACTATATCATCATCGTCTTCATCGCAGTCGTCAGCAGCAGCAACAGTATCTCATCATCGTCATCATCATTATAAGACCTGAACGAGTCATCCGCAATCTTCAACTCTAAAGGTCCTCTGAGCATCGATGAATCAATGATAGTTGTACGACAGACCTGGACTGCCACCGAATATAGCGTATACCTGTAAACCCAGCAGTCCTTGTCTGATAAGAATTATACTGACCGCTGCCGAGAGTCTTCAGTGATGATCGATCGTATTTTCGGACGTACGAATTATCGTATCGAAGCAGGAGACGGAGGGCAGTTGGTGCACCGTAGAACTGGTTGATACGAAGTCGCTCCACCGTTTCCCAATAGCAACCTACACAGCACACAACGATATATTATGTAACCCACGTCCTTCTATAGCGACATCTAGAACGCTCGTTCCATGCGACTCTGCGAGACAGCGTGCGAATTCAGACTGGGGAACTTAAAATGGCGTGGATCAGTGTTTAAACTTCTTCCACGTACCCTACTTGGGAGCTGGAATCAGGTTCGGAGGTGTGGAGAACGGCAGACAACTTTTTTCTGATGACCTTTTTTAATATTTGCTCCAAATTTTCAGGGAAAAAACATATGAATTTCCGTATTTTATAATCAGGTCACCTTTTATACATCCTGCCCACATTTTTATGGCGGGAAAAAATGCTACATGAACCATATCCGGGGTGGGGAATGGTATATAAATGCATGTGAACCCACACCTCAAGATTTTTCTCAGGGAAAAGTTAGTTCCTGGGGAACTCCTCGCCCCCTCGAGTCGTCTAGATTAGCCTAACCATAAACACTGGGCGTGGAGTAGACCTAAAATGCAAATGGGGTCGTGCTATAGTGCTACGATGGATAGATGGATAGATGGATAGATGGATAGATGGATAGATGGATAGATGTATAGATGGATAGATGGATAGATGGTTGGATGGACGGGCGGACGAACGGTTTACATCCATTTATTCATCCAACCATAAATGGATGGATGGAATGATGGATGGACATATGAATGGAAAGATGAATAGCACACAGACAGATAGACAGACAGACAGACAGACAGACGGAAGGACAGATAGCGATACAGCTTAAAGAGGAGGTTACCAGGATCAGGGTACGTAGGTACACTCTCGAACAGAACGGACGTGGCTCCGTTGCACAGAGGTCCATAGACTCCGTAGCTGTGTCCTGTGATCCATCCGACATCCGCCATACATCCGAAGACGTCCCCAGGTCTGTAGTCGAAGACAGTCTGATGGGTGAAGGCCGCGAACAGTAGGTACCCTGCCTGAGTGTGGACCAGCCCTTTTGGCTTGCCTGTGCTGCCCGATGTGTAGAGGAGGAACAGCGGGTCCTCGCTGTCCATCACTTCGAAAGGACATTCTGTCGGTTGCTGGGCCAACTCCTGTGTTTAAGACCAGTCATATATAATTATTATAAAAGAATTGGATGTAGGCTAAAGTTATCAGTTGCCGTTACCGAGAGTAAGCACGAAACGTAGGAAATTAGGAATTGAGAATGAGAATAGAACGAGAGTGAACATACACTACGGTGGAAGAAGATATGAGTAGAATTAGGAATTATTATTTTCATTCTGAAAATAATAATTCCTAATTCTACTCATATCGCCACGTCATATCTACTCATATCGCCACTGAATGAACGAACGAACGAATTTAAATCAATCAATCAGTGACCTTTTCCAGTGGTATATCGATCTTTCCCATCGGAACCTCTGCTCCAGTTCTCCTGGACACAAAGACTCTCTTGACCGTCGGACATTTCGCCACCGCTCCATCCACCACCTTCTTCAGCTCGATGACCTTACCGCCTCGGACACCCTGGTCAGTCGTTATGACCGTTTCCGCCGACGCTGTAAGTTCACTCAAACAGCTTACGGGTTCGTAGAAATTGTTAACAGGTTTACATAAACAGACTGTATATTTATAAAAACAGCTAATAGGTTGACATAGAAGTTCGTATTTTACATAAGCAGTTCAAATGTCTATACAAACTGTTAACAGATTTAGGCTACATAAACATTGATTAAACACGATTAGATTTGTGCAAACAGCTTGTTGGCTGAAGTAGGGCCCACATGTAAATAGTGTGCATAATAATTACATGCGCAGATTACAGATCTATGCAAACCGGTTTCACAGGTTTACATAAACAGTTTACTGTTTACATGTTCATGTAAGCAGTTTACAGGTTTTTGCAATCAGGTTTGGCAGGTCTACATAAATAGATAGTAGATTGCATTTATAAATAGTTTTGATACTAAAGAATTTCTACGCAATATGGCACTGAGAAATTTCCTTCTAGAAATCTATGTAAGCAAAACCCCTGCTCTTATAGTTTCCTGCCTTGAATTTGTCGAACCCTTGTTGAAAAATTCAAACTTGACCACTGTGTTTGAGTGTTGACCCCCCTCCTGCAAAAATATCTTCGGGTACCCACATATCACAGAGGAAGGCTTACCGTCCTGTATTCTGGATGCGAGAGCCTCGGAACTGAATCCAGCGAAGACAACGCTATGAACGGCTCCAATGCGAGCACATGCCAACATGGCGGCAACGACCATTGGAGTGACTGGCATGTAGATGACGACCCGGTCACCCCTGCATACACCGTGGCTCTTCAGGGTGTTGGCCATACGGTTCATCAACTCATATAAATCTCTATAAGATAAAATTAGACCGAAAAGGTTTTTTCCATACATGGTAAATTGTGAGCCCCTATGTGAAGTAACCTTGAAGAGGCGCTATATAAATCGAATGAACGAACGAAACGACGAATGAATTAGTGAATACATGAATGAATGAACGAACGAACAAACGAATGAACGAACGAACGAATGAATGAACGAGCGAATGAACGTGCAAATGAAAGTACGAATAGACTAACCGATGAATAAATGAATGAATGAATTAATTACTAAATCAATTGATTAATGTAGGCTATTGCATTTAGCATCATTGATGAACCACCAATTGAAAAGTTCGCTTACTTATACGTGATGTATTCCTGTGTTCCTGGTTCATCCTTTTCCCAGATCAAAGCCACGCGATCGGGATGAACTTGGACATGTCGATCAACGCAATTATCTTCACACCACAAAAACAACATGGTTTAGGCTAATTGTCAACTTAATTGAACTGGTAAGAATCGTGCACATAGGGGCAGAGGGCACTTGCCCGAACTCTGTTACGTTTGTACACCTAGGCTACCTATTTTTAAGCTACTACCACGTGATTTTTTAACCAGTTTCTTCGCACTAAAGTATTGATAAAACTAATGAGACTACACTAATGAAACTCAGAAATTTAGGCCTACATTTAGAAACCTCTCTGTCTGAAAAATAACCATGTTCACACTTTCCTGCTTTGCATTCTCAAGCTCTTGCCAACCATTTTGAGCCCGAAACCACTATGCTTTGTATCCTACCTTCCCTAGAAAGTAGGCTGTATGCGGGCGCTCATGAAAGCAATTTAAGACTTAGTTCAGTATACGTGCAACTACGATAATTTCTTCACGTGTGTGGCATCTAATAGATAATTAGGCCTATTATTCTTTCCGATATTAAGTAAACAGAAACTATGGCCACTACCTGAGAATCGATGATTTTGTTTTCATCCTGTCACACAGGCAAATTAAAGTTTTTATTCGCTCATCTTATTTTTCAATTATGTAGCCCCCGTAAGGGCGTTCAGAAATTGCGCTTGCCGCCCATATTTCAGAGCGACAGCGCGGGGTATTGGGTATAGTTTTCAACTAGCAATAACCACGCCTCGGATGAACCTCATCGGCTATAGTACTGCCACTGCGCAAAGCTAAAGACAAAGAAAATGAAATGTATGGGTTTAACGACTCTTTTCCATTACGAAGATGATATCAGCGTCGACTCCACGTTTATATTGCGACCGAGCAACCCGCAGTATGTAAAGATCCGACCGGGGAATCGAACCCGCGTCGCCGGCGCGGCGAGCGGGCTACAACCCACTCGGCCACCCAGGATCCTCGCTAAAGACAAAGGCCGACCAATCGGTATAAGTCATTTCAAATGACCCAACATTAGTGGTGTTCTAGGCAGCCATTTTGTAAAGTGATAGCAGGCCACCTTGTTTGTGGAATTCATTAACATTTTTATAAACATGCCTTGCGCCTATATTGATTGCATCAAACTATCTGAATAAAGTACGAAATATTTGATATTTAAAGCTTTACGAAGGTTAATCCTAAAAGTAAGCTCGAACATAATGTTGTACTAAACGCATTCGCTAGGCGGCGCTAGGATCTATCCTGACTACCAGCGAGTTTTCAGGCGATCATCATGCATTCATCCATCCCTCCATCTACACCAGTCGTGGCTCTAGGAGGGCTAGGGGGATAAGCCACCCCCCCATGAAAGGCTAAGCCCCCCCTAAAAAAAGGTCCATCCGGTTTTTTGACATGTAAAAGTGAAATATTTCCACGATAAAAATTAAACACACACACAGAGATTTCGGTCGGATGACTAAAAAAGGCCATCAGAAATTTTGTCGGATGAAAATGGAAGATTTCTTCCGCAAGGCTTCAGCCACCCCACTCCCCCACCCTCAAACTGAAATCCACTGATCTACGCATGCCTGCAACAATTACAGTTACGATTACGATTTATTTGTTTATTCGTCGTTACCTGTGACGTTCAGTTTTCCGTTGATAAACCAAGCTGCCCTTCCTTCGATGATGTCGCAGTCCTGGACCATGTCGAAGTCCTTGACCCAACGCAGCCTTGACCTTGCCAGTCGACCCCAGAACCTGTCAGGGTCCTCGATGCTGAGGCGGTAGAGATCCTCGTGACCGGAAATGCTTGGATCGTTTTCGAACTCCGGAATTGGAGCGGAGAACTTGAACCGACCGCCCCTCATCGGGGTGTGGGATGAGCTGGGCCACGGGGCCAGGGACGAGGACGCGTAGTGGGATCGAACCCACGAACTGAGGGTGGGAGGAGGTCGCCTCACCGCACCACGGATGACGGTTCCTAGTGCGCCTGCCATTGGATTTCCCCAATTATTATGTGGCCTACACAAAAAAATAGATATGGCCTACAGACGCATTGATGCAACGATTTAAGATTTAATTGCAATTAGTAGCCTATATATATATATATATATATATATATATATATATATATATATATATATATTCGTTTTAATGAGAAAAGACAATCTGACAATAACGCAGAAATGTTAACATAAGAGATAATGAATAATTAAAGTTAAAAGTTTCAATTAGTTAGTCTTTAAGTAAGCTGGTAAATATTTTTATATAGGCCTAATGATCTTGGTATAAATTGAGAATTGTCATTTAGTGGGAGAGTATAGTGTTGTGTGCATGCTCTAGGTCTTAGTTGGTGAGAGGAGAGGGGTCGGAGAGGAGGAGTTGGTGAAGTACATGTTTGGGGTTGTGTATAATGGAGAAAAGGAGTTTTGCATCAGCTAGGCTATATGTTGGCAAGTTCGGAGACAGTTGGGAAGGTTTGCTCTAAGTACATAGGCGGAGACCTGGGCCGAGAATTGGGGGGGGACGGAAAGACGCGAAATTTTCCGAAGAATTTCTGACGACCGGCGAAATCTCTGAAAAAAAGTTACTTTCGCCGCCAAAAAAGTTGATGACCTTTTTTTTAGTCATCCGGCCAAATCTCGACCAAATTTTCTATTTTCGCCGCCAAAAAAGTCTTGACGCTCAAAGATTGGGAGGGGACAAATGCATGGGCCGTCCCCCCCAACACTTTCATTGGGGGGGACCGTCCCCCTGTCCCCCCCTAGGTCTCCGCCACTGTCTAAGTAACCTAGGCGTTTTGCTCTTTTTAGGAGTTTTTCTAGGCGTTCTCTGTCAGAGGCCAGGGTGAGGCCCCACCAGGATGGGGAGGCATAAAGTAGTTTAGCAACAGTTGTGGCTTTGGTAACATTATGGATGGATGAGGATCGAGGAGAGGCCATGTGTTTTGAGCTTTCTGATGGCATAGAGAGAGGAGGAGCAGGTAGCTGTAAGTGGCGCTTTAGAAACTTCGAATTTACGATTACGATTAGCCTACCATTAGACCTGATCGGTGATAATATAAAAGATCGACTCTAGCCTACCTTAGGTTATGTCGTTTACTGCAGGCCTACATGTCACTGTCAACACGACTCTGAACAACATTGAATAGCTAAGAAATAGCTAAGAAAACTAGGTCTAGGCCTAGAACAGCTGCTCCTACTGTGACTAGGCCTATGCGTTAATTTAGCTCATCAGATGTCATTGCTCTGAGGTTGTCCAATGTCCATAAAGGAAGCATTCAAGCGTTCGATCAGTACCCGACACCCACCTTAGTAGCTGTTCCACACCTCTGATCATACGGTACCTCGACCCGGACCACCATGGACTACTCTTACGGACAACCCTTTTGACTCAACGCATTTGATCCTGATCCTATGGTAACTCGACCCGGACCACCACGGACTACTCTCACGGACAACCCTCCTAACACAACGCAGCGCTCGTGAATAAGCCGGTGCCCCGCGCTTGGCTTTCCAGTGGCGCTTTAGAAATTAGGAGATTACGATTACGATTACCCGGGTTGCCCGAGGCTTCGTCTTAGTAAAGTCTTTAGTTGCCAATAGTTTCATTTACTTTAACGAAGTCTCACCTGAAATTCCAATTAAACACCTTTTAAGACTGAAACGAAGACTGCCGTAGTCTTTGTGCTTTTAGGCCCTATAGCCTACTGAGTCTACTGACGGGCTTTGCAAATGAATTCAGTGTGGCTTTCGTTTTAATTGAAGTTAAGGCATTTGACACAGTTGACTGTAGAAAAGGTTGGCTGGTTTTCATGCAGGTATCGACCCCTTGTGGAGTAAACAGCCCGCTGGTTGAGGCCGCCATCAGCGAGTGCGAATTCTTGCTATGGAACAGCTGACAATGTCAAAGGTAGCTATACATAATATCTAGCCTGTTAGACTGCTAGTGCTAGGCTTTAGGTCTACCAGGGCAAGACGTAGGCCTCATAGGCGCAATCACGTCCTAAAAGCTGGGAGGGACCAAATGAATCACGTCCTAAAAGTTGGGGGGGGGACCATAATGATAAAGTCAATGGGACCACTCAAAGGCTGGGGGGACGCGTCCCGTGGGTCCCATAGGGTGGTTGCGCCTATGGTAGGCCTACACATATATGGGGATCGCAATTAGATGCAAAGGAACCCACACTTACACAAGCAAACACACACACACTCACACAAACACACACACACTGCAACACATGGACCTACAGTCCTACACAAGCGAAACATCTTGTTGTCCAATTTATTTCATCGATTAAAATGTAGCCTACGTCATTCGTTTAGCGAGCAGCACTAATCGACTCGCTCGACTGAATCTTTGCATGTGAAATAGCCATTAGGCTACACAGTCGCGACTCTTCTCCAGAGGCTGGTATCGAGGGTAGGCCTATTCAGCGTTTACTCACCTCACAGAGTTGTATACTTTAGCCTTTAGTATAAACTGGCTCGCTTAGCTACATCGGTAAGAGCGATGACCGCACGCTGGTACACAACTCTGAAAGAGAGTGTGCGGACCGCGGTTCGCTTCCCGAAGGTGGCTATTTCAGAGATTAAAAAAATCTCGGCTCTCTCGGGCTAGCACGGTCCGTCAACGGGGAACTAAATGGCGTGGCGACACTAGTCATCTTTCAAGTGGCAGTGTCGCTAAACATGTAACAACGACGAACGCCTATAATAGTATAAGGGAAAAATGACCTGCAGACATGTTTAGACAAATGTAGCGTACAGGCCGTATACTCGCCCGTAGTTTTGTCAGTGGGCCTACCTACAACCCTGGCTCTACCATAGGTCGCGGCGGGTCTTTTTATTTTGACATAGGCTACTATCTATTTTACACTTGATCTGCCTTACGACCAGCCAACAAATCGCTAGAATTTTAAATATATTTTTGCATTTAAGTTTTTCGACCTGTTGAATAACGACTCCATGACCCCGCACGCCACCCGCCGAGATTGTATGGTTGGCGCGGCCTACACAAGAGTGGTTTCAACACGTGGGACCAAAAGCTTCCCACTAGAGGCAGAGCGAAGGGCTCGGCGAGCCAGGACAACAGATACTGGACGGCAGAGCTCAACAAGATAAGTCGGAGCACAGCCAAGGAGACAACGCCAAACCAGTGAAGCAATTCTGTACTCGATGCGCTGTGAGATAGGGAGCCAGTGTAGAGTATCACGCATGTATGATGAAACAGATGCATATTTAGGGATTCGCCCAATTAGCCGGGCTGCAGACCGAAGAACACGGTCAAGTCGGGATATCAATAATTGAGGCAAACCGACAAGAATAGAGCAACAGTAGTCCAAGCGGCTGGTGACAAAAGCATGAACAAGAGTAGCAGCAGAATCCTCTGATAAGGAGCGAGAGATGACCCGTAGCTGACGAATTTGGTAGTAACAGCCACGAGTCAGCTGATTGACATGTTTTGAGAAACTAAGTTCTTCATCCAGTATAACACCCAAGTCCCGGACAGAATCAAAAAAGGTAACACAGGGAAATGCTTTAGCCACGGCACAACGATCAACATTTGCCAATCGCTTACGTCCACCCAACCAGATGAATTGAGTTTTAGAAGCAGTAAGTAGGAGGCGGTTAGAGGCTAACCAGCTAGCCAGCTTATCCATAGCATGACACATTTGCTGGACCACTGTCAGAGCATGGTCAGGATGGCAGTGGGTATACGCCTGAACATCATCAGCGTATAGCTGGTGAAAAAGACAACAAGATGTCAGCAGTGATCCTATGCCAGACGTATAAATGATATAAAGCAATGGTCCCAAAACAGAACCCTGAGGGACTCCAAAAGGGGCAGGAACCCAGCAGTGGCGGATTTAGGTTTTATTGCACGGAGGGGGGGCGAAGAGAATTTCTGGAGGGCGCCTGTACTCACATAGTTAAAAGCAGTAAACTAATTATAATTCATCAGATTTAGTCGAATATATCAAACAGAATCAAGAATCTAAAATAGGAACTTTTCAAACTTGTGCGCTCGACTACTTACTTGAGTTGCACAAATTTATGCTTAGGCCTATATATATATATATATATATATATATATATATATATATATATATATATATATATAACAATTATTTATTAATGTTATTTTTTGGATATTGATCCAAGTAAACGTGTATTTTAGCGTCGTAAATTATTCGCTCGTTGCAGCATTGCTATTTTTTTATCAATCCAACTTATAGTTTGGCGAAAATCCTTTTCATCGATCCAGCTTAATTCTGTTTAGGCAAGAATTTGTTTGATCAATCCCGTTTCTATTTCGTCAGCAAACATTTTTCATCAATATAACTTCTATTTAATTTAAATCTAATGTTCATCAATCCAGCTTCAATTTCACCAAGATTGTTTTCATTTGTCCCTCTTCTATCTCAATACAAATTACTTTCATTAATCCACCTTCTATTTATAAAGAATTATTTTCGTCAATCCGACTTGCACTCGACTAATGCTGAAATCCATGCAATGGCGAATAATTTACGACGCTAAAATACGCGTTTACCATTATCAAACGATAGCTAAAGCTTCGGATATTGCCATATTGGTCCTTGGCCGATGGCGAATCACCCGTGACTTCATGTCAGGGATGCGAGTGCTTGTTTAGCCTATATGTGAAATAGGGTTGCCAGGCGTCCGGTAATGAACCGGACAGTCCGGTATTTACACAAACTGTCCGGTCAGAAATTTCAGACATTACCGGACACAGCCATGTCCGGTAAATAATTATTGCCAGCAACAAGTGTAATTGGAGTGTATAATTTCTTGAGGCCATGAAAATATCTGCTTACGATGTTCCCGCGTATAATGGATTGCCATGTGAAACAAAGCCAAATTTATAGCCTACATACCGATCATCGTCGAAATGATGGCTTCATTAAATAAACTATCATAACAGAGCCAAATATAATTATGATGCACGGATCATAATAGCCTGTATACTTTGTGCGTATAAAGTTGGAGACTTGATTCATAGTTCAAATAATGGATGAACCGAATTGTAGCGATATCCTTGATCCCACCCATACGTTCTTACCCTGCTATATATATTGTTGAATGTTAATTACACATGTTAAGTTAGGAAGAGGCCCTAGTTAATAATTTGATTGAGAACTTTCACATTGCTCTGTTTAATTAATTGACCAGTGCTATAACCAGTACTTAGGGGCAAAATATATATTAAATAGGGGTAAACATTGCGGAATATAACAATGATCAATCACGGCATCAGCCAATGAGATGCGGATAAAAGGATCGGCTGCTGCGCCTGCACGTTGAGCATCTTCAGTTTGGAGGGGACGAACGTAATGGCCGAAGTTTAAACGGTCGTAAGTTGTTGATAATCATTGTCGGATATTATCGTGTGGTATCGTGACATTCGGAACGATTGGAAGCCCGAGTAACGAACGATTAGTGTCCTAAAGTGTGGACTATATTGAAGGTCGAAGAGCGTAACGAACGATCGGTAGAACGCTTTACTTACCGGTAAGAGCGTGTATGCGTTGCAGTTTACTGCGTATACCTTAGATCTTCAAGGTTACGTCTCGTGACATTGCGAAGTGATAAATAATCTACAAAGGTTACTTCGGACGGTAAATGAAAGTCGCAACAGATTGTAAATTCGACATTGAACAAGAACTGTTCAAACCGTAAGCAGCGACAGCAAAGATATTCGACATTTGAGAAGAAAAGTCCGACAATTATCCGCAACGGCGAAATGAAGTCTACAGCCTGGAGATCAGCCATTGACGAGAATACGATGAAGACTGGCCGGTGGTGAAAAAACTACAAGAGCTAAAGAATTCAACGCGGGAGGGTAGATATTAAAGTTATATCCCTTAAAATTACTTTAATCAGTACTGGTTAAGTAAGGCTATTTAATAGAAGATTGTGTTAAATCAGACATTATCCCAAACCCTTAGAAGAAAGATTTGTGTGCTGTACATGTTGACATATATTAATATTAATATGCTAATATTATTTTTATATTAAAACACTCGACGTGTTGATTTGTTGACATATAGGGCAGTAACCCACATTGCAGCGAATAGGATTATAGTATGCAAATGAGTAACATATGATCTCAGCTCTGAGATCTGGAATATAATACCACCCAAACTATTGAGCCATAGTGTGGTCTTAGCATTCCGTTACAAAACTGGAGGCTTCGTCCGAGGGATCTAGAACAATTTTAGACTGTAAATCTAAGTGATCTAAGAAGTATTAGATTGCGTAGTTTAATTACGATAGAAATTGGTTTGACTCACGTGTGTATAAGATTCAAGCGCCGTTTGAATATTAATTAGGTGTGACGTAGCTTGTAGTTAAATTATACTGACTGTTATTGGTTGACAAAGAGGTCAGGTCTAAGGTTGAACTGATTCACCGCGAAAATTTAAATAGCGTTTTGGAAAATTTTGTAGCGCATACTTATCTATAAGATTATTAATCTTTGACGATGGCCGCAGAATACTCAAAGTGGGTTAAGATTGGATCGGATCTTGGCTATTCGGATCAAGGTCTTAGAGATTTTGTCAGAGAGAGACAAGAAGAGATCCAAGCTGACAAGAGACGTCAAGAAGAAATAGCTGACAAAATACGTGAAGAAGAGAAACGAGAAGCTGACAAGAGACGTCAAAAAGAAATAGCTGACAAAATACGCGAAGAAGAGAAACGAGAAGCTGACAAGAGACGTCAAGAAGAAATAGCTGACAAAATACGCGAAGAAGAGAAACGAGAAGCTGACAAGAGACGTCAAGAAGAAATAGCTGACAAAATACGCAAAGAAGAGAAACGAGAAGCTGACAAGAGACGTCAAGAAGAGTTAGCTGACAGAAGACGTAATGAGGAATTAGAGTTACGATAACTAGAGATGGAAGAGAAGAGGAATTCGGAAGAGAGAGAAGCCAATCTGAAGAGGATTGATTTAGACAACCAGAAAACGATTAGACATAAAGAACTGGAACAAGAAAGACGACAAGGCGATAGAGATGATTGGATTGGAAATGGTTGTAGTAGGGAAACCAGTGGACAGAATAATAATGCCAAGAATGTGAAGATGCCAGTATTTAGGGAAGACAGAGATTGTCTTGATGCCTATCTATTAAGGTTCGAGAGGACCTGCATGGCATACGAAGTTCCAGAAAGAATGTGGGCATTAACACTAGTGAAATCCTTAGACGGAAAAGCATTGCAAGTTTTCGAGAGGTTGGAAGTAGATGAAGCACAAGATTACAAGAAATTAAAAGAGGAACTGTTGAAACGATTCCAGCTCACGGAAAACGGATATAGAAAGAAGTTTCGCTCTTCTAAACGTGACACAGATGAAACTGTAACTCAGTATGTTGAGAGATTGAGACGATATTTGAGGCAATGGCTGTCAATGGCCGGATTCAAAAATGATTATAAAGGACTAGAGACACTGGTATTGCGTGATCAGTTCTTAGTGTAGCGTATAAAATCGCTATTATCTATCAAACTAACTTATCTAGTATTAAACGTTAATTCTAAGTAGGAGTTAAGCTAGACAATTTAGTCGGCGTATCTAGATTAATAATTTGGCGTCTAGTGGATTAGTAACTAGGAGACTACGAATCTTGCGTATATGAGCGAGGCAGTCATAGTGACGTCAAACGGTTACTACGGACGCTACGTAAGCGAAAACATTTGCATCGACGCGTAACCAATAAAAAGCATCGAAATGAGCTTAACGGTCGGAATTGAATGGAAACAGCCACGTCATTGAAATTCGACATAAACGGTTGATTCCTTACATGAACATTGAGAAAGATGGTTGCTCAGTTGTGTCTGGCAATTCATTTGAAGTTTATTCAATGGTGAGGATGAGGATTATGCTCGTATCTGGTTGTAAAACAGTACGAGGCATTCGTGTGAGAGTAGAGGCGATTTAGAAGTTCAAAGTTGCGAACTCTAACGTCCGTGAAGTCTACATTGTGATTGTGACGGTTGGTGAGACGTTATTTCGTGTGGAGAGAAACGATTTTGGGCTCGTTGTCTCTGGTTGACATTTCAAGGTCATTTTCAATTGGGAAGGAAATTCTCATTGATTGGGGTATGATAATTTGATGCTACGGATGTATTGAATATTGTCTCGTCTGGTATTCGATCTGGATTCCACCGCTTGGCAGTATCTCATCATCCTCTTCAAATATAGCACTGGGTTGCTTATCTTCATACAGTATATCTACAGAGAATCTGCAGAACTATTTCTTCAAATATAGCACCGGGTTGCTTATCTTCATACAGTAAATCTACAGAGGATCTGCAGAACTATTTCAAGGCCGTTTTACACTACAGAAACGATATGTCATATATCTCAACTGTGGAGCACAGATAAGCATTTAGATAATTATAATTAGTGATACGCCAAATAAGTAAATAGGAACATTGCGTAATTGTATTGTTTATTTAACAGTTTTCGAATATATTATACATTTATAAAGAATTGGTTTCTCTTTGAACAGATCATTTAAATGCAGTACATTTTCAATTACCTGCTAAAATAAGCTTAAAACGATAAACATCACACTTAGTGACATGTGATGATGAGATGAGATGCTTTATCAAAGAACAGGGAAAGGTGGATTTGGAAACGTTGCTAGAAAAAGCACAGAATTATGTGGAGGCTAGAGAAATTAGCGAGAGGAAGCGGACACCTATTCACAAAGAAAGGGACACTGAACCTGAAGGTCGTTTTAGAGAATTTGCAAAGAGCAATAGTGAGAATAGAAGTAGTAGTCTTGGACGGAATAGGAACAGGGAACAGGACAGGTACGAAGATAGAGGTCGGTTCAAAAATGAATGGGATTTCAGGAATAGTAAACGGAGGGAAGTTGGTAGAGAAGATCCAAGAGGAGGCTGCTTCCATTGTGGATCTACGTTACATTATGCATCAAAATGCGATAAGATGGGACCAGGCGCAAGGTCACATACGGTCGCCACTATGCAGTGTTTTGAAGATAGAGAAGAGGAAGATGTGGAACATGAGGTTACCATATCGTGCTATGAAGCTGAAGGAGCAGAAACGATGGGGGCTTATACGAGCATGGCGTTAGTGAATGGGAAACAGGTGAAGGCACTAAATGATTCGGGGGCAACATGTGTTGCCATTAGAAAGGGTTTAGAGAAACCTTACCAGTATAGGCCCTACTGGACGTAAAATGGTTTGCAGATTTGCTAATGGAACCAAAGTAAAATACCCAACAGCTCTGATTGACATCAAGAGTAAAGAATTTGAAGGGAAAGCAGAGGCATTAGTGATAAAGAACTTGGTCAAAGAGCTGATAGTAAATCCCGGTTTATACGAGAAGAAACCAAAAAGAATTGGGTGTATAAATGAATTCAGGGTTACGGACGTTGGAGTGAGTACCCACGAGGATGATGTCACAAGGGGCGATGCTAGTAAGGAGGTAGTCGCTGGTGATGTTGAGGAGTCAGTGCGTAAACGAGTGACGTTCGAAGAAGATTATTTGCTAAAAGGTGAACGTGACACACTTGAAGAAAAGACGGATGGTGGTCCGGACACAGCATTTAGGTCCAATATTATAGAGGAGTCGAAGGTAGAGGGGCCTGTGAAAGGGATATTAGCCGGGTATGATACACGTTCACATGACAAAGATAGGAAAGAGCGAAAATGTGAAACAATAAAGAAGACTTTTAGAAATAAACCACTGAGATTGGTAGAAACACATGATAAATACTTAATCACGGGCGGAAGCAGTGAGTTAAGTGACAGTCGTAGAAATCAGATTAAATATTGGAAAGAAAGAGCAGACTGGAGAAATGAAGAGAACAGAAATAAACGAAATGTGAGCCAGTATAGGAGATCGAATGAATGAAGGTACAGAGAATACGAAGAGAATCCAAATGTGGATAGTAGAGATATAAGGTGGAATAGGAGGAACACATGCAGATATAATTGGAGAAATAATAGACCGTGGTACAGAGAAGAACCAGCTGATCAGTTAGGAGGAAGACAAAATAAGAGTTATGGAGGTCGCAATGATCTGAGTAGGTGGAAAAGTAGGTCATGGAATGACAGAGAAAGGTCATGTCCTAAAGGCAGTGTTAGGTATAGAACTAACGGAGATGTGAGTGTATGGAGTTTTGAGGAAAAGTAATAGGATGGATGTAGACAGGACGAGCTGTCCAAAGAAGAGCAGAAGTCCTGCAAACAGAAGTTGATAGTAGTAAGTATAGAATAGTTAAGTAAGTAGATATGTAAATATAATACATTATGAGATTAAGTTGAGTTATTGTTGAAGGTAGGTTTGCGAGTTATGTTGAGTGAAAGGAAAATAACTAAAATAGGATTAAACCAAAGGAAGATAAGATAAAGGAAGATTGCCAGGATAACAGTCGAATTGAATGATGATCTAGAAAGATCATTTCAGAGTTTAAAGAATAATTTATCAGAAGCACCGATATTGAAATTACCTGAGATTGGTGTGGAATTCACTTTGAGAACGGATGCGTCCAATACGGCGATGGGATGTGTGCTGATGCAGAGCCATGATGGGGTTATGCATCCAGTGGCTTATGCAAGCAAGAAATTTAGTGAAAGTGAAAGGAACTATTCTGTGGAGAAGAGAGAGTGCCTGGCGATGGTTTGGGGGATTAGAAAGTTCAAACGCTACCTGTATGGCCAGGAATTTGTGGTAGAGACTGACCACTTAGGACTGCAATACTTAAAGACTGGTAACATAAGAAATGCTAGAGTAATGCGCTGGTACCTAGTGCTTCAGAACTACAGCTTTAGGGTTAGATACCTCAAAGGTAGTGACAATGTAGCGGCTGATTATTTAAGCCGAGGATTAGAGTAAGTAGAATTAGACATGTAGATAAGAGAATCAGTGTAAATGCAAGGTAAATTACAAGTATAGATAAGGTAAAGGTGATACCATTTGAATTATCACAATAGATGTTAAATGTTAATGTTGAGTAGGTAGTTGCATAGTTACATAGCTATAGCTAGTGTAAGTGTTAGTGTAGATGACTGAGTAGTAGGAGTATTATAAGAAGTATGGGTAGTTTTAATAAGGATATTGAAAAGAAAATTTGTAGCAAATTTTAATTTGTGGGGGATTGTTGTAGCGATATCCTTGATCCCACCCATACGTTCTTACCCTGCTATATATATTGTTGAATGTTAATTACACATGTTAAGTTAGGAAGAGGCCCTAGTTAATAATTTGATTGAGAACTTTCACATTGCTCTGTTTAATTAATTGACCAGTGCTATAACCAGTACTTAGGGGCAAAATATATATTAAATAGGGGTAAACATTGCGGAATATAACAATGATCAATCACGGCATCAGCCAATGAGATGCGGATAAAAGGATCGGCTGCTGCGCCTGCACGTTGAGCATCTTCAGTTTGGAGGGGACGAACGTAATGGCCGAAGTTTAAACGGTCGTAAGTTGTTGATAATCATTGTCGGATATTATCGTGTGGTATCGTGACATTCGGAACGATTGGAAGCCGGAGTAACGAACGATTAGTGTCCTAAAGTGTGGACTATATTGAAGGTCGAAGAGCGTAACGAACGATCGGTAGAACGCTTTACTTACCGGTAAGAGCGTGTATGCGTTGCAGTTTACTGCGTATACCTTAGATCTTCAAGGTTACGTCTCGTGACATTGCGAAGTGATAAATAATCTACAAAGGTTACTTCGGACGGTAAATGAAAGCCGCAACAGATTGTAAATTCGACATTGAACAAGAACTGTTCAAACCGTAAGCAGCGACAGCAAAGATATTCGACATTTGAGAAGAAAAGTCCGACAATTATCCGCAACGGCGAAATGAAGTCTACAGCCTGGAGATCAGCCATTGACGAGAATACGATGAAGACTGGCCGGTGGTGAAAAAACTACAAGAGCTAAAGAATTCAACGCGGGAGGGTAGATATTAAAGTTATATCCCTTAAAATTACTTTAATCAGTACTGGTTAAGTAAGGCTATTTAATAGAAGATTGTGTTAAATCAGACATTATCCCAAACCCTTAGAAGAAAGATTTGTGTGCTGTACATGTTGACATATATTAATATTCATATGCTAATATTATTTTTATATTAAAACACTCGACGTGTTGATTTGTTGACATATAGGGCAGTAACCCACATTGCAGCGAATAGGATTATAGTATGCAAATGAGTAACATATGATCTCAGCTTTGAGATCTGGAATATAATACCACCCAAACTATTGAGCCATAGTGTGGTCTTAGCATTCCGTTACACGAATCTCCGTATTTAGACCATGTCTCTGTCTGTCTGTCTGCCTGTTTGTTCGTCTGTCTTGTAGGCCTAATCTGTCTGTGCTTATCTGCCTCTCTATCTCTGTCTGTCTATGTCTGACTGTGTCGATCTGCCACTCGAGCTCGCTCTGGTCTTTCTAGCCTGTCTCTTAATCCCTCCCCACTGATTAATTATATTTGTCAGTACAAAGATTCCCGCCTTAATGATGGATGGCATTTAGCTTTGAAGCTCTATAGTTCAACTGAGGTTATCTACAGAATGGAACTGAGTGCTAAAATCGTTAAATGTAGGCTATTTTTAATATTGTTTAATATCCGAATTCACTCATTCATCCACGCCAAATTTTCAATTTGGGCACTATAATAATTATATAGATCTACATAGGCCTATGCATAATCTTATCCACCCTTCTATAGGCCTCATACTTGGCTGTTTCCAAACGGACGTCTTTATTTAAAAGGCAAGTTATCTAGGCGTCCGCGGCTTGGCTCACACATTGCAACTTTCAAACTGTCCCCGGCATCGATACTGCCTTTTATATATGTGTATATATATAATACTATAATATGAATTACCCAATGTTGCCCGGGAATTTCGGTTTTTCGTCCCACCAAGCCTCACCCCACACACACACATCATACACACATCATACACACACGCGCGCGCGCGCGCACACACACACACACACACACACACACACACACACACACACACACATATATATATATATATATATATATATATATATATATATATATATATATATATATATATATATATATATATGGCCCGTAACTTGGTGGCCATTGACCGGTAATTTCCTGAAGGCCACCTGGCAACCCTAATGTGAAACCATGTTAAATTCGTCAAATTGAAAGGGTTTTTTCAAGAGATCTGGTCGGTCGCCGCAAAATATAGTTGAGCCAATTGTTTTGTATATCACTCAACTCAAAATCCCTAGGGTGGTTTTAAACAATTTTGTATCATTGCTGAGAAATTGGAGTTTTAAAGCGAAGAGTGTTGTGCCGCCTATCATTTGTTGCGATTTGCCCATAGGAATCCTGGGATTTGCCCCTGAGAATCCAGGGATTTGACATGAGGAATCCCGGGATTTGCCCCAAAGAATCTTGGGATATCCCTGAGTGAGCGATAATCCGAACTTTCATAGCCAATAATTAGCTATCCAGTAACTATAATGTAAATTGTAATACATATCAATGGTTGCATTACCTCGAACAGGCTTACGTGTCATAGCCAATTAGCTATCCAATAACTTTATAATACATATCAATGCAATGGGCCATATGAATAAATAAATATAAGTAATGGCCGCCATAGAAAGAAAAAATTCTGTAATGAGTGTTAAATTCATGGTGTGATTGCGTAAAGTCACTGGTAAAAGTATGAGAATTTAATTTCCATGAAGGGCATTTTAGGTTTAAGTAATTAGTACGGGCCGGGCCCAAGGGGGCGCCATTTTCTACCCAACAGGGGCACGGGGGGGGCGACCAGACCCCCCAGACCTGGACTAAATCCGCCACTGGAACCTAGGCAGATCTGGATGTACCAAAGACAACAGAATTGGTGCGTTCCGATAAAAAAAGAATGAAGCCATTTAAGAGGCAAAGCCAAAAGAGGTAGAAAGGCGTTGCAGGAGTACGTTATGGTCAACGCAGTCAAAAGCCGAGCTTACATCAAATAAAGCCAGAAGAGAGATGCGTCCTGTATCCATAGCACCATAGAGATCAGATAAAATGCGGAGTAGAAGAGTCTCAGTCGAGTGATTCTTACGAAACACAGCGCTACTTTATTTACTTCTTCTGTGTAAATGTCGTGATAATACGATCGAAAAACGTTCATTGGTCTCAACTGTTTTCTTTTCGTAAACACGCAGTCTTTATAATCGTCGTGGGTTATCGTTTTCTTAACGACGTTCTTTTTTACACCTTTACATTTCTTATAGTCTTCACCAGACATCCTGTACGAGTAGGCCTACAACTTCGACCTCAAACCCACGAATTCTTCGATTTGTTTAGGCCTAGGCCTACCTGCAGCCTCGTCCTTGAACATGTCTATAACTTTCTTATTTACACCCGTTTCTATGCACGATGGATGATCTTTCGGGTACTCGCTCGTGTCGAATCTACTTCGAATGTTGCTGGCGATATCGGCGTAAAAGTCGTCGGTCTTTATTTCGTACGCCAAGGAATCCGTATCGGTGAATAATAGCTTAGCCCTATCTCCGTGCTTGGTCATGATGTAATTATATTGGAAATCGTACATTAAAGTCTTACTCGAGTCTAATATACACATTCCTAGATATATCGGCTTGTTATAGAACAACTTGGTCTTTTTCATGTGAATGGCGATTGGATTTTCGTCGAAAATGGTTCTACTGTCGTAATTAGTTTTCGTCGCGAGCTTAATGGCTTCCTTCTCATCGCATACCAATCGTATGTCAACTCGATTCTCAATACATTACATAGTCTTACCGAAGACGCTATTATTCATCAGCTTGGAAAAGTCCTTCTCGAAATCGTTAGTAGCTCTCGTTCTCAATTCCGTATTCAAGTCGATATACTTTTTCAGCCAAGCGCTTTCTTCGAATATTATTCCTTGATGAATTTTAACGATTTTCAAACCAAGACTTTCGTACAACTTTAAATTACCGTAATGAACTACATACTTTTTTTATCGTTTAAATTTGGAATTAGTTTCGTTAAGACCTATCCTGCCGGTTTTATACTCTCAGGAGCCAGAGGATAATCGCTATGCAGGTCGTGTAATTCCTTAGGATATTCTAAATCGACTTCTAACAAGCATCTCACCCCATCCAGTTCGGTAACGCTTCTCCAATCGTTCAATTCGTTATCAGTCATCCATTTAAACCCGTGGGTCGGTAACGACTTGCACATTGCCCATCAGTACAAGTTATTAGCGTCTAAGTAAGGTATGAACGACTGCGGCTGGCTGCAATCGACAGCTGCTCCCATGTACTCGTTGTTCGCTTTCGCGTATCAATTCGAAATCGTGCTGACTCCCCCTCTTATTCCTTGCTTGATCATCAGTAACATGTCGTAGTCGCTCAACAACTCCAAATCTAATCCGGTTAACTTCAACGCCGCATCCCAAGCTAGTCCAGGTGAAGTATAATACCATGCGGGATCTAGGTTGTAGTTCTTCATACAGACGTCTCTAAAGTTTTCGAATACATCTGCTAATAATAGAACATCCGAAAAATTGTACAAGTCGTGATATTCTCTTAACGTTTTACAACCAAATTTATTCCATACCGTTCTCGCGTGCTCGTAATCTTCATCGCTTATACCCGGTATCTGAATCGTTTAGTTTAGAATAGAAGTTATGCTTCGGCGACAATTCGGTTTCGTTTAATCTTTCAACGCCGTCGACGTAATCATACGGATAAACGCCTTTCCTGAGTAAAAGATCTAACTTCTTACCTTTAAAAAATGTATTTAAATTCTTACACTGATCTTTACGAAGATTCTTCGATAACGCGTCGAGACTCGAAGGCATCAATCTAAAACTGTCGATAAAGCGTAATTCACGCTTGACGGTAATTAGTCCGGGATGTTAGCAAAAAATTGTGCATTTTGGTGCTACAGGCAAGAGAAAGATATTTTTGAGTTCAGGAAGAAATTCTAAGAAAAGTGTGATATAGTGCCAGTGGAAAAAATGCGAAAAATTTTTCCAGTTTTTTCCCATTAGATTTTTTCTAGGAACATTAAATCATAATGTTGAAATAGCTCATAACAAGCTGAAATTCTCAGGATATGTGTAGAAATATTAGTAGAATGAGATACGAAAAGTGCCAAACAATTCTTCAAGAACTCTTTCCGATAGCTAAGATGGCGTACAAAGTGGCCGCCATTTCCCAAGGTCATTAGTCATCACCTGGAAAAAGCTCGTAACAAGCCGAAATTTGCAGGATAGGCGTAGAAGTATGAGTAGAATAAAATTCCAAAAGTGCCAAGCAATCCTTCAGGAGCTTTTTCTGGAAACCAAAGATGGCGTCCAAGATGGCCGTCATTTTACAAGGTCATTAATTATCACCTGAAAAATGCTCGTAAGAAGCTGAAAGTTTCAGGATAGGTGAAGGAATAGGAGTAGAATAACATATCAAAAGTGCAAAACAATCCATCAGAAGTTCTCTCTGAAAACCAAGATGGCGTTCAAGATGGCCGCCATTTCTCATTATTGTTATAGTTTTGCAACCTGGGGAAGCTGGAATCACTATGGAAGTGACACGTACTCTGGTTCGGTGGACGAACATTATTCCCCTGGACATAATCCCCGCACATTATCTCTCTGCTGCTTGTTAACTTAATTATTACAGTAATCGTTCAAAGTTCGTCACAGCTGATGTTTACTGTAGATATAATTTTATATGCGAACGGCATTAAAAGGTCACTAAGGTAAGACGAACACAACATTGACAGGTCTTAAATGTAAGCTAAACCTAAATGACTCTAACTATAATCTTATTGTTAGCCACGGAATAGCAGAATGGATCGCACTAACAAGTCTTGTCTTTACATCTGAACAGCAATATCAGGTTTTTACCATCATGATCTTACAAGGAATGACACGGTGAAAAAATATTAATAAAGCGTTATCAATTAAATGCAGTAATAGGCCAACTGCACAGATGGGGTTAACCCGAGTTATGTCCACCTGAAAATTTTATACGTAAAATGGGAGGATGGATTTTTGATAATGTCCAGGGGATTAATGTTCGTCCACCGAACCATGGTACGTGTCGTTTCCATTGTGATTCCAGCTTCTCAGGTTGCAAAACTATAACAATAATGAGAAATGGCGGCCATTTTGGACGCCATCTTGGTTTTCAGAGAGAACTTCTGATGGATTGTTTTGCACTTTTGGTATGTTATTCTACTCCTATTCCTTCACCTATCCTAAAAATTTCAGCCTGTTACGAGCATTTTTCAGGTGATAATCAATGACCTTGTAAAATGACGGCCATCTTGGACGCCATCTCGGTTTCCAGAAAGAGCTCCTGAAGGATTGCTTGGCACTTTTGGAATGTTATTCTACTTCTACTTCAACGCCTATCCTGCAAATTTCGGCCTGTTACGAGCTTTTTCCAGGTGATGACTAATGACCTTGGGAAATGGCGGCCATTTTGTACGCCATCTTGGATTTCGGAAAGAGTTCTTGAAGGATTGTTTGGCACGTTTCGTATCTCATTCTACTAATATTCCTACACATATCCTGAAAATTTCAGCTTGTTATGAGCTATTTCAACATTATGATTTAATGTTCCTGGAAAAAATCCAATGAAAAAAAAACTGGAAAAAAACTGGACAATTTTTCCCATTTTTTCCACTGGCACTATATCACACTTTTCTTAGAATTTCTTCCTGAACTCAAAAATATCTTTCTTTTGCTTGTAGCACCAAAATGCACAATAACGATGTTTTCGACCGCTTAGTGACCGGACTAAATCTCTTTTCCTTCTTTATTTACAAAGTTACCGACTACGATCTCTCGGCTAAACGATATATACATTTCTTCGTTATTTGGAATACAGTTAATTTTCTCGCTGTGTTCGCCTCGCAATTTCTTCACGAATAGATGGTTGTCGTACCCGGATTGATTATGGGTTACTACTGGAAAAACTTGGGGACTTTATAGTTTATATTACAAATGTTATGAGCGGCACCTCTAAATTTACCGCTGAGATGGCAGTGATCTCTAACTCGATCTTTACCCAACTCTATTCCGCAGATATGACAGTTAGTAGCTTCATCGAAACATTTCTTCTCAGTTTTACCGAATATCATATTCTTTGGGAATTTAAACTGGTTATATATTTGTTTTATATTTTCTACAAGAGAATCTACGAATATCTGAGCGACATCGTCGTCTTCGTTTTCAGCTGTAAACCTCACTGGCTCTTGAGAATAAACGCCGTCGTCGTAGCATTTTATGTGATAACAAAACGAGCTAGGAGTATGTTTCTGGTATTTATTGGTGTAAGACGTGTTGGGATCGGGCTGGCACGAGTCTATAGGTTTAATGAACGATTCGAAATCCGCATAGACGATAAAAGGGTGCGCTGACAAAACGGCGCAGGACAAAACGGCGCCGACATAACGGCGCCGACAAAACGGCGCGGTAACAAAACGGCGCGGTGACAAAACAGCGCCGACATAACGGCGCAAACTGAACTTAAAAAACAATGGTTTTTAGTAGTTTAATAGCAGAAGCAGCAAAAATATATTCTAAATATCAATCCAACTTCCATTTAAATTATTATTATTTTTCATCAATCCAGCTCCAATTTAAGCCAGAATATTTTCTTCAATCCAGTTTCCATTTAAGCAAGAATATTTTCTTCAGTCCAGCTTCCATTCAAACAAGAATATTTTATTCACTCCAGCATCCATTTAAGCAAGACTATTTTCTTCAATCCAGTTACCATTTAAGCAAGAATATTTTCTTCAATCCAGCTTCTAGCTAAGCAAGACTAGTTTCTTCAATCCAGCTTCCATGTAAGCAAGAATATGTTCTTCAATCCAGTTTCCATTTAAGCAAGACTGTTTTCATTCATCCAGCTTCCATTTAAGCAAGATTATTTTCTTCAATCCAGCTTCAATTTAAGCTAAATTTTATCCATCAAACCAAATTCTATTTCCGGAAAAATGATTTTGTATCAATCCGACTTCTATTTTAAACGCATAGATGTATTCTGAATTGGATGTGTCCCTAGTTGCCGGAATCCGGAACGATATATCATAATCTTGAATTCGTAGTGAGTTTGCTCATGAATACTTAAGCAAACAATCACTAGACGGGTATCATAATCTTTGTACTGCGCCGGATTGTCGGCGCCGTTTTGTCGGGGTACTTTGAATTGCGCCGTTCTGTCGGCGCCGTTTTGTCGGCGCCGTTATGTCGGCGCCGTTTTGTTCTGCGCCGTTTTGTTACGGCGCCCGATAAAAGGCACTCTCATCGATTTAAAATAGTGTTTAAAACTTAACATGGTTCCTGGTTCGGGGAGAACTATTTGTTGGGCGTCTTGCTGCGAACAGTACTCGCTGTGCTTAGTAAGCGATTCTGCTTCTCTATAACCGGTTAAACAGCTTCTGCAATAGTGCATTGAATTATGGGATTTTCTGTTCGCGAACTCAACAATCTATTAAAGTTCTTGATCCAACAGTAATGCTTCTTTTCACCGTCGGAAATAAGCAGAAGTTCTACGCAGACACCGCTTTCGTGCTTCGATATATATAATGGGTATACTTCCTTTTCATAGCCAAATAGGTTAACGCTAATGTTATTGCGGCGCTCAAACTTATTTATAAGCTTAATATTAGCATCGGCAGCAACCGGGAATTCAATACCACTCCAATCGAGTTTCTCAGATTGTTTTATTAAATCTCTAGTGATTCTTTCCGCATGGTCATCAATGGGGTTCAACGCTCTAGTAATACACCACTTGAAACATCCAGTTCTTAGGCCATTAGTTGTTACCGAACCCACTGCTGCAAAGCCGAACTGCGTGTCGTGATACAGTGGACCGTATTTCGTATAACTTGTACTTGTAATCATTCTGCTGTGTGTCAGATTGAAGCATTAAAGAAGATATTATTATTCGTCGTCGTCGTTTTTCGGATTAATAATGGCCTTTTTATTGGCTAAATGCCCGGGAAGCGGAATATAAGAACTACCTTTCAATGGCGTATATACCACTGTATCGATATCCAACTTCACAACGGCTTTAAACCTCCAATTACTGCCTCGCATCTGAAAACTTGCTCTGCTCTCTTTAACTTTTTCCACTGCGTTGCTATATATTTCGCTCACGTCGGTTGCGTCTAAAATGATATCAGTCTTTGATTTAAAATTAGGTTCGGCAATTACTACTTCACCGGATTTCATATCTACTTTCTCCATTACGCACATAAGATTGAGTTGAACTTTTACCCCTCGATTTTTCATCGGCAGACTGACTACCTGAGGTCTTACGGCATTGAGAAAAGACGTTGCATTGATCCCACTAGTTCCCTCGATCGTGTATCGCTTAGTAAATCCTTGAATGGCTGACGCAGTCTCTCGAAGTTCGAACTTATGTTTATTAATTTGACTATAGATATTCGAAACCGCCAACTTCAGAGAATCCAGTTTTTCGTTAATGGTTTTCTGGACTAGAGCAGATACATGACTGATTATCCAATCTGCTTAAGAATTAAATTTTGATCTAACCTTATTCTTCGCCTCGTTCAAAACGCCACTAAAAACAGATTTCCAATTATTAGACGGCGGCGTATACTTACCCGAAGTAAGCGTTGGAACCTGAATGTCTGGAACCGGAGCGTCTAGCAGATTGCTATCATGTCTGGTCTTAACGCAATCTACAGAGGCCGACGATATGAATGCCACGAGTTCCGCTTTTCGCAGTCTCGAATAACCACTCAAACCTCTCTGTCTTGCAATATGCCGCAAACCTTGAACAGTATTCAATGTGTAGGCCCTAATTCATTTTATGTACGATCGGTTTGTCTTTATACTATACAAGATAATTTTTTCAAATTTATTCCAGCCAAAACGGATGTGACTATGATGATGATGATGTTGCCGTTGTTAATAGTTTGTCATAGAAAGTTAGGCCTACTTCTGGAGTCTTGTTGCAGTATAGCGCCATTTAAATAGGTCCTACACAGGTAGTGTTTTGACCACACCTTTAGCATCGTGCGCCGCTGTGGAAGGCTAATATAGGTGTTTAGTCCCAAAGGCTTAGTTTTGCATCTACTTTCTTCTCTTCGCTGTCTTTCCTCTTCAGCTCGTCGTAACCGCCATTCATCATTAGTATAGTTAAGGTTTATGTATTCTGTAATCTGAGTTCCAGTAAATTGTTTCAACTGCATAATTGTAAAACTGTAATTGGAGCAGGCTCGGACAAGAGCCTGAAACAATTTACAGGAACTCAGATTACAGAATATATAAATCTTAACGCGTAAGCCTAGAGTGCAGACCATGCAGAAAATGAATCAGCCAGTTGTATACGTTATCAGGCATGTCGAGTTGGGATGGTTTCTGGGCAAGAACAGAATGGCGGACGGTGTAAAATGCCTTTGAAAAATTAATTGAGACAAGAGTCACGCGTTCCTCAGTCTGAAGGTATGTGGTGATGTGATGAATCATTGAAATAAGAGCTGCAGCAGTAGAGCTTGAAGGTCGAAAGACATATTGGTCGATGAGGAGGCGAAACATTGAAGGACATTGGAAGGCAAGGTACATGTATGTGTGTACTATGTTCCATGTTTTCATTGCAGATCGATTAAATTACTGTTCTTCTCTCTACTTTGGCCTTCCTCAGGTTCGCTTGCGTGGTTTAGAGGGGGTCCTGCGGGCGGCTGCTCGCTTGGTGGGTGGCGTTCCGAAGTTTGGCCACATCTCTGATTACATTCGTGATGTCTTACATTGGCGTCCGGTTCAGTCACGCATCCACTTCAGTGCTTACTTCTTCTGCTTGGCGCTGCGTCTTGGGCACAGCACCTCCTTATCTCTGTGAGTTTTTCACCTTGACCTCAACTGCTGTGGGTCGCCGATCTCTGCGCTCGGCCTCTAGAGGTAACTTTATGGTTCTTTATGCCCGCACTGCCACTAGGCAGAACAGGGCATTTTCGGTCCCTGGACCTTCCGCTTCGAATGACCTTCCCTCTAACCTGCGTTCCCACCCTCGAAACATGTCTGGCTCATTCTATAAATTGCTTAAGACTTTTCTTTTTGGCCGGGTTTGGGTCGGGAGCGCCTCTGATTAGAGTCCTTGAAGGGGCGCTATATAAATTACGATAGATAGATAGATAGATAGATAGATAGATAGATAGATAGATAGATAGATAGATAGATAGATAGACAGATAGACAGACAGACAGACAGACAGATATATAGATAGATAGATAGATAGATAGACAGATAGACAGACAGACAGACAGACAGACTGACAGACAGACAGACAGAAAGATAGATAGACAGACAGACAGACAGACAGACAGATAGATAGATAGATAGATAGATCTCAAAGGAACCACCGACTTGGAGCAATAAAGGAAACCAAAGGACCAAAAAATTACTTCCTTACTTATTTATACGGTTCATCCGTAAACGACGTCATCTATAATAAACACTGATTTGTCCGTTGCCATGGTAATCGATTGTATGATCTGGCCAATTATAATTGCGGAGCTTGCTCGTGATGGACCAAAATATGCATAAAAGCTCGTTGCAATTACTCGGATACATGCACAACAAGCATTATAATGTAATACATTCAATTTAAATCATGATAACAACAATTTAAAGTTGTGACCGTGGATATCTACACATGTGAAAAGCTATCGATAGCGTTGTTACAGCTTCCATCTTTCTGCTCTTTTCAAACACCCGTAATACCTCTAAGTTTCAAGCGACCGGCATGCCATTTGACCGGCTCCTAGGGCAAAGCATCCTCCAGCAGTTGGCCTCGCCTAGTTGTTTGGATGGGTATGTCTGGTATCTTTTAAAGCTCTCGGCTCTCCGCCAGCTGAGGAGAGTGTGATCACACTCAAAGCCCTCCTTTCGGTCTATTCAATACTACTTTCAGTTCATCTTCCGACTTTTCAATCTTTCAAATTTGTCTTCAATAACCCTACTTTCAGAGTAAAGAATGTAATCTCGAGACTCTGAAACCGGGGAATCCCGGACATTTTAAAATCCCGTAATCCCGTGAATGACAAGCGAATCCCGTTTCTCGGGATAAAAAATTGGATATTTTATTAAATACTAGACCCATTTTGCAGCAAATTGCTGGTCAACAATCGCCGAAGCGACAGATTAGCAGACGTGAAGGTAAACTGGCGGCTAGCAGAAAACCACAGAGGGGTGACTGGTCTAGGCGTTTCTCAGTGATCAGGCAGTGGTTTTGGGTTTGCTCCCTGCCATTCCTTGCTTGGTTCGTGCATAATTACTATGGACTCTAGAGTCCTCCATACACCAATAACCCAAACACCATTAAGCTGACTGATAGAATATAAACAGATGTCGCATAACTCCGATTGACTCGTGTTGTTAACACACCCACCCCAATAGTTAAATCGGCTTGTGAGCGATTATACAGATTGGCTCTTGCTGCCTTAATATAAAAGTACTGTAGCTATAGGCTAGACTGCAAGATCAGTCACTAAGTGGTAAATCTTAGCTTGCCGGCTGCTTGTTGTTCGTCGCGCTGTGGTCAGTCGGTGCACTGATCACCTTGTCTCGTCATATCGTCTGACCTAATTCTGGTTCGTCGTATGCAGAGGGTTATCACCCTATTCAGAGTGATTTCAACTTCTTCTTTAAGTGCTGTGCCCCTCGGCAGGTTTCAACTTCCAATGACGCCATTCTTCTCTTCGCTGTCTTTCCTCTTCAGTTCGTCGTAACCGCCATTCATCATTAGTATAGTTAAGACTTATGATTTATGTATTCTGTAATCTGAGTTCCTGTAAATTGTTTCAACTGCATAATTGTAAAACTGTAATTGGAGCCGGCTCGGACAAGAGCCTGAAACAATTTACAGGAACTCAGATTACAGAACATATAAATCTTAACGCGTAAGCCTATATAGAGTGACTCCGACCATGCAGAAAATGAATCAGCCAGTTGTATACGTTATCAGGCATGTCGAGTTGGGATGGTTTCTGGGCAAGAACAGAATGGCGGACGGTGTAAAATGCCTTTGAAAAATTAATTGAGACAAGAATCACGCGTTCCTCAGTCTGAAGGTATGTGGTGATGTGATGAATCATTGAAATAAGAGCTGCAGCAGTAGAGCTTGATGGTCGAAAGACACATTGATCGATGAGGAGGTGAAACATTGAAGGACTTTGGAAAGCAGGGTACATGTATGTGTGTACTATGTCCCATGTCTTCATTGCAAATCGATTGGATTACTGTTCTTCTCTCTACTTTGGCCTTCATCAGGTTCGTTTGCGTGGTTTAGAGGGGGTCCTGCGGGCGGCTGCTCGCTTGGTGGGTGGCGTTCCGAAGTTTGGTCACATCTCTGATTACATTCGTGATGTCTTACATTGACTTCCGGTTCAGTCACGCATCCACTTCAGGGTTACTTCTTTTGCTTGGCGTTGCGTCTTGCATGGGCACAGCACCTCCTTATCTTCGTGAGTTCTTCACCTTGACCTCAACTGCTGTGGGTCGCCGATCTCTGCGCTCGGCCTCTAGAGGTAACTTTATGGTTCTTTAAGTTTATGCCCGCACTGCCACTAGGCAGAACAGGGCATTTTTGGTCCCTGGACCTTCCGCTTCGAATGATCTTCCCTCTAACCTGCGTTCCCACCCTCGAAACATGTCTGGCTCATTCTTTAGATTGCTTAAGACTTTTCTTTTTGGCCGGGTTTGGGTCGGGAGCGCCTCTGAGTAGAGTCCTTGAAGGGGCGCTATATAAATTACATAGATAGATAGATAGATAGATAGATAGATAGATAGATAGATAGATAGATAGATAGATAGATAGATAGATAGATAGATAGATAGATAGATAGATAGATAGATAGATCTCAAAGAGTCGGGAGAGAATCGGTAAAGAGGAATACAATCAGCAGGGTTTGAGGTTTATCGACTTTTGGAACTGGGCGAATGATTGCAATTTTCAACTGGGTCGGAAGGATGGAGGTGCGCACATAGAGATTGACGAGGCCAGCAAGGACCAGAGAACCAATAGTTTCATTATCATTGAGTAGACCATTCAGCTGTGTTTGATTCCGTGAACCCTTTAGACAAAGTCAAATCCAGTTTGATAACACTTCTTTTAATAAAATAAATAAATGGGTACATTTCCACAAGCACAAAAATTATAATAATATTTGATCTAAACAAAACAATTTCATGTGACTTATGTTAAAATAAGTTCATAGAAATAATCGAGGTATGACAATTAGCAAAGGCGCACATCTTAGGTTTCTAGTTAAGAGAAATTCGACTTTGAGAGTTTGCGCCTCTTGCACAATTCAACGATTAGCAGCAACAGAATATTAAACTCATTAAATGTTATTAAATTCCATCTTTAAAAAATGTAGACAGTGCACTAGAATCTGAAAAAAAATTGCAGGGCTGCCGTTAAAACTAAGTGGTTTTTTATATAACAGATACTGCTTAAAAGTTGTGAGTTATGCACCTTTGCCTGTAGGGAATTAGGAAAAAGACTCGTGAACTTTTGTTCTATCAAGATAATGCACTTGGAGCATGGTTTTCCAGCCTTTTTTGACTTTATAAAGGGCCAATTTTTCTAAGTTGCAGGACATGGTGGCCACTTTTTCTTGGTTGAAGGGCAGTAGGGGCCACAAAGCTAAACTCTAATTATCTAACAGCCTATAAAACTGTTATAATTGAATCAGAATAGAATGCATAAAGTTATTTATAGGCGCCAAAATAAAATATTCTGTAATAAAAATAATTATGTGCTCGATCCTGTCCAAATTGTCAATATTTAAAAATTCTTTGAGAGACGAGGACCACTTTTCTAGGCATGGCGGCCACTTTTGTCCCGCGGGTTAAAAGTGCATGGGAACCACCGACTTGGAGCAATAAAGGAAACCAAAGGAC
Organism: Lumbricus terrestris; assembly: GCA_949752735.1. Classification (NCBI taxonomy): domain Eukaryota; kingdom Metazoa; phylum Annelida; class Clitellata; order Crassiclitellata; family Lumbricidae; genus Lumbricus; species Lumbricus terrestris. The sequence continues at coordinate 46,229,918 of OX457045.1, read as the reverse complement.
CAAAAAAATTACTTCCTTACTTATTTATACGGTTCATCCGTAAACGACGTCATCCATAATAAACACTGATTTGTCCGTTGCCATGGTAATCGATTGTATGCTCTGGCCAACTATAATTGCGGAGCTTGCTCGTGGTGGACCAAAATATGCATAAAAGCTCGTTGCAATTACTCGGATACATGCACAACAAGCATTATAATGTAATACATTCAATTTAAATCATGATAACAACAATTTAAAGTTGTGACCGTGGATATCTACACATGTGAAAAGCTATCGATAGCGTTGTTACAGCTTCCATCTTTCTGCTCTTTTCAAACACCCGTAATACCTCTAAGTTTCAAGCGACCGGCATGCCATTTGACCGGCTCCTAGGGCAAAGCATCCTCCAGCAGTTGGCCTCGCCTAGTTGTTGGATGGGTATGTCTGGTATCTTTTAAAGCTCTCGGCTCTCCGCCAGCTGAGGAGAGTGTGATCACACTCAAAGCCCTCCTTTCGGTCTATTCAATACTACTTTCAGTTCATCTTCCGACTTTTCAATCTTTCAAATTTGTCTTCAATAACCCTACTTTCAGAGTAAAGAATGTAATCTCGGGACTCTGAAACCGGGGAATCCCGGACATTTTAAAATCCCGTAATCCCGTGAATGACAAGTGAATCCCGTTTCTCGGGATAAAAAAATTGGATATTTTATTAAATACTAGACCCATTTTGCAGCAAATTGCTGGTCAACATTCGCCGAAGCGACAGATTAGCAGACGTGAAGGTAAACTGGCGGCTAGCAGAAAACCACAGAGGGGTGACTGGTCTAGGCGTTTCTCAGTGATCAGGCAGTGGTTTTGGGTTTGCTCCCTGCCATTCCTTGCTTGGTTCGTGCATAATTACTATGGACTCTAGAGTCCTCCATACACCAATAACCCAAACACCATTAAGCTGACTGATAGAATATAAACAGATGTCGCATAACTCCGATTGACTCGTGTTGTTAACACACCCACCCCTATAGTTAAATCGGCTTGTGAGCGATTATACAGATTGGCTCTTGCTGCCTTAATATAAAAGTACTGTAGCTATAGGCTAGACTGCAAGATCAGTCACTAAGTGGTAAATCTTAGCTTGCCGGCTGCTTGTTGTTCGTCGCGCTGTGGTCAGTCGGTGCACTGATCACCTTGTCTCGTCATATCGTCTGACCTAATTCTGGTTCGTCGTATGCAGAGGGTTATCACCCTATTCAGAGTGATTTCAACTTCTTCTTTAAGTGCTGTGCCCCTCGGCAGGTTTCAACTTCCAATGACGCCATTCTTCTCTTCGCTGTCTTTCCTCTTCAGTTCGTCGTAACCGCCATTCATCATTAGTATAGTTAAGACTTATGATTTATGTATTCTGTAATCTGAGTTCCTGTAAATTGTTTCAACTGCATAATTGTAAAACTGTAATTGGAGCCGGCTCGGACAAGAGCCTGAAACAATTTACAGGAACTCAGATTACAGAATATATAAATCTTAACGCGTACGCCTATATAGAGTGACTCCGACCATGCAGAAAATGAATCAGCCAGTTGTATACGTTATCAGGCATGTCGAGTTGGGATAGTTTCTGGGCAAGAACAGAATGGCGGACGGTGTAAAATGCCTTTGAAAAATTAATTGAGACAAGAATCACGCGTTCCTCAGTCTGAAGGTATGTGGTGATGTGATGAATCATTGAAATAAGAGCTGCAGCAGTAGAGCTTGATGGTCGAAAGACACATTGATCGATGAGGAGGTGAAACATTGAAGGACTTTGGAAAGCAGGGTACATGTATGTGTGTACTATGTCCCATGTCTTCATTGCAAATCGATTGGATTACTGTTCTTCTCTCTACTTTGGCCTTCATCAGGTTCGTTTGCGTGGTTTAGAGGGGGGTCCTGCGGGCGGCTGCTCGCTTGGTGGGTGGCGTTCCGAAGTTTGGTCACATCTCTGATTACATTCGTGATGTCTTACATTGACTTCCGGTTCAGTCACGCATCCACTTCAGGGTTACTTCTTTTGCTTGGCGTTGCGTCTTGCATGGGCACAGCACCTCCTTATCTTCGTGAGTTCTTCACCTTGACCTCAACTGCTGTGGGTCGCCGATCTCTGCGCTCGGCCTCTAGAGGTAACTTTATGGTTCTTTAAGTTTATGCCCGCACTGCCACTAGGCAGAACAGGGCATTTTCGGTCCCTGGACCTTCCGCTTCGAATGATCTTCCCTCTAACCTGCGTTCCCACCCTCGAAACATGTCTGGCTCATTCTTTAGATTGCTTAAGACTTTTCTTTTTGGCCGGGTTTGGGTCGGGAGCGCCTCTGAGTAGAGTCCTTGAAGGGGCGCTATATAAATTACATGATAGATAGATAGATAGATAGATAGATAGATAGATAGATAGATAGATAGATAGATAGATAGATAGATAGATAGATAGATGGATAGATAGATAGATAGATAGATAGATAGATAGATAGATCTCAAAGAGTCGGGAGAGAATCGGTAAAGAGGAATACAATCAGCAGGGTTTGAGGTTTATCGACTTTTGGAACTGGGCGAATGATTGCAATTTTCAACTGGGTCGGAAGGATGGAGGTGCGCACATAGAGATTGACGAGGCCAGCAAGGACCAGAGAACCAATAGTTTCATTATCATTGAGTAGACCATTCAGCTGTGTTTGATTCCGTGAACCCTTTAGACAAAGTCAAATCCAGTTTGATAACACTTCTTTTAATAAAATAAATAAATGGGTACATTTCCACAAGCACAAAAATTATAATAATATTTGATCTAAACAAAACAATTTCACGTGACTTATGTTAAAATAAGTTCATAGAAATAATCGAGGTATGACAATTAGCAAAGGCGCACATCTTAGGTTTCTAGTTAAGAGAAATTCGACTTTGAGAGTTTGCGCCTCTTGCACAATTCAACGATTAGCAGCAACAGAATATTAAACTCATTAAATGTTATTAAATTCCATCTTTAAAAAATGTAGACAGTGCACTAGAATCTGAAAAAAAATTGCAGGGCTGCCGTTAAAACTAAGTGGTTTTTTATATAACAGATACTGCTTAAAAGTTGTGAGTTATGCACCTTTGCCTGTAGGGAATTAGGAAAAAGACTCGTGAACTTTTGTTCTATCAAGATAATGCACTTGGAGCATGGTTTTCCAGCCTTTTTTGACTTTATAAAGGGCCAATTTTTCTAAGTTGCAGGACATGGTGGCCACTTTTTCTTGGTTGAAGGGCAGTAGGGGCCACAAAGCTAAACTCTAATTATCTAACAGCCTATAAAACTGTTATAATTGAATCAGAATAGAATGCATAAAGTTATTTATAGGCGCCAAAATAAAATATTCTGTAATAAAAATAATTATGTGCTCGATCCTGTCCAAATTGTCAATATTTAAAAATTCTTTGAGAGACGAGGACCACTTTTCTAGGCATGGCGGCCACTTTTGTCCCGCGGGTTAAAAGTGCATGGGAACCACCGACTTGGAGCAATAAAGGAAACCAAAGGACCAAAAAAATTACTTCCTTACTTATTTATACGGTTCATCCGTAAACGACGTCATCCATAATAAACACTGATTTGTCCGTTGCCATGGTAATCGATTGTATGCTCTGGCCAACTATAATTGCGGAGCTTGCTCGTGGTGGACCAAAATATGCATAAAAGCTCGTTGCAATTACTCGGATACATGCACAACAAGCATTATAATGTAATACATTCAATTTAAATCATGATAACAACAATTTAAAGTTGTGACCGTGGATATCTACACATGTGAAAAGCTATCGATAGCGTTGTTACAGCTTCCATCTTTCTGCTCTTTTCAAACACCCGTAATACCTCTAAGTTTCAAGCGACCGGCATGCCATTTGACCGGCTCCTAGGGCAAAGCATCCTCCAGCAGTTGGCCTCGCCTAGTTGTTGGATGGGTATGTCTGGTATCTTTTAAAGCTCTCGGCTCTCCGCCAGCTGAGGAGAGTGTGATCACACTCAAAGCCCTCCTTTCGGTCTATTCAATACTACTTTCAGTTCATCTTCCGACTTTTCAATCTTTCAAATTTGTCTTCAATAACCCTACTTTCAGAGTAAAGAATGTAATCTCGGGACTCTGAAACCGGGGAATCCCGGACATTTTAAAATCCCGTAATCCCGTGAATGACAAGCGAATCCCGTTTCTCGGGATAAAAAAATTGGATATTTTATTAAATACTAGACCCATTTTGCAGCAAATTGCTGGTCAACATTCGCCGAAGCGACAGATTAGCAGACGTGAAGGTAAACTGGCGGCTAGCAGAAAACCCCAGAGGGGTGACTGGTCTAGGCGTTTCTCAGTGATCAGGCAGTGGTTTTGGGTTTGCTCCCTGCCATTCCTTGCTTGGTTCGTGCATAATTACTATGGACTCTAGAGTCCTCCATACACCAATAACCCAAACACCATTAAGCTGACTGATAGAATATAAACAGATGTCGCATAACTCCGATTGACTCGTGTTGTTAACACACCCACCCCAATAGTTAAATCGGCTTGTGAGCGATTATACAGATTGGCTCTTGCTGCCTTAATATAAAAGTACTGTAGCTATAGGCTAGACTGCAAGATCAGTCACTAAGTGGTAAATCTTAGCTTGCCGGCTGCTTGTTGTTCGTCGCGCTGTGGTCAGTCGGTGCACTGATCACCTTGTCTCGTCATATCGTCTGACCTAATTCTGGTTCGTCGTATGCAGAGGGTTATCACCCTATTCAGAGTGATTTCAACTTCTTCTTTAAGTGCTGTGCCCCTCGGCAGGTTTCAACTTCCAATGACGCCATTCTTCTCTTCGCTGTCTTTCCTCTTCAGTTCGTCGTAACCGCCATTCATCATTAGTATAGTTAAGACTTATGATTTATGTATTCTGTAATTTGAGTTCCTGTAAATTGTTTCAACTGCATAATTGTAAAACTGTAATTGGAGCCGGCTCGGACAAGAGCCTGAAACAATTTACAGGAACTCAGATTACAGAACATATAAATCTTAACGCGTAAGCCTATATAGAGTGACTCCGACCATGCAGAAAATGAATCAGCCAGTTGTATACGTTATCAGGCATGTCGAGTTGGGATAGTTTCTGGGCAAGAACAGAATGGCGGACGGTGTAAAATGCCTTTGAAAAATTAATTGAGACAAGAATCACGCGTTCCTCAGTCTGAAGGTATGTGGTGATGTGATGAATCATTGAAATAAGAGCTGCAGCAGTAGAGCTTGATGGTCGAAAGACACATTGATCGATGAGGAGGTGAAACATTGAAGGACTTTGGAAAGCAGGGTACATGTATGTGTGTACTATGTCCCATGTCTTCATTGCAAATCGATTGGATTACTGTTCTTCTCTCTACTTTGGCCTTCATCAGGTTCGTTTGCGTGGTTTAGAGGGGGTCCTGCGGGCGGCTGCTCGCTTGGTGGGTGGCGTTCCGAAGTTTGGTCACATCTCTGATTACATTCGTGATGTCTTACATTGACTTCCGGTTCAGTCACGCATCCACTTCAGGGTTACTTCTTTTGCTTGGCGTTGCGTCTTGCATGGGCACAGCACCTCCTTATCTTCGTGAGTTCTTCACCTTGACCTCAACTGCTGTGGGTCGCCGATCTCTGCGCTCGGCCTCTAGAGGTAACTTTATGGTTCTTTAAGTTTATGCCCGCACTGCCACTAGGCAGAACAGGGCATTTTCGGTCCCTGGACCTTCCGCTTCGAATGATCTTCCCTCTAACCTGCGTTCCCACCCTCGAAACATGTCTGGCTCATTCTTTAGATTGTTTAAGACTTTTCTTTTTGGCCGGGTTTGGGTCGGGAGCGCCTCTGAGTAGAGTCCTTGAAGGGGCGCTATATAAATTACATAGATAGATAGATAGATAGATAGATAGATAGATAGATAGATAGATAGATAGATAGATAGATAGATAGATAGATAGATAGATAGATAGATAGATAGATAGATAGATAGATCTCAAAGAGTCGGGAGAGAATCGGTAAAGAGGAATACAATCAGCAGGGTTTGAGGTTTATCGACTTTTGGAACTGGGCGAATGATTGCAATTTTCAACTGGGTCGGAAGGATGGAGGTGCGCACATAGAGATTGACGAGGCCAGCAAGGACCAGAGAACCAATAGTTTCATTATCATTGAGTAGACCATTCAGCTGTGTTTGATTCCGTGAACCCTTTAGACAAAGTCAAATCCAGTTTGATAACACTTCTTTTAATAAAATAAATAAATGGGTACATTTCCACAAGCACAAAAATTATAATAATATTTGATCTAAACAAAACAATTTCACGTGACTTATGTTAAAATAAGTTCATAGAAATAATCGAGGTATGACAATTAGCAAAGGCGCACATCTTAGGTTTCTAGTTAAGAGAAATTCGACTTTGAGAGTTTGCGCCTCTTGCACAATTCAACGATTAGCAGCAACAGAATATTAAACTCATTAAATGTTATTAAATTCCATCTTTAAAAAATGTAGACAGTGCACTAGAATCTGAAAAAAAATTGCAGGGCTGCCGTTAAAACTAAGTGGTTTTTTATATAACAGATACTGCTTAAAAGTTGTGAGTTATGCACCTTTGCCTGTAGGGAATTAGGAAAAAGACTCGTGAACTTTTGTTCTATCAAGATAATGCACTTGGAGCATGGTTTTCCAGCCTTTTTTGACTTTATAAAGGGCCAATTTTTCTAAGTTGCAGGACATGGTGGCCACTTTTTCTTGGTTGAAGGGCAGTAGGGGCCACAAAGCTAAACTCTAATTATCTAACAGCCTATAAAACTGTTATAATTGAATCAGAATAGAATGCATAAAGTTATTTATAGGCGCCAAAATAAAATATTCTGTAATAAAAATAATTATGTGCTCGATCCTGTCCAAATTGTCAATATTTAAAAATTCTTTGAGAGACGAGGACCACTTTTCTAGGCATGGCGGCCACTTTTGTCCCGCGGGTTAAAAGTGCATGGGAACCACCGACTTGGAGCAATAAAGGAAACCAAAGGACCAAAAAAATTACTTCCTTACTTATTTATACGGTTCATCCGTAAACGACGTCATCCATAATAAACACTGATTTGTCCGTTGCCATGGTAATCGATTGTATGCTCTGGCCAACTATAATTGCGGAGCTTGCTCGTGGTGGACCAAAATATGCATAAAAGCTCGTTGCAATTACTCGGATACATGCACAACAAGCATTATAATGTAATACATTCAATTTAAATCATGATAACAACAATTTAAAGTTGTGACCGTGGATATCTACACATGTGAAAAGCTATCGATAGCGTTGTTACAGCTTCCATCTTTCTGCTCTTTTCAAACACCCGTAATACCTCTAAGTTTCAAGCGACCGGCATGCCATTTGACCGGCTCCTAGGGCAAAGCATCCTCCAGCAGTTGGCCTCGCCTAGTTGTTGGATGGGTATGTCTGGTATCTTTTAAAGCTCTCGGCTCTCCGCCAGCTGAGGAGAGTGTGATCACACTCAAAGCCCTCCTTTCGGTCTATTCAATACTACTTTCAGTTCATCTTCCGACTTTTCAATCTTTCAAATTTGTCTTCAATAACCCTACTTTCAGAGTAAAGAATGTAATCTCGGGACTCTGAAACCGGGGAATCCCGGACATTTTAAAATCCCGTAATCCCGTGAATGACAAGCGAATCCCGTTTCTCGGGATAAAAAAATTGGATATTTTATTAAATACTAGACCCATTTTGCAGCAAATTGCTGGTCAACATTCGCCGAAGCGACAGATTAGCAGACGTGAAGGTAAACTGGCGGCTAGCAGAAAACCCCAGAGGGGTGACTGGTCTAGGCGTTTCTCAGTGATCAGGCAGTGGTTTTGGGTTTGCTCCCTGCCATTCCTTGCTTGGTTCGTGCATAATTACTATGGACTCTAGAGTCCTCCATACACCAATAACCCAAACACCATTAAGCTGACTGATAGAATATAAACAGATGTCGCATAACTCCGATTGACTCGTGTTGTTAACACACCCACCCCAATAGTTAAATCGGCTTGTGAGCGATTATACAGATTGGCTCTTGCTGCCTTAATATAAAAGTACTGTAGCTATAGGCTAGACTGCAAGATCAGTCACTAAGTGGTAAATCTTAGCTTGCCGGCTGCTTGTTGTTCGTCGCGCTGTGGTCAGTCGGTGCACTGATCACCTTGTCTCGTCATATCGTCTGACCTAATTCTGGTTCGTCGTATGCAGAGGGTTATCACCCTATTCAGAGTGATTTCAACTTCTTCTTTAAGTGCTGTGCCCCTCGGCAGGTTTCAACTTCCAATGACGCCATTCTTCTCTTCGCTGTCTTTCCTCTTCAGTTCGTCGTAACCGCCATTCATCATTAGTATAGTTAAGACTTATGATTTATGTATTCTGTAATCTGAGTTCCTGTAAATTGTTTCAACTGCATAATTGTAAAACTGTAATTGGAGCCGGCTCGGACAAGAGCCTGAAACAATTTACAGGAACTCAGATTACAGAATATATAAATCTTAACGCGTACGCCTATATAGAGTGACTCCGACCATGCAGAAAATGAATCAGCCAGTTGTATACGTTATCAGGCATGTCGAGTTGGGATAGTTTCTGGGCAAGAACAGAATGGCGGACGGTGTAAAATGCCTTTGAAAAATTAATTGAGACAAGAATCACGCGTTCCTCAGTCTGAAGGTATGTGGTGATGTGATGAATCATTGAAATAAGAGCTGCAGCAGTAGAGCTTGATAGTCGAAAGACACATTGATCGATGAGGAGGTGAAACATTGAAGGACTTTGGAAAGCAGGGTACATGTATGTGTGTACTATGTCCCATGTCTTCATTGCAAATCGATTGGATTACTGTTCTTCTCTCTACTTTGGCCTTCATCAGGTTCGTTTGCGTGGTTTAGAGGGGTCCTGCGGGCGGCTGCTCGCTTGGTGGGTGGCGTTCCGAAGTTTGGTCACATCTCTGATTACATTCGTGATGTCTTACATTGACTTCCGGTTCAGTCACGCATCCACTTCAGGGTTACTTCTTTTGCTTGGCGTTGCGTCTTGCATGGGCACAGCACCTCCTTATCTTCGTGAGTTCTTCACCTTGACCTCAACTGCTGTGGGTCGCCGATCTCTGCGCTCGGCCTCTAGAGGTAACTTTATGGTTCTTTAAGTTTATGCCCGCACTGCCACTAGGCAGAACAGGGCATTTTCGGTCCCTGGACCTTCCGCTTCGAATGATCTTCCCTCTAACCTGCGTTCCCACCCTCGAAACATGTCTGGCTCATTCTTTAGATTGTTTAAGACTTTTCTTTTTGGCCGGGTTTGGGTCGGGAGCGCCTCTGAGTAGAGTCCTTGAAGGGGCGCTATATAAATTACATAGATAGATAGATAGATAGATAGATAGATAGATAGATAGATAGATAGATAGATAGATAGATAGATAGATAGATAGATAGATAGATAGATAGATAGATAGATAGATAGATAGATCTCAAAGAGTCGGGAGAGAATCGGTAAAGAGGAATACAATCAGCAGGGTTTGAGGTTTATCGACTTTTGGAACTGGGCGAATGATTGCAATTTTCAACTGGGTCGGAAGGATGGAGGTGCGCACATAGAGATTGACGAGGCCAGCAAGGACCAGAGAACCAATAGTTTCATTATCATTGAGTAGACCATTCAGCTGTGTTTGATTCCGTGAACCCTTTAGACAAAGTCAAATCCAGTTTGATAACACTTCTTTTAATAAAATAAATAAATGGGTACATTTCCACAAGCACAAAAATTATAATAATATTTGATCTAAACAAAACAATTTCACGTGACTTATGTTAAAATAAGTTCATAGAAATAATCGAGGTATGACAATTAGCAAAGGCGCACATCTTAGGTTTCTAGTTAAGAGAAATTCGACTTTGAGAGTTTGCGCCTCTTGCACAATTCAACGATTAGCAGCAACAGAATATTAAACTCATTAAATGTTATTAAATTCCATCTTTAAAAAATGTAGACAGTGCACTAGAATCTGAAAAAAAATTGCAGGGCTGCCGTTAAAACTAAGTGGTTTTTTATATAACAGATACTGCTTAAAAGTTGTGAGTTATGCACCTTTGCCTGTAGGGAATTAGGAAAAAGACTCGTGAACTTTTGTTCTATCAAGATAATGCACTTGGAGCATGGTTTTCCAGCCTTTTTTGACTTTATAAAGGGCCAATTTTTCTAAGTTGCAGGACATGGTGGCCACTTTTTCTTGGTTGAAGGGCAGTAGGGGCCACAAAGCTAAACTCTAATTATCTAACAGCCTATAAAACTGTTATAATTGAATCAGAATAGAATGCATAAAGTTATTTATAGGCGCCAAAATAAAATATTCTGTAATAAAAATAATTATGTGCTCGATCCTGTCCAAATTGTCAATATTTAAAAATTCTTTGAGAGACGAGGACCACTTTTCTAGGCATGGCGGCCACTTTTGTCCCGCGGGTTAAAAGTGCATGGGAACCACCGACTTGGAGCAATAAAGGAAACCAAAGGACCAAAAAAATTACTTCCTTACTTATTTATACGGTTCATCCGTAAACGACGTCATCCATAATAAACACTGATTTGTCCGTTGCCATGGTAATCGATTGTATGCTCTGGCCAACTATAATTGCGGAGCTTGCTCGTGGTGGACCAAAATATGCATAAAAGCTCGTTGCAATTACTCGGATACATGCACAACAAGCATTATAATGTAATACATTCAATTTAAATCATGATAACAACAATTTAAAGTTGTGACCGTGGATATCTACACATGTGAAAAGCTATCGATAGCGTTGTTACAGCTTCCATCTTTCTGCTCTTTTCAAACACCCGTAATACCTCTAAGTTTCAAGCGACCGGCATGCCATTTGACCGGCTCCTAGGGCAAAGCATCCTCCAGCAGTTGGCCTCGCCTAGTTGTTGGATGGGTATGTCTGGTATCTTTTAAAGCTCTCGGCTCTCCGCCAGCTGAGGAGAGTGTGATCACACTCAAAGCCCTCCTTTCGGTCTATTCAATACTACTTTCAGTTCATCTTCCGACTTTTCAATCTTTCAAATTTGTCTTCAATAACCCTACTTTCAGAGTAAAGAATGTAATCTCGGGACTCTGAAACCGGGGAATCCCGGACATTTTAAAATCCCGTAATCCCGTGAATGACAAGCGAATCCCGTTTCTCGGGATAAAAAAATTGGATATTTTATTAAATACTAGACCCATTTTGCAGCAAATTGCTGGTCAACATTCGCCGAAGCGACAGATTAGCAGACGTGAAGGTAAACTGGCGGCTAGCAGAAAACCCCAGAGGGGTGACTGGTCTAGGCGTTTCTCAGTGATCAGGCAGTGGTTTTGGGTTTGCTCCCTGCCATTCCTTGCTTGGTTAGTGCATAATTACTATGGACTCTAGAGTCCTCCATACACCAATAACCCAAACACCATTAAGCTGACTGATAGAATATAAACAGATGTCGCATAACTCCGATTGACTCGTGTTGTTAACACACCCACCCCTATAGTTAAATCGGCTTGTGAGCGATTATACAGATTGGCTCTTGCTGCCTTAATATAAAAGTACTGTAGCTAAGCTAGACTGCAAGATCAGTCACTAAGTGGTAAATCTTAGCTTGCCGGCTGCTTGTTGTTCGTCGCGCTGTGGTCAGTCGGTGCACTGATCACCTTGTCTCGTCATATCGTCTGACCTAATTCTGGTTCGTCGTATGCAGAGGGTTATCACCCTATTCAGAGTGATTTCAACTTCTTCTTTAAGTGCTGTGCCCGTCGGCAGGTTTCAACTTCCAATGACGCCATTCTTCTCTTCGCTGTCTTTCCTCTTCAGTTCCTCGTGTCCGTCATTCATCATCCATCGCAGCATAATCTTTTTCGGTCGACCTCTCTCTTTTCCCCTCCAAACTTCCTTCTATGATTCCTCGCAGCCTAGTCGCAGGTCGGAGTCTCCTTTTAATATGTGTCGAAACCAGTTCTTTTGCCTTTCTCTTGAAGTTGTCATCAGTGATCCTTTTTTCCTGCTCTTTGCAGCACCTCTTCATTCGTCACTCGCTCCATCCTGTTCACCATTTCCATCGTCATCCATATTCAAATATCGAAGGCTTCCATGCATACATACATACATACATACATACATACATACATACATGTACATACATACATACATACATACATACATACATACATACATACATACATACATACATACATACATACATACATACATACATACATACATACATACATACATACATACATACATACATACATACATACATACATACATACATACATACATACATACATACATACATACATACATACATATATACACACACACATACATACATAGCCTGCATACATAAATGGTCCTGGCTCATAGGCCTTTCATCGGCTGCATGAGTTAGACTGCCTCAAAGCGAATATGTAATATTTGCTCCATATAATATTTGGCTTCAATCCAATGGTCTTTTATCATCATCTACGATAACCATCCACAGATCACTCGAAGGTTGGCATTGGCACGATAAAAAATTAATAGAATCAACAGTAAGATAGAGGCCTCAGTGACGTCAAACGGATCCCGTTCCATAACAAAGCAGATCAGATTTATCGCTGAAAAATTGACCTTGGGATAGCATTCCTTCAGTCACAACGAATAACTTCCCAGCCAGTTCGACAAGTGCAAGCCGTTAGTTTAACAATACCATCTGCTGTGCAGTCAGTATACGCAGCAATGCAAATCAATTCCCTGCGGTCTGACGCAGTTGAGTCTGTGTAGCCCCCCCCCCATGAATCAGCAATTTCTTAGACCTTGAGTCAATAATAATTATATCGTGTGTACAGCAAATTGTATAAAAGGGTGATGCGTCGATACCTTTGCACTTCGACGATGTAGTTCTATCAGGTACGTAGCTATACGAGTTATACATGTAGACCTAGCTCAAAGTCTTTAACACGGCATTCGTAGTGCGGTAATTTAACATTAGCAGTGTTTAATCTAGACGTCTCTGCGGAAGGAAATGAATGATATATCATGAATGATATATCGTGAATGATATATCGTGACCTGCAAACTTCTAAAGCGCCAATCGAAAGCCAAATCAGTTTATTCAAGAGCACAGTGCTGCGTCAGATGAGTTGTTCGAAGAATAGGACAATAGAGAATAGTGCAATAGAGAATATTCCAATAGAGAATAGGACAATAGAGAATAGGACAATAGAGAATAGGACAATAGAGAATGGTCCAATAGAGAATAGGACAATAGAGAATAGTCCAATAGAGAACAGGACAATAGAGAATAGGACAATAGAGAATGGTCCAATAGAGAATAGGACAATAGAGACCCGATTCCGGTCACTATCACCTAGGACCATCTGGAGGGACGGAGCAGCTGCGAGGTGGGTATCGTTTGGGTCGGGAATTGAACGGTGGAGAATCAGATGAGTCCGGGCAGACCTATGAATTTTTGACGAGGTGGGTCTACAGTTGTGATGGAAGACGAGAGATGGAGTGATGGATGGATAGCAGAGAAAGGAGATTAATGATGGCAATGATGATTGAGGAACGAAAAGTGAAGTGAGTCTTTGAGTGCAATCGCAATCAGAATGCAATAAATCAATCAATCATCAATCAATCAATCAATCAATCGATCGATCAGTCAGTCAATCAATAGATCAATCACTCAACCAATCAGAATTTATATAGCGCTTCTTCAAGATACCTACTGAGAGGTGCTCCCGGCGGAGATCATGCCAAAAAAGTCTTCATCAGTTTGTGAAATTGAGAAGAGCTTGGGAGATGTCGCTTAGTCAATGGAAGTCCATTCCAGGTTGTTGGGCCAACCACAGAGAATGAACGCCTCTGCATTGTTACAGAGCGAGTGAAAGGACCATTAAGTCACCATGGACAGCACAGCGTAGTGCGCAGCGGCGGCTTATACAAAGTGGATAGGGTGAAGCAATGTGCACGCAGATAGTAAGACGACTGCCTTCGACATAGTTTTATGATCGATTTCTTACTTAAATCCAATGCTCTGATATATTTATTTGTCGACAGAGGGAGCTACACGCGTCGACCCGTCTGACGTCGGGAGGTCAGAGGGCGAGATCCGCCATCTGGTGTTCACACTGCACACTGTTTGCCGAACAACATCCATCGAATTGGAAGAATTTTTTATAGTAGTTTTTGGTGAGTACGAACTAGAATCACTTCTCGTCCGATTTCCCTTCTTCATTACCATCTAGCCAACATCATGCACCATGGCAATTCTACTTAGGTGACATCACCATGACACGGTCATTTCAAAGACGATTAGTGTCGCCCTCCTCCTTTATCCACGCTTGGGACAGACACCGGCAGAGTGCAACCAGTAGCGAAGTTTCCATTCCCATGTCAGCTGTCTCAAAAGTAGGTTGATCCTCTAATGGGAATGTGGGTCTAACATTGGGTGCAATGAAGATCGGCATGCTAGCTGGGCAGTGTGAGAATTGTGGAAAAATAACTGGGGGGTTGGACCATGATTCGGATGACATTGGGCAAGTGTAGCTATTTTTAACTGCAAATAAATTCTTTTACAGCTGCACAGATTTATTTAGAACGGCACTAGGCCCACTTCTGGAGAACTGTAGCCTATAATATTATGCTAAAAAGTCTTGCCTCCATTCCATATTCGATAGTCTATGCTGCAATTTCCCTGACGCTATCCATATTATCCAATCTTGCGCTGCTTTATCTTGCGCTGCTTATCTTGCACAACATAAATTTTCCTAATTCCGATTTGCTTTTGTACTTGTAGGCGGCATCTCATGAAGGTTCCATTTTTCTATCAGACTCGACCGAGTCTCGATAGAAACACTTACGGCCTACGACTTACGTGGGCTATGACCCATTTAATCGACCTATTATGACCTACTTTGACCTGTAGGTGGGTCAACCACAGACGTTAACAACTTAAAGAATCTAAAGAAGAAGAGAAGCTCCTGTTGCCGCTGATGTGTGATCACCTTGTGTGCGAAATCCAGTCCGTCAAGGCAGAGGGCGGATCACTTGGATCTCGGCAGTCCATCCCTCCCCCCAACTAAAGTCGAGTTTCGTCCGAAATTCCACATTAGGCATATACATCCAACTTCGACGAACATCTTTCAGAAAAAAATTAAATTCAGAGTTTAATTAAATTAAAACCGCTGTATTATTAACAGTTTCAGAAGCAATCTTGTAAGCTCTAAAATGCCTAATTCTGGTCTATTTAACTTTCAGAACATATTTTCCCTTCATAAGAGACTTATAGTCTCAATGCAGAGGTTGGATTTATCGCTCGAGTGCGCAGCAAAGTGGATGAAGGAAGTCCCGAGAAACCTTACAAGTTTTCCTCGCATCCACGGTTTCCGAGCCCACATGTTGGAAGTGTGACCAGCAGTGGACTCCTTGATCGTGGCTGAGTTGGATTTTATTCTAAGGATTCGTCGGTTGAATTGGCCTGGAGTCGGCGGATCCGCTCGCACTGCGGTGTGTTAAGGGATTACCGGAGTCCACGGTGCTGTGCAGTCGACCGAACCAACCTCAGTTATGGACGGAAGAGATTCTTTCAGCGGCAACGAGAACAAATAAAACGTATAATGCAATCAAACAATGCCAGTGTGTTTTGTTTGTTTCTCTTTAAAGAAGAGCCTTTCTTGCTTTTTAACCACAATTCCATGTACGCAAGACTTGTCCATTTCTGGGGGGGAGGAATTTCTTACAATAGGCCTATTTGATTTTTCTGGGTGCATGGTACGTATTTACACGTATATGCTGCAACACCTCGCGATTTTCCTGGGCAATTCTTTCCTGGCATGGGGGAACTTCCCACAGAGACGTCTAGATTAAGCACTGGTGGACGAGGAACAGACTTAGACAAAGATGTAAGGGCAAAGGTAGAGACAGAGAC
Organism: Lumbricus terrestris; assembly: GCA_949752735.1. Taxonomy (NCBI): domain Eukaryota; kingdom Metazoa; phylum Annelida; class Clitellata; order Crassiclitellata; family Lumbricidae; genus Lumbricus; species Lumbricus terrestris. The sequence goes on along the minus strand of OX457045.1, from coordinate 46,213,924 downwards.
AAACTCAGAGACATACATAGAGACAAATAAGCTAGGGCTATAGTTCGAAGAAAAACACATGCAGACAGAGAATTATTAAGACAGGGACATAATAGGCAAAGGCGAAGGCAAGGCAGGGATATATTTGAGTCATATATATATAATATATATATATATATATATATATATATATATATATATATATATATATATATATGAATAGGTTATGTCCATAGGCTACCACTACCGCACCATGCTATCTAGGCCTACTCGGCATGACCTCCTCAGATTTTGACCTGGCACCAGAAAGGAAAGAAGCAGTTCGGCTATGGCGGATTTTATTTCGCATAGTGCCGGTGAGTAAGCTGGTCGCCCTGTTGTATTTTGTGGACGCTGAGAAACTCTCGAAGATTTACATTACAATACATTATGGCAAGAAGTCTCGGAAGTAGAGACACACTGAGGAAGAGCCAGAGAGAAAAAATAATATGGATGGAAGCAACGGAGAGATAAATTGAGCGTAGGCCTATAGAGCAATCTCGTGAAATATTGAGAGAGATTTAAGAACTAAAAAAAACGTCGTCCAGTCAACTCAACATAATCTGCTGCATTTCGTAATTGGTCTCATGTGGACAGTGACAGAAGAGTAATAAAGAATGGAATAAATTAATTTATGCAATTTTCTAATAATTATTCTAAGCGTATAGGCACTAGTAGCTAGCAATGTAGCTCTTCAGTCGGGAACGCCTCTGAGTAGAGTGCTTGAAGGGGCGCTATAACAAGTGCACATACAAACAGAGTGCTAATGATCACCGACGACGCTTACTGACATGTCAACGGCCGATAAGAAAGTAGGCCTAAGTAGACTACCTTTTCATAACACAAGTCAAACGATCAGATTTTATTTAAGGAAAACGGGTTTGGTCCATTTCTGAAAGTTCACAAGAGAAGCACGTGGATTCGTGGAAATCCCGGGCTGTTGGTACTTTAGGTTTTAACCTCGTGGCGATGAAGATTATTGTGGGTGTTCTTAAACACATGAAAAACGAGAAAACAAATCACGCCAGGCATTATTCACTCGACAAGTTGCGCAGAATCAGATTCGGCCGCGATACTCTATAAATATGATCCACGAATAGACGAGACATTTTGCAAGCAAACGGTTTAACTTAGCGACTTTATACAACTCTGACTGCTTGGTTGAATAAATAATGGGGAAAATAAATTATTACAGTGGATAGATTAATTGACTGCGATTGGAATACGCTTGCATAGATCGCTGCTGCCAAAACAAGCTTATAGGCCTAATCGATTCTGAAGCAGTGGCGTAGCCAGGAATTTATGATGGGAGGGGTTATGGCCTGGCCGGATGCCCTTCCTGACACCAGTCCAACAGTATTACAGTAAATAAGAACAATAAAGCAGCAAAGGGAATAAAGTAAGAAAAACAATTGTTACTACAAACAATTGCTTTGTTTTTCCTATTTAAGTTTAAAAATAACCTTTTAAAAACACTTTTTACTAAGCCAGTGGGGGCCCCCGAAAACCAGGGCTTTTATAACGTGCAGTTCTACACAACATATGCAGTTCTAAATGGATTCATGCAGTTGTAGAAGCACTTCCGCCACGTTCCGTGCAGTTAAAACTACTAAAAAATAGGTCATATTTTCCTCAGACTGGGAGTAATTTACCATGGAGGATGGGAAAGGAGAGAAGAGGATGTGCAGTTCTAAAAATTCCTTAAAAACAGCCCTGCCGAAAAAAACCTTGTCTACGCCACTGCTCTGAAGCTCAGTTTTCGGTGATTATCGGCACATGTTTTGAGCCGCAATGATGACTGAAGCCAAACGAAGTTTGTGGCATAGAAGAAGACTATACGTGGTGGCGGTCAATGAGTGCAGACTGAGCTCATACGGATAGGCTGTCTAATGTCTATACTACTTAGCCTACGTATTTCGTCTAAGCAATCGGTGCAAAGACGTTCCAGGCACTGGTAGAACTTCCAACAGTTTCGATAGAAAATTGCCCAGCAAGCTATTTTTAGGCGCAACATTTGATGGTTTTATGGGATCGAATATGCATTTGCAAGACAGGCCTATTACCTATGAGGCCTGAGGCTTACAACTGATGAAGGCCATATACAGTGTTTAATCTAGACGTCTCTGGGGGGGAAAGTTCCCCCCCAGGATTGACATTTCCCCCCCCAGAAAAATTTGACGAAATGATATTGGTTTTTAGTTACTGCTTTCATCATTGTTTTGCATGAAGTGTTATAATATATCGTGATATTATTTATTATTATATGATTATAATGACATTATATTATTAATATAATATATGATACTATCATGTTAAGATGACACCTTAAAATGCAGCCATTGCAATGTGGAAATCCAAAATTTTTCTAATGGGTCACTGAAAAAGTACAGCTATTTTGTTAAGACGACACGTTAAAATGCTGTCATTGCAATGTGGAAATGCAAAAATGTTCTAATGGGTCACTGAAAAAGTACAGCTATTTTGTTAAGACTACAGTTTCTAATAGGCCACTGAAAAAGTACAGCTGTTTTGTTAAGACGACACCTTAAAATGCTGCCATTGCAATGTGGAAATTCAAAAAGTTTCTCATGGGTCACTGAAACAGTACAGCTATTTTGTTAAAATGATCCCTTAAAATGCTGCCATTGCAATATGGAAATCCAAAAAGTTTCTAATGGGTCACTGAAAAAGTACAGCGCTGCTATTTTGTTAAGACGACACCTTAAAATGCTGCCATTGCAATGTGGAAATCCAAAAATTTTCTAATGGGTCACTGAAAAAGTACAGCTATTTTGTTAAGACGACACCTTAAAATGCTGCCATTGCAATGTGGAAATTCAAAAAGTTTCTAATGGGTCACTGAAACAGTACAGCTATTTTCTTAAGATGACCCCTTAAAATGCTGCCATTGCAATGTGGAAATCCAAAAATTTTCTAATGAGTCACTGAAAAAGTACAGCTGTTTTGTTAAGACGACACATTAAAATGCTGCCATTGCAATGTGGAAATTCAAAAAGTTTCTGATGGGGAGGGGCGTGTCCCCCTCCCCATACCCTTCCCTCTCTCAGTCTCGGTGCTGCGCGTATCACGAGCGTCCTTCGGACGTTCAAATGTCTCCCCCCCAGAAACCCCAATTCCCCCCCAGAGGAAGGGGACTAGATTAAACACTGGGCCATATATAATTATCATCCATCAAGCAGTCAAGAAGTCGGACGGCGCCAACCTGTGTAAATCTGGTCACTAGAAATTGTAATAAATCAGCGCCGTGAACTGCATCTGGACTAACGATCTCTGTCTCATAACGTTACAGTAAAAAAAAACTGTGGTCCATGCTTTTCCTCGTAACGCGCTATTCGGCCAGAGGAGCTCTGGTTGCACGAGCCAATTCATTCATTCATTCATTCATTCATTCATTCATTCATTCATTCATTCAGAGCACTTATATAGCGCCCCTTCAAGAAACTACTCAGAGGCGCTCCCAGCCCAACCACGAACAAAGAAAAAAAGACTTGAGAGACTTGTAGAACCCAGTCGGATGGACCACAAGTAGAGAGCGAAGCGTAACCGGGAGGTCGTTTCAGGCAGTAGACCCCACGACCGAGAAAGCACGGCGCTGCTTAATAGCTAAGCATGCCCGCGGGACTAGACGCTCACCCCTATAGCCGAAGAGCGAAGTGCACGACGAGCTGCAACGTCAGAGACTGGACAGCAAAGATCACGCAAGTATGACGGAGCACAGCCAAGGACACAGCGTGAGACCACAGCAGCAATGCGGTATGAGATTTGCTGGGACATAGGCAGCCAGTGCAGCATATATGCAGAGACAGAGGTAAATTTAAGAGGCCGCCCAACAAGACGAGCAGCCGAGCGCAAGACACGATCAAGTCGCCCCAGGACCCCAAGGGGAAGGCCAGCACGTAAGGAGCAACAGTTGTCGATTCGACTTGTAACAAAGGCGTGGACAAGGACGACGACCGCGTCGTGTGTGTGAGAGAGAGAGAGAGAGAGAGAGAGAGAGAGAGAGAGAGAGAGAGAGAGAGAGAGAGAGAGAGAGAGAGAGAGAGAGAGAGAGAGAGAGAGAGCTGACGAAGCTGGTAATAGGCAGTGCTGCAAATCCTTTTCGATTGTGGTGACACGAAACAGAGTATCCCCCCCTGAAAGCTATCCGGGGGGATGAATTAATCTATCCCGCGGATGGAATTAACCGGTCTATACTATCCGGGGGGATAAACCATTCTATTCCCTTTTTTGAAAAAGGCGCATAATAAATTTTTTTATGCTGTAATCAAAATTTAAAGTAACTCCAATTGTTCTAAGTGTCCTAAGCAATGCTCAGATGAAGGCAACTCGAATTTATTTAGTGACTCTGAGTGTTTTTAAGTGTTTTAAATGTTTTAAGTGCTCTAAAAACAGGGCAAAACAAATTATCTAGTAGGAATAAACATACCTGTTAGTGTCATTGTTCAAAACAAAGCAGATGAAAATTAATTTGCAAAAAAATACACGCGGAAGCGGTTTTTTCAACTTTTTTTAATTTGGGGGGATACAATTAATACGGGGGATACTCTATTTCGTGACAGTGGTCCTTTGTGGGGCCCGGGCCATCCATTTGAGCAAAACAAGTAGATAGCGCTAGGTGTAGCTGCTGTAAGCAGACATGGCTTGTCAGCTGTCATTTTGGTGCACAAGCATCTGATTGCATTTTTGACCTTTGTAGCGAATACTTCAGCATTTGCATTTAAAAGTCTAGTTTGGCCGTCGGCACAGCCACAAGAAGAGTGTGCCGAGAGCGCCCCCGTCATCGTTGACGCGGACGACCTAACGATGAAGCCTGGCCAGTCCAGGAAAAAGACTCATCGGAAGAAAGGACGAATAAAAGATGAAGACTTGTGTCAATGGTAAACATTAGTTTAGGATCACTACTGTTTATACTCGTAAAGCATGCATGATTAGTCCTAACTGACAGTGGCGGCGCTAGGTGGGGAGTGGCTAGGGGCTAAGCCCCCTTTAAAAAGGCCATCCATTTTTCCCATGTTAAAATAACATTTTTGGACGATTAACCCCCTAGACAGCTAAAAAAAAGGTCATCAGAAATTTTGACGGGCGAAATGGAAATTTTTCTTGAGATTTTGGCCGATGAAAAAAAGGTCATCAGAAATTTTGGCGACTGAAAACGGAAAATTTTCGCCGCAAATTCAGCCGCCCAAACTGAAATCCTGGCGCCGCCACTGCTAATTCAATGCTCTATCAAGATTGGGACGGCTATGCTCTGTCACTAGGATGATTATGCAGCATACTATGTCATGATTAGGATGATTATTATTTTAATTTTCCTATGTCAAAATTGGGACGATTAGGCTATGCTTTGTCAAGATTAGTGTGATTATGCTCTGCCAAGATAGGGATGATCATCTCTGCGAAGATTAGAACGACTAAGCTATGTCAAGATTAGGACGATTATGCTATGTCAAGATTAGGACGATTATGCTATGTCAAGATTAGGACGATTATGCCATATCAAGATTAGAACGATTATGCTATATCAAGATTAGGACGATAATGCTATGTCAAGACTAGGACGATTATGCTATGTCAAGATTAGGACGATTATGCTATGTCAAGATTAGGACGATTATGCTATGTCAAGATTAGGACGATTATGCTATGTCAAAATCAGGACGATTATACTATGTCAAAATCAGGACGATTATGCTCGTCGATTGCTTGTCTCTGAATGTGTGTCTCTGAATGTGTGTTTGTCTTTGTCAAGGCGACCTTGTAGCAGCATGGCTGTGTTATGGCGCCATAGAAATTGTCGTCATTACATTACATTACATTACATGCTCTGCGGCTCTGTCAAGATACGAATGATTATGCTCCGGTCCCATTTTATTCATACTCTACGATGATGCAGTAGCCTAATGCTGTTGTTTTCGGCAACATGATTTTGGTTAACGGAAGTCGGTTAGTAAATGGGCAGTTAGATCAGTCAAACAAGCGCGCCAAAACAGCGCACGTAAGATTCTACTCAATGTTTTTATACGTTTGCCTAGAACTGGACGACACTAAAATGGATTCAGAAGCAGCCGGAAACTCGCACCCTGCTTCCGATTAAACCCAGTGGACAACATCACTTGTCATACCACACCAGACAAGACCACACCAGCCTCGCTTCAAGGATCCTCTTACTTAAATAATTTTCATTATTAACTCATTAGCCTTCTGAGGTAAACCATCTGTATACACTGTAATTTGTAATGTAGCGTAATGTAATCTGGGCCATTTCTATGTGTAAGCTTACTGTTGCAAACCGGTGCACCCTTTGGACTCAGTATGCACACTTGCACAGGTCGTCGATGGTCTGACCAATGTGCTACTCAAAATTTAGTAGGGCTTCCGTGTAGAAGAGTGGGCTCCTGGTGTCTATTGAGATAGTAAAGACGAGTATGATAAACTCCTTGTAAAGAGTAGGCTACATTCACAGAGGAATTGAATTTCCTATCATATCGAGCGATTTGCTTCTTATGGGCCTCAGTATTTTTTACTTACACGAGATGCTTCGATATCATCACAGCACCAGAACTATTCAAGATTCTATCTTGCATCAAATGCGAATAACCAGCTTTCACGAAAGCAATTCATGTAACTATTTGAATGCGGAAAGCTTCAAACTATTCATTGCACGAGACGATGTCTCAAGATTTCATGTTGTATTTTATATGAGTATAGCCTATATGCGCGACGAGTTCGAGTTATCGGTTGTTAAAACCAGTTCATGTAGCCTGCTATTTGAATGCAGAACCTTAAAATTGACCATTGCACGAGATGAAGTCTCGAGGTTTTATTTTGTATTAATTTTAAACAGCTATCCATTCTATGGAAGCCAATTAATGCACTATTGAATGGTAATGTTCTGACGTTTATAAGAGGAAATGTTTCAACAACGTTCTATATCTCAAACATGCAAAACTGACTGCTTTACAGTCAAAGAATTATGCTGTATAACTGTGTTATCAGAAAATATGCAAAACAAGCTTGTCAGAATTGTAGTTATTCCTGTCAGTGTTAACTCGCTGTCGGTTTTTAGCTAAGATGTCGTTGACTCAGGTTTTTCAACCGTGCCTTTTGGCATCTGAGCTATGGTCGCCCGGGATCAGTCGGCTATAGCTCCTCTCGCTTCGGCGAGCTCTGGCAGCTGTCAGTGCATGCGCATACTTCTATATCGAATAAAAAAATTCAAAATTTCGACATGCAATATTTCAGCGACAGTCATTTATTCGTAACTGTCGCAACTATATAATTATGAGCACTGAACATTGATGGTGGCAAGTGCACGTATAGACACTCACATAGCTGGACATTATCAATTAGCTATAGAGTGTCGTTTATTTCTTAAACTGTCATTCAATACGTGATTTTGTCTGCGGTTTGTTTAATAAACGTACTTCATATTACTTTGATTTGTTTCATTATCTAGGACTTAATAAGTTGCGTCACGCTCAGCGAAACGTATTTGTCTTTCTAAGTGCAATCTAAGTATTATGAGTGAATGAATGAATGAATGAATGAATGAATGAATGAATGAATGAATGAAGTGTTAGTTAATTACCTTCGACTATAACCTATTAGGTGCACTGCTAGCTTGTAGCACCTCTCAGTTTCTTTTCCAATAGTTCCTTGCTCGTAATCGGAAGCTATAAATTTCCAAAATGACGTTCCAAAGTTTGACGCAATGCATCAGGTTACATTGTATTGTGTCTATAAATGTATATAGCGCCTCTTGTAAAATGACCATTCAGAGGCGCTCTCAGCACGAAAAACTCCGGAGGAAAGAAGTGTTTTTAAAGAACGAGAGACTGATAAGGAAAAAATAGTCATTAGTTTGGTCTGTATATTGCGGTTGGACGAACTCTGCGCCCTGTCAGAGACTCTCAGAAAGGCCTGCAATGGATGGCAAGTGAATTTCCAAAGATGATCGATGACATGAGAGGTTCGAGCAGAGAATCCTGGGGAAGCGCCACTCGCCATTCGAGCACTATGCCATCGAAATACACTGCTGGGATTACGATAAGATTAGAATCAAACCAAGTCCTTGCCTCATCAATCCCCAAAAGGTTACATAGTTCCCCAAAAAGGATCCCGTCCATTACCGTCAAAATGTAGACATGTCCCCTACGACTACGCGGGTGGGGACCAGGAATATCCATGCTAAACCGCTCCCACGGCTCCCCACAGGGTAAGGTTGCAAGGGACCCTGCCTGGGCGGATGACCTCGGTGGTATTTGGCACAGGGAGAGCGTCGCTGACAAAACCTCTTCACAACTCCCGACCAACCAATCCAGTAGGCCCTGCGTCGGACCTTCCACCTAGTCCTGCGCACACACTCGCTAACCGCTGGTTCCACAATTCCATCAGCAAGCATACTGTCCAACTGGTTATCAATAACAATCCTAGGGGGCAGCGGGTGACTTCTTAACGGTTGTCTCACCGGATGGGCATCTCCTGTCTCAATCTTACGTGTACACACCGACGTCTTCCCTAGGTCCCGGTCGGTAACGGCACAAACATCTCCGTTCTCGACTAACAAACTTCTCACACGTTCCCGGATTTAAGGCGACACATCCTCGGGCAAATCTGCCAACATTAACTCACTAGGCGAAGCGTCTTTATTCCGACTAACCTTCCCTTCGTCCATCCGAATCGGCTCAACTTCCACCGGATGCAAACCCGCAAGGAACTGATCCTTGTTGAACTTAACAGGACTATCAGTCAGGTTTACTATTCTCACGTGCGCATTAGTCTCATCGCCTAACACCACACGGGCAAGGTGAACTCCAGGACGGATTTCATGAGCCTCCGTCATCCACGCGGGAGCCACCGAGGTCAAATCCCCGTATACAGTTTTCACGGGCACCTCACTTTGGCATTTTGGCTGTAGTTCTACCTCCTCGGCGACCATTACAAGCCGGCACCACATTGAGCCATTCCCTCTAACCAAGGGGGTACGTCTACGGCCAATAAACAAAGCTCCATTACCAAAAGCCAAGCGACAACGATGCTCCCTAAGAAAATCCATTCCCAACATCGGTTCAGAAATCTGGTCGGACACTAACAGGGCAGTATGGACCTCAAAACCATCCCGAAATTTAATGGGCACCCGGACCTCACCCAGGACATTAATATCAGTGCCATTAGCAGCCATCAAAAAGCGAGTACAAGATCGAAGTTCTAACCCCTCAACGGCTGAAGACGGAACCAGGCTGACTTCGGATCCTGTGTCGATGAGGCACATCAGCGGTCGTTCGTTGATCAATCCACGAACGTAAACGGCGTTGCTGCTGGCGCGGTCGGGCAGCTTCGGACGCGTCGTGTGGTTCACCACCACAGATGTCGATGGCGCAGGTGCGTCTCCTTCTGTCGTTTCCTCGTCGTTCGGCCGGTTCCGGAAACGGCGCGGCTGACGGCAATCTCGGATCACGTGACCGTCCTGGCCGCATCCATAACAGGTCACGGTCCTCCTCGTAGACTCCGGCTGGCGATCTCCAGATTGGCGGTTCCCAAGACGTTGATCTCGTCTCGGTCCATCGTTGGTAGTAGACTGATTGCGCAGCTCCTGGAACTGTTCGTCCATCTTCCGCTCCATCTCTCGCTTCCAACGACGCTGGTCGTCGCGCTGCGTCGTCAAGAAGCGGTCCAGGGTCGACTGGAGCTGGTCGCTCGGATCGACTTCTTGCGTTCCACGGACATGGGTCGACGGTCTCCGACGATCATCATTCTCAGAGGCTCGCTGGTAAGCCTCCAACCGTAGAGCGGTCCGATAAGCCTCATCCAAAGTCTTCGGCTCACGCTCCCTGACTTTCAACGAAAGCTCCCTGTCTCGCAGAGCTTCCAAGAACGAGTCTCTCGCGTTGATCTGCGTCGTCTGGTTGGACGGAACAGGATAGGCCAATACAACGAGTCGGCGGATCTCGTGTAGTAAATCGCTCAAACTTTCTTTGGCCCCTTGACGTCGATAATACAGCTGAGCTCGGAACGTCTCTGCTTGTCCGTCCGTCCCGTATCTCTGTCGGAGACGCTCCACCAGTTGGGCGTAACTTACGTCAGCTTGCACGCCGAAATCCCAGAGAAGTTGCGTCGCTGCCTTCTCCAACGCGCAGCGTAGATGATCCACCTTGTCCGAGTCTGTCCATCGATTGTGACGAGCACATACCTCGAACTGCACGAGAAAGGATTCCAGGGACCCAGTCCCGTCGAATCGACCCGGCTTCATCGGCGTTGGTCGGTTCCGCAGGAGACTTCCGAAGTTCTCCAGCAACTCCATCGACGAGTCCGTTGTCTCCTTCTTCACACGGGCGCTCGTCTCCACCAGCTCCTCACCATCGTCAGAGCTGAGTTCTATCAGAGTGCTACGCTGCTTCTCCGTCGTCGCTCTTCTCACCGCAGGCGTAGAGACATCGGCAGGCGTGCGGAACTCGAAAGGCCTCGGCTGCCCGAACGTGACCTCGTCGTCCTCCATCATCTTCGGTAGACTCGTCTATTCGTCGGCTGGAACAACTGCGTACCCCACTTCTGGTACCAGTGTAACGGAAAACCGGCCGCCTCAAAGCGCGGCTGGCAGGAGAGGGGATGGCGAACTCTCCCACCAGGTGGTAAGGCTTGCGTGTCGCTCCAGATGGGCGCAAGTCCGGCCTCCGTCGTCTTTCGAAGGGCTTAGCAGTGCTCCCCCTACCATACGAAGACCCGAAGACCGATGTATTTTCAGACGATGTATTGTAGATCACAACTCCACACGTCACAGCAGGCATGCACGTGATACACAGCGAACAATCGTACCCCAGCAGCGGACGGTCATATACAAAAATGGCGGCTCCCACAGCAATGGCTGACTACGGGGCGCCCCACTGCGACGAACACAGGAACTACACGGCAGCGGCAGCAGCGTACTGCAGCGGCGGCAACGGCGAGTTCCGACGACCGATACTCAGCGACGGCGACGGCAGCTCCCACTGGCGACTGACAGCTGCAACGACGACTGCTCCCGGCTGCGACGAACTCGACGATCTCACTGCTGCGACGACTCCACCCGGCAGCGGTGACGACTGTTGACGACAGACCGACTCTCTCCAGAATGGACGGAGCTCTCGCTGACTTCCTGGTGACGACTGAGCTGCACTTCTCGGACGGACTGCGACGGACTGAGCTCTCTCCAGGTGTCGACTGAGCTAATGCATGGAGGCCGCGCTCCTATTTATACTTGACCGAGGGGACAGGGGTCCGGACCGGGGATGCGCAGGAGGAGGGGAGGGGACTTCTACGTCAGAGGTCCGGACCGGGGTCTTTGGAGGCAAAGGAGGGGGGAAGGGGACTTCTACGTCAGAGGTCCGGAGCGCGGAAGCGCAGGAGAAGGGGAGGGGACTTCAGCACACGAGGTCCGCGCATGCGCACTAGGGGGTCTGTGACGTCAGAGGTCCGGACAGGGGTCTTTGGAGACGAAGGAGGGGGAGAGGGGACTTCTACGTCAGAGGTCCGGACCGGGGTCTTTGGAGGCAAAGGAGGGGGAAGGGGACTTCTACGTCAGAGGTCCGGAGCGCGGAAGCGCAGGAGGAGGGGAGGGGACTTCAGCACACGAGGTCCGCGCATGCGCACTAGGGGGTCTGTGACGTCAGAGGTCCGGACAGGGGTCTTTGGAGACGAAGGAGGGGGAGAGGGGACTTAGCGCGCAAGACCCACACAAGATCCGCGCATGCGCACTAAGAGGGTCTGTGACGTCAGAGGTCCGGACAGGGGACTTTGGAGGCGAAGGAGGAGGTGAGGGGACTTTGACGTCAGAGGTCCGGACCGCGGAAGCGCAGGAGGATGGGAGGGGACCTCTACACACGTGCGAACGACGGCGCGAAACGGCCGTCTAATCGATGCCGGTGACACGAAACGGAGTATCCCCCCCATAAAGCTATCCGGGGGGATGAATTAATCTATCCCCTCGGATGGAATTAACCGGTCTATGCTATCCGGGGAAATAAACCATTCTGTCCCCTTTTTTGAAAAATGCGCATAATAAAAAAATGTATGATGTAATCAAAATTTTAAGTGACTCTAATTGTTTTAAGTGTCCTAAGCAATGCTCAGATAAAGGCAACTCGAATTTATTCAGTGTGTCTGCGTATTTTTAAGTGTTTTCAATGTTTTAAGTGGTCCAAAAACAGGGCAAAACAAATTATCTAGTAGAACTAAGCATACCTGTTAGTGTCATTGTTCAAAACAAAACAGATGAAAATCAATTTGCCAAAAAAATTCCAAGCGGAAGTGGGTTTTTCGACATTTTTTAATTTGGGGGGATACAATTAATACGGGGGATACTCTATTTCGTGACACCGGCGAACGCGTAAACAAGTCCGCGGAGGCGAAGGAGGAGGGGAGGAGACCGCGGCAGCTGCACAGGCGAATTTCGCCACAGTAGTAGTAGTAGTAGTAGTAGTAGTAGTAGTAGTAGTAGTAGTAGTAGTAGTAGTAGTAGTAGTAGTAGTAGTAGTAGTAGTAGTAGTAGTAGTAGTAGTAGTAGTAGTAGTAGTAGTAGTAGTAGTAGTAGTAGTAGTAGTAGTAGTAGTAGTAGTAGTAGTAGTAGTAGTAGTAGTAGTAGTAGTAGTAGTAGTAGTAGTAGTAGTAGTAGTAGTAGTAGTAGTAGTAGTAGTAGTAGTAGTAGTAGTAGTAGTAGTAGTAGTAGTAGTAGTAGTAGTAGTAGTAGTAGTAGTAGTAGTAGTAGTGGTGGTGGTGGTGGTGGTGGTGGTGGTGGTGGTGGTGGTGGTGGTGGTGGTGGTGGAAGTAGCAGCAGCAGCAGCAGCAGCAGCAGCAGCAGCAGCAGTAGTAGTAGTAGTAGTAGTAGTAAAAATAATAATAAAGGGTAATATATAGCAATTTCAATAGGGCTATATCCTAATAATAATGATGCTAAGTGTTTCCATCTATCGTAGGCTAATCCTACCTCAGGCTTTCTGAACAAAGCACGATCACGGATCTCACGCAGGTCAGATTTACACAAATACTGAACAGAAATGACAAGGACAATTAAGCCAAACGAAAGGAACATGTAACAACAAAAAATCGGTCCACCCTTGTCATGTTTTAGTTCCAACAAACCAGTACCTGGCGGCACCAGCTGTGCAATTTCAGCAGGTCGCGACAGAGGAGTCATTCAGCAGGTCAAACAATGAAATAAAAAAATGATTGCTCCCAAACAATCGTACACAAGACAATTTTAAACAGTTGAAATGTTCATGTAAAGACGATATTTTAGAAATCCCAAAGAGTTTTTGGCAGGTCACAAGTCAGGTCAAGAGTAAAATTGGCATGAGTACCAGGTGCGTCGAATGACATGTGACCACGACCTATGGTAGCGCGGCCACTTAAACAGACGGTGCGAAGACGTTTTCCGATCATCTCTCTGTGGAACTTCCAACGGTTTCGATTGAAAATTTCCCATCGAGCTATTTATAACTGGAAGTCCTTGTAGCGTCGAGGTATACCCATCAAGATTGGGGGGGGTTTGACGTTAATGACGTTGTCATGACAGCATCGATAAATAACTGTACCTATACAACAGACCAATATTGTCAACGATTCTTGATGACAAAAGAAGTCACCATAATTATATGCTGTTGGAATTCATGCATTGTCCACCAACCCATACATACCCATCTATCAATCCATCTAAGTACCATCCTTCTATCAACCAAGACTTGCCCGTAAATCCTTTCTTTCACTTCTGTCCATCCATTCATTTATCTATCCATCCATCATTACATCTCCTATACATCCATAAATCCACCCGTCCCTCCTATCCATCCGTCCGTCCGTCCGTCCGTCCGCCCGCCCGTCCGTCCGTCCGCCCGCCCGTCCGCCCACCCACCCAACAATGCGGACGGCTAATCCGTTACGGAGATTATGGATAATCCATTGCACAGAAAAGATGGCTTTGTTTGTTTGTTTGTTTGTATGTGCACTTGTTATAGCGCACCTTCAAGCTCCCTATCTACTCAGAGGCGCTCCCGACTGCAGCAGAGCGGACACTGCAACGGAGTTTCACGCCGAAGCGCTGAGCAATTGCGAGTGAAGGTCCCTAAGCGGCGACGTGAGGTGGATTCGAACCTCGAACCTTCCGGCTTCAAGGCAACGACGCCACCACTACACCCCCGCGCTCCACAAACGCTAATGCGTATACATAAATTTCACCTTTGAAGTGCTGAAGAATTGCCAGCCTTCGTGGTTAAGTCATTATTTACTTTCTTGTGTGCCTATCACAGAAGCGATAGGCTATATTGTCTGGTTGCTAGAGATGATAAATTTTGTGTTTACACTTCAGTCAGCATTTCTTCATTGCCCCTTTGAATCGGCAAGCTTCTTAGGACTAATTTTGAAGTGAGCAAGCATAGCCATACTACGTCTAGAACGTTATTTACATAACGTTCTTATTCGCTTCTCCGTGCACCAAAACACTTCTTGGTTGCCAACTGCAGCTGGCTTAGTGTTTCTGTAACCAACGTTTCTGTTTATTTGATCACAGGCTTGAATCGCCAGCCCTTCATCCGTTGGTTTAAACTGCCTTAATGCGTATATATAATTTTATTATTTGCTCCATATAATATTTGGCTCCAATCCATTGGTCTTCCATCACCATTTATGGTAGCCATCCACGGATAGCACGAAGGTTGGCATTGGCACTAGAAAATTAATAGGATCAGCAGTATGATAGAGGCCTCATTGACGTCAAACGGATCCCGTTCCATAACAATGCGGCTAAGATTTTTCCTCCAAATGATCGTGCAATGGGAAAAGCCTTCCTACAGTCTCGAGTCTCGACCGAAAACTTTCCTTCCAGTTCGACAAGTGTAAGCCGTGAGTTTAACAATCACATCTGGTGCTGTCAGTATACTCAGTAGTGCAGCGTGGCGTGACGCTATGCTAATTGCTTAGACCTTGAGTCAACAATTATTATATCATGCGTACAGCAGACTGTATAAAAGGATGTTGCGTCCATGCCTTTGCACTTCGGCGATGTAGTTCTATCAGGTACGTAGGTAAAAGTTATAGCTTAAGCACAGCATCCGTAGTGCGACCATTAACCTATTAGTGAATGATTTTTCTTTCTTCATGAAAGTATGGAAACTATGGTGATGGGCACTGATGGCTACCTAATGAAAGTCACAGAGATCAAAATTCAGCAGTTTGCTGGTATACAATTAATTATTAGAGCTGATAACACTCGGTATTGCAGCTATTGCTTTTAGTTCGTAGTGTGGATATATAAGATCAGCCCATCGTAGTATCATTCTGGCGAATGCGTTATTTTCCTGTTGGACGAAGAAGCCAGGACTATGAATCGCAATCGTAATCTCCGAACTTCTAAATCCTGGGGGGGGAAGATCCCCCCCAGGATTGACATTCCCCCCCAGAAAAATTTGACGAAATGATATTGGTTTTTAGTTACTGTTTTCATCATTGTTTTACATGAAGTGTTATAATAATACCGTGATATTATTTATTATAATATGATTATAATGACATTATTTACTACTATAATATATGATACTATCATGTTAAGATGACACCTTAAAATGCTGCCATTGCAATGTGGAAATTAAAAAAGTGTCTAATGGGTCACTGAAAAAGTACAGCTATTTTATTAAGATGACACCTTAAAATGCTGCCATTGCAATGTGGAAATTCTAAAAGTTTCTAATGAGCCACTGAAAAAGCACAGCTATTTTGTTTAAACGACCCCTTAAAATGCTGCCATTGCAGCGTGAACATTCAGAAAGTTTCTAATCGGTCACTGAAAAAGTACAGCTATTTTGTAAAGATGACCCCTTAAAATGCTACCAATGCAATGTAGAAATTCAAAAATTTTCTAGTGGGCCACTGAAAAAGTACAGCCTGTTTTGTTAAGACGACACTTTAAAATGCTGCCATTGCAATGTGGAAATTCAAAAAGATTCTAATGTAAAAGTACAACTATTTTCTTAAGACGACACCTTAAAATGCTACCAATGCAATGTGGAAATTCAAAAATTTTCTAGTGGGCCACTGAAAAAGTGCAGCCTGTTTTGTTAAGACGACACTTTAAAATGCTGCCATTGCAATGTGGAAATTCAAAAAGATTCTAATGTAAAAGTACAGCTATTTTCTTAAGACGACACCTTAAAATGCTCCCATTGCAATGTGGAAATTCAAGAAGTTTCTAATGGGCCACTGAAAAAGTACAGCCTATTTTGTTAAGATGACACCTTAAAATGCTGCCATTGCAATGTGGAAATTCAAAAATTTTCTAATGGGACACTGAAAAAGTACAGCTATTTTGTTAAGACGACACCTTAAAATGCTGCCATTGCAATGTGGAAATCCAAAAATTTTCTAATAAGTCACTGAAAAAGTACAGCTATTTTGTTAAGATGACACCTTAAAATGCTGCCATTGCAATGTGGAAATTCAAAAATTTTCTAATGGGACACTGAAAAAGTACAGCTATTTTGTTAAGACGACACCTTAAAATGCTGCCATTGCAATGTGGAAATTCAAAAAGTTTCTGATGGGGAGGGGCGCATCCCCTCCCCATATCTCTTCCAATCTCGGTGCTACGCACATCACGAGCGTCCTTCGGACACTCAATTGTCTCCCCCCCCCCCAGAAACCTCAATTCCCCCCCAGAGGAGGGGAACTAGATTAAACACTGCACAGAGAAAGAACGGCTCCGCATATTCGCAGAGCGAGTGAAAGGAACCATGCATTAAGTCACCGTGGACAGCAGAGCGCAGTGCACGGCGGCCTATGCAAGTGGGAAGGGGAGGAAAATCTCGTGCAGATAATTAGACGAAGGCCTTCGATATAATTATGATCGATTTCATACTTAGATCCAATGCTCTGATAATTATATTTATTTGTCGACAGAGGGAGCTACTCGTCGACCCGTCTGACGTCAGAGGTCAGAGGGCGAGATCCGCCATCTGGTGCTCACACTGCACACTGTTTGCCGAACAACATCCATCAAATTGGAAGAATTGGTAAGTGGCTCCTCGTTTAATTTCCCTTCTTCATTGCCAACTATCCACCATGGTAGTTCTGAGTACAGCTCTGCAAATACCTCCCAAAAATCGTCGATTGCTTGGTTGTAAAAACTTGTAATTCATTAGGTGGTTTTTATATAGCACCTCTTAGAGACCATCTGCTTGTTGGACAGTCTTTTGGTAATAAAAAAATGTACGTTGAGCTGAGCCAGAAAACTGAATGCCTACTTCAACATTTCGTATATCCTACCATTTTCATTCATGTCCCTTCCATTTACCTTACCATTTTCGTCCTTCATCTTTCCTTCCATTCAGGACGGACCTCTTTTAAGGAATTTTGCACAACCCCTCTCTTCCTTCCCATCCTCCACGGTTAAATACTCCCATTCGTCAGACAATAAGCAATTTTAGCTATTTTGAATTTTCAATTACACGAAAATGCTTTTACAGCTGTAAAAATTCATTTAGAGCTGCACCATATGCTCACAACTGAACTCTGAAGAACCCTATTTCAATTCCATATTCCGTATGCTGCAATTTTCCTGACCCTACCCATTACCCAATTTTGCGCTGCTTTGTCTTGCACAACGTAAATTTTCCTAATTCTGATTTGGTTTTGTACTTGTAGGCGGCATCTCATGAAGGTTCCATTTCTCTATCAGACTCGACCGAGTCTCGATAGAACCACTTACGGCCTACGACTTACGTGGCCTATGACCCATTTAAACGACCCATCATGACCTACTTTGACCTGTAGGTGGGTCAACCAAAGACGTTAACAACTTAAAGAATCTAAAGAAGAAGAGAAGCTCCTGTTGCCGCTGATGTGTGATCACCTTGTGCTGCGAAATCCAGTCCGTCAAGGCAGAAGGCGGATCACTTGGATCTCGGAAGTCCATCCCTTCCCCAAATTACTATAAGTCGAGTTTCATCTGAAATTCCACATCACAAAATTTTACATCCATCTTCGACGAACATCTTTCAGTAAAAATACCTTAATTCAGAGTTTAAATTGTGTACGCAACCGCTGTTTTATTAACAGTTTCAGAAACTATCTTGTAGGTCTAAGCTCTAAAATGCCTAATTTTGTTCTCGTTTGAACGATGCAAACTTTCTTAACATAATTATTTTCCCGTTGACACGATGATCTCAACGCAGAGGTTGTATTTTTCGCCTGAGTGCACAGCAAAGTGGATGAAGGAGTTTCGAGAAAACTTAAATTACTACTTACTAAGGATTCGTCGGTCGAATTGGTCTGGATTCGGCCGGCGGATCCGCTCACACTGCGGTGTGGTGAGAGATTGCCGGAGTCCATGGTGCTGTGCAGTCGATCGAACCAGTCTTCAGTTATGGGCGGAAGAGATTCCTTCAGTGGCAACGAGAACAAATAAAACGTACATACAAACAAACAATGCCATTGTGTTTTGTTCGTTTCTTTATAAAGAAGAGCCTTTCTTTTTTTAACCAAAATTCCATGTACGCAAGACTCGTCCATTTTTCGGGAGCGCGGGAATTTCTTACATAGATCTATTTAGTTTTTCTGGGGGTGGTGGTACGTATTTACATGTGAACAATAAACAACACCTCGCGATTTTTCCTGGGGAATTCTTTCCTGGCATGGGAGGAACTTCCCCAGAGACGTCTAGATTAAGCATTGGTGGATTTCTGACAGTTGGAACAGAGACTTAGGTTTGTCGAAAGCAAAAGCTGAACAACTGGATTCAAGACTGGAGTTCGCTCTCACAAAGTACTGGACAGAAATCGATCCGACAAAGATATTTCTGCCTTCTCTTCACTTAAAGCTGGAACTGATGAAAAGTTTTGGTAAAAGCCATGCACAAGGATGGTGAAGGTTTTCTTTATCTGCAGCAGAAGTTCCCAAGAATAAATGATGCCAGGATCAAGGAAGGCATTTTGTGCACGGATCTACAGATCAGACACATCATAAACGATAAGCAGTTTAGGGTCAGAGAAAGATGCTGCAGAAGAGACAGATAGTAAGACAGACAGAAATGTGGATTTTAAGGAGCTTCTGTTTACACAGATGTCCTATAAACAAAGCTCTCGGTTTACGGTCGATTCTAGAATGCAGATTTAGATGGTAGAATTTGGAAATGAAAACGCCGCATGATTGCAATGTTTAGCCATGCTGGAGAACTTAGACTACTCGCTCATTCATTTTCTGTCTATCTGTCTATATGTCTGTCTGTCTGTCTTTCTGTCTGTCTTTCTGTCTGTCTTTCTGTCTGTCTGTCTGTATGTATGTATATCTACTTAAGGTGTTGTATAAACGACTCGAATCGACGTATACGGTATAACCATGCCAAGTATCGGTAATTCGGTATATCAATAGCGTTGACGAAAAATCTTGATATCAAGCGCTTTGGATTTCTCATCATCGTAATATCGTCACGGTGGCTTTGCAATAATATTTCCGTGGTTATTTGCAGCTGGAAACTTCATCGTACCAGCTGACGTTGCTAATTAACTCATACTGGTTACCGTATTGGTGGGTATCGGAGGTTATGAGAGGCGGCAAGTGCCAAGTGCGCGGGGGGAACGCTTGAAACGAAAGGAATTTCCTGTTACAGTTGAATGACTGCAGTCAATAAATGCTGCTCTTCTTCTCCAGACAACAAACGTTGTCAGGTAATAGACCATAATATTATTGCAGGCAAACAACTATAGGCTAAACCTGTTACTATAAACATACAGCCAGGCAGCTAGACAGAAAGCTGGCACAGACAAACAGATAGATTGACATAAAAAGACGGACAAACAGACAGATAGATTGACATAAAAAGACGGACAGACAGACAGGCAGACAGACGGACATATACGTAGAAGCCAGCGGCAGAGTCGATTCATGTATTAAAACGCTCTTCAACTCTGGACAGACAGACAGACAGGCAGACAGGCAGGCAGACAGACAGACAGGCAGACAGACAGACAGATACGTATAAGCCAGCATCAGAGTCGATTCATGTATTAAAACGCTCTTCAACTCTGTGTCGCACTTTGACGGTGCCAGTCCAAAACCTGCAGAGAGGAGGAGGGCGACACTAATCAATACAATTCAATACCGTTATTACACCGCGTCGTCGTCAAACAGCAACAAGCGGATTTCTGTAGTCACTGAAAACAGATTCTGCTGTCTTAACACCATGAATTATTTACTTCCGTTCATTCTAATCTAATCTAGTGACTTCTATAGCGCCGCCCTCGTGACAATCAGATTTGATCAACACAGCTATGATTTATATAGCGCTGCTCTAATATCGCACACGACATGGTCGCTTCAAGACACATTAACAATAGTAAAACTGTCATCAGATGAAAAGTTCAATATTGAAACCTAACTGGTCACATAAACCTGAATCGACATAAAGTGGATGTTGGCCAGTATTTTTTCTAGTCATCTCTAGGGTGGGGGGCGACCGTTTGTCCCTCCGCCGTCCACCGAAAAAGGCCGCTTGTACTCCCCGCCCAGAAACGCGAACCTCCCCAAAAACGCAGAGCGACTAGATTGAATACTGGATGTTGACTAGCAGACGAGATCCTTCAGTTCAACCTGGAATCAACTTACATCTCAGAACTGCCAGCATTCAATGCAATGGGCAGTGAATGCAAAAGTAGGTTGAAAATCAAGCATTTGACCATTAAAATAATCATATTCGCAGCCTTTCTGTCGGATCTCTCATTTTAGTGGCGTGTAGGCCTACCTCTTTAGATGGCCAACCTCACAGCTCGAATATAACGGAATTCAAGCCAGAAGTGTCTGATTAGAATGTTATTCTCTGATCAGAAACCTTGTTTTTCCCTATACGCCTTCCTATATACATCTGATTTTCCTGTCTGCTCGGAGCTAGAACCGTCTAGCAACTCGTGGACTGATAACCACACCGCAAGTTGTTACATGTTTCACGACACTGTCATATCAATGATGATTAGTGTCGCTCTCCTCCTTTATCCAGGCTTGGGGACTGGCACTGGCAGATTGCAACCAGTGGAGGAGTTTAACCACACCGTATACATTCAGGTAAAGGCTACGACGTCATAATTACAGCCTACCTTGCCCTATAATTATGACCAGAGTATGGGGCTGGCAACCAATCAGTGTCCGCCATGTCTTAAAGACCATGCATACGCTGGTGACCATGGCGACGGACGGGCGGACTATATAAAGACTCCCAGAGCGAGAAAGGACGTCCTGGCTCCGGGTCGTACGTGGAACGCAGTCAGGAACATTGGACAACGATGTGGAACCAAGAGAAACTCAATCGGACGTTCCATGAGGTGAGGGAAATAGAGTGACTTTGACTATAGCTAGCAATCGTCATATTAAACTGAGCTCAGATGTCTTAGGCGGTACACCTGGGCTAAGCGCAGGGCACCAACTTACTCACGAGCGTTGGTCAATGATCGGTCGCATCCGCCGCTGCGTGAGAAACACACGATGGTGCTTCCTGAGTATAGTATAGAATCGTGGGAATGACAACGCTATGGAGAGGAATGATGTCAGTGATGATGATGATGATGATGAAGATGATGATGATGATGATGATGATGATGATGATGATGATGATGATGATGATGATGATGATGAAGAAGAAGGTTATGATGATGATGAAGGCTATTATGGCGATGTTGGTGAGGATTTTGATGATTATAATGATGATGTGTAGTCCATAATTTTATTGTTACTGTAACATGGTGCTGCTGCCGCTGATGATGATGATGACAACGACGACCATTATTATTATTATTATTATTATTATTATTATTATTATTATTATTATTATTATTATTATTATTATTATTATTATTATTATTATTTTTATTATTATTATTATTATTATTATTATTATTATTATTATTATTATTATTATTATTATTATTATTATATATATATATATTTTTTTTTAATTTAAATTTTTTAAATTTATTTTATTATTATTATTATTATTATTATTATTATTATTATTTTTATATTATTATTTCCCTTTAATATTTTCAACAAACAACATCAAAAACAGGAAGTACACTACACTAGGGAAGCAGTAGCTATTGTTATATCTCCTCTGGAACCGGCTCAGCTATTATTACTATTATTATTACTATTAATTAATGCATAGAGTGATTACAATCATTACATGAATTAATGATTGATTCTTAAGCTGGACTATTAAAATAGAAGCACACTTTAGGAATTACTAGAACTTATAAGTATAAGACATGGCGGTCAGAAGGATGCGAATAGGCGAGTCTTAATATAATAATATCTAGAAAAGTTACTTGATCAGATTGTGTCAAGGGACAACAGTCAATGATAGAAAGTGGTAGGCCTACTTAAAGATTAACTTTCCTATTATATTGTACGAGTATGGTCAGCAGGATATGTCAATTCTAACTTTGTAATAATCTTGCATCCATTTTTTTGCCTTTAGTAAAAGAACATGTAGCCTAGATACGCCGAAAACTCTCTGAGAATGTTTCAAATGTGTTGCAGATTCATTCATGTTGAAGAACTAAAGAATTCCACATAATTATTTTGATGTCTCTGTTGACGTTTACGAAGTGTTGGTGTTGTAGATTTGCTGGAAATCCTCACCAGATTGGACTCAACGTATGAAACGGAGCCAGGACCAAGTCTTAGCTGTTAACGGAGGGGTGGGGGGGGGGGTACATTGTGAACTGCGTATACAACTATACATGTATCGTTGTAGTATGCGTGTGTCCCATTGTACATGTATAGGGAGGTGTGTTGAGTTGGCCAAATCCTCTAGCCACTACAGAACGTCATCGGTTGCTAGACTATAGCAGTAGCAACCGGTGAAGGTCTTCGTGGCCGCAACGCAATTCCATATGCACTTGCGAGTCGTTCTTCGGTAGACCTAGACGTAGACTGATTGATGTATACGGTCCTGCTACTGAGAGGGCCTATGCTGGCGTTAAGTCAAGAAAGTCTGGACTTCCTAGCTGGAGAACGACTTGGAGGTTTTGGCTCAATTTACGTACACATTCACAGTATAGTAGTTTTTACTCAAAATGATCGCGGTAGTTTATGCGGGACACGAATAGCTGACATACCATGCTTATGGCTTTTGAGGTGTTTAAGAAGTTTTCGGAGATGACGATAACAAATAATACGGTTGATTCGCGGAACTTATTTACTGTAACACAGTACGCAATTTAAAGACGATTTTGTTGCAATGCATGGCGTTTGAGTGGCGTTTTAGAAGTTTTTGGAGATTACGATTACAAATACTACGGTTGATTCGCGGAACTTATTTACTGTAGCCTAACACAGTAATGCAATTTAAAGACGATTTTGTTGCAATGCATGGCGCTTGAGTGCATGGCGTTTTAGAAGTTTTTGGAGATTACGATTACAAATACCACGATTGATTCGCGGAACTTATTTCCTGTTATTTAATGCAATTTAAAGACGATTTTGTTTCAATGCATGGCGTTTGAGTGGCGGTTTAGAAGGTTTCACAGATTACGATTACAAATACTACGATTGATTCGCGGAACTTATTTCCTGTTATTTAATGCAATTTAAAGACGATTTTGTTTCAATGCATGGCGTTTGAGTGGCGGTTTAGAAGGTTTCACAGATTACGATTACAAATACTACGATTGATTCGCGGAACTTATTTCCTGTTATTTAATGCAATTTAAAGACGATTTTGTTTCAATGCATGGCGTTTGAGTGGCGGTTTAGAAGGTTTCACAGATTACGATAACAAATACTACGATTGATTCGCGGAACTTATTTCCTGTTACACATTAATGCAATTTAAAGACGATTTTGTTTCAATGCATAGCGTTTGAGTGGCGGTTTAGAAGGTTTCACAGATTACGATTACAAATACTACGATTGATTCGCGGAACTTATTTCCTGTTACACATTAATGCAATTTAAAGACGATTTTGTTGCAATGCATGGCGTTTGAGTGGCGTTTTAGAAGTTTTTGGAGATGACGATTACAAATACTACGGTTGATTCGCGGAACTTATTTACTGTAACACAGTACGCAATTTAAAGACGATTTTGTTGCAATGCATGGCGTTTGAGTGGCGTTTTAGAAGTTTTTGGAGATTACGATTACAAATACTACGGTTGATTCGCGGAACTTATTTACTGTAGCCTAACACAGTAATGCAATTTAAAGACGATTTTGTTGCAATGCATGGCGCTTGAGTGCATGGCGTTTTAGAAGTTTTTGGAGATTACGATTACAAATACCACGATTGATTCGCGGAACTTATTTCCTGTTATTTAATGCAATTTAAAGACGATTTTGTTTCAATGCATGGCGTTTGAGTGGCGGTTTAGAAGGTTTCACAGATTACGATTACAAATACTACGATTGATTCGCGGAACTTATTTCCTGTTATTTAATGCAATTTAAAGACGATTTTGTTTCAATGCATGGCGTTTGAGTGGCGGTTTAGAAGGTTTCACAGATTACGATTACAAATACTACGATTGATTCGCGGAACTTATTTCCTGTTATTTAATGCAATTTAAAGACGATTTTGTTTCAATGCATGGCGTTTGAGTGGCGGTTTAGAAGGTTTCACAGATTACGATAACAAATACTACGATTGATTCGCGGAACTTATTTCCTGTTACACATTAATGCAATTTAAAGACGATTTTGTTTCAATGCATAGCGTTTGAGTGGCGGTTTAGAAGGTTTCACAGATTACGATTACAAATACTACGATTGATTCGCGGAACTTATTTCCTGTTACACATTAATGCAATTTAAAGACGATTTTGTTGCAATGCATGGCGTTTGAGTGGCGTTTTAGAAGTTTTTGGAGATGACGATTACAAATACTACGATTGATTCGCGGAACTTATTTCCTGTTAGCCTACACATTAATGCAATTTAAAGACGATTTTGTTGCAATGCATGGCGTTTGAGTGGCGTTTTAGAAGTTTTTGGAGATGACGATTACAAATAGCCTACTACGGTTGATTATTTCCTGTAACGTATTGCATGTTTAAAAAGGCGATTTTGTTGCAATTGAATTTAACTTGCTAGTTCTTTTTGGTTTGATTGCAATGATTATCGTTATGCGTTTTATATACAAGACGATGTTGTGTTTAACTTTGGCATCACAATTCAATTTTACGGTTCAGTTTATTGTTATACTGCAATTGTCGTTCTACGTATATATCATACAAATATGATTTTCTCGCAATCAGATTGAACTAACTAGTTTTTTTTTTATTCGATTAGACCGACAAATGTCTTGAAGCGTGTAAACTCGATTTTGGGTCGACCTATAATTATGTCTCGATTGAGTCTGAAGACGGTGTTTTTGTATTCGTTGATTACGGTAACTGGATTTTACTGGTTTTTTTACTTCTGATACAAGCGTAATTCTGCTAATAATGTAATCTTGTACAACACAATCTAATGGTGACCTATTACACTGCAGTCAACCGCTGCTGAAAATTTTTCGTGTTGTTATG
Source organism: Lumbricus terrestris (assembly GCA_949752735.1). Taxonomy (NCBI): domain Eukaryota; kingdom Metazoa; phylum Annelida; class Clitellata; order Crassiclitellata; family Lumbricidae; genus Lumbricus; species Lumbricus terrestris. The sequence continues at coordinate 46,188,358 of OX457045.1, read as the reverse complement.
TCTGCGATAATTATATTATGCGAGGCAAAAATATTTGTGTCGATATAATTGAGATTGAATTGCTGTCGAATTTATGTTTGTTTGCACAACAATTGTTTGTCTAAAATAGATACAAGATAGAGATCGATATTCATGCTGATCGAAAAGTTCATCAATCGTTGTCAGTTTTGTAGTTGCCCTGTATTCTCACAGGTCAACTCTTTCCGCTTCTATAGGGCGGGTTCTGGCAACTTTAAAGCATGATACATACCCCTATGCATGGGTGGCGACCATGCTACCTATAACCATTCGCCTCCGAGATATATGACTCATCATATTCTCGGTTCAATAGAAGACGCTGTTGTCTTTTATGTGGTGTTTGAATTTGGATCAACATAATAAATTATCAGGATGAATGTGTTGCTGCAATAATAGTTTGACACGTGAATCATGTCTTTAAATGCAATTTTTGAGTTGCGTTTTAAAGTCGGAAACCTGTTGAACTTTTGATATTCCTTGATCCGACTTCTGAGGCTCTGTACATGTATTTGTTTTTACATGTGTGGGATTCGCTTGAAATTTTGAACCGATTCAGTGGCTGGTTCTGTTCTTTCGCGCAATTAATAAAATCTCAACTATATTCATGCAGTTATTCTTTGTAACTTAAACAGTACAAGTTTGTTGTCAAGTGTTGAGTTCGTGGCACCGTTTTTACTTTTCATGATACAAAGGCACAGCGGCGCGCTGAGTTTAACCACACTATATAGACTATCTAATCCAATCCAATGACTTATATGGCGCCTTTTTATAATGCCAGAACTGTGATCAATGGGTGTTTGGAGTTAAATCTAAATTTGATAAATTAACTTCCATTGCAAAAGGACAGATATAGGATCATAGATGTCGATAGTCAGCAAATCGTGATCCATTAGAGCTTAGATTACTAACTAGCCTATGCGTCTAGAGTCCTTAATTAAGACCAGACCGTAGACATGAGTCCCTCCACGCGCTGACAGCGCATTGGGTGACACAGCTCCTCCACACCACTCTGTGCTCCCCAATCCTCTCAATCTCCTCCCTCGTCATTCCGCCCATGACTGTTGCTACTAAATAAACACCAATTTCTAGGGCTGCCAACTTTTTAGCTTGCCATTCCGGGACGCCCACAGTCAGTGTTTAATCTAGACGTCTCCTGAGGGGGGGAAAGTCCCCCCCAGGATTGACATTCCCCTCCCAGAAAAATTTGACGAAATTATATTGGTTTTTAGTTACTGTATTCATCATTGTTTTACATGAAGTGTTATAATATACCGTGATATTATTTATTATTATATGATGATAATGACATTATTTACTACTATAATATATGATACTATCACCTTAAGATGACACCTTAAAATGCTGCCATTGCAATGTGGAAATTCAAAAAGTTTCTAATGGGCCACTGAAAAAGTACAGCTATTTTGTTAAGACGACACCTTAAAACGCTGCCATTGCAATGTGGAAATTCAAAAAGTTTCTGATGGGGAGGGGCGCAGTTAGTCCACGTTAGCTACATCGGTAAGAGAGCTGGTGGCCGCGCGTCTGTGGAAGAGAGCGTGAGGGTCGCGGTTCGATTCCCGAAGGTGACTATTTCAGAGATTCAAAATCTCGGGCTAGCACGGTCCGTCCACGGGGACCTAAATGGCGTGGCGTCCATTCAAACGGGCGAGCGGTGGTGAAGGATCTCACCCTCAGGGTCGAGGCCATAAGACAGCCGCTATATAAAAATCTGATTACATTTACATTTACATTTAGATAAATTGTCAAAAGACAATTGGTGTAAATTTAAGATTAGAAGCAAGTTCAAGAAGTCATCTATTTAAATTATACGGTTATCTAGACCTGCCAGAGCAATCGAACTTATCAGCATGAGCAAAGTTCATAGGTAGACCTATAGCCTATTATATAATCTTGCGCACTAATACGCCATGCGTGTAGATTACTTCATTACTACTCCATTTATTACATAATAAGCTTTTTTTCGACCGATAGTGGAACTTATCTTATGCTCATAGGCCCTAGTCAGCCAAGTTTTAAGTAGTTCCAGAACACTATCTTGGGGTCGAGGAACAAAGTTGCTGAAATCAACATGTCACCTCTCAAACAGCATTGAAACGGACTGATAGTAGGCCTACATATAGGACACAATATGCTATTGAGTGTCAGTGGTTTGTAAAAATTTGCTGATTTTAATCTATCAATGTCCAACATTCAGTTCTCAACCAACAACGTTAGGTCTAATTGATCGCAGAACTAAAATAAAACGTGCGACTTGCCGAGTTATAGCGTGCAAAATAAGAACTTTATGTGAAGTGAATTTCTACAACAAATTCCGGGACAATTTGAGATCCGTCCGGGACGTGGGACGCACAGGGCCGATTACAGGACAGTCAGGACTGTCCCGGCGAATCCGGGACGGTTGGCAGCCCTAACCCATTTCCCGACGTAGTTATATAGGACTACCGGCGTAGCCCCTCAGGATGCCGGTATCACGAAATAGAGTATCCCCCGTAGTAATCGTATCCCCCAGATGGAGATAAGTTGAAAAAGGCACTTCTGATTGTATTTTTTCAAATTAACTTCCATCTGCTTTGCTTTGAACAATGACACTAACAGGTATGTTAACTTTATTCCTTACTTACTTACTTACTTACTTACTTACTTACTTACTTACTTGCTTACTTACTTGCTTACTTACTTACTTACTTACTTACTTAGTACTTAGTCCTTCCTCGCGCTGGTAGCGCATAGGGCAACACAGCTCCTCCACGCCACTCTGTTCTCCGCAACCCTCTCAGCCTCCTCCACCGTCGTCCAGATCCTGTGCGACCGTGTCTCACCAAGTCTTTCTCTGTCTCCCGCGTTTTCCATTCCATCCAGAGAAAAGCAGCCGACAAAAAGTAATTGCTATTGAAGTACATGTATGTTCGAGGTAAGAGGTCCAACGAATTAATCATTCGATTTTAAAAAGTCAGTCGACAGCAGTGGCATAGCCAACAATTTATGATGGGGAGGGGGGTTATGAGGGTTATGGCCTGGCTGGATGCCCTAGCAAACACCAACCAAACAGTAGATCTATTACAGTAAATAAAAAGAGAGCAAAGTAAAAAAATTGTTAATACAAACAATTGTTTTTCTTATTTGAGTAGATAAAATAAATTAATAACCTTTTATAAAACTTTTGCCTAAGCTAATGGAGGGGGTGTAGCTCCCTAAACCACATTGTCTACGCCACTGATCGACAGAGTAATGGACAACTTGCACAAGCAATAAATATTTTGAACAGGATAATAATTACCAACATGGTATACAGTGGTTCAATGAGTTTTTTAAAATCATCTTTAAACGCTGTTAAGTATACTTAAACACATGCATGGTCAAAATAAAAGTCAGTGCATCTCGAGATCTTATAATTATGCGTGCATGGTGCAGGATAGGGCTATTAGCTACCGAACATCCGCTCCCTATGCGCTCCGGGGTCGAATAGCAAACCCCATAGCTACATGTATTTGGCATTCGGTCGAATAGTAACGGTTAGACCAGTCTTTCCCAGCCTTTGTGGACTGAAGGGCCACTTTTTCTAAGTTGGAGGACACGTGGGCCACTTTTTCTTAGTTGAAGAACATTAGGGGGCCACAAGGCTAAAATTTAATTAACTAAAAGCATATAAAATCGTTGTAAATGAATCAAAATAGAATGTTTGATGCTATTTAGGCTATGGACGTAAAAATGAAATAATTCGTACTAGAAAAGAATTATGTGTTTCATCCTGTTCAAATTGTCAATTTTTTCATTTATTTTGCTAATTCTTTGAGATATGAGGGCCACTTTTTTAGGCCTGGCGGGCCATTTTTGGCCCGCGGGCCACGGGTTGGGAACCATTGGGTTAGACCGTTAGACCGAATACGAATAGTGGTGACATGAAATCTGTTTCAGCATAATATATTATGTGGCGTCTAGGGCGCGTGGACTCAAGTGACTCTCTCATTAATATAATGCTGAGGCTGATTTGTGATAATTACTATATTCGGTGTAACCTTAAATTGCAAATAACACAATATATACGTGGCACGTGCACAGCTTGTGCACAGTCTGTATCGACCTTGCTGACCCACAAACGTTGTTTGACGACGCTTCGAGAAGTAGTTTCGCATCGACTTATTTCCATCAGGGTTTCTTTTAAGGAAATTTTATAACTGTGTCACCAGCATTCCAGCAATGCTTAATCTAGCGTCCTTTGGAACGAAAATTTCTGACGATCTTTTTTTAGTCGTTCACCGGAAATTTTCAAAAGGTAGCAAGTTACCTGCTTTAAAATCTGATGACCTTTCTAGTCTTTTCCTCTAAACAGTGTGACCTTCTAGCATATTTGTTTTTACTGCACAACCCCTTCCTTCTATTCCGGTCTTCCATGGTACATTACCCCCCTCCGCCCCAATTGGATGACAGCGACCTTTTTTCCACTGCTTTTCACTGCACAAGATTGCTTTTACAACTGCTCAAGCTATTTACAATTGCACATAATTTATTGTGTACAACTGCACGTTAAAAAGGCCCTGATTTGCATAGAGTCTATACGCCTATTCTGCGTATACATGGAGACGATCAAAATCAATATCAATAATTTTTATAGGCCAACATGCACACGTCGCACAGCAAGACTTAGTGCACCGTCTGTGTTGACCGTAGAAACGGCAAACAGCAACGGCGCTGGGCCATAATGAGTCCCAGGGTTGCCAGGTCGTTGCGAAAAGCGCGCGTTGGGCTACTTTTTTAATGCGCTCGCGACTGAAAATTTCGTCCTCGCAATCTCGCGCTAATTGGACTACTTTTTAATTGTCCTGCGGTTGTAACGGCGAAATTTTGAATTCTCATTAGGCTACTTTCAATAGTTACTATACATATGTGGTGTTGCTTACATCTCTATAGCAAACGAACTGCAGCCTAGTCTAGGACTGCGAAAAGAACAAAGCCGTCTGCCAGCTAAATTATTATGTTGATGGTTTCATCAGGTGTCTTCTGACGTCACTAACGAAACCAATGCACGACGATTGTACGTAGCAAAAAGGTATTAACTCTTCATTGAGCATCTAGGATCGCGATTTTTGGGCTACTTTTGACGCGATCTCGCGACAAAGCAATCGCAAAGTCTGACAACCCCGTAAATGACATCATCTAAACATCCACAGCAGACGTTGGCCTATAAAGCATCGTTGCTGGGCTGAGCTCGGTCTCCGCTGGCTGCAACCGTCTGCCCGAAAGGTTAGTCTGAATGTTATTATTATTTTCCCGTGAAGTACAATATCGATCCCTCAGGAGTCTAAAAATTGTGCTAGGAGCTGTTGCTGACTGTCTGGAAATTCAGGCCTCGTCCTTCGCAACATTTAGTAAAAGTGCCACGAAATGCTATGTTATTATTTTTAAAGCAACTATTACCATCACAATTAATAGTATTATTATTTTAATTATTATTGTTATTATTATTATTTTAAATTTTATGTCCCGAGGTATATATTACATAATGATCCCTCAAGGACTTACATACTAGGTTTATAATTACTAAATAAAAATTAAAAACATCTTGGACGGCATCTAGCCGTGGTTGAAATCCAGTGCAGGAAAAGAGCCCCGGGATGTCTTCATTTCACACCCAAATCTGACGTGTATCATAGTAAGTAAGTAAGTATGTGCTTTATTGAACCGCCTACAAACGCCCTAGTCAAACTCCAAGTCAATTTTGTAAAATTCTTCTCATATTGAAAATTAACCTATATTACATATTAACTAGGCCTATATTGAAGCTATTTCACTTTGTATTTTCCCTTTATCACTTTATTTCACTTTCTTATTAAGCTGACAACTTCAAATGCTACCATTACAGAGCAAGTGTCTGAGCAGTGAAATAATGAGCAATTTGGTTAAGATGACCGCTTAAAAATCTACGGCTACAGCGTGCAAGTCCCAAAAGATTGTAGGCGATTAGAGGCAATACTGTGAAGTCTTAAACTACAATGTATGACTATGAGCATTGAAAAAATGAGCAATTTTTTAATATTAAGCTGACAACTTAATTGCAGTGTGGAAATAAAAAATCTAAACAAATTGGAGGAGACATTCATTGAAGTCTTTAAACCATGTCTGTCAGCAACGAAATGATGAGAAATTTCGTTAAAATGACGGCCTAAAATGCACCATTGCAGTGTGGAAATTAAAATTCCGATGTTGAGAGGGGCAAATCCCCTCAAACTCCTAATCTGCGAGGCTGCTCGTTCGTTTCTCCCATGTCAAGACCAAGTCTCCGCTTTTGCTATGTAGCCTATTGCAAACGTGTAGGCCTATACATAGGCTCAGTTAAATTAAAACACTTATAGGACCTATAAAATCATATCAGAATATATACAACGCCTGTAAAAATCTTTGTAACGCGTGCAAACATGTCTGTCCGCGACTTGAAATGCCGAGAAATGTCCACTTGATTGAGGGCTATGAGAAATTCGAGTAGGCTACTCGGTGAAGTTCTGAGTCGTTTTGATTTGTCTGATTTGCATGATATATAGGTGGCGTTGCTGTCCTCGATCTCTGCCTCTGAGAGAAGAAGGAGGAAGATGAGGGACGGTGAAGGACTAGCCTGCATGCTGGACTTGCCTCTAACCGTCTAACGTATGGTAAGGATCTCGCGATTTAGCTATAAAAAAAATGTAAGTTACTTTCGGTAACTATGGCTATACCAAAAAATCAGTTTTTCGGGTCACAATATATAGGAAAAGGGAAAGAAACGTCTGACCCCGACCGGGCCGGCCGAATGTTTTCCAGTGAGGTCGCTATAACTTCCACACTCTAGCAACATGGAGCCTTAATTATGAGACCCATATTCTCACTTTAGGGACTCATAGCCTATATAGGCCTATAATTAATCCACAGGTTCTGAGCTGTCCCCTCAACCATGATCCATCGTGCACTTGCCGGTAGTTGGTACGACGTTGGGAAATGTTGGAGAGGGCATGGGAGCCCACACGTAGAGACAGTAGGGGGCGCTTTCCCGACCTGGGATATTGACGCTATTTTTAAAATATTGTCTTTCGGCTTTCAGAAATTCTTAGCACTAATAGTAACCTACTAACGATACTCAAATTGAAACTGAGAAATTTGCATTGAGAAACCTCTATATGAAAAATACCGATGTTCTTTTTTCCTACCTTGTGTTTTGCCTCCTCCTGAAAAATATCTGTGGGCAACCATGGGAGAAGGATGTACAGGTTCGACAGAAAGGCCCTCGTAACGATCTCCTCGTATAGGGCCTACCCTTTTTATAAACTACATGGGGCCATAGAAGGCGGCCCCGCAGCTGCATGGTCTGGACCTGAATATGAAAACAGGAACCACTTTCGGAATCCAATAAACTGCATGTTTTAACTTTTTGCTTAATGTGCTGCTGGTGAGCGCGTGTCATCATCTACTTCATAGCACACTTGATAGTAATCGTAATAGTAGCCTAAACTCCAAATTTATAAAGCGCCAGTCGAAAGCCATGCACAGGGCACCAGCGTATTCATGAGCGCTGAATAGTACAGTCAAGGGCGGATACAGAAATTTTCGAAAGGGGCGGGGGACAAATTTTCGGCTTGATCGGCAAAAAAATCTGATGACCTTTTTAGTTATTTCTTGAATTCCCAAGAAAAAGATTCCATTTTATCCGCCAAAATAGTTGATGACCTTTTTTAAATCGTGCAGTGTTCTTAAGCCACTGTGCGGATCTCGTGTCCTCGTGTACGGACCTCGTGGGGCGTGGAGAGGGGGCTACGGAACTACTCTTGGGGATTGGGGAGCCACGTCAACTTTCCGAGCCAGAGTAGCGGGTAAAAAAATTAAGAAATTTCTAAATGGGGGCCATGGCCGGATTGCCTCTGGATCCGCCTCTGAGTACAGTGTACAACAGACTAGACAGGAAATTAATAAGAGAAATTATGTATTTTGCAGAATGGAAAAGATCTGATCTACAACGTGCGAGCTTAAAGAAGCCGGACATGGAAGAGGAGAAGGAAGAGGAGAAGGAGGAGGAGGCAGAGGAGACTTTTGTTGCATCTGATCTTCGACGGTGATTTCTTGTTTCTACTACATCAGTTGCATGGACACTTGCGGAACTGCACAGATCTTGAGCCCCGCGGCTGTCTCACAAGTATAGATGGGTGCGTGTACGGGGGTTTACGACAAGAACAAAATAACTCAACAAATGCCACAAGCAAAATGCCAAAGGCAAACACAAGGGTTTGGTTTGATTCTGTGTGTGGTGGGGTTGACACACGAAGCCTTTTCAAACCCGACCCTGCTTCGGTGGGGGTTCAAACTCGCCAGAACTTCTCCGGATCGCATACGACTGTATGAGAAGAAAGTGGGCGGTCGCTGTGTCCTTGGAAAGGGAAATTGCCGTTTTCCGTTCAGCTGCAACAACTGCTGGAATAAAATAGTTATGAAAATTCCGCACTTTTGTTGTCTTTTCTATTGTCTGTTATTGTTTATTTTACTGTCTTTTTCATTGTCATATTTATTGTCTTTATTGTCTTTTTAATATCTTTGTATTGTCGTTTGGTGTTGTATTGTTGTCTTTTGTTATCGTTGCACTGCCGTTTGGTGTATTTTTGTCTCTCATTGTCTTTTGTTGTCTTTTACTGTCTGCTAATGGACTAGGGGTTATTCACTGCTAGTCTAGGCGACACCAAAACAATTTTGGCTGAGTCTCTTGAGACTGCACATCTAACTAACACACGCAACAACTTGACCTCTGTCTCGACCTTTCATCTGACCAGTTATAACTTCCATGTACTTGTTCCTGTCCAGTGATTAGGGCGCTGGAATGTCAATGAAGAGGTCTAGAATTCAAATCAATCAATCAATCAATCAACCAACCAACCAACCAATCAATCAACCAATCAACCAATCAATCAGAATTTATATAGCGGCCCTTCAAGGTAGCTTGACTACTCAGAGGCGCTCCCGGCCGAGATCAAGCGAAAAAAATCATCACCAAGCCGCAGATTAATTATTCATTGTTTCCATTGTTCCCGACTGCCAGTTCAACTATACGTTAAGTACACGAGTCAGTGGAAAGATAAGGCAGGTAAGCCGATGCCAAGAAAGTGAAGTCGCTAGCACCTCAACCCACGCAAGTCCACGGAGAGGGCTGCATTCAAGGGTATACGCGGGTAAAAGTTCTGAGTCCACGGGGAGGGGTGGAAATGCCCAGGTCCTGCATGGCGAGTTTAAGGGCCTGCAATGTGATGCAAGCAAAGCTTATGATCTATGAGCTTTCAAAATATAAAATTTCTAACCTTTTTTTTCGTGAAGTCTTCAGATATAGTTTTTGGGCCAGTTACTGCTCTATTTGTGACTCAGAATTTCTACCCTTGGCTGCCTCAGGCTGGCTGAAAGGACTGTATTTTCTTGCATGCATACATACATGTACATGCATAGGCCTACATACGAACATATGTGCAAAGTGCATACATACTCAGGGCTGAAGCAGCAAAATTAGAGGTGGTTACACTCTATCCGATATACACGCTGCATGCCTGCGCTTGTCTGCATGCAGGTCAATTCCCCGTATATTCAATTCCCCGGAAGCACACAATATGTGTGAGTATGCAGTCCATATGTACATGTATGCCCGTGTAGGCCTATATATCCTACAACTGTGTGCATACTTACGTACATAAGCAAATACAAGAACAGGGCCTTTTTAACGTGCAGTTGTACACAAAATGCGCAGTTCTAAAAGAATTTGTGCAGTTGTAGAAGCACTTCTGTACAGCTAAAACTAGCAAAACGGTCATTTCCCTCCGATTGGAAGTAATTTACCATGGAACATGGGGAAGGAGATAAGGAGCTGTGCAGTCCTAAAAAATGCCTTAAAAACAGCCCTGTACAAGAATACACGCATGCTATGTCATATAATATGGAGTGCCCGACCAGTGTGTTGCTGAGAAAAAATTGCCTTCATGTTATTGCAAGATGGCGTTGTTGCTCGCATCGATTGCTGTTAGCAGCAGCTGCTCGCATGAGCTGGATAATAATAATAATTTATGCGTAGGTTGTGGCCGACGCCGTACACTCAGCGCCCGCCATGGCAACCATTCTGAATGACGAATAATGTCTGATATCAGCAGAAAACACTGCTAGCCTTTACTCAACAGCTTTCATGGAACGATGCAGATTATTGAACGTCTAAATAGCGTAACGATGTATGGAAAACAGTTGAAAATTTCATGGGAAAGCTGGTTTAATTACGGTTACATTTACAGATACCGTGTTTAGGCTACCCAGAGAGAAACTTCCATACCCCGACCAAAATGATCACTCCACCACAGAGACGAGCACTAAGAATCATTGCTAAAGCTCCATCCACAATCTCATAGATCATATAAATACATGTAAATAAATAAAATAAAATAAATATGCAGAGGGAGACTTGCTCGTTGAACTAAAACGACTGAAATTGTATGAAATAAAAAACACTGCAAATAAATGCCTTCATGTAGAGATTGTAGACCTGATGTTTGACCCATAATCTCCTACCCTTAACTTTAGTGGCTGCTTCTCAGCCAAGCATTATGAGCTTCCTCCTGATAGAATGAGGTCCAAGTTCGGAGTCTGAAAATTCTGTGCTCCAGTGATATGGACGCATGAAATGACGTGGCAACGTTGCGAACTCTGCATTTTGGAATGCATCATTTAAATGTTTAATGGATATGAAATCCCCGGTCTTCATTACGGCAAATAGATTTAGCATATAAAGAACTTCATTATTTTTTTTGGCACAGAACGCAAAATGAGAATTAAACTTTATTGTGAACAAGCAATTGATAATTAATAGACATATGGATTTAACTATCAAGCAACATAAAAAGTCGCATATTATATATGCCTATCTAACAGAAAGCAAAGCTAACATCTAACTACATTTAATTTATTTGATATGCCTTTTGTGCGACATGTGCACCAGTGATTTCTTTAATCTCGACTCTCAATCAAGTGTCATTCAAGTGATGACACCATAGGCGTAACTTCCTATTGTGACGGTGGTGTCCAGTCAACACGACTTTTGAAAGTGGTGGTGATAGTCACCACCACTTTTTGGTCCTGAAAAGAAATATAACGAAAACGAAAATAAACAAACTGTCGAAATTCAATAGGGACCAACTAAAAGACGTCAGAACAGTCAAACTGCTCACTCCATAGCACAGTGGACCGAGCAGGAAGAGGGGTCCCCCCTCTACTCAAGTGAGCATCGCTGCAGAGGAAAAGTCATCGCCACTCTGTGTGGCAAAGTTACGCCCATCATGACACTGATGACCAAGGTGCTTAAGCAGTTAAGGTTATTGTGGATAGATATATTATGTTTGAGCGTTAATTTATTTCTGCAGCCATCAGGGTTTATTCTACCGTTTATAATAATTATTGTCAATCTGATAACAGACTACGTGATAAGTTGAGTTATAAAACTCTGACAGCAATCGAGAACTGAACTCTCAAATGCTGAGTAGAAGTATGAAACTTGAGAGTGGCCAGTAGGAGTTCCGATCTTTTTGATCAGAGCAAGATTTCTCCTCAAGTCTAGGCGGAACAATGGAGGAGCTTAGAACCTCGCGACCCTTCAGAAACAAGTTGTACATGTCGGAGATGAAACCAGTGAGTTGGAACAGTAGATTCTTTGTTGACCAGTTCGGTTTCCAGGAGATATACTCAGTGGGAGAGTTTGAAGGAGCTGCTGAAGGAGCGATACCTTCTCCGGATGTTGCTGTCAAGCCTGGCGTTGCCTGTTCGTTCCTTTCTTTCTTCGAATTGCACACATACCAATCCTGGTTAACTTCCGATTCGAAGTGTAGGTATTCTGAAGGTTTTGGACTCAATGTAATCTGAGAGAGCACTGCTTGTTCCTCGCGGTAGTTGGGTAGAAGTGCGAGAAACGGTGACTTCACATTAGGTTCTTCTGACCAAAGAGAGAGAGCATTGAAACGACTTTCAAGAGCGCATGGAAAGTCGGATGCCCGATCCATCATGGTTAGTTTAAGCCCATCTGTAATGGCCTCATCAGGTTGTGACAACGGAAAGTTTGGTAGATCGGTTGGCACAGGATCCTGGTAACACTGCATGAGAAGATAATTTATGGAGACATTGACGATGTCGTCTCTTGGCTCTCCTCTGAACTCAGCTCCATTCTGACGATGCCCTGACTGAGACGTAGACTTATAGCTTTGGAACTTCGGTTCAACTGCCGTCTTCTCAACTGTAACGGTCTTGACGATGTCATCCGATCTTGGCTGAATGATCATCTGACGGTTTTCGTTCTTCGGCTCAATTACTGTGGTCTTCTCGAATTCATCAAATCGCACACACCCATGCATCCAGTCCTGATGACTCTCCGATTCCAAGCGTTGATCACAAAGCATTGAAAAAACCAGAGATAACCCCAAGAAGTCGAACAACTCATGAGGCAGAGTTCTAACCGGCGTGGGCTCAAACTCTGCATCAGGCAGCGATGCATTTGCAAAGTCAACAAATTTTGTTAGGACTTTGTCACTGATGTGTGCTTCCTTCGCTGTACAGGAGCTGCTCCTGTTTCCTGTATTCCTTGAGCCGAAGACCATTTCGGTGTAAAAGGTTTGTGGACCTCCTACGAAATTCATTCTTAACTAAAACGAACGGCAAGCAATTAAACAGACAGTTGGAATATACCTGCCGTACTGATGTGAATGAAAGAACTATATGGCATTCCAATGTGCTAGCCTATTGTAGATCTATAAGTGTGTAGATAAGTATTCTCGGTGGATGACCCTAGAACATGTTTCACTCCGCCTGGTGCCTCTATAATTATATAGGTGTCACATCATTGCACTTGAAACTGTGCTATTTAGCCGTGGTTGGACTGGAAGCGCTTCTGAGTAGTTAATTTTGAAAGTGCGCTGCATAAACTCAATGATGATGATGATGATGATGATGATGATGATGATGATGATGATGATGATGATGATGATGATGATGATGATGATGATGATGATGATGATGATGATGATGATGATGATGATGATGATGATGATGATGATGATGATGATGATGATGATGATGCTGATGCTGCTGCTGCTGCTGATGATGATGATGACGACGACGACGATGATGATGATGATAATAATAATAGTATTAGTAATAATAAATAGGCTATAATAAAGAAATAATCATAGCAACAAGTATAACTATGAGATGTTCTATTGCTTAATCGCGTCTCCGATGCTTCGTGTCTTCGTCTGACTTGGTTCCGGTCCCTCGTGGATCCTATAGCCAAGGATTGCACTTACAACGGTATCATGTGACCTTGTTTTACAGCAGACCGTCAACCGATGACTTAAACATTAGGATGAAGCGCCACAGAAGTTCTCGTACTAGTTTCCTGTTTCCAATAGTTTTGTTTACCACAGACCAAGTTAGATTAGACGAAATTATTTTTAAAAATCATATTACATTACTTTGGATTAGAATACTATAGAAAAGCATAAGTTGGAATATGTTAGAATAGTTTAGAATAGATTAGAATATAGTAGAATATACTGAAATAGATTCGAGAACTCTAGAATAGATCGAAATAGACAATGGAACATACTTGGATAGACACAAGAAAAAAGTAGGGTATATAGGCCTACTATAGATCAACTTCGAGTTTTGCACATTCTTATAGAGGCTCGCTCTTTCTGATGCTGGCAGAACCAAACTCTCTTGCTTGCTTTTCCTCTCTCGTTAATCTGCTTCTTCAAATCACAATAGCTTTCGCTCACTCAATCACGTTCCTTAAACGGTTTCTACAATTCTCTCACGATCCCACTGTTAGACTACAACGTAGGCAAACATAGGCCTACAGCGCATAGAATGGTTCCTTTGACTTAGCTTCATCGACCCTACGTACAGAAGCACCGAGAGTTACATAAATATAGCAGAATCTTCATTTATTGACAAATCAAGATCTAGGTGTAGGTTACCTCTTAAGTGAAAAATAAGATTGTCTATTGCTATCTTTGTTGCATAAGAAAGTTTTTTAAAAACTATTTCCTAATTAAAACTCCTGCTAAATAGTTTCTATCGTCTGTTAAATAAACCGGCAACTGCCAATTATTAGATCTAAGAGTATTTCGAATCGTACCTTATAAGAACTTTCAGAGTGTAAAACGAAATCTAATAAAATATATAATAGATCGGCAACAGCAACTGTTTTCTGCGTGAAAATACTTCACCAAATTGAACGTTGGTTTATATAGCGTTCGTATAACCGTCTAACGGTCAAGTTTCCAAATTCCAACGCAGCAGGAATTCCCGAAACTGTCTAACCATATGCTTATATTGTCTTTATTTTTTATGCTCTGCAGTGTTCATCTTTTTTATGCACCCACATACGGTACAGTCATGTATAACCTATATATATATATATACACACACACGTTGTAGAGGCCTATAACTTTATATAGGTTCAATGTATATATATATATATATATACAGCCTATGTTTTGTGTATAATATAGCATTTAGGCTAATATACGGTATATAATATATACTAAATGGTCTAGACCAAAAAATATTATTTTTGTGCATGCTGCCAATATACACACATGGTCTACGCGTGTTTGTGTTATGCCTGATGCCTTGGTCTCTCTGCAGTCTATCGGATTTCAACATAGCAACTCTCACGGGCTTAGATTTCCGATAAACTATGTTTATGTATTCTGAATTCCTAATCAACAATTTGGGCGAGACTACAATCGCTGGAACAACGCGAATTAAATCAGTGAATTAGGACGACTTCTATCCGGTCAAAACCAAATAAAGCCTTATAAATCTCGTTGATGCAACATCAGGATAATATAGGCTAACCAACATAAACATATTAGCCTACCAGCCGTATACCTACCTATATAGCCTACACGCAAATTATGTAATGCATTAGACCTAACGTTCATTAGATTCGTAAGGTGTCAAGTTACATTATAAAGACAATGGCAACGCATTATAAATACACCGGTCACATTCTTCTTCGTATTTCCTTTTGTAGGCTACAGTTTGTGCAAACTCACGTTTTATTGTTGGGACTCTACCAGGATTTCTCACCCACCGTATTAGGTCTGTGCTATTGATTTATGTGGAGCTTGGGCGTGCAGTGAAAACTTTATTATGGGGAAACTAAAAAAGACTATTGGGGGTGGGGGGGGTTGAACCGCACCACAATCTCTGCGCACTGGATCTACACTGGAAGCAGCCACTAAAGTCAGAGGAAGGAGACCATGGGCAAAACAATAAGCCTACATGAAGGCATCTTTTTGTAGTGTTTTATTGGATACAATTCAATAAAGATGCAGTGATCAGAGTGAGAATGCCGGGGGGCTGGTTGTGGAGGTTCAACCCCCAGTCTTTCTTAGGACCCCATAGTGAAGTCCCTATTCTGCACCTCAACTCCACTTAAATCAATGTCTGAACCCCAGTTATTTTCCACAATTCTCATACCACTATGTTGATCGCAATCTCGAGATTTCTATATATATAGCGCCCAAAAAGAGCAGAGTCCGAGGCACCAGTTTATCTACCAACGTTCAGTATATAATATTATCTTATTATCTTATTCTATATATAATAAATATATTATTATATAATATATATATTAGTTTAATGACAAAAACCAAGTGACACACCGCACATGGGTACGTAAAGATATTGACAGGAAAAAGTACTGAAAATGACATCTTTAGTAACGATGATTCAGTTATGTAGGCCTATAAAGATGAGGGATGATTTTTCTTCAAGTCGGTATAATCTACGTGGGACAAAATTGCGGTCGTCCTTTATACTTGCAGCGAGAAGTCAGTGGTCAGTCAAACCGAGTCTACGGACAATTAGAGTTAAAATCGGCATAAGACAATATTTAATGGTCACTTCTGACGGCTAAACTAGGTAGTCTTGGATTTCAAGTGGGTAGGCAGCGTTCGGGAAAGAATTAAGACTAGATGATATGAGAAAGAGCAATTGTAACGGTCTATGCACCGGGGGCCGCATGTATATGGCCAGGTATAAATAAATAAGCTAATCCACTGTGTAGAGCCTATTCCCGACATAACTAATATACCCTCTCATGCATGTCGCCTCGGGACTTTAAATTCAAACCTTCATCGGTGATTAATGTTGATTAATATAATAGGCCGATTAGCAATTTAGATGTTAGACGCAGGCTATACGCTTTCTTACAAGTGTGCAGGAGCGCACGTAAACTTCGAGTTTGCGTGAACCTTGCCAGCATATGATTATAGGCTTAAAGTGTGGCTGGGCGGTCATGGACGGCGTCCATGCACTTATTCTAAAATCTGAATGCCGTCCAGCCACTTATTGGCCAGCAATGACTGGAAAGGTATGGGGTGTCCAGGCACTTCTTTTGGAGAGGTAAGGGGCGTCCAAGCACTTTTCCCCACACTTTAAGAACTGATTATAGGCCTATATTTGCCTGGTCTGTCTTTGCAAAACCTTTGTTTGCGCACAGCACCTACTACATTCGGAAATTCCGGAACGAAAAATCCCGAGTTCCAGAAGCACAGAACATCCGATGCTGGGCGTATGCGTCCGTCTGTGTCTGTCCGCCTGTCTGTCCGTCTGTGTCTGTCTGTCTGTGTCTGTGTCTGTCTGTCTGTGTCTGTATGAACAGCACTAATCAAACCAGTGCCAACCCCCTCCCCAGCCCTCAGCTAATAAATTATACGCTCGTGAGCCTGTTTTTGTGTGTGTAATAACCGCGTATACGTGGCTTATGCTGCGAGATAGCGACTTAACTACGGAAGGAGAGAGGGGCATGCGATTACTTTTTTCTCTAGTGTCCCTTTGATAACATTCAGAGCTGTAATCAAGGGTATACGCGATCATACGGCGTATAATATATACTTACATCCGGGGAAAACGGCACCGTATAAAATTATGTCTAATCACAGCCGAAAAGCAGGGTACACGCGGGTATACAGCGTATACTCACCTCACAAAGCGCGTGTGGGTATACGCATGAAAGAGGCAAAGGACATTTAGGTGTTTTTTCTCATGAATTTCGGGGGGAAAGACTAAAAAGGTCATCAGATTTTTCGGACGGGAAAAGTGCGGAAATTTTTGGGCGGATGACTAAAAAGGGTCGTCAGAAATTTCGCACCCAAAAAAGTCGATTTTTCTCTCGGTCAGCGTGTACTCACCTCAAAATTTACCAGTACAGCTCTGGTAACATCTTTTCATACTAGTAAGTTTCTACTGCGCACTAGATATATGCCTAGATCTACCTGTATTAGATTTGGAGCGCGCTAGATAATCAACTAGTGCTCAGTACAAACGAATTAGTGTGTACAAATGAATCAATGCGTTCTGCAGATCGTCTTAGTTCTTTTGTTCCCAGAACTAGGACTGCTCTTGCCCAACATCGGGCGTTTGCTGCGGTTGGTCCCTCTATTTGGAATGACCTTCCTCCCGTACTATGGGATGACTCGCTTTTCCTTATCAGTCTCTCGTTCTTTAAAAAGACTTCTTTCCCTGGAGTTTTTCGTCCTTAGTTTATTCTGCAAAAGACGCTATAAATGTATAGATACATTACAAACATATTATTAAAGCATAGTCTAACTATTGATTCAATTTCATTCCAATAACTGATTACTCCCTATAATATTAATATTTTCATTTCAATGTAATTTTTGTCTATCTCAATGTACCAGGTTGCGGTTTGCCAACCTGCTTTTGCTTAATAAACGAATATACATACATACATACATACATACATACATACATACATACATACATACATACATACATACATACATACATACATACATACATACATACATACATACATACATACATACATACATGCATACATACACACATACATACATTCATACATACATACATACATACATACATACATACATACATACATACATACATACATACATACATACATACATACATACATACATACATACATACATACATATGTAGCGGTGGCACTAACACATAAAATATAATTAAGATAGTACAGAGAGGGAAAGAGAGAAATAGAGACAGACAGACAGACAGACAGACAGACAGACAGACGGACAGACAGAGACAGAGAGCAAGAGAGAGACAGACAGACTGACTAACTGACTACAGGCCAACTACATGTAGAGAGGGTAAGAAGGTGATTGGCCAAGCGACGGTGTGATCAACAACCAATAGGGTCAAGACACATAGGTGAAGGGGCTTGCCCAGTACGAATAGAAATCAGTCCGCAGTCGGAGTTCAGCTCAGCAGCACGATAGTCATGTAGTCAGGAAGAATGAAGAGGAGGCCAGGGCAGGAGCCCGATGCCGAATTGAATCAGAGAGTCATGAGTCAGTCAATAACCAGTCAATAGTCAATAATCAGTCAATCAGTCAATTATAGATCTTAACTGTGTGCGTTCGTCATTGCTGTCAACTGTTGTCGTGAACAATAAAACAAACTGTGAAATGAAGAAACTCTGTGACTAGTTCCTATGTCTAATCTGATCGACAACCGTACTAGCCGGACGGTCAGCACAGACTCTACACATACATACATACATACATACATACATACATACATACATACATACATACATACATACATACATACATTCATACATACATACATACATACATACATACATACATACAAAACTAGATTTTACCTCGACCTCCCGGATTTTGACCTGGCACCGGAACAAACAGGGCAGTTTGGCTATTGCGGACTTGACTTGATACAGACTAGCGTCGGTGAATTTGCTGGTCTCCCTGACATATCTTTGCGATGGAAAAATTCTCGTAGCTTTACATTACGTTACGCACCGTTGCGGGATATAGGAAAACTATGTCGTGATATCACATCAAAAAGTAGCCCAACATCGCGAGATGAACAGCTAACGGTTCTATAACACGTTTATTACTCCAAAGAGGCAGAAAAACAGCCAAGCAATAAGAGATGTAAAATGACAAATTAAACACAGAACAATAATAGATTAAATTGGCGCCAAATTTCTTGGGTCGTAATAGAAAGACACCAGTCAAAAGACACAATCATACTAAAAACATTGATGTAAAAATTTAGATGTCGAGTACTTTAGTGCATATTACATTTTTACTCTTGATTTGTTCGTGCTTCGTAGAGAAATAGTGTATTTATTATTAGATAAGCAACACCGCACAAGTTTGATCACAGTAATAGTAACGTATTGAGGTCAATAATTTATTGCAATATTATTCACAATGTCGCTGTGGTCACAGTGTGGTGACTGCGAGACAATTCAAAAGGAGCCCAAATATCGCGAGATCGTGAGGACGAAGATTAAAAAACTGATGTCATGGCCCCTATAAGCTTCCGTACCCGACAGCTGCCGATCTTATTATCATGTATTGCGTGCATATGATATCTAAACTTAGGGCGACGCTGTTTTGGGAAAATCCATTCGTTTCGGAATTGATATATCCTGTTCAGAAACGAGGCTATATTCAGGGATGCCACTCGTAGCTTTTTTCACCTAGATCTAGGTTTTTCGGTTTTGTCTAGGTTTCTAGGTTTATTCTCAGGATCTAGCTTTTTCGCTTGTAGGTTTTTTCGAACAGGAACATCTATTTTCATAGCAATTCCTGAAACGCCACTCATATTTTTCAGGCATATTCACAGAGAAGACACTCCATCAGCAGTGCTTAAAGTGTGGAAAAATGAGTGCCTGGACGCCCCTTACCTTTCCGAAAGAAGTGCCTGGACGCCCCTTACCTTTCCAAAAGAAGTGCCTGGACGCCCCTTACCTTTCCAAAAGAAGTGCCTGGACGCCCCTTACCTTTCCAAAAGAAGTGCCAGGACGCCCTTATCTTTCCAAAAGAAGTGCCTGGACGCCCTTGCCTTTTCAGGCTGTGCTGGCCAATAATTGGCAGGACGGCGCTCATATTTTAAAATAAGTGCATGGACGCCGTCCATGACCGTCCAGCAACACTTTAAGCCCTGTCCATCAGTATGTAAAAACAGTCGAAAGACTAGGAAAAGGTAGTCAGATGTCAGATTTGTACTCGAAAGAATAATAAGGTCGGATAAGAATACCTTAATCCTTTACGCGTTTGCTCCGAGAATATCCGCTGAAAAGGGGCTTAAAATTTAAAAATGAACTGGTAAAGGGTTAATAGGCCTAAACCAATTGCTATCCGCATTTTGGTGTACATACATGGTAGCCTATAACAAACAAACGTAGACCTACATCTTATCTAGGTCTATCTACAGGGTGCGCCAAAAAAGACCCCTCTAGGTTTTTTGCCAATATTTTGACCAAAAGTAAGAATTTCCAAATGAAATTTTACAGGCTTATAGACAATTCATATTTACACATTATGGTCAGATTTCATCAAAATATTTCAAACGGAACAAAAGTTACATCACTTTTAGTGAGGTCACCCCCCGTTTTTTGACGATTCAAAAACGAAGCGCAGCAAAAATTAAGTGTTTTGTCAATATCTTGGCCAAAAGTAAGAATATCGAAATGAAATTTTACAGGCTTATAGACAATTCATATCTGCACATGGTGTTCAGATTTCATCAAAATATTTCAAACAGGACAAATGTTATAGCACTTTTAGTGAGGCCACCCACCGTTTTTTGACGATACAAAAACGAAACACAAAAAAAATAACAAAACCCGATTTTATTAAGTCTCATCTCAGATAACTGTTGTCAAATGAACTTGGTAGTGCTTCACAACTTGTGTTCAATGAGCCCACCACCCGTGCCAAAACTTCTTTTGAGTCTCTTTGCAAAGTTCTTGATGGACCTGTTGATTAATCTGATAGATTCCTTATTTACCAATTTGATTGTCATCTTGCTAAGTGACTTCTCAGTGACGCGCAGCTACGCTGGCAGGGGCGGATCCAGGGGGGGGCCAATCCGGCCATGGCCCCCCCCCATTTAGAAATTTCTTTATTTTTGACCAGCTATTTTGCTCGGAAAGTAGACGTGGCCCCCCCCATGAGTGGTACCTTAGGACTTTGGCCCCCCCCTTCGAAAATCTCTGTATCCGCCCTTGTACGCTGGTACCCTGTTTCTATTTTAAATGGTAATAATAATGATCATCTTGCAATGTCAAGGCTATTTGATACCAACTATTTGAGATGAGGAAAAAAATCCTGTTTTTTGTTACTTTTTTTGTTGCGTTTCACTTTTGAATCGTCAAAAAACGGTGGGTGGCCACACTAAAAGTGGTATAACTTATAACCTGAAGAATAGTTCTGCACAGAAATAAACCATTTTGACATTTCAAAATAGGTCAGGTCACTCGTCTCTTTCCTTGTTAAGCCGTATTACATCTATGATCTATAACAGTTACGGTATACACTGTAGGTCAATCCTATAGTGGTATAGGCCCTAATTATCCTAATAGCCAAGTTGTTGCAGAGTATTAATGTTCTAGGTGGTTGAAACGTTGGATTGTTGGTGTATTAAGAAATTTGGCTGGAAACCTCGGACAACTTTAAAACTTTGTAAACTTAAGCCACTTGTGTTATGTGCTTGCAATTCTGGTAGACTCGACCTGCAGCGCATGCGCACACGAATATATCGACTAAGCTTATTGTCAGTTTATGGATCCCGAGTCTCTGACAACTTTGACAATTGATATTTTTAAAGTTGTAACTACTACATTTTATTCGACTCCTTTGACGAACATTTTGTTAATCCTCATGCGAACAAGCGAAAAACCAACTTAATTTGAACAAAGGGGGTCTAAAATAGCTTATATGAATAGTCTGGGTTTTTCTGGGTTTTTTCGGAAGGAAATCTGGGTTTATTTCAGAAACCTCAGTGGCAACACTGGTGACTAACCTATTTCCTAGACATGTTTGTGTGCTACGACTGAGACGAGATAATTATAGTGTTTGACGGGTAAGTTTTGAGATTTAAACAGTAGCCTAGGCCATTCTGCTAGTAGAAATGTTTTAGTTTCTTCCAGTAGCACATGCAAGGGCGGATCCAGGGGGGGGCCAATCCGGCCATGGCCCCCCCATTTCAAATCACCATGGGACGTGGCCCCCCCCATCCATGGTGGAGCAAAAAAATTTCAGGGTGTCAGTCATGCACAGGAGAATTAATGTATAAATGTAATTAAAACCTATAATAAAAATACTGTGTAAATGTAATTAAAATCCAATCTAAGTCTCTCACGCAATTGCATTGTCTTTATATAAAGCATCGAAATGAAACAATCTTTCAACAGTATCCAACTATGATTTATGGCATGGAATGTATGTTATTCGCGAAGCAGGGCGTTTTGGCGCCGCCGTTTTGGCGCCGGACTTTTTGGCGCCGCCGTTTTGGCACCGCCGTTTTGGCGCCGGACGTTTTGGCGCCGGAATTTTTTTCTCCCTCATTCTAAAGTATAAAAATTATCAAATTGTAGGTAATTTTAGGCGGTTCATTTACGCACATTTTGAGTTAAATTTTGTGATGATATTCCACGCCGTTCAAAAGTTATGCCCGAAATAGCTCAGAATGTATGTTCGACTTACACTCCTCACTTGATCTGAAAGGGTCAAAGCTGGTTTTTATTCGTATTAGGTAATACCACAATTAAATTTCATTGGAGCTGGATTGCTGAAAATGTTCTTCCTTAAACTGGCGTTGCATTGATGAACAATCCAACTCCGATTTAAGCAAAAGTATGTTTGTCTGTGTTCAAAAATCTGATGTTAAGTATTTTTTGTCGAAATGTAATAAAACTTCCTTAATTGTTATATGGTATGGCAGTGAGTAGGCCTATAGTCAATGTGGTCACATGATGTACATGTAGTTAAGCTTTTGAATAATAATTGTTGCAATCGTATCTGGCATTCAATAAAATCAGAAAACTGCCGCTATATTAGAACATTAGCCGGGTACCCGGCAGGGCTTTTTTAACGTGCAGCTATACACAAAATGTGCATTTGTAATCGAATTTGTGCATTTGTAGAAGCACTTACGTACAGTTAAAACTAGCCAAAATATCATTGTCCTCCCTTTAGAAGTAATTTACCATTGGTTCGAATTGTTCATTATTGCAATTATAATAAAAAGGTGTCCCACTGCAAATGTGTGCCAACACTAAAGAAGGTGTGCAATTGCCAATTTTTGCCAACACTAAAGAAGGTGTGCTATGGCCAATTTTTGCCAACACTAAAGAAGGTGTGCTATGGCCAATTTTTGCCAACACTAAAGAAGGTGTGCAATTGCCAATTTTTGCCAACACTAAAGAAGGTGTGCTATGGCCAATTTTTGCCAACACTAAAGAAGGTGTGCAATTGCCAATTTTTGCCAACACTAAAGAAGGTGTGTAATTGCCAATTTTTGCGAAACCTAAACAAATCCAATGGTTCGAATTGTTCATTATTGCAATTATAATAAAAAGGTGTCCCACTGCAAATGTGTGCCAACACTAAAGAAGGTGTGCAATTGCACAACTTTTTTGTACAACAGGAGTGTGCTTTAAAGCATCATTATTTTACTTGCACACCTTTATATTACAATTGCAATAATGAACAATTCGAACCAATGGATTTGTTTAGGTTTCTAAAAAATTGGCAATTACACACCTTTTTTAGTGTTGGCAAAAATTGGCAATTGCACACCTTCTTTACTGTTGGCAAACATTTGCAGTGGGACACCTTTATATTATAATTGCAATAATGAACAATTCGAACCAATGGATTTCTTTAGGTTTCTAAAAAATTGGCCATAGCACACCTTCTTTAGTGTTGGCAGAAATTGGCAATTGCACACCTTCTTTACTGTTGGCACACATTTGCAGTGGGACACCTTTATATTACAATTGCAATAATGAACAATTCGAACCAATGGATTTGTTTAGGTTTCTAAAAAATTGGCAATTACACACCTTTTTAAGTGTTGGCAAAAATTGGCATTTGCACACCTTCTTTAGTGTTGGCAGAAATTGGCAATTGGACACCTTCTTTAGTGTTGGCAAAAATTGGCAATTGCACACCTTCTTTAGTGTTGGCAGACATTTGCAGTTGCACACCTTTTTATTATAATTGCAATTATGGACATTTCAAAACAATGGACTTTTTAAAAGAACTGTCGCTTTTGTCTTTAATACACCATATTCATTGTTGTCACTAAAGTCTGTATTTCCTCGATCTATCGTGCTAAAATCTTATGTCATCTTAAAGTTCTTATTTCTATACTAAGCTAAATAGGCCCAGTCTTAGCGGGACTTTCTCTCTTTGGTGGGCCTGTTTTTTCAATCATTCGATGTGACATCCTCTGCTTTGATCGCTTGTACTTTATTAATCTGCTACCTCACATGTCTTATAATTTGTTATTAAATAAAGCATTTGTTTAAAAAATCCAGCTTCTATTTCGCCGGCAAAAAATCTCCTTTCAGCTTCAATTGTTCAAGCATTCGTCGGAACTCCCGCCGCTTTTTCGCATTTAAAAGACTCTTCATCGAGCTTACAAATCTCAAGCGTTCTTTTCTTGATCATATCTTCCATTTCTCATGCGTTCGCTTAATAAATCCAGCTCCAATTAAACCAGGAATATTTTCATCGATCCAGCCTCAATTAACGCAACAACAAGCCGTACATTCACTTTCTATTTCAGCAAGGATTTCGTCAATTTGTTTCACGCGTCGTATACACTGAACCGGAAATAGACTGCAAAACGCAAATGTTATAGCGCAATGGCGGCGACAAAACGGCGGCGCCAAAACGGCGGCGCCAAAACGGCGGCGCCAAAAAGTCACGTACCGGAAGTATTTTATTTATTCTAGTCTTAAAAAGTCATCAGTTTTTGGGATGCTAAATTGAACACCTTTTTTGAAACTTTCGCACGGGAGACTAAAAAGTCATCACTCCTTTCAGACGAAAAATTAAACACCTTTTTTAAGATTTCGCAGGGATGACTACAACAAGTCATCAGTTTTTTGGGATGCGAAATTAAACACCTTTTTTGAAAATTTCGCATGGATGAATAAAAAGTCATCACTCTTTTTAGACGAAAAATTAAACACCTTTTTTAAGATTTCGCACGGATGACCAAAAAATTTCATCAGTGTTTTGGGAAGGAAAATTGAACACCCTTTTTGAAGATTTCCGGCGGATTACTTAAAAAAGAACATCTAGTTTTCGAGAAAGAAGTTTTTAAGTAAAGTCTATATTTATTGAGACCTTATGGCACTCTTACAAGCACTGAAAAGTACAGCTAATTTGTTAAGATAACAGCTTAAAATGCTACCATTGCAATGTGAAAATTCAAAAAGTTTCTAGTGGGGAGGGGCATATCCCCTCCCCACACCCCTCCCCTACCACTATCGGCGCTGCGCGCCTCATGATTGTCTTCAGACGGTCAATTATCTACCCCTCCGAAAACCTCAATTCCCCCAGAGGTGGGGGCTAAATTAAACTCTGGTTTCGGCCAAAAACCACTAAAAAAGTTCATCAGATTTTTCGGCGAAAGATCAACGAAAAAATTTCCGACCCCAGCCCAAAAATTTTTTGGCCCCCCCCTTCGAAAATTCCTGGATCCGCCCTTGTACATACTACATATTTGCAAGCATGAATGCAGTATGCTTGCATACATAAGTACATACAAACTCATTCATGCATATAATTTCAAATTGAAACAGGCATTCATAATACGAACACTCTTCCGGCTCGTCTGTGAAATAGGGGTTATCGTATCGTAATCGTAATCGTAATCTCGAAACTTCTACAGCGCCCACAAAAGCCAAGTCGCGGGAACCAGGGTTATGCATTCATGTAGTCTATGTAACTAAGCGTAGGCCTCACAGGGTCAGGGTCTTAGGTGTAGTAGGACTGAACATTCTCTATATAGTGAGTGCTAGCCATCGGAACCACAGGCCAAAAGTCCACAACCAGTACACTATCTAGGCTAAATAATGTCGGATATATTCTGTTCTCACGGTGTCCAGATCTCTCAAAGAAAGTAAACGTACGTACAGGCACCGGTTTGTAATTAATATATGGCCCCCGTTGAAATCATACTAAGATGAGATTTTGTCCGACATTCAAAATGGTTTCTGTACTTTGGCCTAGACCAATCTCATGTCAACGACCGGTTCAAGATAGTCCCAGACAGACAGACAGACAGACAGACAGACAGACAGAGAGACAGACAGACAGACAGACATACGGACATACATACATACATGCATGCATACATACATACATACATACATACATACATACATACATACATACATACATAGTTTTATTACATACATACGTGCACACATACATACAAGTCATGCATACATACGTACATACATACATACATACATACATACATACATACATACATACATACATACATACATGCATACATACATACATACATACATACATACATACATACATACACACTGACTTACTGACTTTCTGACTGACTGACTGACCAACTGACTGACCAACTGACTGACGGATAGACAGACAGACAGACAGACACAGAACTTCCGTTGGACTGTCTGTGTGGTTCAGCAAGCGCGGCGTAACGTTGACTTTTCGTGCGTTTGCACTTCTCAAGGCGTCTGCACCACGGATGTCTAGCCTGATCGTCGTCGGCGTGCCTGAATCTCTCTCTCTCTCTCTCTCTCTCTCTCTCTCTCTCTCTCTCTCTCTCTCTCTCTCTCTCTCTCTCTCTCTCTGAACAGTTCCATGCCTCCAGCCATGGAGCGTCGGCTGCGGCGTCGGATCGGACCGTGTATCCATCATCACTGCCCTTATGAGCTGATAGGACTTGGCCGCATCTTGCGCCAGGTGCAGAGGCAGCCGTGGCGCCGATCCGCATCATCTGCTGCAGCATCCACGTGCGGTCTGCCGCCGCAGCCGCAGCATCCTCCTCCCCCTCATACTCTTCGCCTTTATCTGTCTTCCGACTCTTCTTTCCCTCTCGCTTCTCCTTTTCCATCCCTTTTCCTTCCCCTAGTAGGCCTACATTTCCGGCGATCTTCCTACTAACTTTGTCCTCCTTTCCTTATACTGCTATTTCACTTCTGCTCATCAGCCACCTCTGTCTCTCCGCCTCCTCCTCCTCCTCTTCCTCCTCCTCCACGTCTTCCACTTTTCCTTTCCTTTCCCGGAGTTTCTCCACATTGTTCTCCAACGACTATCTCTCCTTTTGGAGTGTCCTTCACCCTTTTATACCCTCGTTCTGACTTTACCCGCTTGTTCTACTTTTCCAGAGTTCTTCCCATGATCTCCTTCATCGTGCTTCTCCATATTGTCTCGACCTTCTCTTTATCTTCTTCTTCTATCCTTCATTCCTTTTCTTCTTCACGCGTGGAGGTGAAGGTTGAGAGGACGTCACTGGTCGGTTTACTATCTCTCTCTCTGTCTCTGTCTCTGTGTCTCTGTGTCTGTCTCTGTCTCTCTCTCTGTCTGTCTGTCTGTCTGTCTGTCTGTCTGTCTGTCTGTCTGTCTGTCTGTCTGTCTGTCTGTCTCTCTCTCTCTCTCTCTCTCTCTCTCTCTCTCTCTCTCTCTCTCTCTCTCTCTCTCTCTCTCTCTCTCTCTCTCTCTCTCTCTCTGGGTCAGGTCATTAGGTCGCCATGCATGCAACGTATGCGCAGTCGTTGATCTTATGGTAGCAGGTTTTGAGAGAAGAGGCGTTATTTCATGGCTGCAGCGGATAAGCGGAAAGACGGAAGGATTTCATATGAGGAAGAGTAGAGGAAAGCGAAAGACGAGGAAGAGTGGAGGAACGGCAATCGAGTATAGGAAGAGGTGGCAGAAGAGTAGGAAGTGGAAAAGAGGTGATGGAAGAGAACGAGGAGGAGTAGGAGGAGGAGGAGGAGGAGGAGGAGGAGTATGAAGTGGAGGAGGATGCAGAGCAGGAGGAAGTGAGGGGCAAAGGGTGTGGCGTGACAGAGGGAGACGGAGAATGAGAGTAAAAGCGGAGAAGAAGGAAGAAGCTGGTGAGATGAAGGGTTTGGAGGTGAGAGCAAACGGATGTGGAAGGAGAGGAGATGGTTAAACGCCAGAGCCGCGATAGCATTCAGCTGGAGGCTGGCAGGCTGCAGCAGCAACAGCAGCAGCAGCAGCAGCAGCAGAAGTGGGCATAAGATTTCTTGGAAACTTGGTCCCGTTCCTGGTTCGACGTTTGCCCAGGGGCATTCGAACGGTGATCCTTCTACCACTCGGTCGATCGATTTTCTATCGTGCAATGGTAAACGACATTGGATTGAGTACGATGTGAACACGACTTCCAAATCAGTAATCTAGAGTGTGGCTTGACGGAATAGACCTAGGTCTATACAAACTTAGTTGACATGCTAATAAACGGTTTCAAGGCAGTTTACGCTAATCAAACAGTAGTGTCTGAATGCTTGGCTACTTCCTGCCACAATCGATACACGGCAATTGACTGTGGGTGTTTGACACACTCAGATCGATTATTAGTATCATCATTTAAATCATTGTGATTTATTTTACTCGTGCATTATAATTATATTTGGCTCTGTTTCACAAGGCAATTCATTATTAAACGTTGGAAAATCGTAAGCAGATACCTTTTCATGACCCCAAGAAACTACACTGCAACACATGTTGCTAGCAAAAATTATTTACCAGACACAGCCATGTCCGGTAATGTCTGAAATTTCTAACCGGACAGTTTGTGTAAATACCGGACTGTCCGGTTCATTATCGGACGCCTGGCAACCCTAAGTTGACAAGTGCAAATACAAACACATACAAATCTATAAAATCTTTGTCGTGAATGAATGAACGAAAATTTGGGCCTCTGGCTTTCTTACTGTTTGTTCTTGAAATCAGTGACGGTTCTAAGGGAGAGCAGAGCTTCTAGCAAAAATAGGGATTAAGAGTCTGTTGGAATTTAGTTAATTATGATAGTTAGATTACAAGGATCGAGGCGAAGAAAAATCGCGCTGAACGCCAGAAGTGTCTTCAACGAAAAATGATGCTATCCATATTTTGTTTAATTCATTTAGAGTTGAAACGACCAGGGATGTGATCATGTGAGGAGAAGTGGAAGAATCAGGCATAGGCTACTCTTTGGTGTAATTACTATGCGGACCAACAGCAGTCTTTGGGGATCAATATAATGACAATATTGTTATGAACTGTTCGTTTTTGTCAATTCCGTCTCTAGTTAACGAAATTGTCCGTTCAAAGTTCTGAATCGTTTTTAATTGAAAAGTTTAAAATGTTGGATTGTCGATGTACAGTACCAGCGCAGTGACAGGACTCTTACTCCGACTGTGATCCTGGGCCGATCCATGGTCGACTAGGAGCCGATCAAGCGCTAAAGGCACGGTGTTCGCGCCTAGACGGCTCTCGTCTCAGGCGGGTCAGGAAGACCCGTGAAATCATTAGTGAAAAACAGATGGTGGCATGACGCCTGTGATGTTGATAACGGTTTACTAATGTCGTGGGGATGGGCTTGGGTGCATACGAGGTGTGCACGGCGGGAGGGGAAATGGAGGTGGTGTAAGTAGGGTGAGGAGACCAAGATTGTTATTATTGATGTACATGTACATGTACATGTACATGTACTATACATTGTACATGTAGGCATCCACTGGTGGGAAGTTACATGTAGTTTTAAGGATGGCTATGATTTAATGATTACAGAATACCTTGCCATGGTGTTATTTCTTTTCTAATAATTATATATATTTGAATTGTATGCAAAACAAAATGGTTGACTTGTTAAAAAAGCAAACTAATTCTAGTATGTGTTATAAAATATAACAACATAACAAATTATTGCAGTAATCAGCACCAAATGAATGAATTTGTTCATCGTATCTACGTGAAAGTTTTGGGGTGCAAATTGCACCCCCGATGCAAATGTGCTGGCAAAAATTGACGTGAACTCTTTTTTTATATTTTCTACATGACTATATGAGAAAATTGTACGCTTACAATGTCCTAGATAATAACTGCTGAAATTTTAAAAATAACACGTAAGCAGCCATAAGAACGGCCTTGGGGTGCATTTTGCACCCCAAAGTACCATCGAGGGTTAAGGGTGAGTAAGATTGTGGAGTTACATGTACATGTACATGTAGAATATTAATAGGTGGTTAAGAAGTGAGATGAGATCCAGGGAGATGAAGAAGCTCAGAGAAGCTTATCGAGTCAGTCCCCCTAAATAATGAATCTGAAGGATAAGCAGAGGCTGTGATTCACCCGGTCAACTAGCAGAGCTAGAAAATATTTAAAAGTAACTGACAAAAGTTAACAATCATTATCTTCAGATGTATTTAATAATAGCTGTTTTAGTACTTTTCTGAATGTACATGTATGGTTGGATTGGCAGGCACGAGTAGTTGTAAGGTTACTGTTCCCTATTGGTCCTAGGCCTCTACACAGAAGTCTAACCACGTTCGTTATAAGACGCTTTATTTATTAGCTGACTATACTGCTACGTACATGAATGAATGAATGGATGAATTTCTATAGCGCCCCTTCAAGCCATCCTCTACTCAGAGGCGCTCCCAACTACTGCGCGGACACTGTGTTGGAATTTTCACGCCGAAGCGCAGTGAGCGTGAGTTGTGAGTAAAGGACTTGCTCAAGGTCCCTATACGCAATGGCTCGAGGCGAGGTTTGTACTCGCGACCTATCGATCCTCGATCAACGACGCTACCTCGGAGCCACCGCGCCCCACATGTACATGTACAGCGGGAGACAGCGTCTTTGATTGCGGCGACGATGCCTGGATCATATACATGTACATGTACATTGTACATGTACAATGTACATGTACATGTACATTTGTACATGTACTGCCTCTTGGGCCCGGCGTATGCAGCCATTAACCCCGATATGGGTGGAATGGAGACGTTTCAAAATGTCTTCCCTAGCGGGTCCCGGCATAATGACCCGTAGATCCTTGAAAGCCAACCCGCCGCTCGTGATGAGTTCGTCGGCGAATCCGGCATAAGGCTTAATTGCCTCTGGTACGGCCGTCCCTTTGGGTGGCCAGCCCGATTTGATCTGTTTGAGCAGCAGCTTGTAATCTGTGTCTACAGTATCTGCACTGCTGCTATCAAAGCGTCGATTGTCTGCTGTGACGCGACAAGGCTGAGTTCCTCCAGCTGGTGTTCGTCCGTTAACGCGGCAATTTACGCTGGGATCTGCGTTGCCTCATTTGGTTCGAGAGGGGGGTATGCTCGAGACATTGATTATTCTATTCGGTCCTGTAAAGATTATATAATTGGTTTTATTAGGATTAAGTGATAAGAAATTAGAGTTAAACCAGTTTGTAAGTAAAGTGATCTCATGATTCATAGATTTAATAAGGCATAAGTGACTAGAATTAGGCCTAGTAATAAAGGCCGTAGTATCATCAGCAAATAAATATAGTTTAAGTTTGTTATAACAAGTAGTAATGTCATTTAGGCCTATATAAATAAGAAATAAGAGAGGGCCTAGAATGGAACCTTGATGAACACCGCATAATATGTGGGCCAGTTTAAAATGGGTATTAGAAAAGAAGACCTGTTGGGTACGACTAGTCAGGTAAGATTTAAACCAGTCAAGAGTGATGCCTCTAACACCATAATAAGACAATTTATCAAATAAAATGTTATGCTGAATAGTATCGAAAGCTTTAGATAGATCCAAAAATACTCCAATAGAAATCAAACGATTAATTATCAATAGCCTCTGAAATTTTATCAACCACCTCAATTGAGGTATGGGATGTGGAGTGACCTTTACTAAAGCCAAATTGGTACGGATAAAAAAGGTTATTTCTATCAAGGTGATCAGTTAATCTAGTATGCATATAAACGGTGCAACACTTTTAATAATAGGCTAACCACTGTGTCTGCAGGCCTAATTGACAGACTGTTGTGGCGAATGTTGGTCAATCAGAACTGTGGCGGTTTTAGCCTTAAAATCTCAGGGAGAAAATTAACAAATTGACGAAGTGTGACAAACATTGACTGACACGACATGGAATCAGAAGAGGGTTCGAGGGAGGTGACTACCCATCCAAGCTCAAAGTCGTCTTTAAATCTGAGTACAAAACTACATGTACTGTACATGTATGAGGCATTAACATACGCGGAAGAAGATTATTACACTGTCCATTGTGCTATAGCCTGTTAGTATTATAGCTTTTTACTATGAATATATACACAACTAGATGTTTTGTCGGCGCTAGCGCCTATGCCTATAGTGGGTTAAACCAGGGTTTTAACCAGATAAAATGGATAAAAATGGATTAAGTCTTTCCTACAAATTCACTGAAAAATGAACAGGGTCGAGGCCATGTACGGCCGCTATAGAAATTCTTGATTACATGTAGCCTACATTTACGAAGTAGGCTACATTTAGGTTCTTCTTAATTTCTCATGCTTTGACTATATATAGTGGACTAAATGGATATTCCAAACAGTACTGAAGAATTCATCCATTAACTTCCTCGTATCCCGCAGTGCGTTTGCAGGCGGTGTAGTAAAGCTATACTTACTTACTTACTTACTTACTTAAATAAATGAACTATCTAGCTAGGCCCACCATAAATAATCCAGCGCATTTGGATGACGTCATGCATGTTTGCAAAAGATTAATAAATAGTAATAAGTGATATTAAGACAATGTAATTATTAAGTTGTTTACTACGGAGATGAAACCAAACAAAAACTGCAGAGAACACAAAAAGCAATAAATTGCTTATTTATCACGAACGCCATCACACAGCGATTAACTACTGAAAATGAAAACGTTTAAGTCATTTCTGGTTCAAACCTTTCTAAAAGTAAAATACTACACTAATTAAGTGAGAAATAGTAAAATGGAGTCTCTTGTAGACGCAATGTGCTGTGAAAGTTAACAGTGTTAATACGGTCCCAGTTGAAGCCATTCATGCTTTTTAAGGCTGACTTTAAACAGGTAGCGTACATCTGTGTTAATTTTCTCAACACACTTCATCCACATTGCTCTGCGTGGACCGTCGTGTAGCTGAGGATACAACACAAACACTGCCGTCTTGATTATACTCATTTTGGTTTCGTCGAATGGTTTCTTCAGTTCAGAGGTCGATCGACTCGAACCCGCCCCACCCCCGGTATATCCTCCCCCCAAGCAATTGCGCCCAACTAGATCTTGTAGGCTAAAGAGTTCAAAGACTGCCCATTTGGCCAGTGAGGGCGCATCTCGCAATTCCCGACGCTCATTTATGCTTTTAATATCATCCGTATCAAAGCGATATGGGGGTTCATTTTCGAATAGGTTAAGCACTAACTGCTTGCACATGTGTGCTGATAATGCACGCCCTGTGACAAATGCAGCAGCCTTCACACGCATCAGTCGGACATCCGTGAAAACCTCGTCCCGCGCACGGTTTACATGTCTGTTGGACGTGTTCTGTCCACCAATCTCGCCCAGTCGCTTATTTACGTGAATGAACATTTCACTTAGCTGGGAAATTTTCTTGCTCTGTTCCTCAACTGTCTTGTTGATCTGCTGCACTTCCATCTGCAGAGCTGTGCAGCCATGACATAGTGAGCCTGCTGTCACGTTAATAACTCCAGTAACTGCCGACGGTGGATAATTATCAGAATTGTGAACAGTATATTGTTGATGTGCGATTGACTGGTTTGTGGCGCTGGTTGGTTGATTGAAAGAGCGGTAACTGTTGGCTCTTGTTTGTGACGGTGTAGATGTTAAAATTGGAAAGGCGTCGTCATGTATGTATGTATGTATGTATGTATGTACATGTATACATATATACATAAAAATATATGTGTATAGACAGGTTCTGCGAATTGGGCCAGCTCTGTCTGCTATAGTCACTTTTGCTGTTGGTATGTATGTACATGTATGTATGTACATGTATGCATGTACATGTATGTATGTATGTATGTAGGTATGTATGTATGTAAGTATGTGTGTATGTATTATATATAATATAATATAATAATATAATATATAATATAATAATATATGATATAATTATAATTTAATCAATTTTTATAGCGCCCCTTCAAGTCACCGTCTACTCAGAAGCACTCCCAACATGTACATGTACATGTACATTGTAGGCCTACGTGCTTCAGCCGTAGTTGAACTGATCCAGACTGCACAGCGGCAACGTGGCTATTGACATGCATTCAAGCGTACACATGTACATGTACATGTATAGAGCAGATGGCATTAATTAGTTTATCTTTGACACCCGGCTAATGTCTTCATAATTACGGTCTCCCGGGGAGTTAGAAGACTCACTCTGGTCGACCTCTGAGCTACTCGCTCGCGTTTAAGGTCCTAACCCGGCGTGAATAACGTACTTTCGGCAGCCGTTAGCTATTTTCTCGTGGCAACGTTCACGCCGCATAACGTTACACGTACGGCAGGGTTAGCTGGTCGTTAGGGCCGGAGGGGGTCCAGTAACGAAACTAGTACTGTATTAAGAAAATTTGAC
Organism: Lumbricus terrestris; assembly: GCA_949752735.1. Taxonomy (NCBI): domain Eukaryota; kingdom Metazoa; phylum Annelida; class Clitellata; order Crassiclitellata; family Lumbricidae; genus Lumbricus; species Lumbricus terrestris. The sequence continues at coordinate 46,153,846 of OX457045.1, read as the reverse complement.
CGGAATCTAGCTGTTTATTAATTTTTATATTTATTCTTAAAATTTAATTAACTTAAGTTGTGTTCACAATTATCGGTAGCCTATAGGCCTATAGGCTATAAAATTATATAGACTCGGCAGAATCGACCCGACCCACTGCGCATGCGCACACGACATATCGATTCCGCTCGATAAGACAATGGTCATGCATGGACTATCATTGATAGATGGCGGTAAACAGGCGTGAAAGGGAGAGGAACGCAGTGACGTAGAACGAAGATAAGGAGATGAAGATCGAGCGACGAAGAGATGTGGAGATATATACTCATGGAGAAACTGGGAAATGGACCGATGGACAGCGGAACGGATGAATGGATGAACGGATGGTAGGATGAACGGATGGTAGGATGATAGGATGACTGGATAGATAGATAGATGGATGAAGGAACGGATAACATAAGCATTAAGTCTGAATAATATATTCTCAAGTATATAGGCTATGCGGCCTTAACTGCTTCAAGACCAGTGCTTGTATACTTCCTGGCTTTGCACGCATATGTATGTAGGCCTATACAGCGGTTTGAGCAGATTCAGGCCTAAGCTCGCTCACGAAGAACTGCAGCGGAGGCCAGAGCCTAAGCCAAGATTGCTGCTGCTGGTGGTGATGATACTGCTGCTGCTGCTGCTGCTGCTGCTGCTGCTGATAGCGGGTTACTCATCGTTCTCCTTCATCTGGATGGTCTCGGTTCCTAAAGTTTCCCTCAGCCTCCGTCCGTCCGTCCGTCCGTTCGTTCGTTGCACTGTTCGTCCCTGCGTCGATTTCTTCGTTCGTCTGTGCGTGCGTGCGCGTCTGTTCGGCTGAACGGGTCTTTCGGTGAAGAGAAAGAGATGCAGAGATAGTTGTTGTATTGCAACCGTACCTCTTTTCCCCCAAGGCAGAGCACGGAGACCCGCTGCCGGATTACGGCCGCACCAGACCATCAATCCCTCCCCCACTAGCCTCATCCTCAAAAGCACGCGCTATATGCACACCGTGTTCTACACGGACGTTGTAATCTTAAAGCTGGCAAAGATGAGCATACGACCAGACAGACAGCATGTCAAAATTCGAAGAAAAAAACTTGGTTGTATGACAAAACCTCGCACTGCTTGCAAGACATCGAACCCGATTGACAAAGTAAGACAGCAACAGACAGACGGATTCACGCGGGGACAGAGACGGACAAACACGACGACACTCGCACAAACGGACGCTGCATAGAGACCCGTCGGAGAAGGTCATCCACGCAGCCAGGCGAACGCACAGACAGAACTGGGAACGAACACACACACACACACACACACACACACACACACACACACACACACACACACACACACACACACACACACACACACACACACACACACACACATGTATACACAGAGACGAGAGTCTGGAGTTAGCGTCTGCATGCTGTAGCCTGCATCTGGAACCGTAGTCAGACTGTTCTATCCAGCGGCATCCGTAGCAGGCAGGCAGGCTGGCGAGTATAGGCAGTCCATCCATCTATCCACCGTCTTCGGCCCCGCTCCGCTCCGTGGAGTTAGGCCGTCGCAGACAAAAATCGGAGCAGAGCCAGCTCCGCATATTTACGTTTAACTTGGCCGACGCTGCTGCTGATACGCGTGCGCCGCCGCCGCCGCCACCGCGGCCGACGCTGGTGTAGCCCCGTCTTCTTACCGCAACACAAAAGCCGAGAAATGCCTTGGCCCCCGGCCTAACCCGTTGCAGCAGCCGCCGCCTCGTCAATCCTAGGGCCCCCTTAATCGAAATGCCTGGAATCGGCATCGTGTAAGACCTTAATCGAGGAGTAGGAGGAGGAGGAGGAACAGTAGTCTGTCCAACCACAAGACGAGACTCTGGTATAATACGCGACGGGAGAAGCTAGCTATCGAGTCCGGTCGGTCAAAAGACTCTGTGTGTAGGCCTACACGTCGAGTATCGTGTGATCATTTCTTCCATCTTATACACACGTCGTTAAAACGCTGCCTTGAAAACTGTTGAACTACTTCTCGAGAACGTCTACAGTACTGTTGTCTAACCTTGCTGCCTCCAATGTTGTCTCAGTTAGCGGACACCACGGAGAAGAAGAGGAGGAGGAATCTCTTGTGATCCTCATAATCCTGCGTACGGATACGTTTTTTCGCCTCTATGCTTCGTCTGCCCCTACGTGGCTTCTCTGACGTATTATATGGAGTAGAATAGGATTTGCAGGAAGTGCAAGTGAACGGAGAGGAGGGTATCGGAGAACAGTTCCCGATATGACAATATCGACTGAACTATGCGGATAGCGACGGACAGTTATCTGTTATCGACAACCGCCAAACACATTACGCTACCTGTCCTCCTCGTTCGCTTAGATTATCTCGATCACTTATGGGAGTGCCACAAGGTATACGTCTAACTTCAGTCAGCTCAGGTAAGTACTTTCCACCAATGCGGAATATCTGCGGTAATCGCTAATTTTTGAATTGTATGTATGTATGTATGTATGTATGTATGTATGTATGTATGTATGTATGTATGTATGTATGTATGTATGTATGTATGTATGTATGTATGTATGTATGTATATATATTCGTTGTAATGAGAAAAGACAATCTGACAATAACGCAGAAATGTATGTATGTATGTATGTATGTATGTATTTTTGTAAGTATGTATGTATGTATGTAGGTAGGTATGTATGTATGTATGTACGTACGTATGTATGTATGTATGTATGTATGTATGTATGTATGTATGTATGTATGTATGTATGTATGTATGTATGTATGTAGTATATGCATATTTGTATGTATGCATGTATGTATGCGTGTATGTATGTATGTATGTATGTATGTATGTATGTATGTATGTATGTATGTATGTATGTATGTATGTACGTACGTACGTACGTACGTACGTACGTATGTATGTATGTATGTATGTATGTATGTATGTATGTATGTATGTATGTATGTATGTATGTATGTATGTGTGTATGTATGTATTAGGGTGGTCGTTAAAAATGAAAGTTTGAATTGACTGTTCTCCAAGGCACCATTTGGTTCCATTCTCCCCAGAAACATCACACAAAAAGTTGTAAGAGAAAATATTAATATTTAGGACTAGCACAACGCCATCAAAGTTTTACCCATATAACAGCAAGTCTTCTAATGCTCAAAAGTAGCTATATGGTTGTAAAGAACCAGGAATCTTCAAACCAGGAATTAACTCAACTACTTGTAATTGGTCCACACTTAGACACAATGATGCCACTGTTATGGTAACCATAATCATCAATTTATATAGCGCCACTTCAAGAGAAATTCCCCGAAGTCAAGAAAACCTGTATAACACTCCGCATCACAGATAACATCTATCATATCTTATGTCTTTACAAATACTACCTGTTTTGCCTTGGTGTCTTGATCGATAATAATAGCTTATTGTTCTTAGACTGTTACAGTAAGGGAACAGTAATAATAATATTATATAATTATAGGGAAAAATATAAATTTGTATGGTTTCATCTGTGTCCTACGTAATTAATCTATTCTGCAAAATCGCCAACATTCTTAATGAGGTCTGATTTCTCAGAAATATTTCTTTTTCTACCGTCCTTGTTCATGGGGTTACTGGGCACAAAGAACTGGTGTAATATTAAAAGTAGCAACCCATTTCAGATGCGAATTTGTATCTAAAATTCAGGGTAATATGTTTTCAACCCGAGGCATTATTACCCTGTCTCACAATTCAAATTACAGTTGGTCTTTGCATGGGTTTGAGCTATGGTGTAGTTTTCACAATATAAATTGTTCACTGCCACCAAGAGTGTAGCAATGGGTGTTGTCTTGAGGGTGCTATGCTTATTCCCTTGGATTGGTTGGTCGCCTCAGATGTCCTGTTGGCCACTGTAATTTCTGCTGTATGCATTGCTGAGGATGATGTGGAGTTTTTGAGTAGCACATAGCTTTTTATTTTGTTTGACACCATCGCCTTTCATGCTAATTTATAATAGGTAGTTATTTTTACAATAGCCGATAAAGGCAGTGTAATTTGTGTCCACTCTTGACAGCACTTTCTGTGTCAATTGTTTGACTCTGTGTTCGTTCTTTTAACTCTAAAAGTATACTTTTAATGGGATAAATTCTATATTATGAAATAGACAACAATGTGAGTAGGCTTCACCAGGCACTCAATTATGATGCTCTCTATATAAGTTGTTTAAAAGCTGCTCTTTGACTCCTGTGTGGTAATAAGTAATTTCATAGATCTATAAAAATTACGATCTCAATAATTTCAACATCTATTTTAATTCATTTCTTTACAGCAGCGCTTGATAAATTTTATCTGTGATGCGCTTTGTCATTCTGCTCTGATTGCCACAATAAACGAAATATATCATCAGTATATTTTCTCTATTTTAACTATTATTGAGGTCCTTGTCCGTGTTATATCAGAATTTGTGTTAAAGTTAAGCATGTAATAAAGAGCGTTTAGTGTAACAAAGGATTCCTGTAGATAGAAATCAGACCTACGAAAAGAACATAGCAATGTGTTGGCTTCGGCCTACTAGTATAGGTTTATGGTCATCGATCTCAGTGACTCACGCGTCAAATACTATTGTGATGGTCAATTGTTCATAAAATTTTTAAAAAAATATCATTATCATCACTGTAGAAGTTAGGCATACTTGTCAGTTGTGCTTGAGTAAAAGAATGTAATCTTTCTCTAAAACTAGCCATAGGTCAAAAAATTTGACTAAATTATCCTTATAATCAAAAAGACGACGACATTTCGTAAAATCCTAAACTTCAAACACGTTGTGCTAGTCCTAAATATTTTTCAATCGGCATAATTTTTGGGCTACATCAATCTTTTACCAAGTGGCACCAAATGGTGGGTTGGAGAAATAATGAAACTGAAGTTGAAAATTTCCCATTACAGATGCGACCACCCTAGTATGTATGTATGTAGTATATGCATATTTGTATGTATGCATGTATGTATGCGTGTATGTATGTATGTATGTATGTATGACATTGTATGTGTGTGTATATATATGTGTGTGTGTTTGTATGCATATATGCTTGTATACATGCAAACATGAAATGTGTGCATTTATCATTTATGTATGCATGTATATGGTGTTGTGTTTGACCATTTATAAAGCGCTCCTATCATCCAGAGCCTTTCAGAAGCGCTTCCAGCGCGATCGACGATGAGATAAAAGGCAGAAAAGTATTATTTCACCAGCGGAATATAGTAAGCTTGCTGCCTACATAATTTATGTATGTTTTTTGAATGCAGGCACGTATACGGGTGCATTTATGTATGCATGTATTGTATTTGACCATTTATAAGGCACTTCTCTCCGTACAAGCGTTTTCAGAAGCGCTCCTAGTGCGATTGACCCCGGAGAGAAAAGGCAGTTGATTCAAAGCGAGCGAGAGATAGGGAGATTGCCATGCAGAAAAGATTGTTAAGCGAACTGATGGTGGAAGTCCATTCTATAGTTGGTGGCCTTTATGCAGTCAGAGCATCCTGGTTGAACCATGACAGTCCTGATGATGGACGATCTAAAACTTACGAAGCGGGGCGGTAAAGAAGGAACGCAAGGCCACCCTCTGTCTCCCTCCTGGTGACTTAAGAATTGCATCTTCTACCATCTACCGAGAGGGAATCGGTCGGAGGAGGGTAAATTGGGTAACTGTGAGTTGTCTTCGTCTGTCCTCGTCGTTCCTTGCTTCAACGCGGACCAGGAACTCCAAACATGGTGTCAACTGTCATCCTGGATAGAAACTCTATATTCATGTGCGCGAAATCTAAGCCAGCGGCGACTTTTCCAGTTATATAAGTAACTGGCTCGCTTAGCTACATCGGTAAGAGCGCTGGCCGCGCGTCTGTGGGCTACGCGACTCTGTGAAAGAGAGCGTGCGGGCCGCGGTTCGCTATTTCAGAGATTCAAAATCTCGGGCTATAGCACGGTTCGTCCACGGGGACCTATGTGGCGTGGCGACACTAATCATCTTTGAAATGGCAGTGTCGTTAAACATGTAGCAACAGTCTATTCCCGAAACAACCGGGCTCAATACCTCTCCTTCCCCTCCCGGGCCTGCCTTCCCCTCCCGGTTGAGTTTTGGCTCATTTCTGACTCATTCTATTTTTCACTGGGCTCAAGTTGCGCCCGCTCTGCGTAGGGATAGGAGCCTCCGGTACTATCACAGGCTTCTTTATTTATTACCTCAATGATGGGTTCGATCATTTTATCCAAGACACGATGGCACCGAAATGTTCGGAAAATGTTATCAGATATACTATTCTGCGTGTGATAGTATGTGAGAGGGAAAGAGAAACGCGATGATGGAAGGATGGAGAAGGAAAGAAGTAAGGAAGAAGAGAGGGAAGCAGACGAGGAAGTGGGTGAGGAGGGGAGCGATCGGAAAGAAGAGAGTATTGTGAGATTTGTTTGTTTGTTTGCATGTGCACTTGTCATAGCGCCCCTTCAAGTTTTTCTACTCAGAGGCGCTCCCGACTGCAGAGCGGACACTGCATCGTAGTTTCACGCCGAAGCGCTGAACAATTGCAAGTGAAGGACTTGATCAAGGTCCCTACGCGGCGATTTGAGGTGGATTTGAACCTGCAACCCTTCGGCTGCCAGGCAACGAACATGCCCACTATACCACCGCGCCTCACAAGATGTGAGGATGGGTGAAGGAGAAGAAAAAGTTGCCCGTTATGTAACTCTTGGAGGTATTGCCATACATATATTCATACATACATACATACATACATACATATATACATACACACATACATACATACATACATACATACATACACACACATACATACATACATACATGTACATACATACATACATTCATACATTCATTCATACATACATACATACATACACATACATACACACATACATACATACATACATACATACATACAATTGCCATATGAGATCGTGTTATAAGTGTTGTGGCGACTTCATTTACTCTGCCTCTGCAAATAGGGGATAGTGGGAGGATATGATCAGTGAGCTACCTCGCTGCGTCATCTTTCCATCGCATGATGTACAGTCAGTGCAATCATAGTTAAGTTCGCTAGGGGGCGCCAACTGCCAATCAAACCGAAGTCTAGATGAAATTCTGCCTTACTACTCAGATTTGAACACCTTGCACTTCGATTGCAAACCCAGCATGCAAAATACCGAACTATATTATAAACACCACTAAAAAAGGCCGAGGAGAGACATTCCGGGTCCTGGGAAGACCCTGATAGACAATTCATATTTACACATGATGACCGAAATTTCATCAAAATATTTCAAACTGAACAAAAGTTATATCACTTTTAGTGAGACCACCCTCGGTTTTTTGGATGATTCAAAAAACGTCAAAAAAGGTGGGTGTCCTCACTAAAAGTGATATAACTTTCGTTCTGTTTGAAATATTTTAATAAAATTTCGGTCATCATGTGTAAATATGAATTGTCTATCAGCCTGTAAAAGTTTCATTTTGAAATTCTTACTTTTGGCCAAAATATTGGCAAAAACCTACTTTTTGTTGCGTTACGTTTTTGAATTGTCAAAAAACGGTGGGTGGCCTCCCTAAAAGTGACGTAACTTTTGTTCCGTTTGAAATATTTTGACGCAATCTGGTCAAAATGTGTAAATACGAATTGTCTATAAGCCTGTAAAATTTCATTTGGAAATTCTTACTTTTGGTAAAAATATTGGCAAAAAACCTAGGGGGGGTCTTTTTTGGCGCACCCTGTAGAATATGATGATTATATTAGGACTTATTCAGTTGAATAATTCAAAGTGCAAACTGACTGTAGTTAAATCTCTATTATATAATGTTTAAAACAGCACAAATAATAAAAAAATTATATATATTATATAAATAATTATATAAATGCGTACCACGAGTCCTTATAAAAGTCGCCGGGCCCATGGGCATTTGCCCCACCCAGCCCCCTCTTGAAGCCCTGTCCCTAAGTTATTAATTGAGTAGTTGTGTTGATTGAGCTTACAATCAAGCCAGGTGAACGGCTGAATTGACTAACCGACTCACAGCAGAGTGCCTGACAGCAGAACCAGACGATCATCATTTCTTGATGAAGCAGTTATAATGTCAGGTAAGGAGCAGTCTGATAGATGGGGTGGGGGAGGGGGGTAGAGCGAATTCCGAGGCCAAAGTCCAACAGCATTCCAGAGGAACAGCGGGGCCACAGAATCAAGGTACTCCAGTACAAATTTCGTTTTCCTTCAACTTTGACGTTTATTGGCTATATAGGCTAAGTGCAAATACTCACGGATTTATATTTATACAGAAGAGAGGAATCTCGGAAAGAGCGAGCATGCAGCGGCAGAGAATGAAAATTATCGAGACGAGAGGGGAACATCTGACATTTGATATATGAAACCAAGCAACTTTGATTAGTCTGAGGACTCCCCAGCCTCCCTGCCCCCCCGGCGAGAATCTTAAAAATGTGTTTCGCTGTAGAATGGCTCATCGGTCGGTGAGCGAATTTAATGCGAGAAGTCAAGTTTGTGAAGACTTGGATGCCTTCGAGAAAGTATAGAACAGGATAAGATAGAATTGGAGAGGATGGAAGAGGAGAAAGGAGAGCAGGATAAGATAGAAAAGAAGAGGATAGAATAAGAAAGAAGAGGAAAAGATGATATGGTACATATATGAGAGGAGAGCACATCAGGTTGTGGGGCGGGGGATCCTCCACACATTCTGCAGAAGCATTACGGGTTTGTTTAAGGCGATATCCTTCTGATTCTGATAATGTAAACACAGCTTTCGATTTAGTGCCGGCCTTGATATTATGTCGAGGTTCTGACACTTACTGCAGAGATGAGATGAGAAGAGGATGATGAGGAGGATGCATTATGAATTCCAGGACTGGCGTAATGAAAACCTTTATCGCACGCTACGACTGCCCTCTGACGCCTCACGCCAGAGCGAGCACACAGCATATATAACTCTCATACCTAAACACATTGGGGGCCTATACACCTTTTACACAAACGCACATTACATATTGCATTTCAGTGGCTGTTTGACGCCGTTGATACGATGCTGGCAGGTGCAGCAAAACTAAGCGAAATAACCAGCGCTGTCAGTACTTGGCTGTATGACCTCCGTTCGGATTGCACGCTTAGCGCTAGGTTGCTGTAAGCCGTCTTTAATACGCCTCAGCGAAAAGATTCCTCTGTATACCTATAGCAACGGAGCAGTAGGCTACATGCATTGTGTGTATGCAGAGCCGTATTCACAACTTGTGTGTTGCCTTTGCCTAAATGCGCATGCCCTTTAAACAAACGCCAAAACACCGTTCATGTAATTGAATGCACATACTCCGCTTACCTAACCGCACATATAGGGGAATCTACATTTATAAAACGTATAATTTATTATATGCCCCTTCTCCAGGGGTGGATGCGGGGGGAGGGGGGGGCAAATCCGGCCATGCCCCCATTTGAAAAGTGCATGGGACGTGGCCCCCATTTGGTTTCAACAAGCCATTATAACTCAATGTAGCGGGAGAGAAAAGCAGGATACTAGAGAGGTCTTTACTCTGACCAGGATGACTGATGACTAAAAAAGGTCATCAACTATTTTGGCGGCTAAAACGGGATCTTTTTTCTTGGAAATTGGACGAATGATTAAAAAAAAGGTCGTCAGATTTTTCGGCGACCAAGACGAAATTTTTCCCCTGTCCCAAGAACGAAAATTTTGGCCCCCCCCTTCGAAAATTTCTGTATCCGCCCTTGAGCACATGGGCTCTAATTATAATTCTATCGCTATGCTGTAGTAACATTTTCGTCTTTGCTTTGTCTTAACATCCCCTCTTCCAGTGTTGTGTGCAAGACTTGAACTTCAAGACCAGTACAGTGTCCAAGTAAATCTAGCAGAGACCATATGCTCATAGCGAGTACTGTAGCCTAAACGCATACCAAGGCTGATACGAGGACAAAGGTTCAAGATAGTACAAGATTGTGGCTTATCGGAATTAATTCCATGGGCTAAAACAAACTGCGTGAAAAAAAACAACTAGTGTAGGTCCAGCAAGCTTTTAGAAAATACCATTAGATTTTATTAATAATAATTTATTAGATGCCTAGCACAGCGTCACCTAGATAGCCTAATTACCTGCTCATTGAAAGCGGTGGTATTGTCATCTACATAGGCGGAGACCTGGGCCGAGACTGGGGGGGGAGGACGGAAAGACGCGAGATTTTCTGATGGACGAATGGCTGAGCGTCCGCCCATGGTCATCTATAGGCAACTGACTTCCTGGGATAGTTGTGATTTTGTGAGTTGAAGATAGAGTGTGCAATACAAGTAATGCAATGTAATGTAATGTAAATCTTCAAGAATTTTTCAGCGCCCACAAAAACCACGTCAGGGGTCCAGCTTATTCACCGGCGCCAAGCAAAGTAGACCTAGACCTATTAGAGAGAGAGAGAGAGAGGTTGTAGCCTATCACTTAAAAATGAAATAGCGAGTAACGTTGTCAAATACAAATAGGGTATAGGCCTAGCATGGACAATAGAGAGAGACAACAGTTGATCGATGAGAAGATTGTGCCTCAATTATTATTATTAGGCCTATGCGAGCAAAGAGAAAGTATGAGTACGTTTCAGATTCATGCAGCAAAAATGTTACACTATACCAACAATAGTCTAGGCCTGTTTGAAAACCATATAGCCTAACGCTGGTATCAGTGGTATGAAATGGACGGACAGTGAGTCTTAACTTGTGTTTTGTTGAAACAGATTATTCAAAGCAGAGGAAGCAGAAGAAACAACAGCGCATATATCGGTGATAAAGCATCACCAACACATCGGATCCAGTTTGACCTTGTCAACCTGCGACCCATGGCTTCAAATCGCCCAACAACGCATCGCAGCCTGATGAAGAGTTCGGGCCACTCGCTGGTAGAACTCTGCCCCGCTAACCACCGTGGCTAGCGAGGTCATCTCGGGTTTTCTCAAGTGAACGACGTATGTAACGCCCGCCCCTATCGTCATCCCCGGAGTCGACACTTCCGGATCATCGAACGAAGGGACCGCGTGCTGCTGTGGACGAGCTCTAGAGACAGAGGGAGGACAGGAGGAGGTGACTTCTGGGTTCGAATCCCAGAGGTGGAAAGGCGGCCAATTATCCCGGCTGCCTAACTCCTTATATGAGATTGGAGCCTTGCTGGACAACCCTTCACTCCCTCGCAGTGTACCAGGGTGTGCGAAGTCTTTAGACCTAGCTCCCAAACTTTCTGCCAGGCCGATGGTCGAATGGTAAGGCACGTCCGCAATGATAGAAGCGGTGGACCTAGGTCCAGGGTTCAAATCCACAGCAGATCTTGGTACCGGCGAAACCTCTAGTCTTTCTAAGCGTGACACAACTTCCGGCAGCGCTTCCCAAACATTAGACTGTACAGCAGAAATCGCTTCTTGTGTTTCCCTAACATGCAACTGCATAGTCGACTGCATAGAAGTCATAGTTTCTTGTGTAGGCCTATTCTTAACATGCGACTGTGCCGCTTTATGTGTAGCCTGAGCATTAGCCTCGATTGACGATTGCATAAAAGACATCGCCTCATGAGTAGGCCTAGCATCAGTCTGAATTGCCTCTAAAACAATTTCCATCGAGGAAGGCGGCCTCGAAGGTTGGACAGGAGTAACAGCCCTGGAATCCTCCATAGCGCTATATCAGTTAGGCCTACTTGTATCTCTATTGCTGACAGTAAAGAAAGTCAGTAGATTTAATAATATTTCTTATTATTATCAATCAATTAAATCTTCAATCAACATCAGTTACATTCAATGCAGTCAATAGAATACAACTTATGCAATCAGCAAATAGACCAGAGTATCATTTATTAATATTCTCCGCTTTGTCTCTAAGACCACAGGCCAATTTTGTAAATAGCCCAAATTATCTATCACCGATCGCTTTTAATCTAAACGTACCTCAATTTCCGTTAACAGGGATGAGGCTGAGATAGGATGCGAAGAATTCGACGCCGGGAGCTTGCTCAGGAAATCCGGCGATGATGTAGCGCCGAAAGTAAACCGATAGAGATTGACTCTCGTAGATCGACGACGATAGACACCGAACAAAGATAACCCGTCGAAATATATTCGAGGATTAATTGACGCCACGTAGGCTAGGCCACAAATTTTCAAATATCGCACGAAACGCAACAGAATTTGAAGGCGAGAAATAATTCGCTTCTGCGAAACGTAAAATGAAGGGCTGATGCGACGAATCACCAACAGAACGCCCAGCATGCAGTGACGGTTCGATGTACGCAGATATGGATCGGACGAAGAAAAGCCTGGCCGTATTCTTCCAGAAAGAGCCGACGCAGAACCGATATATATATATTTTCCGCTCCGATATACTTATAATCGCCAAGCAGAATACTTATTCTACCGATATAAAACTTAACGGCGCAATGACTCCGGCATCAAACTTAAACACTTCGTCTTATTTCCTCGAATACGTCTTAACTCCGTGATATTCCAGCGTGATCTGACCGTCGACAGTGCGCGCTTCTTATATAGCGTATTCTTGCCACCGACGCGGGTGACGTCAGTGCCCAACTGCTACTCGGCGCCAAGATCCGCGTCACGTACACCATGCACGTGCGTCTTCGTGTCTACCTCTCCCGTATCTCTTTCTGTATCTTCCTTACTCTGTCTCTATCTCAAGAAGCGCCACCTGACGTCTAAGAAGACCACACACACACAAATCGAACCGATTGGCATTTGAAGATTGGCCGCGTCTCACACAGCGACAGCCTGTCCTTTTCCGTGTGTCCTGCTATCCTTCTCCTGTCCGTCTCCATACCTCTCCCTGTGCGCTCAACTATATATGTCTGTGACATTCAGTCGACCTCCTCTCCTCTCTTTGGCTACCGCTCCTTTCAATGCACCGATTAAACCGTGCGAAAACACGGCAGTTTCCATACCGGAAAGAAACGACCTGTGTTTGACGAGCAGCCGCCGACAGCGCGTCTTTCTTCTGTCCGTCGCTTGTACGTCTAAATGAGCCTGTCGTCTCTCTGCCTGTATCAGCGACTTCTATTTCCATATCTCCGCTTGTATCAGCGATCGTATCGGTCATGGCAGTCGCTTGTCCGGCTCGATATGCGCCTCCTTCACTCCCCTCCTTTCTTTGCTTCAGCTCCTGCCTAGGACCGACCGTGAGATAATTTTCCGACGACGCGGCGTCTTTTTGAAGTCGGCGAATGAGGCGACGTCCGAAGCGTGGGAAGAATTCCCGACATCGATCGCTTACCGACGACGACTGAAACGACAGCGACCTACCGCGTCGCGCCGGCAGGGCAGTGCGTAACGGGCCGCTAGCGATTAAAACGCGGCGGAAGTAACAATGCAAATGGCCGAACTCAAATATATAAATATACCGATCACCCGAAGCGCAAATGCCGGATTTCAAAATGACTACCGGAAATCGTAGCGTCAAGTTAGACAGACGCTACACGTATATACGGGGAAATTTCCACAAAACGTCGAAACTTGGAATCTGAGATGCATAGGTGTGTGCGATATAATTACTATCATCATTTCAATTCTGCAAGTATACGACGTAGCCTGTCTTCTCTAGCCATTGCATCTCTCGAAAGTGTCCGAAATATGAGCAGGGTCCACGATCCGACAATGTTTCAACAGCACAATATGGAAGCTGCAAAAGCGTCTCGCCAGTGCAAGTCTTCGAATACCAACATTCACTAGTATCTTCCAACATGTCGCGCAGAGTAATCGAACGGCCAACTGGTATAAAAATGAAAGGACCCGCTGGCCACTAGATCCATACATCTCCCAACAAGGTCATTTGGTCTTTTTGCGTCAATGTTCTCATACAACTCGATGCATCATCATGTTATATGTCTCGGTATTAACATCCATCTTGTCATGAACAATTATTCAGTGTAGCGTTTGTCTGTGATTCATTTACAGTCCAGCAAACAGGTGTAGGTCTACATACCATGCACACCAAGATTTCTGACAATGAACTAGGGCACTGTAGCCACTAGGCTGCTAACATGCTGAAGTAATAATTCTATCCTTTTCTAACGGTGCTGTATCGGGTGCGCCTCTCAGGCCTCTGAGTACAAAAATAAACTTGAAGTGGCGCTATTGAAGCAAATTCTCTGAGTCAATAGATCAATTAGTTATTGGTTCTAATTACCAGAGACATATAAATTTACTCATAGCCGTAGGCATAGTTAGTGGCATTGATTTAACAGCTTTTTAGTTTGTGTAGAACTTTTCTTTTAATGTTTATAAGAATTGAAACTATAATGAAATATGTTGTGTTGTCAAATAAACCTATGCATTTATCATTCTGTGTTCATTGAAGTCACTTTGCTAGATTTAATTCAACTTCGATTCACCTTTGAATAATAGATTTGAATAATAGCTTTGAAAAATAGCCTGTTCCTTATACTCTGCCTTGGGCCTAGAGGCAGAGCTCTGCGCCGGCCGCGCCGCGCCGCCGCCGCCGACACTTTGTGGGCGCCGCCGCCGCCGATTTTTTTGAGTCGGCGCGCCGACGCCGCCGCCGCCGAAAATTTGTCGGCGCGCCGCCGATGCCATGCTGATTCGTTTGTTTCTTTTCGTTGCATTTTTCATCTCATGCATGATTTTGCGAAAAAATTGTTGCGTCAATGAAAATAGATTCTTTCTCTTATCTACTTCGATTTTTCCTGGCAACACCGTTTTTGTATCAATGCTATGAAACCAATGATGCTACCTATTATTCGTTTGGGCTTTTTGAACAGTGCGCTTAACGTTTAAACTTTTGAGGATTTAGTGATTTGATTTGAATTATGACATCAACAAAGGTAAAAAGAACTCCAGGTATGCCTAAATGAATGCTATGCCGTGTGTGCGTTCCTGCCTGATAGTCCGCTAGGATGGAACAGAACCGTCTGCCCTCTAGTATTAGGATACACGTTACTATTACGTTGCAAAGAGGTGTCGCTCTGCAATTTTATGCAGGCGATTGGTCGTGTCTACAGGCTTGTGATTTTTCATTACCGGCCAGTTACTACCTAATTCCAATTTTTCTCACCAGTATCAAACTCCTACGCTGTACTTGACCTATGTGAAATTGGAGATTAGTTAAGCTTTCGAACATTAATAAGCTTGTCTATATGCACAGTGGAGTAATGTTAGGCAATTGGACAATAGATCCTATTTTGTCAACAATTTGGACAACGTTTCATTAATGGGATCAGATTATGGAAATAAAAGCATTTTCCGCATAAAACAAGTGTAACTTAGGGTGACTTGGCCTGCTTAGATCGAAATACTTGTACATGGCAATTGGATTTAAAGAAGATGCTAAGAGTTTCGCGTGGAACTCGTTCGGATTATTGGCCGATAAAAAGGTGGCGAATTCTGATCAAATTTACTAGTCAGTGTGCTTTGACAAGGGAAAATTTAAAAAAACTGCATGCACCCTCATCTGCTGATAAGATTGCATGATAACACAAATATCTCTACGCAAGCACAGTATGTATGTATGTTTTATTTATTTTATTTCAAGTATTTATATAGCGCCTCTTCAAGAAACCTACTCAGAGGCGCTCTCTGCGCTAACTAACCGAAATGATGTTAAGTGTCATAACAACAAGAAAATTCCATCAATTAGCAAAATAAGTCACAGTGAGCCGGAAACAGTCATCAGTGGCGATCCCTCGCAGACACGTAGAATCATCCAACCGAATCCCGTCAACAGCTTTCAGATGGTGTGAATGTTCAGAGTCTCTGGTACAGGTTGCGTCAGTAGAGTAGAGCGGCGACAGATGACAGGGCTCGCAAACACGAAACACTGACAAAACTGAAGCTCCTCGCTGGTTGAAGATGATGCGCGCATCCGGCCAATCGTCGGGCACAAAGTTTGCACAGTAGAAGGCATTTGTCGCTTGTCGGTCGGTAGTTTTGAACGCCACCAGCGACAACATCCGATCGAGTTAACTCCACTGACCTGCGTGAACCGTCCTTCGGCGAGAATGTATGTATGTATGCATGTATGTATGTATGTATATATGTATGTATGTATGTATGTATGTATGTATGTATGTATGTATGTATGTATGTATGTATGTATGTATGTATGTATGTATGTATGTATGTATGTATGTACATGTATGTATGTATGTATGTATGTATGTATGTATGCATTCATTCATTCATTCAGAGCATTTATATAGCGCCCCTTCAAGAAACTACTCAGAGGCGCTCCCAGCCCAACCACAAACAAAGAAAAAAGACTTGAGAGACTTGTAGAACCTAGCCGGATGGACCACAAGTAGAGAGCGAAGCGTAACCGGGAGGTCGCTCCAGACAGTAGGCCCCACGACTGAGAAAGCACGGCGCTGCTTAATAACCAAGCGAGCCCGCGGGACCTGAAGCTCACCCTTAGCCGAAGAGCGAAGTACACGACATATAATCTATGTATGTAAGTATGCATGTATGTGTGTATGTATGCATGCTTGCATGCATACATACATATACAATTTCAGCAGTTCGCGTCAAGAAAAATGGGCCTCTAGAATTTCTGACGGATCATGAGGCAGGTCAAGAGTAAAATAGGCAGGTAGCGCCGCCATGTCACGAAATAGAGTATCCCCCGTATTAATTGTATCCCCCCAAATTTAAAAAAATCGAAAAAACCACTTCCGCGTGTATTTATTTTTGCAAATTAATTTTCAACTTCTTTGTTTTGAACAATGACACTAACAGGTATGTTTATTCCTACTAGATAATTCGTTTTGCCCTGTTTTTAGAGCACTTAAAACATTTAAAACACTTAAAAACACTCAGAGTCACTAAATAAATTCGAGTTGCCTTTATCTGAGCATTGCATAGGACACTTAAAACAATTAGAGTCGTTTTAAATGTTGATTACAGCATAAAAAATTTTATTATGCGCATTTTTCAAAAAAGAGGATAGGATGGTTTATCCCCCCGGATAGCATAGACCGGTTAATTCCATCCGGGGGGATAGATTAATTCATCCCCCCGGATAGCTTTCAGGGGGGATACTCCGTTTCGTGTCACCGCCACTGCGCAAACAGTCCTTTAACTTCAATTAGTATGTTACGTAAGCTGGAGGTCCTGAATTTGAAAACGTTGTCATGTGTTTTCTTAATCAAGCCTTCGCAGAATTTTTTAATTGAGCGTTAATTCAGGGAATAATTGTTTCTAATCAATGCTGACTAAAGACAAGATAATTGCCAAAATAATGGCTGAACACGCTTATCTTAATAATGTAGGGTTCTTGTGTAACAACATTCAAAATAATTATGCGACGCTGGAGCAAAAATTCCACGACGCCGCGCTGCGCCGACGACGCCGACATTTTGAGGGCGTCGCCGCCGCCGATTTTTGTTTGTCCGCTCGCCGCCGCCGCCGCCGCCGCCGACCAAAAATGACCGGTGCGCCGCCGCCGACACTCTCATGTCGGCGCAGGGCTCTGCCTAGAGGTTAAACCACTATGTTCCTTTCTCTTCAACTCTGTATCGTACTTCGGCGGTACCAGTCCCAAGTCTGGATTGAGGAGGAGGTCGACGCTGATCATCCTTGGTACGAATGGAGCACCACGTTCTGTGCAGGTCTATAGTTAAAATAATTATAACTATTTTACATCCGATTAAGATTTGCTTATGTCGTTCAATTGCATGCCGAATCGCCAAAATGCCGGTCTCCATGACCACCGCCGTTATTACCTACTATAGGCTACTATGGTATTTTTGGATGTAGGCTATAAAGCGCCTATCACATTAGTCCTACAACCTAATCAGAAGCGCTCCCAGTACGGTGATCCCCTGGGAAAGAAAAGTCTTAAGGAAACGCGCAGAAACAGCACCGTAGTGTTTCCAGACTCCAGATAAGATCTGAGCACGAGTCATAGCAGGGAGGCCATTTATCCATTATCTATTATTATCATTAATTTTATTCATCCCCATTTAGCCTATTATACATGGGTATTGGCTTTCAAACGATTTATGTTTCCACGTATATAAGCGCAAGCAGATCTGAACTGAATCAGTGGCGGCGCTAGGGGGGGGGGCTAGGGAGGCTAAGCCCCCCTAAAAAGGTCATCCATTTTTTTCCAATGTAAAAATGAAATTTTTGCACGATTTACCCCCTTTAGCCCCCCCAAATAACCCTAAAGGTACGCACGAGATTCGCCTGACAGTTTGGCGGGTATGAAAAAGGAGCATTTTCCAAGATTTTGACCAAAATTAATGACTAAAAAAGAGGTCGTCAGAAATTTTGACAGCTGAAATGGAAAATTTTCTTGACTGCTAGCTCTTTAGACGGAGATTCTGGCTTCGACGAATTTTTATGAAAGCTGGAGCAGGAGGATGGAAATTCGCACCAGCAATAAAGTGGATCTTAGCCTAAAAATTGACTGCTCCATGCATGCATACAAACAAACATGCATGCATGCATACATACATACATACATACATACATACATACATGCATACATGCATGCATGCATGCATGCATGCATGCATGCATACATACATACATACATACATACATACATACATACATACATACATACATACATACATACATACATACATACATACATACATACATACATACATACATACATACATACATACATACATACATACATACATACATACATACGCACGCACATAGTCTACAATAAGAGCATTGCAGAGAAAAACGGGGTCAGACGTGGATCTGGGATGTGTAAAGAAGACCTAGGCTTACCGTGGGTCCTACGGAAGCTAGGGGCTTGAACCTTGCCAGCCCCAGTGTACCCCACAAATTCTCACTACGCAGTCTGCGTAAATACAACGCGATTATGCATACATAGACTACGTGCATACGTATGCAACGCGTACGATGGGCCTACGTACGTACGTACGCACGTGCATACCCGGCACTTCGATCCAATATTCAACAATAATTCAATTATTGATCGTCTGTAATGTGCAGCTGCCTGCTGACCCGCTAGATCTGACCTGGTACATATTTGGACCCTACCTCGCTAGCTCTCTAATGTATATCGATTTTGTTTTGACTGAGCGCCTGTGACTTTTCAACTTTCCAACCCAGCTCAGTGACTGCGAATAATGGGCGCTGCAGAAATCTCGACATCGTGCGGTTAGGTCGGCACTGATGAAGATGGTTCTCTGCCCGAAGGCAGGTTCATTGGCTTTACGCCCCTGGGGATGAGATGAGTGAGATGGTTCCCGTTGCCTTCCCCACAGACATTGATGGGTAAGCAACTTGCCCAAGGTCGCTCCGCAGGAGCTTACGCCTCTGCGTCAGTGCGTCCCACACGTGCTAGCCCGAGATATCTAAATCTCTGAATGTCAACTGCCAGCCCGGGGCAACTCCCAGCCCGGGCTTCAACCGTAGTCCGTTGCATGCAACCAACAGACGTATGCCGCTCTCGCTTACCGGTGTAGTTACTAGGCCAGTAGAAAACCTCGTAGAGCTATCTTAACGCAGGTTAAGCACTAAAACCTTCCCGCAAAACATTCCAAAAAACCCATCGAAAACCTCCGAGTTTCAGAAGCACAGAATACCCGATGCTGGGATGCTGAGCGTGTCCGTCCATCCATCTGTGTCTGTATAACCAGCACCCGTTGAACCTGCAGCCCCCGTCAGGCTATAGGCCTAGCCACTCGTGATTCTGGCTGCCTTGCATGTCTAATAACCGCGTGGCTAATGCGTCGAGATCCGAGTGTAACTACGGAAGATCCATAGGGGACACGCCATTATTTTTGCTAATATCCTATGTGTGTTACCAGACGCTGCTCGGAAAATTTAGGTTTTTCGCCTCTGCCTGGTCTCACCACTCTCCAACACCGCTCTCTTCACTCCCAGCTCAACCTCGGTCCACTCCACCCCAACACGACTCAACTGCTTCCCACCCACCTTCCCAACCCAGCCCCGTTCCCACCTCGACTAACCTCACACCGCCCTATCCAACTCGACCCCAATCCCAGCCACGACATCTCTGGGGTTCCTGACGTTTTCCGGTTAAATTTCAGTTTCTTACACTTCCGACCACTCAACCACCCGCCCAGCAACTTTGTTAATATCCGTTAACCATTGTATGTTTAGACCCGCCTTCGGCAAAAATGACGTCAAGATGTGACGTCAAGGGAAATGACATCAGTAGCAATGGCACACGATAATTGTAAAGACGTCTTAATTTTTCAGCGTTAACTATACCGCATCGAAATTTAAAATGTATGAGTCTCGGGATTTAAAGTGAATTGTGAGCTGAAGCCTGAAGTTAGCATTACTTGATGGTCCTGGTGGTTCTCTCCCTATATGCAAGGGTTCAGGTCAATAGCTGCGAAACCGTTGGCGTCTATTTTGGACAAACATATAGTCCGTTCTTCCGCATGCCCCCGTCATATTCTCCTTTATAGATATAGAGAACTGCAATTTGATTTAGCGTCCCTTCAACTTTGACTACTCAGGAGCGCTCCCATTCCAACCCTGTCGAATAGGACGGTCTTAAGAACAATTGAAAATGAGGTAGAAACCAATAGGCATTCGACGAAATGTATAGTAAGAATTAAGAAGACGTTCCAGGTCGTAGGACCAGACAGAGAAGCACGGCGCTGCCCGACTGAAGTCGGCAAAAGATTATTACTAGGGCGCACTCGCGACGGTTAGTTTCTACTGCGCACCATATATCCAAATATATACTAATTCATTCATTCAAGAATTTCCATGGCGCCTCTTCAAAGCTTATTACTGAGAAGCGCTCCCGACTCTACCACGGAAAAAGCACAGTTCTGAATTGAATTCTCCAGTAAGATCCTCAAGCAGCAGATGTAGCTCCTGTGGGAGCGCATTCCACACCACTGGGTCTACCACGGAAAGGACTCCATTCTGCATGGTTCGTGCGAATGGAACTAAGAGCACTCCTTTCGGTACAGAACGGAGGTGGTGTCTGGGGAGCAGTAGAGCTCTCGTAGGCTGCACTCTCACGAGGTCCATCAAGATTGGGGCTTACTAAGAATTCATTTCTCTGGCTGGGAGAACACCAAGGTGGCATTGCCGAACCATCATACAAGTCGGTCGATTGTGCGCTCTATAAGTCTCTACAGTTTCTAAAGAGCGTTTCAGATATATCGTGCACTGGATATCTGGTGTGCACTAGTAAATAAATAATAGTCACATGTTCCATATGAGCTTCCGTAGCCTAACAGAATGCGATCGGATTATCATTTTATTGCGCGCTATAATGTCCAAATTTAGCACAACTCTGGTTTGGGAAAACCCATTGTTTCGGAATTGAACGGAGTTTTCCGAAAAATACACAGACCGTACGTTGGCCTGGAGCCAAACATCCTCAGGACGTTTGATTGGAGCCTATAAAGGTCTGTGACGGTGGGTCGAGAGCGTCTTACTGCAATTTCGATTCGTAGCCTATAGGCTACCTTGCAAGAAGTTTCAAAGTGCAGAACAAAACAACTACCGTACCGGGTACAAATTCATCGCCGTGCTTCTCTGTGTCTGGTCCTTCGAGCAAATTCAACTACAAGAAATGGCGTCCATTGCGTAAGTTTTGAGATTCAATTAAACGATTTGTTAATTTGCAACTTGTAGTGGAACTGTTTTAGTTTCTTCCAGTAGCACAATATTATTATAATCACTCGACTGTTGTAGCACTGTTTTCTCTAATAATATTAGAGAAAACAGTGCTACATGCTGTTCTAGGCCTAATCTTCCTTCTGTTGCATCGGTATCCAGTCAAAACCGCGCACGTTCATTATCGCCGCGATCATAACCGCGCAATAATAGACACAAGGAATAATTAGACGCTCTCTTTGTCGCTATAATATTGCTTCCAATTATTTCAATGCACTGCGCTCTTCGTACAATTAGCCTAAATAATAATTCGATGTCTTAAAAATTGACGTCAAGTCTCACTAAGAGTTGAACATCTGCATTGAAGGTTGCAATCAATTGTTTTTCAAAGTTCTACATCATTCTATAGCCTACACGTGACTGGTAAACCTACAACGGACGGCCTACTTTGAAATGTTTATAAGGAGTCTGACGATTGTTAAATGAATAAAACTTGAAGAGCTAAATTGTGCGCGATGCCGCGCAGAAAAGTGGTGCGAATAGGTTAGTCAAAGCAATGTTCTGAACCCTTCGAACGTGTGCTGCAATATCGAACTTCAACAGATGCGCAAACAAGCTCGATTATGATCGCGACCGATTATGATCGTGCGCGGTTTTCATAATTATGCGCGGTTTTGTGCGCGCGGTTTCGACCGTAATCTTCTGTTGAATGCAAAATTTTAACCTTGAAGACAAAGCGAGTTGAAACACTGAAACCAAAAAACTGTATGGTACCAAGACTGTGACTGAGACGAGGACACGAGGTCCATCGAGATTGGGGCTTACTAAGAATTCACTTCTCTGGCTGCGTGAAAAGTAAACCAGCGCATTGGCCGACAGCCTATCCTTTTTCAGTTTTTAGAAGTGTTCTGTTGAATTTTACTAGTCTTAGTTGCTTTGCGCATCGTCATCTATATATTAGACTATCTGCTCGTTGAAAGCAAGAGTGCATCCATTGACACTGGACAGATTTGATCTTGTGAGTTGAAGATTAAGAGTGGGCAGTTTAAAGTGTGGCTATATGACTTAGTCTTAGATAATGACAACGAGTAACAATAATAGTGTAGCATAGCCTTGCCAGATTGAACGAACAACTGATTAGAGAATGGCGTCTCGTTAGACCTATTTGCAGAAACGGAAAGACCATCGTAAAACTCATAGGACTGCTATTTTGTGCTAAATTGCCTAAATAGCCGCGGAAGGCTTGGGCTGCTTCTACTGATGTTTCTCTTCTCATTGTATCCGTTCTCTCTCATCTCCAAAGATATCCGTTACGTTCTGTAATTTCATTTATGATTATCTTGTGATTGTACAATCTCAGATCATTCACATTCGATGTAACTGCAATGCCATATGTATACATACATACATACATGCATGCATGCATGCATACATACATACATACATACATACATACATACATACATACATACATACATACATACATACATACATACATACATACATACATACATACATACATACATACATACATACATACATACATACATACATACATACATACATACATACATACATACATACATACATACATACATTCATACATACACACATACATACATGTATGTATGCATGTATGCATGCATGCATGCATGCATGCATGCATGCATGTATGCAATGCTGCATGTACATTTTTAATTGAAAACTACATGAAGTTGGCAAAAAGGAGTCAAATAACATTGAGTCTTAAACTGTTTTTGTCGAAAACAGATTATTCGCGGCAGAAGAAAGAAGATGGCTACAAAGCAGAACAACAGCGCTTACATCGATGATAAAGCTCCACCAACAACCAGGATCGAGTTTGACTTCGTCAGCCTGCGACCAGTGGCTTACAATCAGCCAACAACGTATCGCAGCGTGATGCAGAGTTCGGGCCACTCGCTGTGTAGAACTCTGCCCCGCTGAGGCCAGCGAGGTCATCTCGGGTTTTCTCAAGTGAATGACGTATATACGGGGAAATTTCCACAAAACGTCGAAACTTCGAATCTGAGAGACATCGGAGCTCGATGCATAGGTGTATGCGATATAATTACTATCATCATTTCAATTCTGCAAGTATACGACGTAGCCTGTCTTCTCTAGCCAATGCATCTCTTGAAAGTGTCCGAAATATGAGCAGGGTCCACGATCCGACAATGTTTCAACAACACAAGACGGAAGCAACAAAACATCTCGCCAGTGCAAGTCTCCGAATGCCGACATTCACGAATATCTTCCAACATGTCGCGTAGTCTAACCTACTAGAACCGCAGTCGGGTCTAAAGTACTAGATGCACACAACATCTACCAACAAAACCAGTGGTCTTCTAACTCTTCTTGCGTCAATGTCTCCATAGTCACTCGAATCACAATCGTGTCTAATGTTTTCAGTATTAATTAACATTCATCGAGTCATAAACAATTATTCATTGCGGCCTATGTCTGTGATTAATTTATCTACCAGCAGATAGGTATGGGTCTACATGCCATGAAGACCAAGATTTTGACAATGAACTTGACTGCTAACGTGGTGAACTATAATTCTAATCTTTTTCGCCTGGGCTGGATCGGGTGCGCCTTTAAGTACAAAACAAAGAAGTCTTGAACTGGCGCTGTTAAAACAAATTATCTGAATTAATTAATTATGGGTTCTAATTACCAGAGACATATAGGCTACATTTAATCACAGTCATAGGCATATTTGGTGGCATTGATTTAACAGCTTTTTAGTTTTTGTAGAACCTTTCTTTTAACGCTTATAAGAATTGAAACCAATTAAATGTTGTGTTATCAAACAAAACTATGCATTTATCATTCTGTGTTCATTGAAGTCACTTTGTTCGATTTAATTCAACTTCGATTCACCTTTGAATAATACCTTTGAATAATACCTTTGAATAATAGCCTGTTCCTTATACTCTGCCTTGGGCCTAGAGGTCACACCACTATGTTCCTTTCTCTTCAACTCTGTGTCGTACTTCGGCGGTACCAGTCCCAAGTCTGGATTGAGGAGGAGGTCGACGCTGATCATCCTTTGGCACGAATGGAGCACCACGTTCTGTGCAGGTCTATAGTTAAATTAATTATAACTATTTTACATCCGATTAAGATTTGATTATGTCGTTCAATTGCATGCCGAATCGCCAAAATGCCGGTCTCCATGACCACCGCCGTTATTACCTACTATAGGCTGCTATGGTATTTTTGGATGTAGGCCATAAAGCGCCTATCACAGTAGTCCTACAACCTAATCAGAGGCGCTCCCAGTGCGGTGATCCCCTGGAAAAGAAAAGTCTTAAGGAAACGCGCAGAAACAGCACCGTAGTGCTTCCAGACTCCAGATAGGATTAGAGTACGAGTCATAGTAGGGAGGCCATTTATCCATTATCTATTATTATCATTAATTTTATTCATCCCCATTTAGCCTATTATACATGGGTATTGGCGTTCAAACGATCAATGTTTCCACGTATATAAGCGCAAGCAGGTCTTAACTGTATAGGTGTTGACAGGCTTGCTCTGTCTTGGCCAGGGCAGTCAAGAACAGACGAGAGAAATTCTGGTCCCTGCATGGGAAGAGCTGTCATGGGGCCCTAAACTATCTTATAGACTTTACGAGAAGAATTTTTTAGAAACAGATTGAAATAATAAAAGTGGAGGTATGACCTATGATATACGATTTATATTCATAATTATATGCAATATGATTTAAACTTATTGTAGTTAATTCTTGGTAATACAATCTTTGAAAAGGTATAAATCATGCACTTTGTATTTGCATATAAAAATTATATATAATTATAAACTACATAACCCCCACTCTCGACGGCCCTGATCTGAGAACACACGCATGCATACATTAACACGGTAACTCTCACAAGAAACGGTTAACGTGTCCGTGCATATGATTATCAGATAAGACACCGTCATAAATTTCGCCCGTGTGGATAAAATTTATGACGGTGTCGTATTTCTTAGTCGATCATTAGTCTACTCAGGTTAGTTGGCTACTAGCGTACATACATACATACATACATACATACACACATACATACATACATACATACATACATACATACATACATACATACATACATACACACATACATACATACATACATACATACATACATACATACATACATACATACATACATACATACATACACACACATGCATACATACATACATACATACATACATACATACATACATACATACATACATACATACATACATACATACATACATACACACATACATACATACATACATACATACATACATACATACATACATACATACATACACACACATGCATACATACATACATACATACATACATACATACATACATACATACATACATACATACATACATACATACATACATACATACATGGGGCATTGCATACGCTTTGTCACAGCAAAGATTATTATGGTAACTCTTCTGAAGTGTAGCCAAACCTTAACTCTCTCCTTATCCAGCAGGTCAGTAAGTTTCTTGGACATTTTCAACATTTTATTTCAATCAATTTTTTCACCATCAACCATCGAAGTTGGTTACAGTATGTATGCAGGATGGTAACTTGGAAGGCCCTAAGGGTAGAAATTATCCTGTTATCAGGGACACCTATTTGCTAGTGCTGCACTAATAGTACTGTTGGCAAGACGGTTAACAGCATGAATAATTGAAAAAGTCTCGTCATAGATTAATCTATACAGGGTGGGTCAAAAAAAAGACCCCCCTTAGGTTTTTTGACAATATCTTGACCAAAAGTTAGAATTTCGACATGAAATTTTACAGTCTTAAAGACAATTCATATTTACATTTGATGGCCAGATTTCATCAAAATATTTCAAACAAACCAAAAGTTATGCCACTTTTAGGAAGGTCACCCACCGTTTTTTGACAATTCAAAAACGTAACGCACCAGAAAGTAGGTTTTTGCCAATATCTTGGTCAAAAATAAGAATTTCGAAATGCAATTTTACAGGTTTATAGACAATTCATATTTACATATGATGGCCAGATTTCATAAAAATATTTCAAACAGAACAAAAGTTATATCACTTTTAGTGAGGCCACCCACCGTTTTTTGACTTTTTGTATCGTCAAAAAACGTAGGGTGGCCTCACTAAAAGTGATATAACCTTTGTTCTGTTTGAAATATTTTTATGAAATCTGGCCATCATATGTAAATATGAATTGTCTATTAACCTGTAAAATTTCATTTCAAAATTCTTACCTGTGGCCAAGATATTGGCAAAAACCTACTTTTTGTTGCGTTACGTTTTTGAATTGTCAAAAAACGGTGGGCCGCCTCCATAATAGTAGCATAACTTTTGCTCTGTTTTGAATATTTTGATGAAATTTGGCCATCATATGTAAATATGAATTGTCTCTAAGCCTGCAAAATTTCATTTCAAAATTCTTACTTCAGGCCAAGATATTGGCAAAAAACTTAGGGGGGTCTTTTTTTATAGCCCACCCTGTAGAGTCGAAGGATACGAGGATGTCCTACAAGCGACTTTGAAATCAATGGTACTGTCAAAGTGTTAAACGGATTCGAATAACTCGTAGTCGCAGGTGAATTAGTAGTATGGGGGCCTGTGCTCAATGGGCTAAATTTTTCAGGAGGAATAATACTATAGGTTATGGCTTGATTTTTCCATGTTCGATTACGCCCCTTTAGATTTTTCGCCCTTTGACGAGATATCTAATCGACCTGTACGAACATTCGAAACATCTTCTATAGCGCAATAAATCAAAACTGCATTTCGAATTAGGCCATCTGCGAGAATAGATCTTCACTGGGCATGTTCGGCATTGTGTATTCATTAGTGCATTAGTGTATTCATGAATAGTGTATTCATTAGTGTATTAATGACTAGTGTATTCATTAGTGCATTAGTGTATTCATGAATAGTGTATACACTAGTGTATTCATGAATAGTGCATTCATTAGTGCGTTAGTGTATTCTTCCTTAAATGTGTATGTCGTGTCAAAATAAGAACTTGACACAACAGTGACCAATGTTCCCAGATGGGACCAACTCGCCATCTGACGGCTGGTAGTGGAGTTACATAAACACTAGTTCCAAAGACATTACCTTATCATCATTTGTTATTGTCTCAAGTATCATACAGACTAACTCTTGGGGCAGAGGAGACTTGGGCACTTATGGGATTATGGGTAAAGTGGAAGTCGCTGTTGCCGGATACGCTCATTCCTGCGCTCAAATCTGCCCTTCACATCAACTACTACGTGTCCGCGCATAACCACCTGAAGTTTTTCCGCAGAACCAACCAAGAGCGCATAGATCTACATTATTTTCTAGTCAGTCTCTTAAAGATCTATTTTAACCCATTGTGCAAACATCCTTGTTGTGCAACATGCTCGAATCGTCGCCATGACCATTGTGGATCTTACGTGAGCAAAGAGAGTTCTGAGTGTGCATTTAATATGATTGCTAGAAGTTGGTAATTCCTTACCAACGCATTTGGAATTTGGGAAAGACCAAGAATTTCGGGGTTTGAAACGGATATAAATAAGGACTTCAACCACGTCTATAGCAAATTGACAAAGTATTGCTGGTCTATTCGGCAGGTGAAATACCAGAATTTTACGAAGCGAAAAGGTAAGTTTTCCAAGCAACTACTGTAACAGGCAGGGTATACACTGCAGATCTGTGTGTTCTTTAAAGGTAAATTCTTTGTAAAGTAGAGAAATGGAGACTTAAGTTCTATATCCGTAGTATCGTAAGGAAATCTAGCAGCAATCTATTTAGGTAAAACCATATATGCTGCAAATTTTGAGATATCAAAAGGCGCTGAAATTAAGTAATTAGACACATGCAGATACATATATATATATATATATATATATAAAATTGTATATACATATTGCATAATACATACATACATGCATGCATACATACAACATACATACATACATACATACATACATACATACATACATACATACATACATACATACATACATACATACATACATACATACATACATACATACATACATACATACATACATACATAATATACATATATACATACATGCATACATGCATACACGCATGGCTGCATGCATGCATGCATGCATACATACATACATACATACATACATACATACATACATACATACATACATACATACATACATACATACATACATACATACATACATACATGCATGCATACATACATACATACATACATACATACATACATACATACATGCATACATAAATACATACGCACATACGTACAAACGTACATACGTACATACGTGCGTACGTACGTACGTACGTATGTAACATTACATACGTACATAATATGTACATACGTACATACATACATACATACGTTTGTTTGTTTGTTTGTATGTGCACTTGTTATAGCGCCCCTTCAAGCTCACTCTACTCAGAGGCACTCCCGAATGCAGAGCGGACACTGCATCGGAGTTTCACGCCGAAGCGCTGAGCAATTGTGAGTGAGGGACTTGCCCAAGGTCCTTACGCGGCGAGGTGGATTCGAACCTCGAACCTTCCGGCTTCAAGGCAACGACGCCACCACTACACCACCGCGCCCCACGTATATAATATGTACATACGTACATGCGTACATACATACATATATACGTACATACATTACATACATACATACATACATACATACATACATACATACATACATACATACATACATACATGCATAATATGCATACATACATTACATACATACATACATACATACATACATACACACACATACATACATACACACACATACATTCATACATACATACACACATACATACATACATACATACATACATACGTACGTACGTACGTACGTACGTACGTACATACATACATACATACATACATACATACATACATACATACATACATACATACATACATACATACATACATACATACATACATACATACATACATACATACATACATACATACATACACACACATACATACATACACACACATACATTCATACATACATACACACACATACATACATACATACATACATACATACGTACGTACGTACGTACGTACGTACGTACGTACGTACATACATACATACATACATACATACATACATACATACATACATACATACATACATACATACATACATACATACATACATACATACATACATGTACATACAGCCTAATAAAAAACGTGAAGTTTGAGATTGCACCAGTAAACCAGTGTGTGTTTCGGTGCTTTTCAAGGCAATATCACAGGCTCAAAATTAACTTCTTCTGCCTTCCTAAGCCCTGCTTTCTTTCGCCTTCGTTTACATTATTTTCATGCCTCATCCTACGTTGTCAAACTTCCTAGAGTCTTGCCATTATGTTGCCCCACGTATTCCCGTCGCTCGTCTGTCCTGTCTTATTTCGAATCGCATTGCTTTGCCTGATTTTTAATGCTTTAATCTGATTACTGTTCTCATTGCATGCTTCGATGTTTCGTTTTAAGGATGCGTTCAAGAAAGCCTGTTGGAAAAAGAGCGGGAGGTCGTAGAAGTCTGAAGAGGTGTCCAAAAGGAAAAAGAACGAGAGGTCGTAGAAGTCTGAAGAGGAGTCCTATGCGCGACAGTTCATTCCCTTTCACTGGAAACACAGCTAAGGTGATCCTCGTTGCAGAGGCACAAGAACGTCTCAGACAGCACTTCTGCAAAGCACGTCGAAGCCTTCTATTATAGCAGATCTTAAAGTTTAAAACACTTTCGGATCCATTCTCACTGCGCTAGAAGTTCGATTTGTATAGCCTGTCTTTACGTGTAAAACGAATTGAAACGGTACAGGCCTAGGCCTACAATAAATTTGATTGATTGATTGATTGATTGATTGATTGATTGATTGATCCTAATGTCGTGACTAATTATTCTCAAATTAAAAATTAATATTCCTGAATAATTGAATCCGGCGGAATATGGCAATGTTGTGAAATGATATCCATTAATTTTAGTTGTTCATCTCTTATTAATATATCCAACATTTTGATTTTCACAGACATTAGACTTATCTCAGTTATCTCAGTTATGCCTAATTACATGTATATCAATGGACTCATTTAGACGATGGCTATCTATGTTACTGTTATGGTTTAGCCTATATAATGGACTAGTAAAGTGACTAAAGTTATGTAATCAATTGCTAAAGTAGGCCCTAGTTTCATGGAACAACGTCGTGGTTCTTCTATTTTTTAAAAATTTTGCGGTCATTCCAAACTATTTTGTATTGATTAGCTATCTTTCTACAATCATAATCTTAAATACCTATAATTGCTCTGTTCCGATAGATTAATTATTCCTTCTGCCCCATCATGTAGCCTAGCTTGTAAGCTTAGGAGACTACATGTCAAACCGTTGCTTTTTGTTTCTTTTGTTTATTCTCTTTAAACGGATGCATAAATCAATTACAGAATTTTGAATTGATTTTTGTCTATATCAATAAAGGAGAGCTAGGCGGACAGGGGGGGGAGGGGGGGTGGGGGCGGGCGGACAGGCGAATTGACATTATTATAAATTGTAATTAATTGGTTTACGCTACCATAGGCACTGTCTAGCTGATAGGACTATCTAACTACCACTGTCTAGCTGATAGGACTATCTAACTACCAAAGATAGGCATGCAGATCATATCCCATTTGACGTTTGTAAAGTGCATATAAAACTAAAGCATGTTCTTCGAAACTCGAAAGCACTACACAAAATTAATGTTCACATAAGCCTACAACCATAGATTAGATCAGCGTTTCCCAAACTTTTTTAACCACGGAACCCTTCGCATCCTAATATTTTCTCGCGGAACCCCAATCTCAACTAAACTCACTAAACATGCATAACGCCTGAGAAGCAGAGGCCTGCTAAACACACACTAGCCTATTGTAGAAATTTTACTTTTCAGAGGAAAATTAGGTTGCGCTTTTTTGAAAACCACGACTCGTGGGTCCGGGGTCCCTATAGAGCTACTACTTTCTTGTAGGACCTACTACTGTAGGCCCTACAAGAAATTAAAATTCGGTCCGCGCTTGTTCCTTCTCATGCATTTTGTCTGTGACTGGTTTCATGCTTGAAAGTTGGATTCTTATTCTTATTGTCAGTTGCATCATGTCGTCGATTTATATATGTTGCCTCTGCTCCAGCAAAATATGAAAATGCAGTTTCGTAGAATTTTTACGTGGCAAAAGGCAAAGACTTGATAACTGCAGTTTCCGGGTAGTAATATTTTAGCTATAGGCCTATCCCATTCTAGACACTAATAAGTGAAGATTGATTGAAATTCTGCTTCATTTTCGTTATGTCAATAGGATGTTCGTATAGTCTTCATTAGAATCGTAATCGTAAACTCGAAATTTCTAAAACGCCACTCGAAAGCCAAGCGCGGGGCACCAGCTTATTCACGAGCGCTGCGTTGAGTTAGAAGGGTTTTTGTGAGAGTATTCCGTGGTGGTCCGGGCCGAGGAGAAGAGAGTTAGCTGTTTTTCCCGCCTACTTTGAATGCTAACGCATC
This sequence comes from Lumbricus terrestris, assembly GCA_949752735.1. Lineage (NCBI taxonomy): Eukaryota > Metazoa > Annelida > Clitellata > Crassiclitellata > Lumbricidae > Lumbricus > Lumbricus terrestris. The sequence continues at coordinate 46,121,561 of OX457045.1, read as the reverse complement.
CATTTATTCATAGTAAGAAAGTATTTAACCATCTTTTCGCGGAACCCCTGCGCCCAGCCCGCGGAACCCTTGGGTTCCGCGGAACCCACTTTGGGAAACGCTGGATTAGATGCATGCAATACATACGCGAACTCGTGTATACGTAGGCCTATGCACGTACGTACGTGCATGCCATACATACATACATACATACATACATACATACATACATACATACATACATACATACATACATACATACATACATACATACATACGTACGTACGTACGTACGTACGTACGTACGTACGTACGTACGTACGTACGTACATACGTACATACATACATACATACATACATACATACGTACGTACGTACGTACGTACGTACATACATACATACATACATACATACATACATACATACATACATACATACATACATACATACATACATACGTACGTACGCACATAGTCTACAATAAGAGCATTGCAGAGAAAAACGGGGTCAGACAATGATTCACGTGGATCTGGGATGTGTAAAGAAGACCTTACCGTGGGTCCTACGGAAGCTAGGGGCTTGAACCTTGCCAGCCCCAGTGTACCCCACAAATTCTCACTACGCAGTCTGCGTACATACAATGCGAATATGCATACATAGACTACGTGCATACGTATGCAACGCGTACGATGGGCCTACGTACGTACACACGTGCATACCCGGCGCTTCGATCCAATATTCAACAATAATTCAATTATTGATCGTCTGTAATGTGCAGCTGCCTGCTGACCCGCTAAATCTGACCTGGTACATATTTTGACCCTACCTTGCTGGCTCTCTAATGTATATCGATTTTGTTTTGACTGAGCGCCTGTGACTTTCCAACTTTCCAACCCAGCTCAGTGACTGCGAATAATGGGCGCTGCAGAAATCTCGACATCGTGCGGTTAGGTCGGCACTGATGAAGATGGTTCTCTGCCCGAAGGCAGGTTCATTGGCTTTACGCCCCTGGGGATGAGATGAGTGGGGTGGTTTCCCGTTGCCTTCCCCACAGACAATGATGGGTAAGCAACTTGCCCAAGGTCGCTCCGCAAGAGCTTACGCCTCTGCGTCAGCATAGGCGCAACCACCCTATGGGACCCACGGGACGCGTCCCCCCAACTTTTGAGTGGTCCCCTAGCTTTATTATTATGGTCTCCTCCAACTTTTAGGACGTGATTCATTATGGTCCCCCCCCCAACTTTTAGGACGTGATTGCGCCTGTGTGCGTCAGTACGTCCCACACGTGCTAGCCCGAGATATCTAAATCTCTGAATGTCAACTGCCAGCCCGGGGCAACTCCCAGCCCGGGGCTTGAACCGCAGTCCGTTGCATGCAACCAACAGACGTATGCCGCTCTCGCTTACCGGTGTAGCTAACTAGGCCAGTAGAAAACCTCGTAGATCTATCTTAACGCAGGTTAAGCACTAAAACCTTCCCGCAAAACATTCCAAAAAACCCCATCGAAAACCTCCGAGTTTCAGAAGCACAGAATACCCGATGCTGGGATGCTGAGCGTGTCCGTCCATCCATCTGTGTCTGTATAACCAGCACCCGTTGAACCTGCAGCCCCCGTTAGGCTATAGGCCTACCCACTCGTGACTCTGGCTGCATTGCTTGTCTAATAACCGCGTGGCTTATGCGTCGAGATCCGAGTGTAACTACGGAGGATCCATAGGGGACACGCCATTATTTTTGCTAATATCCTATGTGTGTTACCAGACGCCGCTCGGAAAATTTAGGTTTTTCGCCTCCGCCGGGTCTCACCACTATCCAACACCGCTCTCTTCACTCCCAGCTCAACCTCGGTCCACTCCACCCCAACACGACTCAACTGCTTCCCACCCACCTTCCCAACCCAGCCCCGTTCCCACCTCGACTAACCTCACACCGCCCTATCCAACTCGACCCCAATCCCAGCCACGACATCTCTGGGGTTCCTGACGTTTCCCGGTTAAATTTCAGTTTCTTACACTTCCGACCACTCAACCACCCACCCGGCAACTTTGCTAATATCCGTTAACCATTGTATGTTTAGACCCGCCTTCGGCAAAAATGACGTCAAGATGTAACGTCAAAAGAAATGACATCAGTAGCAATGGCACACGATAATTGTAAAGACGTCTTAATTTTTCAGCGTTAACTATACCGCATCGAAATTTAAAATGTATGAATCTCGGGATTTAAAGTGAATTGTGAGCTGAAGCCTGAAGTTAGCATTACTTGATGGTCCTGGTGGTTCTCTCCCTATATGCAAGGGTTCAGGTCAATAGCTGCGAAACCGTTGGCGTCTATTTTGGACAAACATATAGTCCGTTCTTCCGCATGCCCCCGTCATATTCTCCTTTATAGATATAGAGAACTGCAATTTGATTTAGCGTCCCTTCAACTTTGACTACTCAGGAGCGCTCCCATTCCAACCCTGTCGAATAGGACGGTCTTAAGAACAATTGAAAATGAGGCAGAAACCAATAGGCATTCGACGAAATGTATAGTAAGAATCAGTGGCGTAACAGCCCGGCCGGGGGCCCGTGGACATTCTAAGCCTTGGGGCCCTTAGGCTACCCGTTAGCGACAATAAAGAGTAGGATTAACGAGATCGCTATTTGGATAAAAGGGAAGAGTGAGATTATATTTATAAAGTGCTAATTAATTAATTAATTATGGTGTCCTGGTGCCATAACAATAGGCCTAATAGTCGAATTACGACAATTTACATGGCGCCGTAACACGTGCGGCCACGCCTTAACAAGAGCGCCTTACAAGGCAGCTGATGCCATCTACTATTCGATCTTAAGTAATCAGCTCCTCCACGGGTTTGCGAAATTGCATTATATAGTAGTTTCGACAATTACGATGTAACTTTGATTATATCCCATTGACCACAGTTTAAGGCTAATATTATTTATTTAAAAAACTTGAATTGGTTACATAAATACCAAAATAATAGGCATACGCGCATGGGCAATCCGAAAGCCATTATGGAACTACAATTAGGCCTAATTCTGTTTAAATAAACCGCGCTCAGATGCCGACTGTAGGCCTACCTGGTACTCAAGGTTCTTCCAACACACTGTAGCCTACTAGACATTTTATATATAGGCTATTGCAAACTAATAGAGCATGACAAGGCATAACTATGCATGTGTAAATAGTTTGATGATGGATAGAATATGTTCAAGGGTGTCTGATAGGCCCCTACTGGACTGGCTGTGTTGGAATGGGGTGTCAAAATTATGACTCATTGGTTGTGCATGGGGAAGATTCTGTTGGACTTTGGAACTTTTAGTCTACATCTGCATGAGTGTAAACATTTCAGGATGTGAGAGTGAGCTCAGTAATGGTCAAGTCAGGGTCACGTGTCAATCTTCCATGGCAAACCAGTTGATGTTGTGGGTGTGTCTCTCTTTACTCCTCCGGCCCTCTCCACTCACATACGTGTACCATAGATAGACAGAACAGAACTATTTGGGGAAACACAGTCGAACCTAGAATGAATGATGTGCCCTGTTAATGCGTCCACGTAGGCTTTCTGGCAACCCACCATGGCGGGTCTGCAGGTGGTCTTGGGGCACCGCTGACATACAGCCAGGAGGGGCGGGGACCGCCAAGGAGGGTGGTTTACCTCAAGTCAATTGCTAAATCCACCCATGCCTGTGTCACAGAATATTCTATCCCCTTAAAGCTATCCGGGAGTGGGGATGAATTAATCTATCCCCCGGATGGAATATACCGGTGTAGACTATCCGGGGGATAGACCATTCTATTCCAATTATTTAAAATGTTTATAAATGAAACATTTATGCTGTAATCAAAATTTTAAGTTACTGTAATTGTTCTAAGTCCTACGCAATGTTAAGAGCGAAGCAGCTCGAATTTATTTAACTCAGTGTTAATTCTTAGGCGTTCTAACTTTTCTAAGTGCTCTAAAACCAAAATCAAACAAAGATTTCTAGTATTCCGTTAGTGTCATCGTTCAAAACCGCAGGTGGAAATTAATTTGCAAAAACAAATGCACGCAGAAGTGGCATTTTGGACTTCTCTTCATCTGGGGAGATAAGTTTAATACGGGTGGTACTCTATTTTCGTGACACCTGCTGACCCAGTCTCAAACACTGCACCTCTGACACAAAATCGGGTCCGATGCCTGATAATTTATGGGTTTATGTGTGTTGCAGTGTTGTTACTGCTAATTCTAAATCAACAGTTGAGGTGCCGCTGAGATGTGGAATAAGGAAAACTAAACGCTGCAGAGAATAAACGCTATAGCCTACCCTTCAAGACGATTATAGGCCTAACTATTGTCCCAGTAATTAAAGTACATAAATTATTTTTTTGTGAGGTGCTCGGGGGCCCCTGGAACCTCGGTGGCCCGTGGATTTTGTCCACCTTCGTTACATGGTTGTTACGCCACTGGTAAGAATTAAGAAGACATTCCAGGTCGTAGGACCAGACAGAGAAGCACGGCGCTGCCCGGCTGAAGTCGGCAAAAGATTATTACTAGGGCGCACTCGCGACGGTTAGTTTCTACTGCGCACCATATATCCAAATATATACTAATTCATTCATTCAAGAATTTCCATGGCGCCTCTTCAAAGCTGACTACTGAGAAGCGCTCCCGACTCTACCACGGAAAAAGCACAGTTCTGAATTGAATTCTCCAGTAAGATCCTCAAGCAGCAGATGTAGCTCCTGTGGGAGCGCATTCCACACCACTGGGTCTACCACGGAAAGAACTCCATTCTGAATGGTTCGTGCGAATGGAACTAAGAGCACTCCTTTCGGTACAGTCTGGGGAGCCGTAGAGCTCTCGTAGGCTGCACTCTCACGAGGTCCATCAAGATTGGGGCTTACTAAGAATTCATTTCTCTGGCTGGGAGAACACCAAGGTGGCATTGCCGAACCATCATACAAGTCGGTCGATTGTGCGCTCTATAAGTCTCTACAGTTTCTAAAGAGCGTTTCAGATATATCGTGCACTGGATATCTGGTGTGCACTAGTAAATAAATAATAGTCACATGTTCCATATGAGCTTCCGTAACCTAACAGAATGCGATCGGATTTTTATTTTTATTGCGCGCTACAATATCCAAATTTAGCACAACTCTGGTTTGGAAAAACCCATTGTTTCGGAATTGAACGGAGTTTTCCGAAAAATAGACAGACGTTCAGTTGGCCTGGAGCCAAACATCCTCAGAACGTTTGATTGGAGCCTATAAAGGTCTGTGACGGTGGGTCGAGAGCGTCTTACTGCAATTTCGATTCGTAGCCTATAGGCTACCTTGCAAGAAGTTTCAAAGTGCAGAACAAAACAACTACCGTACCGGGTACAAATTCATCGCCGTGCTTCTCTGTGTCTGCTCCTTCGAAGAAATTCAGCTACAAGATGACGTCCATTGCGTAAGTTTTGAGATTCGATTAAACGATTTGTTAATTTGCAACTTGTCAGTGGAACTGGTTTAGTTTCTTCCAGAAGCACAATATTATTATAACTGTTGTAGCATTGTTTTCTCTAATATGCTGTTGCAGGTCTAATCTTCCTTCTGTTGCGTCGCCATCCGGTCAAAACCGCGCACGTTCATAACCGCAGCAATGATAGACACAAGCAATACTTAGACGCTCTCCTTGTCGTTATATTGCTTTCAATTATTGTAATGCACTGCGCTCTTCGTACAATTAGCCTAAAATTATAATAATTCGACGTCTTAAAAATTGACGCCAAGTCTCACTAAGAGTTGAACATCTGCATTGAAGTTTGCAATCAATTGCTTTTCAAAGTTCTACATCTATAGCCTACATGTGTGACGTAACTGGTAAACGTACTACGGACGGCCTACTTTGAAATGGCAATGGTTTTGTTGGTAGATGTTTTTGAAATGTTTATAAGGAGTCTGACGATTGTTAAATGAATAGAACTTGAAGAGCTAAATTGTGAAAAGTGGTGCGAATAGGTTAGTCAAAGCAATGTTCTGAACCCTTCGAACGTGTGCTGCAATATCGAACTTCAAAGGATGCGCAAACAAGCTCGATTATGATCGCGACCGGTTATGATCGTGCGCGGTTTTCATAATTATGCGCGGTTTTGTGCGCGCGGTTTCGACAGTAATCTTCTGTTGAATGCAAAATTTTAACCTTGAAGACAAAACGAGCGGAGTTGAAACACTGAAACCAAATACTGTATGGTACCAAGACTGTGACTGAGACGATGACACGAAGTCCATCAAGATTGGGGCTCACTAAGAATTCATTTCTCTGGCTGAGTGAAAAGTAAAACAGCGCATAGGCCTAGGTCTATGATTTTCCAGTTTTTATAAATGTTCTGTTGAATTTTACTAGTGTTAGATGCTTTGCGCATCGTCATCTATATATTAGACTATCTGCTCGTTGAAAGCAAGAGTGCATCCATGGACGTCGGACAGATTTGATCTTGTGAGCTGAAGATTAAGAGTGGGCAGTTTAAAGTGTGGCTATATGACTGAGTCTTAGATAATGACAGAACGAGTAACAATATCTGCATATAATAGCCTTGCCAGATTGAACGAGCAACTGATTGGAAAATGGCGTCTCGTTAGGCATATTTGCAGAAACGGAAAGCTCATCGAAAACTCGTAGGACTGCTATTTTGTGCTAAATTGATTAAATTGCCGCTGAAGGCTTCTTGGGCTGCTTTTACTGATTTTTCTCTTCTTATTTTATCCGTTCTCTCTCATCTCCGAATATATCCGTTACGATCTGTAATTTTATTTATGATTATCCTGTGATTGTACAATCTCAGATCATTCGCATTCGATGTAACTGCATTGACATATATACATACATACACACATACATACACAGTTACACATACATACATACATACATACATACATACATACATACATACATACATACATACATACATACATACATACATACATACATACCTACGTACGTACGTACATACATACATACGTACATACGTACGTACATACATACGTACATACGTACATACGTACATAAATTGAAAACTAAATAAAGTTGGCAAAAAGGAGTAAAATGACATTGAATCTTAAACTGTTTTTTTAAACAGATCATTCAAAGCAGAAGAAAGAACATGGCTACCAGGCAGAACAACATCGCATACATCGGTGATAAAGCACCAACAACCAACAGGATACAATTTGACTTTGTCATCCTGCTTACAAATCAGTGCATCGATCGCAGCCTGATGCAGAGTTCTACCAGCTCGTTGAGCGCGCTCTTAGAACTCTGCCCCGCTAACCACCATGGCTAGCCGCCGTGGCCAGCGAGGTCATCTCGCGTTTTCTCAAGTGAACGTACGGGGAAATTTCCTCAAAAGTTTAAACTTGGAATCGGAGAGACATCGGAGCTCGATGCATAGGTGTATGCGATTTATTATCATCATTTCAATTCTGCAAGTACAACGTAGCCTGTCTTCTCTAGCCATTGCATCTCTCGAAAGTGTTAGAAATATGAGCAGGGTCCACGATCCGACAATCCTTGAACAACACAATATGAAAGCTACAAAAGCGTCTCGCCAGTGCAAGTCTTCGAATGCCAACATTCACTAGTATCTTCCAACATGTCGCGTAGAGTAATCGAACGGCAACCGGGTATAAAATATTGGCCTATAGGGCCCACTGCAGTACTGTCCACTGGCCAACTATAATAGATCCATTCATCTGCCAACCAGGCCATGCACTTGGTCTTTTTGTGTCAATTGTTTCCATATACATGTAGTCACTCGATGCATCATATCGTGTCAATTGTCTCAGTATTAGCATCCATCTTGTCATGAACAATTCATTGCATGTCTGTGATTTATTTGCACTCCAGCAGACAGGTATAGGTCCACATACCATAAAGATCAAGATTTCTGACAATGAACTAGGCTGTTAATAGTATAATAAATTATACTCTGTTCTTTACCACCGGGCTCGATCGGGTGCGCCTCAGAGTACAAAAATAATATTGAAGTGGCGCTATTGAAACAAATTCTCTGAATCAATAAATCAATTAATTATTGGTTCTAATTAATTACCAGAGACATATAAATTTACTCATAGCCGTAGGCATATTTAGTGGCATTGATTTAACAGTTTTTTTTATAGTTGATGTAGAACCTTTCTTTTAACGCTTATAAGATTTGAAACTAATGAAATATATTGTATTACCAAATAAACCTATGCATTTATCATTCTGTGTTCATTGAAGTCTCTTTGCTCGATTTAATTCAACTTCGATTCACCTTTGAATAATAGCCGATCCCTTATAAAAGGTACGGAGGGCTTCTTTGCGTTGAAGACGAGAAATTTCAGCGACTTACACTACAGCTAGAATTACTGTAGACCTATGTAACCCGCCTCGGCCCGCATATTTTTCTAGCGGTGCCCAAGATAGGCCTATAGGCCTACTAAACACTATTGATGCAACCTAGAGGTCCAGGTAGCCTTAGCCTACGCTGCTACGCATGAAGCGAGTAGACACTAGACAGCGCCTTTCAGGAATTTCTACACCAGTCACCAGTGGCGGCGCTAGTGCGCCACCATATAGGTCGCGGCAGGCCATTTGACGTACATGTATAGGCCTACTGCTTATTTACTCTTGACCTGCTTTTTGACCTGCCAAAAATTATTTGAAATTTCTTATATCTTCTTTACATTTAATTTCTTCGGCCTGCTGGATAACTTCCATGACCCTGACGCGACCTGTTGAAATTGTAAGGCTGCAGTGCCGCTGACACGAAACGGAGTATCCCCCTGAAAGCTATCCGGGGGGATGAATTAATCTATCCCCCCGGATGGAATTAACCGGTCTATACTATCGGGGGGAAAACCATTCTATCCTCTTTTTTTTAAATGCGCATAATAAAAAATTTATGCTGTAATCAAAATTTAAAGTGACTCTAATTGTTTTAAGTGTCCTAAGCAATGCTCAGATAAAGGCAACTCGAACTTATTTAGTGACTCTGAGTGTTTTTAAGTGTTTTAACAGTTTTAAGTGCTCTAAAAACAGGGCAAAAGAAATTATATAGTAAGAATAAACATAGGCCCTACTTGTTAGTGTCATTGTTCAACATAAAGCAGATGAAAATTAATTTGCCCAAAAAATACATGCGGAAGCGGTTTTTCGACTTTTTGTAATTTGGGGGGGATACAATTAATACGGGGGATACTCTATTTCGTGACACCGCCATTGCTCTACGCTATATATCAAGAGTTAATTAACGGTAGACTTTACTTGTAGGTGACCTGCCTTCAAGCGCCTTGTTCTACTTCTAAACTGTAAACCAAAAGTTCTAGACTCTACACGACGGACACTCGCTTGTCTCCCTCTTCCGAAATCTGGATCCCCAAGAGGAGGTGATAAATTGAACACTACATTAAAACACACTATTCAGTTTACAATAGCCTACATACTGTAGATAACAAAAATTAGCTGTCAAATCACAAAATGGTAAACGATAACAATATAAATTCTGACCAGTTTTGGTTGAGAGCCGTGGACTCAAGTCACTCACCATGGCAAGGTCCTGGCCAACCAGAGAGGGTTAGTAGGTCTACTAGGTCAGAACACTAAAGAGAACATTGTGCAGAAATTTTGGTGTTTTTTATCGATTCGTTGATAGTGCGTGCAAAAATCTTGTCCGTCCGAACAGGCCCGGCCTTAGGGCAAGGCGAGCGAGGCAGCCGCCTTGGGCCCCGCGCTTTCAGGGCCCCGCGCTGTTGGCCTTAATTTGTTGCATTGCGATGAGATTGACAGTTTTCATCGCTTAGCAGCAATAGAGAAGTCATTCTGCCCCGTGAATGCAAATGGATGTTTTGGAAAGACTCTGAAAGAGCGAATCTGCAGATAAAGCCTAGTACAACTGTTGTTGTGTCTGTAGAATTCGAGTTCTTCTAGAACACACTCAATGTTATTGTTGAACTATACATATTAAATTGGTTTTGATACGGTAACTAAGTCCAATTAAACTTTCCAGGTCGTCTCTTAAACATTTAAAATAGAAGTTCGTGGTTTGACGTGACCCGTGCGATCTATATAGACCTAGGCCTAATAGGCATAATCTTAAAAATACCCGTAGTCCATATTTTTTACTTCAAAGACTAGGACGAGTTGAACCCAACCCTCCCGGCAATTCTCACCCAGTGGCGGTGTCATGAAACGGAGTATCCCCCCTGAAAGCTATCCGGTGGGATGAATTAATCTATCCCCCCAGATGGAATTAACCGGTCTATACTATCCGGGGGGATAAACCATTCTATCCCCTTTTTTTAAAAATGAGCATAATAAAAAATTATGCTGTAATCAAAATTTAAAGTGACTCTTAATTGTTTTAAGTGTCCTAAGCAATGCTCAGATAAAGGCAACTCGAATTTATTTAGTGACTCTGAGTGTTTTTAAGTGTTTTAAAAGTTTTAAGTGCTCTAAAAACAGGGGAAAAGAAATTATATAGTAAGAATAAACATACTTGTTAGTGTCATGGTTCAACATAAAGAAGATGAAAATTAATTTGCCAAAAAAATACACGCGGAATCGGTTTTTTCGACTTTTTGTAATTTGGGGGGATACAATTAATACGGGGGATACTCTATTTCGTGACAGCGGCGCCAGGATTTCAGTTCTGGGGCTGAAGCCTCGGGGAGAAAAACTTCCATTTTCATCTGCCAAAATTTCTGACGACCTTTTTTAAAAAATTTTTTAGTCATCCAGCCGAAATCTTATGATCGAACTTATTTTCCATTTTCACCCGCCAAAATTTCTGATGACCGTTTTTTAGTCAGCCGACCGAAATCTCATGTGTGCATTTCATTTTTGGCGAGCTTATCGTGGGAATATTTAACTTTTACGCTACGTGTCAAAAAACCGGATGGACCTTTTTTACAGGAGCTTAGCCTTTTATAGGGGGCTTAGCCCCCTAGCTTTCCCCCACTAGCGCCGCCACTGTTCTCACCATGTTATTATCATCCTTCTTCGGAATTGTCAGATATTCAAATAATTACAAGTGAAACGTAGCAAAAACGCAAGTGTCGAGAGCCTGATTTGAATTTTATGTTCTCTAACCAATTTTTTCGAATTTTCGTTATTTCAACAAGCTATATGGTATTGCCAATACCGTATTGGCAGGAAGTCGACTTCGCAGAAATTAATGTTTGTTTGGGAACCGGGTCACAGTTGCTGCCTTGGGCCCCGCAAAACCTAGGGCCGGGCCTGCGTCCGAACACTGTTTAGTGCAGCGGATCACAGTCGAACGTATACTCACCGGGGGCACCTAACGTGTGGCGCAAATAATACTCGACGTGTATACCCTGCCAAGTATGATCAATATTGTCCCTATGGCTCAAACTTCCACAGTGACAGTGCTGCATAAAAGCTTCGCTATGGTCGGTCCATCTTTGTGGATAGTTAGGCCTATAGCCTATTAGACTCCGTTATAAACTTCTTTGTCTATCTTTGCCCTTTCAGCAAGCGCTTGGTAACCTTTCTCGTTGATTGTAGTCTGATGCTGTCAGGTCGGGAACGCCTTTGAAGAGTACGTGTCTCCTGAAGTGGCACTATATAAATTTTCGATAGAGAATTACGATTGTCAAAAACAACCTTGATATTCGTCAAGCGTTGTGTATTCTAAAAAAAAATTCGAAACGAGCTTTGTAATTTCCGTGGTTATTTGCCGCAGTGCCGCTGAAAATTTCATCGTGTATACCTTCTGACGTCCTTCAGCAACTTATGATGGGTGCATGGGTATAGGAGGTTATGAGCGACGGCAAGTGTCTAGTGCGCGGGGATCGACTGAAACGAGTTATAGTTGAATGACTGCATTCAATTAAAGGTGCTCTTCAGATGATAAACATTGTCATAGCATAGCACATAATTTATTATTGCAGGTGAACACATATGTACATGTAGGCGAAACCTGTCACTAGAGACAGCAAGATGACACAGACAGACATACAGATAGACAGACAGACAGACAGGCAGACAGACAGACAGACAAACAGACACACACAGACATACACACAGACGGATGGATAAATAGATAGTTAAATAGGTAGGTAGGTAGGTAGGTAGGTAGGTAGGTAGGTAGGTAGATAGGTAGACACACAGACGGACAGACAGAAAGACACACAGACAGACAGACACACAGACCGACAGACAGACAGGCAGAAGACAGACAGAAATAGAGAGACGAGCAGAGGCATAACAAAACGCTCTTGGCTCTTCAACTCTGTGTCGTACTTCGGCGGTACCAGTCCCAAGCTTGGAGAAACGAGGAGGTCGACACTGATCATCCTTTATGAACGATATGATTTTATTCAATTGTTAATTTGAAAACTAATAATTGTGGTTAATTCTCGGTAATATAATATCTGTTATCGTTCTTGCGTTCGCTGTCGCCTGTTGTCCTCTACCTTACGACGCAATGGCACTTGGCCCAGTGACTTTGAACATCCATCCACGCCATCTATCAGCTGTTGACGAAATCCACTGGTTGACTCTACCTGTGTGTGTGTGTCCTTGTGTAGGCTTATGACCTGTGTGTGTGTGTGTGTGCGTGTGCGACCGCGCGCGCGCGCGTGTGTGGGTGCCTGCCAACGGTGACTCTTCCAGCTTAAATTGCACTGTTCGCAAAATGTTGTAATAAAAATTATATTTTGTTCTTAATGACACTTATCATCAAGTAGCCCATGCAGCGTATATGCCTACTATAGAGAGCGCGACTGAGTAGTGAGTATGTCTCTTGAAGAAGCGCTATATAAATGTTCGGAATAAATCAATCAATTAAAAGGCATATAGCAGACTTTGTAAATATATATATAATCATATATAATATTATATATATAATATTATAGTATATATAATCATATATTATATAATAAATATATATATATATATATACCTAATTCGGGCTCCTAAAAGTCGCAGGGCTCTTGGGCAGATGCCCAGGGCTGAGGGCTGTATTGGTAACATTTTAGGTGAGTATAGACCTACACGCTATGTCATGAAATTTTCTGATAACCTTCTTTTTTAGTCACCGATTTTTCTGATGACCTTCCTTGGCCTCGTAGTTCGTTTACCACGGCCTAAGACTCGCTAATTTCAGTCATTTTATTAGTTTTTATTACGCTATGTAACGTGATCTTCGGCTGTTTTCTTGTCAAAATTTTATCACATTTTTTTATCTTTACTCTTTGTGAGGTAAGTATAGACCGACGTAGAGCCTCGTTTACAATTACTGAAGTACACTATGCCAATTTTTGAGATGAGTACACGCTGTATACCCACCTATACCCTAGTCTACAGCAGTGGTGTAGTCCTAAAAAATGAAGTGGGGGGACGCCTGGAAATTGAAGTGGGGGGACGCCTGGAAAATTGGACTAGAAACTGTAGCAAAAAGTGCAATCTTGCAAGAATTTTGCAAAAAGTGGGGGGACGGCGTCCCCCCGCGTCCCCGCCCCACTACACCACTGGTCTACAGCCCTGCATATGCCCCCTGTTCCTTTCGGCAGCCCTGGTCTTGGCACACACGCATGCATAGGCCTACATTAACACAGCAACTTTAACAAGAAACGACTCAATCGAGTACCGTATCCGTGCAAAACCACCTGATGTTTTCCGCAGACCCAACCTAGTGCGCACACATTTCTAGTAAGTCTCTTAAAGATCTAATTCTAATCCACTGTGCAAACATCATTGTTTTTTACAACATGCTTGAATCGTCGTTATAACCATTGTGGACTTTACGTGAGCAAAGAGTTCGGACTGCGCATTATAATCGCTAAAAGTTGGTAATACCTTGCCAACGTATAGTGGGAAAGACAGATAATTTCACGGTTTGGAAAGGGTATAAATAAGGACTGAACAACAGCTGTTGACAAGACGTCAAAGATCTGGTTGTTGTACGAAGTCGGTTAATTTCTTCTTGTGACTTCTTGTTGAAAAAAGTTCGTGGTACAAACCGGCTCAGGTAAGAGAGGAGCTGATTTTAACGAAGCATTGTCTACGCGTTTTGCCTTCGACTAATTATTTTAGTTAGCTAAACTAACTTAAAATCTAACAAGTAGCCTCAGGGCCGCATTAAGGCTATTGCAGGCCCGGGTGCTGTGATTACGTTGCGGGCCCTCTTCCGTCAGCCACCGGTCCACCAGGCATATAGCCTAATACCAGGCGTATAATTAACTATACCATATTTTACTATGGTGTTTCATATGGTGTATTTGTTTTCTAAGGAATTATTTCTGACAGAAGAATAGGTCAACAGTGACATAAGGACGAATGACTTCTTCATTTGTAAATTCATAAGTTTTTCTCTTGATTTTCACGTCTAATCGAACAAAATATTATTTGTTATTGCAGTTTTATCAGGTTGAAATGACCGGCGTCGCCATTCATCTCGAGGTTGGGCCCCTTCTTCGAGCTCTCCATGTCCATTTGTTATCATCCAATCCAGCTTCTTCTGTCGTGGTCCTCCTTTTTTCGTTACCCCTGCATTTTTCATTTTTACTTCGTAGCAGGGAGTCTGTGTCCTGCCCCTATACGCGGGCGCCCATGGATCCTGCGATTTCAACAATTCATAAACTTTTCAAGAAAAAAAGTTTGTTGTGTAAGAGAACCTTGAAAAATTTGGTCGACAATGACTTCGCATTTATTAATGTTGCTGTTTGTTGCAGCATTCTCGCTAAGAAATTTCTTCACTTAAAAAACTGCGGGCCCCTCATAACTGCGGGCCCGGGTGCTGCAGCATCATTAGCACCTACCTTAATGCGGGCCTGAGTAGCCTACGCCCAGGCCCGCATTAAGGTAGGTGCTAAGGGTGCTGCAGCACCCGGGCCCGCAGTGTTAGGGGCCCGCATTTTCGGAAATGATGACATTTCTTAGCAAGAATACTGCAACAATAACAAATACGGAGTTATCGTCCACGAAATTTTTGGCAAAGTTCTCCCATACAACCGATTTATTAGCTCCAGCTTATGAATTGGTTGAAATCGTAGGAACTTAATTATTGTTAGGCTATTGCAAATTTATCTTTGGGGACAGGGCCGGATCAAGAAATGTGGGGCCCTGTTCGGGAAATTTTTGCGGATCTTCGGCGAAAACTTTTGATGACCGTCGTTTGGTTGAAATTTGCTAAAAATCTAAAAATTATCAGAATTTTTCCCGCATGTGCGGGGCCCCTAAAGTGTGGGGCCCTTGTTCGGCCGAACATGTTAAACATGCCTTAATCCGACCCTGTTTGGGAAGTATCAACAGTGATGGGCTATCGTAAATTAGGCCATGCTGGTCAATCATTTTGACTGGTTTCTTTAAAATAATAAGGGAAATAACGTTGAAAGACATGTTATTGTATGACTCTTAATTTCTTAAACCTGTTTTAGCTTATCATCTTCTTCTCTAGTTTTCTGCTTCCGAGGTTTGCTGAAATGTCCGATGCCTCTTCCTCAAACGTTCCATAGGCCTATATATCCATTTGCTATTTTCCATAACCTGTCGTGGTCCTTCTCTTGTTCGCTTCCCTTCTTTTTTCCTTCATGACCGTTCTTCGCAGTGAGTCTGCCCTCAGCCTGTGTCCTACCCACTTTCTTTATCTCGATCTCTTTCACTGTGTAGGCCTACTTCTCTCCGATAATTCCTAGACCTAGATAACTGGTGCAAGAAGATCATGACGCTCTAAAGAGCGGTTTGCCAGGATATTTTTGGAGTCTGCGAAAGAAATATGATGCTATATTTTATTAGACCTGAATAGCCTATAGGAAGAAGGAACTTATAAATTTAAATTTAAGAATTACGATAAACCAAAAAGAAAAGAGAAAACAGGAATCCAGAGATACGGATGATAAAACATTGACATGGAGTGCACGTGGTGCTGTTTGGATGTGAGACATGAACCATGAGAGCAAGCAATATAATCATAAGAAGACGGGAGGTCTTCGAAATGTGGACGTGGGGATCAATGAAGAAAATCAACTGTATAGAACACAAGCATAGGGCTTATAAATATAAATAACAATTGAAGAATCTAGTCGTTAATTCCTTCTAACATGTATTGTAGACCTATATATACTAGTGTAGGAAATTTTTTCTTAGAAACAAATACACGCGTACCATAGGAAAAGTACCCTTTGGCTGTATAGTGT
Organism: Lumbricus terrestris; assembly: GCA_949752735.1. NCBI lineage: Eukaryota > Metazoa > Annelida > Clitellata > Crassiclitellata > Lumbricidae > Lumbricus > Lumbricus terrestris. Next base: position 46,105,409 of record OX457045.1, on the reverse strand, counting down.
ATACCGTACTCATTAGGAAACACGTAAAAATTACATGTAGGCCTATATGTGCCTCCATGGTAGACCAGTGGCTAACAGAAGACTGGGAGAAGGGCCCGCAAGGTTACCACAGCACCCGGGCCCGCACTAGCCTTAATGCGGCCCTGCCTACGCCTATGTCAAGTAATACTAAACTAAAGATCAATCGTGTAACAAAAACAAAGGCCTACATACTGTAGGCTACATACTGCCTAATAGAAGCACACAGTTTGAGATTGCTTCAGAAAACCAGCCTGTTTCATTTCTGATAGGACCATCTATCTTCGCCACTCAAAGAAATTTATATCATACATACATACATACATACATACATACATACATACATACATACATACATACATACACACATACATACATACATACATACATACATACATACATACATACATACATACATACATACATACATACATACATACATACATACATACATACATACATACATACATACATACACCGTGAGGCATAAAAAACAAAGCCCTAGAAGAATTGTTATAATTTTAACAATATTCAAGCAATGTCAATGAAATTCAGGAAATTTATTGCTAAATAGCAGGCAATGTAAACAGATTTTCAGTTTGTACTCAAACTGTCCACCTTTAGCTTCTACGCATGCGCGAAGTCGCTTGCGCCATACACCCACCGCCGAGTCAATAATTCGCTGGTCAAGATCGTTCCAAGCTTGCATGATGCGCTTATGAAGAACCGTCAACATCACAGACTTTTGTTTTGTACACCATTTCCTGCATGCATCCCCATATTTTATAATCGACGGGATTTAGATCTGGGCTGTTAGGGGCCATGTTGCTGGAGAGAGATATTGCAGTCGACCGCCTTTTACGCACACGTCTCTGGGGCGCACGTCAATTCACTTTGTTAAACCGGAGGTAAAAATCAACGGCCAACACTGCAGAGATGTTTTACTCATGGCAGGCCTTCTATCTGAAACTGGATAACTCTGAATTTTGAAATTTCCAGCAAGGTGTTACTCTATAGCGCACGGAGCTCGAGAAACGGTTGCACTTCTGACGAATGAAACTTCTGACTTCATAATTCATGCACTATGAGTCTATGGCCCCTATAACAGCTCATGAGAATCCCGTCGATTATAATATACGGGGAACGCAGGAAAAGGTGTACAAAACAAAGGTCCGTGATGTTGAAGATCTTCGTAGGCGTATCGTGAAAGCTTGGAACGATCTTGCTTGAACAGCGAATTTATTGACTAGGTGGTGCGTGAATGGCGCAAGCGACTTCACGCATGCGTAGAAGCTAAAGGCGGACAGTTTGAGTACAAATTGATAATCTTTTTACATTGCCTGCTATTTAGCAATAAATTTCCTGAATTTCATTGACATTGCTTGAATATTGTTAAAATTGTAACAATTTTTCTAGGGGCTTTGTTTTTTATGCCTCACGGTGTACATACATACATACATACATACATACATACATACATACATACATACATACATACATACATACATACATACATACATACATACATACATACATACATACATACGTATTACATACATACATACATACATACAAACAAACATACATACATACATACATACATACATACATACATACATACATACATATATACATACATACATATATGCATGCATGCATGCATGCATGCATGCATGCATACATACATACATACATACATACATACATACATACATACATTCATACATACATACATACATACATACATACATACATGCATGCATACATACATAAATACATACATACATGCATGCATGCATGCATGCATACATACATACATACATGCATACATGTACATACATACATACATACGTATTACATACTTACATACATACATACATACATACATACATACATACATATATACATACATACATACATACATACATACATACATACATACATACATGCATACATAGGATGCATACATACATATGAGTCACCTGACGAGCTGCCTTACACATACATACATACATACATACATACATACATACATACATACATACATACATACATACATACATACATACATACATACATACATGCATACATGCATGCATGCATACATTCATACATACATACATACATACATACATACATACATACATACATACATACATACATACATACATACATACATACATACATACATACATACATACATACATACATACATACATACATACATGCATACATAGGCTGCATACATACATATGAGTCACCTGACGAGCTGCCTTACACATACATACATACATACATACATACATACATACATACATACATACATACATACATACATACATACATGCATACATGCATGCATGCATGCATACATTCATACATACATACATACATACATACATACATACATACATACATACATACTACATACATACATACATAGGCTGCATACATACATATATATATATATTATCAGCTAGCTTCTTCTGTCTTCCCAACTTTCCACCCCCTTCGTTTACATTTCTTGCCTAACCCCAAACCCTAACCTCAACCCTATCTCTAATCCTTGCCAAACTTCCAGTCTTATATAAAGTTTAGGCCTACTTTTTCATCTGTTATAAGGCAACTCATTACTGTTTTAAAACTTTTAATTGCATGATTCGCTGTTTCGTTTTCAGAAATGCCATCAAGAAAGCCAGTCGCAAACCGAACGAAAAGAGCTAGAGGGTTTCGAAATTGGATGCGGAGGAGTCCAAACCGCTGCAGTTCATTCCCGTATTTCCCGTTCACTGGAAACGTTGGCAACGTTGGAAACAAGGCAAGAACGTTGCAAATAGCAGCGCTTGCAGAGTGTCGAAGGCAGTACTTCGCCAAAGCACGTCGTTATATATCTCAACCTTTATCTTAAGTAGTGAGTCACAACACAAGAAGTCCGTATAGGTCTACCTATGATCGTTCAGCATTTCGACCAGGACCGTCTTGAATAACATAAGAAAGCTGATTCCACTGCAACAAACTATAAATGCAACAAACTATAAAACCATACTCCAGTCTGCAACGATATTCATCACGATAGTCCAGCAGCAGCAGAACTGAGTGGCTGAAGTTGAAAAATAAATTTGTTATAAATCATTAAAAAAAACAATATTGCTGAATTGAAATTCCTGAATTGAATCTGAAATATCTAATGAAAGTTATATTCGTATCTTACCTAACCTGATGCTTTTCACAAGCATCATCCTTTAGTTGGGCATAATTAAATGAATTGACTTAGGCCTATTTAGACGATCACTGTCTGTTTCTGCCATAGTTTAAATAGTAGGCCTATGCTATAGGGCCCTATAGACTACTTTATTGCTAATGTAGGCCATAATTTCGTAGAACAATATTGTATTTCTTCTCAATTTGTTTGCTTTTGTTGCTATTTCATTCTAAGTATAGGATATATAGAGCAACTGTCTTTCTCCTATCTTTATCTTCGCTTAGCGGAGGCCTATAGGTGTCCCTGTTTGCAAAAGATTCATGTTTCCTTTGGCATGCCCCTCGTGTAGGTTGGTGAACGAATGACAAGATGTTCAGCCTGAGCAGATGAACGATGGAAATCTTGGCGTAATATACAGGGTGCGCCAAAAAAAGACCCCATAGGTTTTTTGCCAATATTTTGACCAAAAGTAAGAATTTCTAAATGAAATTTCACAGTTTTAAAGACAATTCATATTTACTCATAATGGCCAGATTTCATCAAAAATATTCCAAGCAGAACAAAAGTTACATCACTTTTAGTGAGGCCACCCACCGTTTTTTGACGATTCAAAAACGCGACGCAAGAAAAAGTAAAATAAAAACAACCTAAATATTCTGGTCAATATCTTAGCCAAAAGTAAGAATAACGAAATTAAATTTTACAGGCTTAAAGATAATTCATATCTGCACATGGTGGACAGATTCCATCAAATATATTTCAAACAGAACAAAAGTTATACCACTTTTAGTGAAGCCACCCACCGTTTTTTGACGATCCAAAAACGGGACGCAACAAAAGTAACAAAAAAGCGATGTAATTAATCTGGCCAATATCTTAGCCAAAAGTAAGAATATCGAAATGAAATTTTACATGCTTAAAGATATTTCATATCTGTACATGGTGAACAGATTCCATCAAAATATTTCAAACAGAACAAAAGTTATACCACTTTTAGGGAGGTCACCCACCGTTTTTTGACGATTCAAAAACGAAACGCACCAAAAAAGGTAACAAAACACGATTTTTTTCTCATCTCAAATAATTGGCACCAAATAGTCTTGATATTGCCAGATGATCATTATTATTACTATTTAAAATAGAAACAGAGTACCAGCGTAGCTGTGCGTCACTGAGAAGTCACTTAGCAAGATGACAAACAAATTGGTAAAAAAGGAATCTGTCAGATTAATCAACAGGTCCTTCAAGAACTTTGCGAAGAGACTCAAAAGAAGTTTTGGCACAGGTGTTGGGCACATTGAACACAAGTTGTGAAGCACTACCAAGTTCATTTGACAACAGTTATTTGAGATGAGACTTAATAAAATTGTGTTTTGTCACTGTTTATTGCGTTTCGTTTTTGAATCGTCAAATAACGGTGGGTGACTTCACTAAAAGTGGTATAACTTTTGTTCTGTTTGAAATATTTTGATGAAATCTGACCATCATCTGTAAATATGAATTGTCTTTGAGCCTGTAAAATTTCATTTCGAAATTCTTACTTCTGGGCATGATATTGGCAAAAAACCTTAATTTTTTGCGTTTCGTTTTTGAACCGTCAAAAAACGGGGGGGTGGCCTCACTAAAAGTGGTGTAACTTTTGTTGGGTCTGAAATATTTTGATGAAGTCTGGCCATGATGTGTAAATATGAATTGCCTGTAAGACTGTAAAACTTCATTTAGAAATTCATACTTTTGGTCAGGATATGGGCAAAAAATCTAGGGGGTCTTTTTTGGCCCACCCTGTACATCACACGTAGTCAACACTACGCACTTAGTCAACAATAAGAGAATTGCAGAGAAAACGGGGTCAGACAACGAACCACATGGATCTGGGATGTGCAAAGAAGACCTTAACGTGGTTCGTAAGAAAAACTAGGAGCCTGAATCCTGCCAACCTCACAAATTCTCACTATGCAGTACATACAATGCGAATATGCATACATAGGCTACTAGCATATGTATGCAACGCGTACGATTGGCCTACGTATGTACGCACGTGCAATGCATACCCGTGGCACTTCGATCCAATTCATCTACAATTCAATTATTGATCGTCTGTAATGTGCAGCTGACTACCATAGTTGCAAAAAACTTTTCTCCCGTTTTTATTCTCTCCTAAAAAAGTCGATTTTTCGTTTTTTATTTTCTCATCTTTTTTATCTTTTTTAAAATTTTTATGTAACTTTTATTTATCTATTTACTGTCTATTATTATTTTCCTTAATTTAATTTTTGTCTGATATTCCATACGCTTTCACCGTACTCTCAAGGATTCAGCTAACTATACTGTCATTATAGGCCTATGTAATTGTTTAAGTCTTCATAATTCATTTGAGAAATACATGTAGTAGGTCCCTACAAGAAATGAAATTTTGTAAGAGTTATTTTGAGTCATTTTGACAAAAAATTCTTGAGCCCAAAATTAATATTTATAAGAAACAATTTTAAGTACAAATGTACAATATATAATTTAGTACACATCTATGGACTTAGCTTCTGAATAGATTTTAATTTTGTTGTGTTGATCAGCATGAACTTATGTGACTTATGTTTACAATTTAAATTTGAAAAGATTTCAATACCTTTAGTTTTTTGAATTTCTTATTAAACCAAAGTTATAAGAAACAATAACTGTGGTAAATTAATGTTACTTAGGCCCTATAACAATTATTAATAATAAAGTCGTGTTATTTGCAGATTAAGGTAAACTTGCATAAGAAAGGTTTTTAAGCATAAATTGAAGTTTCAGATGTAACAAAGTCAAAATATTTTCAATTTTTTTGTCGTTTTTTATTTTTTTCGAAAAAACGAGGTTTTTCCGTTTTTTTTTAAATTTTTCATAGTTTTTTTTACACCTATGCTGCCCACTGACCAACTGGATCTGACCTTGTACTGTTGTACATATTTGAACCCTACTTCGCTATCTCTCTAATCTTTCGATTTTGTCTTCACTGAGCTCCTGCGACTTCACAACTTTCCAACCAAATCAATCAATCAATCAATCAGCAGTCAATCGATCAATCAACCAACCAACCAATCAATCAGCCAACCACCCAATCAATCAATCATCAATCAACCAATCAACCAATCAATCAATCGTAATTTATATAGCGCCCCTTCAAGCTAACTACTCAGAGGCGCTCCCAGGTCAGTGACATCAAATATTGGGCGCTGGAGAAATCTCGACATCGTGCGGTTAGGTCGGCCCTATTGAGGCGGTGAATTGCAGTTCCGGAAACTGCTTATAGTTTCTTAAAACCTCGTAGATCTATCTTAACGCAGGTTAAGCACTAACACCTTCCCGCAAAAACCATTCCAAAAACCCCATCGAAAGCCCTTGAGTTTTAGAAGCACAGAATATCCGATGGGGGGGGTGGGGCGTGTAGTCCGTCCGTCGTGTCCGTACATGATACGGTACATCCATCTGTGTCTGTATAAACAGCACACGTTGAACCTGCAGCCCCCCCTCAGGCTATAGGCCTACCCTCCCTCTCGTGACTCTGGCTGCCTTGCCTGTCTATTAACAGCGTGGCTTATTAAGCGTCTAGATCCGTGTGTAACTACGGAGGTTCCATAGGGGACACGCCATTATTTTTGCTTATTTTACTAGCTGTGTTACCAGACGCTGTTGGGAAAATTTAGGTTTTTCGCCTCGCCGCGCTCCAACACCGCTCTCCCCACTCCCGACCCAACCTCGGTCCACTCCACCCCAACACGACTCAACTGCGTCCCACCCACCTTCCCAACCCAGCCCCGTTCCCCACCACGACTAACCTCACACGGTCACACCGCCCTATCAAACTCGACCTCTCTGGGGTTCATGGCGTTTCCCGGTTAAATTTCGGTTTCTCGCACTTCCCACCACTCAACCACCCGCTCGGCAACTTTGCTAATATCCGTTAACAGTTGTATGTTTAGCCCCGCCCTCGCAAAAATGACGTCAAGATGTCACGTCAAAGGAAACGACGTGAGTAGCAATGGCACGCGATAATTGTAATGACGTCTTAATTTTTGCAGCATTAAGTACCGCATCGAAATTTAAAATGCCTAAATCTCGGGATTTAAAGTGAATTGTTGGCTTAAAGTAACTTTACTGGATGGACCAGGATGGCCCTTGTGACCCTCTCTCCACATGCAAGGGTTCAGGTCAATAGCTGCGAAACCGTTGGCGCCTACTTTGGACGAAGATATATTCCGCTCTTCCGCATGCCCGCCCGCCCGCCCGTCCGTCATATTCTCCTTTATAGACATAGATAACAACAATTTGATTTAGTGTCCCTTCATCTTTGACTACTCAGACGCGCTCCCATTCCAACCTCGGTCTTATTAAGAACAATTGAAAATGAGGCAGAACTCAATATAGGCATTCGTCGAAGAGTAGTAAGAATTAAGAAGACATTCCAGGTCGTAGAACCAGACACAGAGAAGCGCGGCGCTGCCTGACTGCAGTCGGCAAAAGATAATTAATTACTAGTGCACTCTCGCGACGGTTAGTTTCTACTGCGCATCAGATATCCAAATATAATTATATACTAATTATACTAATTTCCATAGCGCCTATTCAAAGCGGACTACTGAGAAGCGCTCCCGACTCTGCAACGAAAAAGTACAGCTTTGAATTGAATTCTCCAGTAAGATCCTCAAGCAGCAGACGCAGCTCCTGTGGGAGCGCATTCCACACCACTGGGCCTACCACGGAAAAGGCTCGATTCTGCATTGTTCGTGCGAATGGAACCAAGAGCAAAGCAGAGCACCCCTTCGGTGCAGAACGGAGGCTGAACAACTTCACTGGCTTCCACTCTCGGCCCGTATACAATTTAAAGTCCTGAATTTGGTCCTTAAGTCTCAAATGAGTCTTGCTCCGAAGTATCTGTGCGATCAGATACTTCGCCCCCCCTTCTGCCACTTCGCTGCGTCCTCTTAGGTCCTCTGATAGACTTGACCTCTTTGTCCCCCGAGTCAGGAGTGACATGGCTCAATCCAGATCATTTGCCTGCATTGATTGGTCCCTCCCTATGAAATGGGCTTCCTCCATCAGTTCGCTATGCCATCCTTTCTGGTAGTGTATCCTCGTCTTTCTCTCGTCTAAAAACTTGCCTTTTTCTCGGAGTTAAAAGCACTTCTGGGAGCGCTTCTGAATTGCTCTTGCTGCGAGAAGCGCTTTATAAATGGTCAGATAAGATAAGGAGGCGGTGTCCGCGTAGCAACAGAGCTCTCGTAGGTAGCCTGGGACAACATGAAGGTGGTAGGTCTATTGCCGAACCATCGTACAAGTCGGTCTATAAATTGTGCGCTCTATAAGTCTGTATAGTTTCCAGTGCGTTTCAGATAGCGTGCACTGGATATCTGGTGTGCACTAATAAATAAGTAATAGTCACATGTTCCATATGAGCTTCCGTAACATAACAGATTGCAAGCGGATTATCATTTTATTGCGCGCTATAATGTCCAAATTTAGCACAACTCTGGTTTGGGAAAACCCATTCTTTCGGAATTGAACGAAGTTTTCCGAAAATAAACAGGCTAGGCCTATACGTTGGCCTGGAGCCAAACGTCTCAGGACAAACAATATCCTTTAAAAGTCTGTGACGGTGGGTAAAGGGCGTTTCATCTACAAAATGGCGTATGATGCGTAAGTTTTGAGATTCAATTAAACGATTTGTTAATGTGTAACTTGTCAGTAGAACTGTTTTAGTTTCTTCCAGTAGCACAATATTATTATATCACTCGACTGTTGTAGCACTGTTTTCTCTAATATGTTGTATGTCTAATCTTCCTTTTGTTACATCCGTATCCGTAATATGTTGTATGTCTAATCTTCCTTTTGTTACATCCGTATCCGTAATATGTTGTATGTCTAATCTTCCTTTTGTTACATCGGTATCCGTAATATGTTGTATGTCTAATCTTCCTTTTGTTACATCGGTATCCGTAATATGTTGTATGTCTAATCTTCCTTAAATTGTTACATCGGTATCCGATCAAAACCGCGCACGTTCATTACCGCCGCGATCATAACCGCGCAATGATAGACACAAGGAATAATTAGACGCTCTCTTTGTCGTTATATTGCTTTCAATTGTTTAATGCACTGCGCTGTTCGTACAATTAGCCTAAATAATAATTCGATGCCTTAAAGATTGACGTCAAGTCTCTCTAGTCAAGCCAAGTCAAGTTTATTGATCCCATCATCAACTTAAAACGTACAAGAAATTATGATCACATAGTAAGTAAAATAACATACATGGCTTACAGCGGTGCAGTGAGAAAATAAGCTAGGAAATTAAATTAAGTGAGCCAGCAGATTAATCAAACAAATAGCAGTCATAGCAAAGGATTGGGGGAAAACAGGCCCACCAAAGGGACAAAGTCCCGCTAAGAGGGGGGGCCTATTTAGCTAGGTAGCATTAAAAAGTTAAAGATGACATAGGCTTACAGAACGAAAAGACCTGGGGATCACAAACTTTAGTGACAACAATAATTGTTATAGAATGCACATAAGTAAAATTTATAACAAGCTTAACTAACTTAACTAACAACTATGATACATGCTCAAGTGTGTGTGCTTTTAAAGTACGCTTAAAGCAAGAGATATTATTAGAGGTACGGATGTTGAGAGGTAGGTTGTTCCATAGCAGTGGGTCTTGAAATTTAATAGATAGTTTACGGATATTAGTTCTTGTGAAGATTAATTTATAGTCAGGTTTGTTTCTTATGCCAGCTTTGAATTGGGTAGGGGGAAATAAGAAAGGAAAGCAGATGGTAGGAGTTTGTTGTGATATTTGTGCATAAATTCACAAGTTTGAATGAAGTTGATCTGTGTGATAGTTAATAGTTTAAGTGTTGAGAATAAAGGTTGAGTATGGGAGTTAAATGGAGATTTAGTTATAATCCGTATGGCCCTTTTTTGTGCAAGTTGCAGTTATCTTAAGTGAGTGGCATAGGTGGAAGTCCAGATGATGTTACAATAAGTAAGATAGGGATAAACAAGAGTATTGTATAAGTTGGTTAGAGTGTGGGAAGGTAGTAGATTCTAAGTAAGAGATTCGAGTATCTAAGAATTGAACATTCAGAACATCCACATTAAAGGTTGCAATAAATTGTCTTTCAAAGTTCTACATCTAGTCTACCGGTACTGGTAAACGTACTACGGACGGCCTACTTTCAAATGTTTATAAAGAGTCTTCTTCTTCTTTCTTCTCTTCCATCAGTTTCCTGACGATGAGGCCCTTATGAAGTTTCTCCACAGTGCTCTGTCACTGATCCCACATTTCTTTTTAGAGTCTGACTATTGTTAAATGACGAAAACGTTAAGAGTTAGTTTGTGCGAAATGCCGTGCAGAAAAGCGACGCTGATACGCTAGTCAAAGGAATGTTCTTAACCCCTCGAACGTGTGCTACTTTATCGAACTTCAACAGACGAGCAACGAAGCTCGGTTATGATCGCGAGTGGTTTTCTTAATTATTATGCACGGTTTTGTGCGCGCGGTTTTGATAGTAAATCTGTTGCATGCAGAATTTTAAACTTAAAGACAAAAAGAGCGTAGGGCCTATAGCCAGATTGAGCGAACAGCTGATTAGAAAATGGCGCCTATTTGCAGAAACGGAAAGCCCATCGAAAACTCAGAGGATTGCTAAATTGCTTAAATAGCCGCTGAAGGCTTGGGCTGCTCTTGCTGATTTTTCTCTTCTTGTTGTATCCGTTCTCTTTCATCTCCAAAGAAATCTGTTACGTTCTGTAGTTGCATTTATGATTATCTTATGATTGTACACTCTCAGATCATTCGCATTCGATTTTACCGCAGTGCGTTCGCAGCTGGCTCGATAAAGTAATACATACATACATGCTTGCGTGTGTGCACGTACATACGTACGTACGTACACACAGACACACACATACATGCATACATGCACACATACATACATACATACATACACACATACATACATACATACATACATACATACATACATACATACATACATACATACATACATACATACATACAAACTTAATTGAAACTACTACCTACAGTTGGTAAGAAAGGAGTCAAATGACATTGAGTCTTATATTGTTTTGTTGTAATTGAAAACAGATTTTTCTACGAGGAAGAGAGAAGATGGCTACAAAGCAGAATTACAGTGATTGAGCATACATCGGTGATAAAGCACCAACAACAAACAGGATCCAGTTTGACTTCGTCAACCTGCGACCCGTGGCTTACAAATCACCCAACAATGCATCGCAGCCTGATGCAGCGTTCGGACCACTCGCTGGTAGAACTCTGCCCCGCTAGCCACCGTGGCTAGCGAGGTCATCTCGGGTTTTCTCAAGTGAACGACGTCTACGGAGAAAGTTTGACATTTCTCGAAAACGTTGAAGCTTGGAATCCGGGAGACATCGGAGCTCGATGCATAGGTGTATGCGATATATTATCATAATTTCAATTCTGCAAGTACAACAACGTAGCCTGTATTCTCTAGCCATTGCATCTCTCCGAAATATCTGAAGAGTTCAACAACACAAGACGGAAGCAACAAAACATCTCGCCAGCGCAAGTCTCCGAATGCCGACATTCACGAATATCTTCCAACATGTCGCGTAGTCTAACCTACTAGAACCGCAGTCGGGTCTAAAATACCAGATGCACACAACATCTAACAACAAAGCCATTGGTCTTCTTACGTCAATGTCTCCATATATAGTCACTCGAATCACAATCGTGTCAAATGTTTTCAGTATTAACATCCATTGTGTCACGAACAATTAATTATTTATTGCGGCCTATGTCTGTGATTATCTACCAGCAGATAGGTATGGGTCTACATTTTGACAATGAACTTGGCTGCTAACGTGGTGAAGCATAATGCTATAGCTATTCTTTTCCACCTGGGCTGGATCGGGTGCGCCTCTGAGTACAAAAATAATCTTGAAGTGGCGCTATTGAAACAAATTGTCTGAATGAATGAATTATATTTTCTAATTAACAGAGACATGTAGTGCATTTACTCATTGTCGTAAGCATATTTAGTGGCATTGATTTAACAGCTTTTTAGTTTATGTAGAACTTTTCTTTTAACGCTTATAAGAATTGAAACTAATAAAATATGTTGTATTATCAAATAAACCTATGCATTTATCTTGCTGTGTTCATTGAAGTCACTTTGCTCGATTTAATTCCACCTCAATTCACCTTTGAATAATGGTTTATAATAATAGCCTGTTCCTTATACTCTGCCTTGGGCCTAGAGGTCACACCACTATGTTCCTTTCTCTTCAACTCTGTGTCGTACTTCGGCGGTATACCAGTCCCAAGTCTGGATTGAGGAGGAGGTCGACACTGATCATCCTTGATACAAATGAAGCACCACGTTCTGTGCAGGTCTATAGTTAAATTAATTATAACTATAGTTTACATCCGATTAAGATTTGCTTATGTCGTTCAATTGGATGCCGAATCGCCAAAATTTCGGTCTCCATGATCACACCCGTTATTACCTACCATAGGCTACTATGGTATTTTTGGATGTATACAGCGCCTCTCACAGTAGTCCCACAACCTAATCAGAAGCGCTCCCAGTGCGGTGATCCTCTGGGAGAGAAAAGTCTTAAGGAAACGCGCAGAAACAGTACCGTTCCAGACAAGATCTGAGTACGAGTTATAGTAGGGACTAGGGAAGTCATTTATCCATTATCTATTATTATCATTTATTCATCGCCATTTAGCTATAGTATTATCCATGGGTATTGGCGTTCAAACGATCAATGTTTACACGTATATAAGCGCAAGCAGGTCTTAACTGAATCAGCGGCGGCGCTAGGGAGGAGGATAGGGAGGCTAAGCCCCCCTAAAAAGGTCATCCATTTTTCCCATGTAAAAATGAAATTTTTGCACGATTTACCCCCTTTAGCGCCCCCCCCAATAACCCTAAAGGTACGCACGAGATTCGCCAGACAGTTAGGCGGGTATGAAAAAGGAGCATTTTCCAAGATTTTGACCAAAATATGACTAAAAAAAGGTCGTCAGAAATTTTGACGGCTGAAATGGAAAATTTTCTTGACTCCTAGCTCTTTAGACGGAGATTCTGGCTTCGACGAATTTGTATGAAAGCTGGAGCAGGAGGATGGAAATTCGCCCCAGTAATAAAGTGGATCCTAGCCTAAAAATTCACTGCTCCATGCATACATAGAAACAAACAAGCATGCATGCATGCATGCATGCATACATACATACATACATACATACATGCATACATACATACATACATACATACATACATACATACATACATACATACACACGTACACACACATACATACATACATACGTACGTACGTACGTACATACATACATACATACATACAATGTATGCATATGTGTGTATGTGTATGTATGTATGTATACGTACGCACATAGTCTACAATAAGAGAATTGCAGAGAAAAACGGGGTCAGACAATGAACCACATGGATTCGGGATGTGTAAAGAAGACCTTACCGTGGGTCCTACGGAAGCTAGGGGCTTGAACCTTGCCAACCCCAGTGTACCCCATAAATTCTCACTATGCAGTCTCATCATCATCATCGAAATCCTTGGGCTAAACGCCCGTAGGTGTCCGGCGCCACTCTCTGTTTGAGTCTGTCTCGCATCATGTTGCCCATCTTCAACCTGTCCGGTCTGCAGGTCCATATACCATTAACATCTTGAACCAGCTAGACCACCTTGTCTGATGAAGAGAATATTGGGAGAGAGGCACGCAGGACAACCTGGGTCAATGCCCGTATGTGTCCCACGCTCTCTCCCCCCGACTCTCTCCACTGGTCTGTACTGACCGGCCTGTGCATGCCTATATGCAGTCTGCGTACATACAATGCGAATATGCATACATAGACTACGTGCATATGTATGCGACGCGTACGATGGGCCTACGTTTGTACGCACGTGCATACCCGCGGCACATCGATCCAATTAATCAATAATTCAATTATTGATCGTCTGTAATGTACAGCTGCCTGCTGACCCGCTAAATCTGACCTGGTACATATTTGGACCCTACCTCGCTACCTCTCTAATGTATATCGATTTTGTTTTGACTGAGCGCCTGTGACTTCCCAACTTTCCAACCCAGCTCAGTGACTTCGAATATTGGGCGCTGCAGAAATCTCGACATTGTGCGGTTAGGTCGGCGCTATAGTGGCGGTTAATTGCAGTTACGGAAACTGCTAATATTTTCTGAAAACTTCGTAGATCTATATTCATCAATCATCATCAATCTTCTTTATTGACCACCACCACAAAGTTATACAAGCGTACAGTTTACTGTCTGTTTACATACATACATCCACCTGTGTCTGTATAACCAGCACCAATTGAACCTGCAGTGCCCGTCAGGCTATAGGCCTACCCACTCGTGACTCTAGCTGCCTCAATTGCCTATCTAATAACCGCGTGGCTTATGCGTCGAGATCAGTGTGTAACTACGGAGGTTCCATAGGGGACACGCCATAATTTTTTGCTTATTTACTAGGTGTGCTACCAGACGTTGCTCTGGAAATTTAGGTTTTTCGCCTCCGCCACGCCTCACCGCGCTCCAACACCGCTCTCCCCACTCCCGGCCCAACCTCGGTCCACTCCACCCCAACACGACTCATCTGCGTCCCACCCACCTTCCCAACCCAGCCCTGTTCGCACCTCGACTAACCTCACACCGCCCTATCCAACTCGACCCCAATCCCAGCCACGAATTCTCTGGGATTCCTGACGTTTCCCGGTTAAATTTCGGTTTTTCGCCTCCGCCACGCCTCACCGCGCTCCAACACCGCTCTCCCCACTCCCGGCCCAACCTCGGTCCACTCCACCCCAACACGACTCACAAGGCCGTAGCCAGGATTTGATTTCTGGGAAGGTTTCTTTCCCGCCCGAAAAACTGATGACCTTTTTTTAGTAATTCGGCCGAAAAATCGTCAGAAAATGTCACCAATTAATTCAATTTTCGATTTCGTGGAGTGTTTTCATGGTTTTATTTCATGGTTTTTACATCATGTGCTCGCAAATGCATTCAATTATTTTTTACTTTTTCCATTTCGGGGAGTGTTCAAACAACCAAAACACCCCCCCACCCAGCTACGGCCTTGACGACTCAACTGCATCCTACCCACCTTCCCAACCCAGCCCCGTTCTTCACATCGACTATCCTCACACCGCCCTATCCAACTCGACCCCACGACCTCTCTGGGGTTCCTGGCGTTTCCCTGTTATATTTCAGTTTCTTGCACTTACGACCACTCAACCACCCGCACGGCAACTTTGCTAATATCCGTTAAAAATTATATGTTTAGCCCGCCTTCGGCAAAAATGACGTCAAGATGTCACGTCAAGGAAAATGACGTCAGTAGCAATGGCACACGATAATTGCAATGACGTCTTAATTTTGCAGCGTTAACTACCGCATCGAAATTTAAAATGTCTAAATCTCGGGACTTAAAGTGAATTGTGAACTGAAATTAGCTTTACTGGATGGTCCTGGTGACCCCTCTCTATATATGCAAGGGTTTGGGTGAATAGCTGCGAAACCGTTGGCGTCTATTTTAGACAAACATATATAGTCCGCTCTTCCGCATGCCCTCCCCCGTCCGTCATATTCTCCTTTATAGACATAGATAACAGCAATTTTATTTAGTGTCCCTTCAACTTGGACTACTCAGGAGCGCTCCCATTCCAACCCCGGTCTTAAGAACAACTGAAAATGAGGCAGAACCCAATATAGCCATTCGACAAAGAGTAGAAAGAATTAAGAACACGTTCCAGGTCGTAGGACCAGACACAGAGAAACACGGCGCTGCCTAACTGCAGTTGGCAAAAGATAATATTAGACCTACTGGTGCATTCTCGCGACGGTTGGTTTCTACTGCGCATCAGATATCCAAATATATATACTAATTAGTTCATTCAAGAATTTCCAGGTCGCCTCTTCAAAGGGGACTACTAAGAAGTGCTCCCGACGCTAACACGGAAAAAGTGCAGAGTTCTCCAATAAGAGTCCCGAGAAGCAGACGTAGCTCCTGTGGGAGCGCATTCCACACCACTGGGCCTACCACGGAAAGGGCTCCATTCTGCATGGTTCGTGCGAATGGAACCAAGAGCAGTAGAGCACCCCTTTCGGTGCAGAACGGAGGCGGTGTCCATGGAGCAATAGAGCCCTCGTAGGTATAGCGTGGGACAACATCAACATTGCCGAACCATCATACAAGTCGGTCTATTGTGCGCTCTATAAGTCTGTAAAGTTTCTAGAGCGTTTCAGATAGCGTGCACTGGATATCTGGTGCGCACTAGTAAATAAATAATAGTCACAGGTTCCATTATGAGCTTCCGTAACCTAACAGATTGCGATCGGATTATCATTTTATTGCACGCTATAATAGGCCCATCCAAATTTAGCACAACTCTGGTTTGAAAAAAACCCATTGTTTCGGAATTGAACGAAGTTTTCCGAAAAATACACAGACTGCCCGTTGGCCTGGAGACAAACGTCTCAGGACGTTTGATTGGAGCCTTTAAAAGTCTGTGACGGTGGGTCGAGAGCGTTTTACTGCAATTTCAATTCGTCGATTATATACCTTGCAAGAAGTTTCATAGTGCAAAGCAAAATAAATCCAAATTCAACGACACGAGATGGCGTAAGTTTTCAGATTCAATTAAACGATTTGTTAATTTGTAACCTGTCAGTGGAACTGTTTAAGTTTCTTCCAGTAGCACAATATTATTATAATCACTCAACTTTTGTAGCACTGTTTTCTCTAATATGCTGTTCTAGCCTAGGCCTAAACTTCCTTTTGTTGCATCGGTATCCGGTCAAAACCGCGCACGTTCATTACCGCCGCGATCATAACCGCGCAATAAGAGACACAAGGAATAATTAGGCGCTCTCTTTATCGTTATATTGCTTTCAATTGTTTAATGCACTGCGCTGTTCGTACAATTAGCCTAAATAATAATTAGATGCCTTAAAGATTGACGTAAAGTCTCTCTAAGAATTGAACATCCACATTAAAGGTTGCAATAAATTGTCTTTCAAAGTTCTACATCTAGTCTACCGGTACTGGTAAACGTACTACGGACGGCCTACTTTCAAATGTTTATAAAGAGTCTTCTTCTTCTTCTTTCTTCTCTTCCATCAGTTTCCTGACGATAAGACCCTTATGAAGTTTCTCCACAGTGTTCTGTCCCTGATCCCACATTTCTTTTTAGAGTCTGACTATTTTTAAATGAGGAAAACGTTAAGAGTTAGCCTACTTTGTGCGAAATACCGTGCAGAAAAGCGACGCAGATACGCTGATACGCTGGTCAAAGGAATATTCTTAACCCCTCGAACGTGTGCTACTTTATCGAACTTCAACAGACTAGCAAAGAAGCTCGGTTATGATCGCGAGCGGTTATGATCCGGCGCGGTTTTCATAATAATTATCAGCCTATGCACGGTTTTGTGTGCGCGTTTTTGACAGTAAATCTCTTGCATGCAAAATTTAAACTTATTTTAAACTTAAAGACAAAAAGAGCGGACTTGAAACACTGAAACCAATACCGGTAACTGTATCGTTCCAAGACAGTGGGAGGCAGAGGAAGACCTGGATGGACAACATCAAAGAAGATCTGAGAGAGAAGGGCACCAGCTTGGCCGAGATCGGAAAAACCATCAGAAGCAGAGAAGTTTGGAAGAAATTCATACAGGCCTCATCGTCATATCGATGACGGAGGAGAAGATAGAAGAAGAAGAAAGACAGTGACTGAGACGATGACACGAGGTCCATCAAGAACAGAACGAGTAACATTAATCGTATAGCATATAGTCTATATAGCCAGATTGAGCCAACAGCTGATTAGAAAATGGCGCCTATTTGCAGAAACGGAAAGCCCATCGAAAACTCGGAGGACCGCTAAATTGCTTAAAAAGCCGCTGAAGGCTTGGGCTGCTCTTGCTGATCTTTCTCTTCTTATTGTATCCACGGTTCTCTTTCAGCTCCGAAGAAATCTGTTACGTTCTGTAGTTGCATTTATGATTATCTTATGATTGTACACTCTCAGATCATTCGCATTCGATGTTACCGCAGTGTGTTCGCAGGTGGCTCAATAAAATAATACATACATACATACATACATACATACATACATACATACATACGTGCGTGCGGGCATGCACGTACGTACGTACGTACGCACACATACATGCATACACACACGAACATGTATACATGCACACATACATACATACATACATACATACATACATACATACATACATACATACATACATACATGCATACATACATACATGCATACATGCATACATGCATACATGCATACATGCATACATGCATACATGCATACATACATGCATACATACATACATACATACATACATACATACATACATACATACATACATACATACATACATACATACATACATACATACATACATACATACATACATACATACATACATACATACATACATACAAACTTAATTGAAACTACTACCTACAGTTGGTAAAAAAAGAGTCAAATGACATTGAGTCTTATATTGTTTTGTTGTTGTTCAAAACAGATGTTTCGAAGCAGAAGAGAGAAGATGGCTACAAAGCAGAACAACAGCGCATATATCGGTGATAAGGCACCAACAACAAACGGGATCCAGTTGGACTTCGTCAACCTGCGACCCGTGGCTTACAAATCACCCAACAACGCATCACAGCCTGAAGCCGAGTTCGGGCCACTCGCTGGTAGAACTCTGCCCCGCTAACCACCGTGGCTAGCGAGGTCATCTCGGGTTTTCTCAAGTGAACGACGTATATACGGGGGAATTTCCACAAAACGTCGAAACTTGGAATCTGAGAGGCATCGGAGCTGGATGCATGGGTGTATGCGATTATTATCATCATTTCAATTCTGCAAGTACAACGTAGCCTGTCTTCTCTAGCCATTGCATCTCTCGAAAGTGTCCGAAATATCTGCAGGGTCCACGATCTGACAATGCTTCAACAACACTAGATGGAAGCAACAAAACATCTCGCCAGTGCAAGTTCTGGAATGCCGACATTCACGAATAGCATCCAACATGTCTCGTAGTCAACTCGAACCGCAAACGGGTCTATAGATAGAACCTAGATTCATACATCTGTCAACAAAGCATTGGTCTTTTGTGTCAGCGTCTCCATAGTCACTCGAAGCATGATCAATTGATCATGTCAAAATATGTCTCAGTATTAACATCCATCGTGTCATGAACAATTCACTGTTGCCTATGTCTGTGATTTATTTATAACGCTCCAGCAGACAGGTATGGGTCTACATAGGCCTACCATGATTCCACGAAGTCCAAGATTTCTGACAATGAACTAGACCAGCGTTTCCCAAACTGTATGAGGCTGATTTAATTTTTTATATAAAAAATAAACTTTCTACAAATATGCTTCCCAGGCGATATATGCACGCTTTTACGCATGTAGATGAGAAAGGGGCTCTGGCAAGAAAATATTTGGACGTGAAGGGCTCCCCTTCACGTCCAAATATTTTCTTGCCGGAGCCCCTTTCTCATCTACATGCGTAAAAGCGTGCATATATCGCCTGGGAAGCATATTTGTAGAAAGTTTATTTTTTATATAAAAAATTAAATCACACCGTTTTGAAAACCACGACTCGTTAATCACAATACTGCGGAACCCCTACATGAGAATGATTAGAATGCAAACGGCGCTTTTGTTTCTTCTCATGCATTTTTGTCTGTAACTGACTTGAGCCCCTTGAACCTTGGAAACTGGATTCTTATTGTCAGCTGCATCATTTCGTCGATTTCAATATTTTGCTTCTGTTCCAGTAAAATATGGGAATGCACTTTCGTACAATTTTTCGTGGCGAATGGCTTTAGCATGCTAACTGCAGTTTATTGAGATATTCTTTAACTCGCCAATTCCAAATGTCAGCCAGTGAAGGTTGATAGGAATTCTGCTTCATATGCGTTAGGCCTATGTCTAGATAAGAAGGTCCTATGTCAATAAGAATTTCCTGTGCTTCGTTAGAGGAGTTGCTCATGTTTCGCCTATAGCCTACTTTGACTGATTTCGTATCCAGTTATTAACCTCATTCATGGTAAGAAAGTATTTAACCAACTTTCGCAGAACCCTTGCGCTCACCCCACGGAACCCTTTGGGTTCCGCAGAACCCACTTTGCGAAACGCTGAACTAGGCTGCATGCTTACGTGCTGAAGTATAATCCTGTCCTTTTCCACCAGGGCTGGATCGGGCGCGCCTCCGAGTAGGCTACAAAATAATCTTGAACTGGCTCTATTAAAACAAATTATCTGAATGAATGAATTATATTTTCTATACAATTAACAGAGACATACATTTTTTATCATAACCGTAGGCATATTTATATAGTGGCATTGATTTAACAGCCTTTATAGTTGATGTAGAACTTTTCTTTTAACGCTTATAAGAACTGAAACTAATGAAATATGTTGTGTTATCAAATAAACCTATGCATTTATAATTCTGTGTTCATTGAAGTCACTTTGTTCGATTTAATTCAACTTCGATTCACCTTTGAATAATAGCTTTGAATAGCCTAATACCCTGTCCCTTACACTCTGCCTTGTGTCTAGAGGTCACACCGCTATGTTCCTTTCGCGCTTAAAAACTGCCTCGTTTGGTCGTTGTTGAACTGGGAGCGCTTCTGAGTAGTTCACCTTGAAGGTGCGCTATACAAAAAGTCACTAATAATAATAATGATAATGATAATACTAATAAAAATAACAGTGATAATAATAATGCTAATAATGCTAATAATAATAACAATGCTAATAATAATGCTAATAATAATACTGCTAATAATGCTAATAATGCTAATAATAATAATAATAATAATAATAATAATAATAATAATAATAATAATAATAATAATAATAATAATAACTTGGGTTCAGCGTTTCGCAAAGTGGGTTCTGCGGAACCCAAAGGGTTCCGTGGGGTGAGCGCAAGGGTTCTGCGAAAGTTAACAACATTTTTGTTCCAGCGAATCTCGCTGATGATACAGCGCTTCAATGCAGTTGCCTTTAGGGGCACTTTCGCCGATCAGAACACCGAATATGAATAGGGCCGTTCCAGACTGTGATTTTATATTAGGCGGTAGCGAAGTCCCTGAGGGATCCTGTATACCTCGGGGCAAAAAAATAAAAAAAAAAAAATAATAATAATAAAAGGTACAGAGGGCTTCTTTGCGTCGAAGACGAGAAACTAGAGCGACTTACTCTACAGCTAGAATGACCATAGACTGAGAAATAAATAAATGAAAATTCCATTATTCTACAACTGCATGGCTTCTCTCTAGTGCTACCTTTCAAACTCAAATTTCAAACTGTCTTGTTCCTTGAACACCTAGTAAAACAACATCATACCTACATGGCTTCCTAATTTTGGTAGTTTATTAGATCTTGCTTGGTATGTGTATCCTTTCTTACTAAACTTAAAACTATTCTTTTTGTGCGCGCTGGAGTCGGGAGCGCCTCTGAGTAGTTTTTTTCTTGAAGGAGCGCTATATAAATGTCCGAATGAATGAATGAATGAATTTGTTATAATTTCCGCTAATTGTGTCCAGCACTCCGGACCCTCTTAGGCAACAGGGATGTTATGCTAATCCCAGTGCTACAAAGTGAACCTATGTAATTATAGACGTATATACTCACATATGCAGATGTTATTATTATAGTCCAGCAGCAGAACTGAGTTGCTGATCTTGATACGTGAAGAAATTATTATTGTAATTAAATTTATTGAAATCTTAAACAACTCTTTCCATCAGCACTGAAATAACAGACAGAGTGATTTTGCAAAGATGACATCTTAGAATGGTACCATTACAATGTAGAAACTCAAGAAGAAGAAATTGTTATTATTGTACGCATAATTATTTATTGAAGTCTTAGACCACTCTAATTAGCTCTGAAAAGTAGAGAAAATTAATGTGGTTAAGATGACAGCTTAAAGCGCTGACACTGTTTAGTGCAGCGGTGCAGTGCAGTCCAACGTATACGCCTAATCACAGTGGGCACCTAACGTGTGGCGCAAATTACTCGACGTGTAGGCTATAGGCTACCCTGCCAAGTATATCAATATTGTCCATATGGCTCAAACTTCCACAGTGCTGCATAAAAGCTTCGTTATATGGTCGGTCCATATATGGAATAGGTTACCTATTATAGACTCCGTAATGAACTTCTGTGTCCTTCGATGCCCCTTGTCAGCAAGCGTTTGGTAACCATTCTCTTTGATTATGGTGTGATGCTGACAAATCGGGAGCGCCTCTGAGGAGTGTCTCCTGAGGTGGCGCTATATAAGTTTTCTATTACGATTACGATTGTCCACAGCAACCTTGATATTCAACAAACGTTGTGTATTCTAAAAAATTCGACTCAATAGCTTTGCAATTTCTGTGGTTAATTGCCGTTGGAAATTTCATCGTAGCCTACCTTCTAACGTTGCTCAATAACTTAATTATGATGGGTATAAGTGGTGGGTATAGGAGGTTATGAGAGGTGGTAAGAAAAATGCCAAGTGCGCGGGGATCGGTTGAAACCAACGGAATTTCCCGTTACAGTTGAATGACTGCAGTCAGGAAATGCTGCTCTACAGACGATGGACATTGTCATAACATAGAACATAATATTATTGCAGGTAAACAAGTAGGCGAAACCTGTCACCTGAAACCTGTAGACAGACACCCAGGCAGCTAGACAGCAAGTTGGCAAACAGACAGACAGACTCAGGCACAGACAAACAGATAGACGGATGGACCGACGGAGGGACATACAGACAGACAGTCACACAGACGGACAGATAGCGTAAGGACCTTGAGCAAGTCCTTCACTCGCAATTGCTCAGCGCTACGGCGTCAAACTTCGATGCAGTGTCCGCGCTGTAGTCGGGAGCGCGTCTGAGTAGATTCTTCAAGGGGCGCTATGAGAAGACAGTGCACAAACAAACAAACATCAGATTTCTCTGTCTGCTCTTAGCATGAACCGTTAGAAAACAGCTAGCAACTTTTTCCATTTTTTTTTTTACCTGAGGCTGATAGCGGTGTCTAGCAGTTTTTATACCATTAGGGTAGGGTGGGGTTAGTTGGTCCACTTTTAACAAAATTGCTCATTTCGCAGTTAGCGTTAAATTTATTAACAAACAAACATTTTAACATTGTGTGGTAACATGTCAGGATCAATTGTTGACATATAAATTTTACAGTGCTCAACATAAATTTGGAGAATTAAGCCCAAAATGCACCCCCTTAGAAAAAACCAACTAACCCCCTTGCGGGGTTTGTTGGTCCATCGTATGGGGTTTGTTGGTCTTAATGTAACAGACATAGAGGTTGTTGCAATTGAACTATCTAGCATGCATATAGCCTAGTTTTTGGTTCAGCCATAGCCCTTTCTCAGCCATAGCCCCGTCTCAGCCATAGCCCTGTCTCAGCCATAGACCTGTCTCAGCCATAGCCCTGTCTCAGTCATAGCCCTGTCTCAGCCATAGCCCTGTCTCAGCCATAGCCCTGTCTCAGCCATAGCCTTATCTCAGCCATAGCCCTATCTCAGCCATAGGCCTATCTCAGCCATAGCCCTGTCTCAGCCATAGGCCTGTCTCAGCCATAGCCCTGTCTCAGTCATAGCCCTGTCTCAGCCATAGCCCTGTCTCAGCCATAGCCCTGTCTCAGCCATAGCCTTATCTCAGCCATAGCCCTATCTCAGCCATAGGCCTATCTCAGCCATAGCCCTGTCTCAGCCATAGGCCTGTCTCAGCCATAGCCCTGTCTCAGCCATAGCCCTTTCTCAGCCATAGCCCGGTCTAAGCCATAGCCCTGTCTCAGCCATGGCCCTGTCTCAGTCATAGCCCTGTCTCAGCCATATGCCTGTCTCAGCCATAGCCCTTTCTCAGCCATAGCCCTGTCTCAGCCATAGCCATGTCTCAGCCATAGACCTGTCTCAGCCATAGCCCTATCTTGGCCCCTATCTTGAGCCACTTTCAGTTTCTTAAGGTAACGAGTAAGACTAGTACGCGGTATCGATAGATGATTTGCGGCATATCGGACGCTTTTCGAATCATCATTGAATAGTCTCGCCGCCTCTTCTAGGTCTGCCTAATCAACAGATTGCTTTTTCTGATGTAATTTCTTATTTTTGTTAAATCTGAAGCCTGCAAACAATACCTAGCTCAGATTATTGTAGGCCCAATATGAACCCAAACTCAACAAAAGCAGGTTCATTAGGCTAGTTTATAGAACCAATTAGGCCCAGGGGTCTAAACCCCCAAGGACCAACAAACCCCATAATGAACCCCGGTGGACCAACAAACCCCATGCATAGTCTGTCCTACTAACCCCGTAGGGTGTGATTTTAGTATTTCTCAAATATCTAAAAAACGATTCAGTCGATCAAAATGAAAATTATATGCATTAGAATCAGTATAAAAAACTAAATCTAGCATACTAATACCGATTTGGGATCGCACGCGTATTTTTTCAGCAAGAAAGAAATGTTTGCAATCCGAAATATTTCGGTTTCAGCGGTAAAATTTTCTCGTCAACAACACAAGTGTCTTTGACCTCCAGCATAGAATAGATAATGGTTAGAATACTTAATTTAACGTTGGCAACGAGTTGTGCTAGACAGTAAGAAGGTCATACAAGCAATTCAGACGTTGGAAGGGGGTGACCAACAAACCCCTATGACCAACAAACCCCACCCTACCCCTAAACGAATATAGGCCTAATAATAACTCGTGGATACCATAATAATATTATACCGCACGTTTTGTAACGTTTATTTGCCGACGCCCTTCATAACAAAGATGATAGGCGTTACCACACCGTGTACATTCAGGTAGGTTATACCGACTCAAACGTCATATACCCTGCCCTATCAATATATGCTTTAGTTTGGGGGTATGGAGCAGGCAACCAATCAGTGATCGCCACGTCTTAAAGTCCACGCACACGCTGGCGACGGACGGACTATATATGTATATATAAGGACTCCCAGATATTGAAAAGGAGGACGGAGTCGTCTGGATCCCGAGTCACGTTGAATTCGTGGAAATGAAGAGACTGACGCAGCGGCGAAGGAAGGACTCCAGCTTCCGGCTGTCAACTCTACAACGTACATCGATCGAGAGGAAGGAGATGATCGCGAAGATCGACCGCTACGATCTGGAGAAGTGGCAGAAGGAGTACACCGACGACTCAGTGGTGTAGTGGGTATGTTCATTGCCTTGCAGCCGGTGGGTGCCAGGTTCGAATCCACCTCAAGCCGCGTCGTATGAACTTTGGGCAAACTCCGATACAGTGTCCGCGCTGCAGACGGGAGCGCCTCTGAATAGATCTGGAGAAGTGGCAGAAGGAGTACGCCGACGACTCGCTGGTGTAGTGGGTATGTTCATTGCTTTGCAGCCGGTGGGTTGCAGGTTCGAATCCACCTCAAGCCGCGTCGTATGAACTTTGGGCAAGTCCTTCACTCGCAATTGCTCATGCGCTTCGGCGTGAAACTCCGATACAGTGTCCGCGCTGCAGACGGGAGCGCCTCTGAATAGAGAACCTGAAGGGGCGCTATAACAAGTGCACATACAAACAAACAAACAAACAATCAACCGACCCGAAGGCAGCCTTCTACGTCCAGAATCAAGTACACAGAAGTTGCACGGAAGCGCGAGGTTCAGATGACGATACTGCGACTGGTTCGACTGCAGCTGCTGAACGAGTGGCTGCTTCACGCGATGAACATATGCGCCCTGACGGCAACTGCGAGGAGTGCATCATCGTTCCAGACACCATCGATCATCTTGTGGGGTGCGGTGGCGTAGTGGTGGCGTCGTTACCTTGAAACCGGAAGGTTCGAGGTTCGAATCCACCCTAAGTCACCGCGTAGGGACCTTGGGCAAGTCCTTCACTCGCAATTGCTCAGCGCTTCGGCGTGAAACTCCGATGCAGTGTCCGCTCTGCATCGGGAGCGCCTCTGAGTAGAGAGAGCTTGAAGGGGCGCTATAACAAGTGCACATACAAACAAACAAACATCTTCTGCTGGATGAGTGCTCGAGGAAGGACATCAGCCGAACGATGCGCAACAAGACTTAGTGCCAGGAACTTGGAGTCGCCTGCACCACGAGGAACATCTTGCAGATCACGTGTCTGCAGAGGGAGGTGGTCACGCTGATCGGTGAGATCAACGATGGTAGTAAGCTCAATGGGTGTTTTTTCCTTCCTTGAGGAAGTTGAGGCTAAAACAGCCAGTTGACCTATGAAATGTGTTGGAGAACATGTAGGCCTATCCTTAACGTAATAGCATGCACGATCTATATTGCAGTGTGAGAATTGTGGAAAAATAACTGGGTGGAGGGGTTAGACTATGATATCCACTCGGAATTGAGGTGTGAAAAACAGACTTTAATATGAGCTATAAGAAAGACTGGGGGAGTTAAAACCTCCAACTCCCGGCAATTCTCACGCCGATCTAGTGTAAATACATTGCGTGTACATGTGTAGGCCTAATACATGCATTATTTTGTGCAATTCCATTGTGTAGGCCTATAGAAGTCATACATCAGCGTGTATTGTCTCGCTACTTATACAAGAAATTATATACATAGATTAAAACCTAAAAATACAAAAATACCCAAAATCAAATATAAAAAAACTGTTCTTATAAATGAATATATTATATATGTACAGTAAGTATTGTAGATAAAGAAAGAAAGGGAAAAGGAAACACCAAGCAGCCGATCAAAGGGATGAGACGGACACGGACAACATCTGGAAAAAATCCTGGTAGAGGACGACCTCTCCGTCAGGTTGGTGGTCCAGGACAGTGGCGACGCCAGGATTTCAGTTTTGGGGGGCTGAATTTATGGGGAGAAAATGTTCTGTTTTGAGTCGCCAAAATTTCTGACGACCTTTTTTCTTTTTTGTGGTCATTTGGTCGAAATCTCTTGGAAAATGGTCTTTTTAATATCCGCCAAACTGTCTGGCAAACCTCGTGCGTGCCTTTACGTTTACATTTTTGGGGTGGGGGTGGGCTAAAGAGAGTCAATCATGCTGATGTTTCATTTTTACATTGGGAAAAAATGTATGGCCTTTTGGGGAGGGGGTTTAGCCCCCCTAGACCTCCCCTAGCGCCGCCACTGGTCCAGGAAGGGACCGTTGTCATCGTCGGTGCACGGCTCATCAACCGCGGCTTGACGGGCTGGCCATAGGAGGGTGCGGCCCTGGCGCTTTG
Organism: Lumbricus terrestris; assembly: GCA_949752735.1. Classification (NCBI taxonomy): domain Eukaryota; kingdom Metazoa; phylum Annelida; class Clitellata; order Crassiclitellata; family Lumbricidae; genus Lumbricus; species Lumbricus terrestris. Next base: position 46,077,839 of record OX457045.1, on the reverse strand, counting down.
GCGCGTGGATGGCGTCCGTGGCTGAGGCTACCTTAATTCTGGTTGACGTGTAGCCTACATTGCCAAGCACCTCGACGAAGATAGGATCATCCAGAGCAACAAATCAACCAAGAATCAACAACAATCCAAGACGTCAAAGACCATGCTGTCATATACGACGTCGGTAAACTTATTCTGAAGGGAAAAACGACGTCAACTCCGCCACTGGTTGCACCATGCCAGTGCCAGTCCCAAGCCTGGATAAAGGAGGAGGGCGTCGCTACTGACCTCTGTTATCACACAGTAACGTTAAACTGCAACCACTACTCGAAAAGGACGTCCTGATTCTGTGTCGTGCGTGGAACGCAGTCAGGAACATTGAAACAACGATGTGAAACCAAGAGGAACTCCATTGGACGTTCCATGAGGTGAGTGAAATAGATTGGCTTTCACTAGCAATCTTTGTCTTAATCGGAGCTCAGATTTCTTAGGCGCTGCTTCAGGGATGAGCGCAGGGCACCAGCTTATTCACGAGCGCTGCGTTGGTCGCATCCAGCACTACGTGAAAAACATGTTGGTGCTTCCTGAGTTAGGTCCAGTGTGAGAATTGTGGAAAAATAACTGGGGTGGTTGGCCTATGATAAACTTGGAATTAGGGTGTGAAAAACATACTTTAACATGGGGCTCTAACAAAGACGGGGGGGGTTGAAACCCCCCAACCCCCCCGGCAATTCTCACCCTGGTTAGGTCTATTATATCGTGGAAAAGACAACGCTATGGAGAGAGACGTGTGAGTAGGCCTGATGATGATGATGATGATGATGATGATGATGACGACGACGACGATGATGCTATCTTTAGCAGTGGCGGTGCCAGGATTTCAGTTTTGGGGGCTGAATTTTGGGGGAAAAATTTCCGTTTTCGGTCGCCAAAATTTCTGTTGACCTTTTTTTAGTCATTTGGTCGAAATCTTGGAAAAATGGCCCTTTTCCGTGACCGCCAAGCTGTCTGCCAAACTTCGTGCATACCTTAGCGGTTATTTTTGGGGAGCTAAAGGGGGTTAATCGTCCCAAAAAAATTTCATGGGGAAAAATGGATGGCCTTTTTAAGGGGGTTTAGCCCCACCTATCCCCCACCCTAGCACCGCTACTGATTTTTAGCTGGTCAAAGTCCTTTAACAGCTGCACAGTCTCGTGTAGGACCGCACTGTTTTTGCATAGAACTACACGAATCCCCGTTTCCTTGTCTTTATCAAGATCACGGAGAAAATGTTTCGAATGCGCTGTAGATTCATTGACGTTCAAGAATAATTTCACTTAGTCTGATGTCTCTGCTGACGAATTCGAAATGTTGATGCTGTAGATTTGCTGGAAATCTACACCAGACTGGACTCTACTTGATTGCTCACGACAAGGAACCACGACCAAGTGTGAACTGTGAACAGAGGACCAGACGTTGTGAATTGCGTATACGCCCCGACGCAATTCCATCTGCGTTTGGGAGTCATTCTTCGGTAGAGCTGAACTTACTGTACGGTTCTGCCTAGGGCCTATAGCGTTCAGTGAAGAAAAGTCTGGACTTTCTGGAGAACGGCTTGGAGGTCTTTTGGCCCAATTTACGCGTATAGAATTACGAGTAAGCTGGACTTAGCAGGTACCAAGTGCTTGACTTTTTAGTGGCGTTTTAGAAGTTTCTGGAGATTACGATTATGAACAGATAGTTGTATCGTATACGGTTGAGTCGCGGAACGGAGTTGGTTTGACGCATTGCATACATTTTATAAAGACTGTTTGGACACAAAAGAGTAAGTTGAACAGTATAGTAGCCTTGTACATATTAGCGTTACGTCTATGCACTTCACATACAAAGGGGAGGATGGCAACAAAGCAGAATTACAGTGATTGCGCATACATCGGTGACAAAAGCACCAACAACAAATGGGATCCAGTTTGACTTCGTCAACCTGCGACCCGTGGCTTACAAATCACCCAACAATGCATCGTAGCCTGATGCAGAGTTCGGACCACTCGCTGGTAGAACTCTGCCCCGCTAACCACCGTGGCTAGCGAGGTCATCTCGGGTTTTCTCAAGTGAACCACGTCTACGGGGAAAGTTTTACATTTCTCGAAAAGCGTTGAAGCTTGGAATCTGAGAGACGTCAAGCTCGATGCATAGGTGTATGCGATAGATCATGATTTCGAATCTGCAACAACAGCGTCGTAGCCAAAATCCCCTTCGGTTAACTTTTCGTGCTCGAATTATATCTAGAGCAACAAATAAATGTTTGAAGTGTTTATGAGTTATGAGCAATATGTTGTGCTACTTAAAATATCTAGTAATTAGGCAATGCCTAATTAAAATTAATTAGTGTTGCCCAGGGCCGTAGCAACAAAGAACTTGGCCCCCTCCGAACATAATAATTTTGTCCGGGCAGCGGGGCCCCCTACAATGCAGAAACTGGAAACAGTATTTACTCTATACAATAGGCCTATGCAGGGCTCACATACATTTATATTATATGTACATAGGCCTGCAGTATGCGTGTACTCTGTATTTACTTCACGACATCGTCAGTAAAACCAATAATTATGGATCGTGCAATAGCATCAATAAATGTCACTTACTTATAGTTATACCTTACATATTTTACACATTTAGGGGCCCCCTTCCTTTGCGGGGCCCCCTTCGGTCGGAGGGTAAGGAGGGCGGTCGCTACGCCTCTGGTGTTGCCATATGGCAACAATGGGAATGCATGGAAAAGTTTCCATGATAATAGGTCTACAATTATTGAGCAGGGTAAGTGTCAAGTAGCATAAAAAACCTACAAACTACTGCATCTTGTATGCCTATTGTTCCACATGACAATATAAGGCTTGTGTGGTATAGTCAGCAGTTCTTTTTGGACGTGGGAGCACAGATTGACATCACCCTTAGAATACATATGGTACGGATTATAGGATTTCTCGAAAATCGCAATCCCTACAGTGCCGCTTGTCCGATCTATAAAAGGTAGGTGCCCGATGCTGTTCAAGCTCATTTCAGAGAGTGGAGCACTTGTCACTTTCCTCTTCACCCTTTTGCTTCCGAAGGTCTAGTCACTCCATTAAGTTTTATGCCGTGCACTTGGTGCATGGACGGTTTAGTGTTCGAACCAGAGTATATATATAGGCTTCTCTGCTGCAACGAGACACTGGGAAACAAAGCTAAGAAGATCTAGTCCGTCTTTTTCAGGTACTGCCATGGGCGGAGTTTATCAGGGGCTAGGGGAGCTAAGCCCCCCAAGAAGATTCAGATTCATTTTTTACCGTGTAAATGGTATCTTTTCCGGGGCGTAGCCACCCCAAGAAGGCTTTAGCCCCTCCAAGAACGGAAACCAAACACCAACCATGGGTTGGCCTACTGCAAGTTGTAAGCAAGCGCTAGCATTGTCAAAAGATCTAATAGCGCAGAACATGGACATGAGAGATGAGATGAACAAAATCAGGGACAGAGCAAGTTGGAGACGGCATGGTGAGGCCTTATCGTTGGCGTAGGACATGCGCCTGACGGAGGAGAGACCAAGAAGTAGTAGTATTTTTGTAAAGTATCCAGCCATTAACACAGGCGGCATTCAAAGCCCACTAGAATATCCTGTGGTACCCCTTTATACTTGTGTGGTCTAGTGATACATTACAGAGAGCATATATTGAAAAGGTCAACACCTCCCATATGGGTAGTGTAGGCTATTTCAACATTTTTAAACTGCAGCTATAGGTATTGAACATCGACATTCTTCTTGACCTTCTTGTTCCCATTATTTCATATTCGCGTAAAGAATTATTTTCATCTATCCGGCTTCTACTTAAGCACAAAATTATTTCAAATTATTTCCATCCATTCAAAAGAAATAATATGAGTCAAATAATCACTGCTTATTATCATGGAACAAATTTGCCAACCTATCATGTTTTTCCCTAACATGTGTAGGAGAGTAGGCCTATAGTCTACGCTGCAGATAATAGGCCTACTCTATAGGATTAGACATCATTCGAGGTATTATATTATTATAGGCCTAAAAATCCTTTTGCAGAATATTCCTCAGCGCATTTCATGTAGGAAGTAATTATTCAACTGTCGTTCGCCCAAATGTGTCGGCGCTTTGTCGGTCTCTCTTTTGACTGGTCACCTGCAAACAAAGACCTTACATCTATATAACACAAGAGAAGTGGGGTGTGAAGGGATGGTGGGGTGAAGGAAGTGGGGGTCGTGGGGTGGAGGAATCGTGGGGGTGGAGGAGGTGGGGGTGGATGCGGAAGGATGGGGGAGTGGGGTGTTGGGGTGGGGGTGAGAGGGTTGGGGGGTGGAGGGTGAAAGTGGGGGGCTGGGACAAGGAAATTTTCCCGAAAACCTAAATTTCGCGGGTGGCGTACCGGTGGAGGTCGGAGTGTGGTGTTGTGGGTGTGGTTGTGGCCGGAGCGGGTCGAATCCTAAATTTCCCCAGCTAGTAATAGGGCCTATAATAATAATATGCTGCTAACACAGATAAAAGACAAATAAAATAAAATCCAACATTTTTATTACAGACATCCAATTTTCGTTCTTTTCCGTCAAAATACTTGGCACTAAACAAAGCTGCAAATATCGCACGACAAAGACACTGAACGGAAAATATAAAACAAACTCTTTCAAATCGGAATTAATAATAAAAAAGCAGTTCCTTGCGTGCATTGAAAACCAAAGTGAACAATTAATGCATCTGTTGACTTGTTTCGAAATGACAATTTCTTCTCTCGAAAAAAAGAACAACACTCTGCATAATCACTCTTGATCAAAAGTAAATAAACGTCAGAACACATGCGTCAGGCTTCGCGTTAAAGAAAACCATCATCAAAATCAAAAAATTGCAAATATAATTATCGAGATAGCAATCGCTAGGTGGCGGCAGCAGCAATATCACCAATCGAAACACGAAGAACACTACAGCAGAGCACCAGCGTAACACATTGTAAAACCAGCCTAAGATGTTTTCAAACGTAATATAAATATTGGCGTGCTTTCCAAATATAAAATAAAAAAATTACAAAAAGTCTTTTTGATCCCAATATATCCAGTTTGGCGATACAAAACAGAATAAATTAATTTCCCATTTCAACATTTTCTAACTTTAAACAAGCAAGGACTGCAACAAACAGATAAACACATTTAATTTTAACTCGACTTCGGTTTGAAACTATACTGCCGAATTCATCTCTCGGAATATCACTAATTAAAATGAAATAAAATAATAATTAAACTGGAGTATGTCTAACCCAAGAACTGCATAGTGAAACAGTTAACAAAAGTAATGCATACAAAAAAGGCAACTTAAAAACAACACTTTCAAACTGGTTTTTTAGGAGAAAACCCAAAACAATAATACTATCAAAATATTATCGTAGTAGTACTCATTCAACATGATCATAGCATTCAATATCAATCTTGAAATAACTTTTGAATCCGACAAGTAAACCTAAATATCATGCTCATGATGAAGTAATGTATAAAAATTTAATCCATTTTGCAAAAGTAGTGGAATAAATTTAAACTAGCACTGCAACACTTGCCTTAAAATCAGAGATAATAAAAAATAAATACTGAAATGCTTTTAACTAGGAAACGCAAATGCTTCGAAAAAACGTGAACTAATATAAAAATCAACACCAGTATCAAGATTAGAAAAAAAATCGGACAATATCTGCGATCACGATTAATGCTGAACGTTACATATTTCCAAATATCAACCGTGGAATAATTATCATGTGTCAACGTTCCCGGTGAAACTAAAGAAAGGCTGTTCGTGCTTAACTCTCAACTAATAATAATTCTTGGTTTTAGAACTTAAAACAGCAACAACTTTGGCGGCATTTGCGTTGAAAGTCAAAGCACAGACACTGAAGCTTATAATAATTAATTAACGAGTCCGTCGTCGTTACATACGCGTTCGCTAAGATTTAGAATTCGATGCGGAACGCGTAGCATCCGTCGTCCTTATCCTGGAGTTTGATTGTGCACTTGTTTGCGGCCGGAAGCAGCGAGATCTTCAATTCCTCCACCAGCTTCGCGTTCTCGTGGAACCATCGGTGGAGCGCGGACGAGTCGTGAGTGGGAATGACGTTCACCGACAAATCCTTGTTCTCCCACGTCTGCTTGCCCTCGACGAGGCACGCGAGGAAGCGCGGATCCGGATCGAGGCAGCTCAGGACGTAGTAGCGCGCGCGGACCCGCCGGAAGAAATCCGCGTCGACGAACGACGGATCCCCGTTGCCCGGAATGTACGTTAGGTCAACGTAGAAGGGAACAACGTGCTTCAGCGGCTTCGATTTCGACGAATCGGAAGACGTGGCCGTCTGCTTCTTACCGACCGGCGCCGCCGCCGCCGTCGAGGTGACTGGTTTCTTCGTGGCGGTCGTCGCCCTCGCCGATCCATTCTCTTTCGATTCAATTGTTTCGGCTGTTGTCTTCAGCGCCCCGCTCTTTCGAACGTCGCTTCCCTTCTTCTGCGGCGCCACGAACGAGCGGTCGCCTCCTTTCGCGGCCGCCGGTCTTTTGTCTTGCGTGCTGACTGGAAGCGTGAGATTCGCGGCGTCGTTGCTCGCTCTCGAAGTCGTCGTCTTCACCTTGCTCCGATTCGAGTCCTGCATTGGCGCCGGCAGACCCATCGGCTGGCCCCAGCTCTTTACCGGGTCCAACCCCGCTGCGTCGTCCGAATCCAGGCTTTCGGCGCCCTCGTCGCGCTGTTCGCTGAGGACCGCCGAGGAACGTGACTCACCCTCCTCCTCGGAAGCGTTGCTCTGCGTGGAAACCCTCTCCATGTCCTCCTCCTCCTCCAGTTCTCCATCCGCTCCCAACTGACCGGTCGTTGCGACAGCGCCGAGATTCTCGTTGATGTCTCTTTCGGCATCGTCGTTCGTCGTCTCTTCGGAGAACAGGATGTTGTCCGCAGCTCCACGGACGACAGCGGTCGATTCCGTTGACTGAACGTTATCGTCATCGTACGTCCAAAATGACGAAGTCCTCCTGTTCTCTGAAGTCTCCGTGACTGCATGCGACTTCGTTACGTCTGGTGACTCGCTCTCAACACGTGTTCGTATCTCTGCAGTTTCGTCTTCCGGCGTCGCTCTCTGGTCACCGCTAACTCTGTCGTAACCCAGATCCTGTCCATGATTGGTTGGCATGCCTGGTTCAGCGTTGTCGTCACTTGGAATGCTCTGTTCGTCGCCTTCCAGCTTACGATCCAAATCCTCAGAAAATTCACCACTGGCCGTCATGCCATGAAAATGCCTTCGATTGCCATCGTCGTGTAAATCCTCTTTCAGAGTTCCTCTTTCTTTCGCTTCAACGGAACACGGATCCAGGAAGGGATTCAGGTTGTTCGTCCGCCAGTGATCCTCCGTCGCTTCCTCATGTGCTTCAACGCAACCGTTACCACATTCCATCTGATGCGTAGCACTGACATCCGCCGCATCATCAAAGTCGAGAAGTGGACGGGAAGAGTCATCCACGGTCTTCTCCGACGAAGGATCTCCTCCACTTCCGAATGCTGGTTCCTCCCGCTCGTTCGCAACCTCACCCGACGCTCCGTACGCAAATCCTTCGCTGTCCTCCGCCCTTGAAGTCAGCAACTTAGCCGCTTCCTTTTCCACTCTCTGTGGCAGCAGTTCCACCACATTCGCCGTGCCTTCGTCTCCGGTCGACTCCTCGAAACCTTCGTCTAATCGGCTCACGTCATCCGGCTCGTGTCCCAACTCCAGACCGTGCTGTCCTTGATGGCAGGCGTCCTGTCCTTCGTCAAGGTCGGACTCTCCGGAGTCCTCGCCGGACTTGAACTGCGGCTGAACAACGGCGCTGGCCGCATCGAACGCATTCGCATCGAATGCGTCTTCCCTTCGCTCGTCGTCAAATCCATAATTGAATCTTCCACTGGACGTCATCCGGTCACTGGAGGCGACCGTCGTGTCAACCATGGCGCTCACGAGGTTCGCAACATCATTGAGGGTTTCTGGAGTCGACTCGTGACCCTCCTCGAACTCTCGCTTTTCTGTACCGTTCAACGTCGTCACGGATACTGGTCCGGAGGCAAAACAGCCGGAAGCATCGAGGTTCTGTGCCGCCATTGACGACTGTATGACTTCGTGCGCCAGGTTGGCGGCCATGTTCTCCAATCTCCAAGAGGACGCCTGATCCTCCTCCTCCTCTTCGCGGTTGAACAGATCGTGAATCTTGCCCTGCGAGATCCCTTCATCCACGGACAGATTCTGAGGTTGCTCCGCTTCAAATCCATCTGTACCCTCTGCTTCTACCACATCCGGACCCTCCACCGATACCCTGTCTTCCTCTTCCGATCCGATCGCTGGCTCCACATCCCGTGGTTCGACGGCTTCGCAAGCTGCCACCAAATCGGGTCGAGCTTCACCGAACATCAGTTCTCTTGAAGAATGACTCGCCACAGTCTCTGAACTTTCCTCCTTCGTCTCGGCACAGATCGCCGCAAGATTTTCGATGGCCGTATCTTTCTTCAGATGGCATGGCAAGACATCGTCTGTCGCATCCAACGGCGTTACTCCCGGCTCCATCTCCTCAGCCTCGTTATCGGAAACGCTGCCACCGCTTCCCTCTCCGGCGCGTAATCCCTCCTTACTCTCCGACAAGTCAACATCCGAATCATCATCGTCCTTTCCTTGCATCTCGGCAACCCTCTCCTCCACAGCTTTACCAGCCTCCTCATCTTTCATCAGATCATCATCGCTGCTAAAATCTGCCTCGTCTTTCCTGCCAAAGTCTCCACCTTTGCCAAAATCATCACCTCTGCCCAAGCCTTGTTCTACTCTGCCAAAACCTTCATCAGCTTTTCCAAAGTGTTGTTCATTCACATCAAAGTCTTCTCCACCAAAATCATCTTCCTTGCCAAGGCCTTCATCAGCAACAAACTCTTCATCCCTATCCTCCACCCCCACCACCTGACCACTCTCTGGCACTGGTGATGCTGCTGAACGCTCAATAAGTACTGGCTTAACAAGTTCCACTTCTTCTTCGATGACGAATCGCTTGCAGGCCAAAACATCTGGCAGATGCGCTCTGTTCGCTGCGTCTTCCGACAAAACATCTACCTCGCTTCCAATCTCCGGAACCGCTTTACGTTCCGCTCCGAACCTCACTTCCTCATCCTCTTCCATTTCCTCCTCCTCTTCGACTGCTTCCAGTTCATCCACCTCATCTTCCTCCTCCTCCTCCTCCGCATCAACCTTCCTATCTGGAACCTGAATGCCTCCAGGACAAGTGACACGATCTGTCTTCAAATCATCTCTCCCACTATGCTGTCCTTCGTCTTCGGCCACCTCACCTTCATCGCTGCCGAACTCTTCGCAGTATCTCGCCAAACCATCGGTCGCTCTTTTCGTCTGGAAAGCGCTCGGCTGCTCCATGGGAGATCGACTATCTTGCAGCAACCAACTGTTTGGTTCTTTTTCAAGGTCATGATCTTTCGTTGAATCATGATCTTCATGACGACCGTGATCCTCCAGCAAATCATTTTCCACGCGTTCTTTTTCCAAATCACGCTCTTTTTCCAAATCACGTTCTTTTTCCAAATCACGTTCTTTTTCCAAATCACGTTCTTCTTGCAAATCAAGTTGTTTTTCCAAATCATGTTCCTTTTGCAAATCATGTTCTTTTTGCAAATGATATTCCTTTTGCAAATCACGTTCTATTTGCAAAACACGTTCTGTTTCCAAATCATCTTCTTCCATATCTTGATCTTCATCACGATCTTCAAACAGATCCTTTTGCGCATGTTCACTTTCCAAATAATGCTTCCTTTCAACATGTTCTTCCAAATCACGATCGTTTCCAAAATCCTCCTTTTCCACCTCACTACCTTCAGCTACCGCCACTTTTTCGCCAAGAACATCCTGATCATGAGCAGAACCATGATCAACAGCAGTGGTATGATGGACTACATCTTCATGATCGTGACTAATCAAAAGCTCCAGATCATCATTTTCTTTTCTATCATCCAAAACTTTTCCAGTTTCGAGTTCTCTAACTCCGGAAATGTTCTGGTGAGCTAGGACATCTGGATCTTGCGCGTGACTAACTTGCGCCGATTCTTGCGTCTCTTCAACATTTCCGTCTTCGATGGAGTCGTCGAGACTCTGAACTGCTTCTTCCGCTCTTTCGAATTCCAAGTCCTCCTCCAGTTCCGCATCGACTTTTCCCTCAACAACTTCCCGACTGGCAGCATCGATATCATTTCCAAATTCTCCACTTCCGAGGTTCCGTGGAATTTCACGATGGTAAACCAAATCCTCATTTCCCTCAACTTCATTTTCATTTTTGAATTTACCATCCTCGTCATTAATCACGCGTATGTCATGATCACTGGGCAGCTCATGATTCCCCATCAAATCCAGATCTGCGGCTGGAGCAACAACGGAATCCTTGTCCTTATGATCACCTTCAGCTGGTTCCGTCTCCGTCGGCAGCTCCTCAACGAACGAATCCTCATCCTCCTGCGACATCTGCGCCACATCTTCCGGAGACGGAAGATCGTAATCCACTGCCCTCGTACCCGCTTCAACGTCGCCTCCCAACGCAACACCGGCGACGATCGGACCAACTTCCAGCGGAAGAGCAGACGTCTGTTCGACCGCAGCAGCAGCAACACAGACTGCTTCACTGACAGGAGTTTCGGTCTGTTTCACTTCCTCCGCTGGCTGGATCAACGCCACTTCTTCCTTCACCTCCTTTTCCACGTCTTTCTTCTCCGACTCCGGTTGCGTCGGTTTCTTCGGCTCGACCTGTTTTGTCAATTTTTTGTCGGCCTCTTTCGTCGGCGCCCTGATCGGTTTCGGTGTTGCCTGTTTCGCGGCCTCTGCAGCCAAAGAAGCCTTCGTCGGCTGCTTTGCTGGTTCCGAATGCCTTCCCGTTCTCGATTCTCTTGTGCTGGTCGGCTGCCTTGCCGCTGGTTCTCTGGCGGTGCTTAACGGCTTTGACGCTGGTGCCTGTTTTACAGTTTCAGGTGCCTTAAGTTCTTCTGTACGTCTCGCTGGTTTAGTCTGCTTCGCTGCCTCCGGCTGCGATGCCTTCGTTGCCTTGTTCTTCGGCGACGCTTCGGCCTCGCTTGGTTTTTGAGAGAGACGTTTGGGCGGCAGACTTTCGACAGTTCTGCTCGATGCAGGCTTCACATCTTTCGCTGGCGACGTTGGTTTTGCCGTCGGCTTCGAATCCGTCTTTGGCGACGCAGTTCCATTCGCCGGAGACGTGACCGCTGTCTTCTTCGGTTCCACTTTCGCGGCTCTTTGAATGACGCTGGCCTTCACAAGCGTTGGTGGCTCCCTCGCGTCGGATCTAGCTTTTCCAGCCATCGAGTCTCTGCTTCCGTTCATCGCTTTACCCTTCGCGGTTTCCCTCTGCTCAACGTTTCCGTTCACTTTCGCTGTAGTTGCTTTCAGAGTTGTCGGGCGACTCTGCGCCGCTCTCGTTGGCTTCGCGGCGAGTTCCGCCTGCGAACATTCGCAACGTTCGAACATTGGAATGTTCTTCATGCGATCCAAACCCTCGAAGATCTTCGACTGAGGTGTTCCTCCGGGAAACAGCACCCGGACGATCTTCGCGGTTGGGGAGAACGGCTTCCAGACCAGCAGGACGCTGACGGAGAGCGTGCTGCTCAGGGGAACTCCCGAGTGAGCGGAGAAGGAGTCGGACTCGGCTCGCGCGCTCCACTGGTGGAGAAAGCTCTTCATTTCCTCCGAGCTCTGGACGGGGTTGAGGACGTACATGTCGACGGAGCCGAACCCGACCTTGTTGTAGAGGGTGATCGGCTGGAACGGCTGCGGCGCGAAGCACGACTGTGGCTGGAGCCCGACCGAGGTCAGCTTCTCCGAGAGCGCGGCCCCGGCGTCGAACAGATTCACCTTGAGACTTTCCGGGTTCGGAGAGAGCTTCCGGAACTTTTCCGGGCAGTTGAAGAAGACGGAGCCGACGTCCGGCGATCCGGTCTCGACCTTCCGCTCGAGAAACGACTGCATCCCGAGGAAGTTGCTCGCTCCGAGATGCGACAGGATGACCATGTCGATCTGGTGGAGATGCCTGGAGAAGTGCCAGGAGCAGGACTTCCGGCTGTACCCTCCATCAATCAATCCGGTGAAGCCCTTCACTCCGAACAGCGCCGAGCTTCCGTTACCGCCCGGGAAGATGTACAGAGTCGGGCCGGAGAAATTGATCATGCCCACCGTCGAAGATGCCGGCAGCAAGTCCTTCATGTCGACCACGGCCACAAGAGAATCAAGAAACGCTCGAAAGCCGCTGAAACTTCGACCCTTCTCTGAAAGACCCTCGGACGCTGCCGCCTGCCTCACTCCGAGGTTCGACAGCCGGGAGAAGTTGCCCTTGCTCCAGTCCCACTCGGAGCCGGAGCTCACATTCAGGGCGAATCCCTTTCCGTCTCCACCGACCCCGACGCTATCCATGTCCTTGAGGACCTTGACGAAGTTGCGAAACGTGAAGACATCGTCCGGTAGGATCCAGCTTCCGCTTCCGGCGATCGTCTGCCCGGCGTACACCAGGTGGCGGTAGTGACTGTCGAGCAGCAGGAAGTTCTGGAGGCTGTCGAGAAGCAGCTTCCGGTCGGGGCTGAAGAGGATGGCGATTGAAAGATGGGCAGAGTTGTGGCTGAGAGCCGTACCTGGAAAAATTCAAACGAACACATCTCAAATTACATCAGGCATGTGCGAACTTCTTTTAACACAGGGTCACCCTAAGATTTCAAGGGTAGCTCAGGGGCAACATTGTATTGTATATGACCATTTATAAAGCGCTTCTCGCAGCAAGAGCCTTTCAGAAGCGCTCCCAGTGCGTTCAACCCAGAGAGAAAAGGTAAGTCTTTAGACGAGAGGAAGACGAAGACTACCAGAGAGCCGATTCCATAGGGATGGACAATTGCAGGCAAATGATGCACATGCTTGTGCTTCCCCCACTACAGCTGCTGCTGTTACTCCCAAGGCCGTAGCTAGGGGGGTGTTTTGGGTGTTTGAACACCCCCCGAAATGGAAAATGGGAAAAATAATATAATGCATTTACTAGTACATGATGTAAAAACCATGAAATAAAACCGTGAAAACACCCCCCGAAACGAAAAATGTAAAAAAAATAAAGTGAATTGGTAACAAAACACCCCCCGAAATCAGATCCTGGCTACGGCCTTGGTTACTCCAACGGTTACCTTACTCAGGGCTTCTTTTAAGGAGGTTTCTAGACTTGTACAACCCTCACCTTTTCCTTTTGCCTTCCCATCCTCCATGGCAAATATTATTGCTCCCAAGTGGACGACAATGACCTATCTTTACTATTTTTGTCTGCCCAGAAGTGCTTCTACAATTGCACAAATCCATTTAGAACTGCACATTGTCCGCTGAACTAGCCGTGGACTCCGAAATTGTAATCAGACATCCAGTGAACTAGTCCGGAAGGAGCCATTGGCAGGTCCCCTGAGAGGGTGACGGGCAGGGGCAAACGCCCAGGGGCCTGCGAATTTTAGGGGATCGGTGGGTGGGTGGGTAGTTATATCTTATCTTATCTGCCATCTGATCTCCTCACCCACAATGTACTCATTATAGCCTAGTTGGGTAGGAGAATTGAAACCACAAAATCACCAAACAAATTTCTGCCATCCCCTCCCCACGTGGGAAAACTGAAAAGACTGACACCTCACACACATTTCCCCCACTGGGGAACTAGCTATGTTACAGACAGGCTGCAGATTAAGCTAAGGCTGAGAATCTGGGAAAAATACTCTCACACAATATTGCAGAAGAATATACATAGGCCTAAATTGGAAAAATATACTATGACAGACTATTTAAAGAAGAAACTCGAAATGGCAATATATATCAAAGGAGACGTTCCCAAGTCTTACTCACTCTACCAACTCAAATAACCACAACTCAACCCCCCGCCCAAACCCTCACCCACTCATCTTCCACCCGCCTCAGTCTTTCTTATGACCTTTCCCAGCCGCTATAGTTGAGACCAGCCACACGCTTTGCCACCGCCGCCACCATAGACTACAGATATGTTTGAGTCGTTAGGATGGCGGCTCAAGCAGAGGGATGATAAGATTAAACGCGGTGACCGACCGACCGACCGACCGACCGACCGAAGAGGTGCGGCCGTGGCGCGGATTCCATTTGCAGGTGTAGATCTTCCAACGGACGAAACGAACAACAGATAGGAGGGTTGTTAGCCGGGGCTGACTAGACGAGGCCAACAGAGCAGGAGAGGAGTAGGAGAGAAAGGGAGGGCAGGGAGGGTGTGGGGAGTGGAGGAGAAGAGAGGTGAGGAACAGGAAAGGGGTAGAAGATAAGATAAAGGAGACGATACAGGACGACATGAGAGGATAATCACGAGGAGAGGAAAAGATTATATATTGTAAAGAGACGAGAATAGTCTGGACTCTCGAGTCTTAATAGGAGTACAAGAGGAGGGCAGATAAAAGAGAGGATATAGTAGAGGATGACAAAGAGAGGACACCTCATAGCGAAGGCTGCCTCTCAGGCTAGCTCAATGCACTTCTATTCTTCCTCCTCTCCTTCCTAAGTTGGAAATAAGAGTTTTAAGTTGAAAACACGAGTTTCAAGTTGAAAAAGAAGTGTTAAATTGAAAATAGGAGTCAAGTTGAAAATAAGTGTCTTTGGTTGAAACTTGAAAGTACCGTAATCATTTTAAACTGAAAATAGGAGTCTTAAATTGGAAATAAGTCCTACGTTGAAAATAGGAGTCTTAAATTGGAAACAGGAGTCTTAAATAGAAAGTAGGAGTCTTAAATAGAAAACAGGAGTCTTACGTTGAAATAGGACTCTTAATTTGAGAATAGGATCCTTTATGTTGAGAATTTGACTTAATAGACTGAAAAGAAATTACCAGATACAAAGGGAAAGGGAGCTGTAGGAGAAGGACGAGGAGAATGGAGAGGAGGAGGAAGAGGAGAACCCGGAGTAGGAGTAGGAGTAGAGGTCGAAACATCGGATGTTGCAATCGCAATTGAGTGGGGGATGAAATAACAAGGGGAGAGGGAGGACCCGCCTAGGAAGGTTAGAGATAACTTGTGTGGAATGTGGAAAATTGAAAGGCTGGAGGCAACACAAGTAACGTGGTGGAGTGGACAGACAGAGATAGAGACGAGAGACACAGACAGAGGCGAGAGAGAAAGGCGGAGACAGAGAGACAGGCAGAGGCGAGACAGACAGAGGCGGAGAGATACAGAAAGAGACATAGAGACAGAGTCGAGAGGAACAGACAGAGACAGAAAGACACAGACAGACGAGAGACATGCAGAGACAGAGACAGAGAGAGGGAAATACAGACAGAGACAGAGGCGAGAGACAGACAGACACACAGAGACGAGAAATACAGACCAGACAGAGACAGAGGCGAGAGAGAGACAGACAGAGACAGACAGAGAGGGGTGTGTCTAGGCGGATGAATCACCCCAAACAACGACGCAATAGAATGGCTGACGCCACTCCGCAGACGATGGACCTCAGCTAGCATCCTCATCCTCACCCCCATCCTCATCCTCATCCTACTCATCCTCGTTAAATCATCATCTGCTGCAGCAGTCGTGCAGCATCCTGTGGCCAATGGTAGAGGGATACAGCCGCTGCTGTAACGTGCATGTGGTTTCATCGTCTCTTCACCACTACCACCACCAACACCATCACCACTATCACCATGATCATCACCACAATCACCACAATCATGACTACCACCACCACCACCACCACCACCCACCACCACCCCCATAATCATCATCACCAGCACTGGTTCACTTGACCACATCTGTCGCTCTGGTTTGTCTGTCTGTATTTCAGTCTAGTAACTCTAGTTCTTCAACTGCCCTTCTGTCTGTCTGTCTGTCTGCCTGTCTCTCAATCTGTTTACTTTACACCATTATGCCTCTATATTAGTCTGTCTGACAGTTTGAGTCAGTCTGCCTCTATTTATATCCGTCTTCCTGTATGCCTGTCCGCTCGCTGTGTTCTTCAGTCACTGTTCTCAATGACGGTAGACAGGGTAGATCAAAGATTTTAAGAGGGAGGAAGATGGGTCACCAATGACAAGAATGCTAAAGGGGTCGCGCAAGGGCTTCTGGTCAATTCATAGGCTCAGACTCGCAGCGAATTTTAACCGACGACTTTATAGGCTATAAATTATGACCGTGCGTATAGTGTTTCGCTTAGTCATAGCCTAAAATTTAATTTTTTCTCCAAGATCAACATTTACACAGTTCAGATAATAAATATAATCGATATCTATTTTTAAATCGGTAATTTTACTGTGTTTCCAGCAGATAAATCGCAATTCCGAATTTTTTTCAGGATTTGAATCTTCCGCAGCCCGCCTATAACGTCATCGGCTAAAATTCGCTGCGAGTCTGAGCCTATGAATTGACCAGAAAACCTTGCGTGACCTCATTCGCACTGCGGCCAGCCAATATCCTTTAAGTAGTCCATCTTCCTCCCTGTTAAAATCTTTGGGGTAGATAGTCTGTTCAAGGGCTCTTGTAGTAAATATTACTACACTGTGAGCCATAAAAAACCGTGCCACTTTATGTTTAGCTATATCTCTGTCATTTCTTTATCGATTTTTACACTTTTTGCATTATTTTAAACAGGAATCAATACTCTAAAGAGCAGAAATAAACATTATCGATTTCATCCTACATGCATGTTAAACTTGTCTTGCGAAACTGAAGACACTAAAAAAACACGTGAGAATCGATCAATGCTGCATTTTTACTACTTAAATGCAAAAAATTTTTCAGTGCCTTTATTTGTTTAAAGTTTGTGTTCAAAAGGACTTCCTTTTTCACGTACACATTTTGCCAAGCGACGTCGCCACTGATCAATTGCAGTGTCAATAAGATGTTGTTCCAGATCGTTCCAGACGGATACGAGACACTGCCGAAGTTCATCAGTGTTCTGAATGCGCTTTTGGTACACGCGCTGTTCCATAAGCATTTCCGTTCCAAATCGTTATGAATAATGCGTCTGACCGTCGTTTGTGTAAGATTCAGCTCTCTCGCGATTTGTCTGGTTGAAAGATGTGTTTTAGGCTTGTCTTCCTGGCTCTGAACCAATTCATTGACAGCGGCGATATTATCTTCAGTTCGCGACGATTTTGGCCGACCACTTCCCGCAGCGCGTTCAACTGAACCGGTAGTTCTCAACTTTCGCAGAAAGTCATCTAATGTTTTTCTTTTCCAATTCTTGTTCGGAAACTCCTTAATTAATCGTCTAGAAGAATAATTTTTGCATTCCCGCAGATTTTTAATTAAAATTTTATCCTCAAAGCTCAACATTTTAAAATTTTAACTCAAATTTTCAACCATCAACTTTATTTACATTATGCTGCGAAACGGATATGACGTCATCGCGCAAGTAAATAAGTAAATCGTAGAGATTTAATTTTTCTTTCAAACGACACAAAAAGATATAAAATTGTTAAAATATCGACCGAGATATAGCTAAAAATAAATTGGCACGGTTTTTTATGGCTCACAGTGTATATACGTCTAGACCTCCGTGGCCTGTATTAGCACTGGGTCAAATCCCTGGTCCAGTTCTTATGTTGGACCTACTTTGTCCCCACACTCTTCCTGTTCACCACCTGTCAACCATCTGTCTCCCTGTCAAGTGTCTGTCTATATGTAAGTCTGAATGTACGTCTGTCTATATGTAAGTCTGTCTGTCTTTTTTGTCTGCTTGTCTTTCTTTTCTCCATCTGTGTGTGTGTGTGTGTGTGTGTGTGTGTGTGTGTATGTACATGTAAGTATGTATGTATGCATGTATGTATGTTGGTATGTGTATGCAAGCAACTACATTCTTTACTTATTCACCTGCACAGTCGCACTTTGGTTTACATAAAATTCAGCATCATAATTATGGGCATATTTTCTGAGAAGGTTTTCATCATCAAGTTGTCAGCCCGTGTGACAATTAGGTCATGCGTCTGGGACGCACAGAATAGGGGAATGTCCTTTATACTAATAATAGGGAGGGGGAGAGAGTTGAGAACATGGCCTGGGTACATCAAGGAAGCAGTGAAGAGGTTCCATCCAATGCTGGGCTATTCTCTGGAAGGCAGTGATGTCAAACTAGATCTTGTCCATCTGCGATCTTGATGCCCTGACAAAATCTTAAAATGTATTCTCTTCGCGCTCATTTCGAGGCCATCCTCCAGTAAGTGCATTTATTACTTAACCCTTTACCAGTTCATTTTTAAATTTTTAAGGCCGTTTTCAGGGGATATTCTTGGGGCAAACGCGTAAAAGATTAAGTAGTATCATTTTGTTAAAATTATTATAATTATAATCATAATTATTAAAAATATCATTAGATTCATTACTAGCTAATAATGAGTCCTTCCTAATTCTTCTTCTTCTTATGATATTATTATTATTACTATTATTATTACTATTATTATTACTACTACATGTTGTTGATTATTAATGGATAATTATAATAATAATAATTATTATAATTGCTATTTAAATTTGCCGAGAGGTATTTCGTTCACCCAGAGTATTTTTAAATTATAAGTGCAACTAGCTGAATTACCCGGCGTTGCCCGGGAAATTTCGATATTTTGGTCCACAGCCACGCTGACCCCGTTCCCACTTAACCTTTCTCACCCCACCTTCTTCCATCGGCCCCAACCCGGTCCCAGCCTGAGGTGCCTGGCGTTGTC
This sequence comes from Lumbricus terrestris, assembly GCA_949752735.1. Taxonomy (NCBI): domain Eukaryota; kingdom Metazoa; phylum Annelida; class Clitellata; order Crassiclitellata; family Lumbricidae; genus Lumbricus; species Lumbricus terrestris. The sequence goes on along the minus strand of OX457045.1, from coordinate 46,059,098 downwards.
GGTGAAATGTAGATTTTTCGCCCCAACCCAACTCCCATTGCAACCGCCCCTGCAGGGCGGGTTCGTCACCCTCCGTTGTGGCCAGCATTTGCCGGCGAATTTTGGTTCTTTTGCCTAAACCCGTCCGCCCTAAATACCGTAATGTCCAGATGGCCTGTATACGTACGACGACACGTTACTATATTAATTACCGGTATCCATTGTCATTGTCTTGCGATCAACCGTTCATAATATTATTATCAGTGTTATTAGTATAATTTAGCGAAAGCGCGCGCTATAAAATCGGCCGCCTAAAGCGAAGTAAAGAAGTGATGACGTCATAAATCTATGGGTTCTTTGAAAGCGATCCGGCGACCAATCTTAAATACTGCATTATATTAGCTTTCGTCGGATTATTAAAAATTAAATGTTTCAAATTCGGCAAAGGTAAGATTTTTGGATCGCGAACCCCCCTATATTTGTTAATGGGTCCTAAAAAGTATTTTTGTAAATATTGGGAAAAATCGGTCGGGCGGATAAGAAGAAAATTGTTCGCAAACATTGGAAAAGTTTGCCTTTATAGTTTTAGATGTGTCGAATACTAATTATTTAGTATTGACTACTTGTTTAATTTCTTAAGATCTCCCAGAACATTCCAGAACATTTTAGTTTCGCACCCAACTGCCCCAAATCCCTATGCCCCCTCCCCCAATCTACCCATCACTACTTTAAAGCCACCATTCCAGGAATTGCAGTGAGTGGGGGTGGGCGGTGGGACGACGGCTACATCGTATTCGCCACTTGGTCCCTAGGCGGCGCTTTGTATTCGATGCGCAGTGGCCCTCTACCGGATAAAAGAGGAGGAGCGACGACCCCTGACGAACGATCTCTCATTTGTTGTTGACGTTCAAACATCATTTCCTATCAGTGGCAACATCAGCGGCTGGCAACGGATTGCAATCTATCGGAAACTGCAAGCCGTGCATTACCCCCCACCCACCCCCGCCCACTCCCCAGCTCTGCCTATTCCGTGACCCTGCATCAGATATGAGGGTGTGATTGCACTTTTTACCCAATGCCATTTCGGTTCCGGTTATGTCTAATTTATTCCCCGTGCCATTTCGGTTCCGGCTTCAACGGTCAAGTCTAGTAACAGCACCGTATGCAGCGCTGCTCAAGTATTTGCTGTCATAGACCAGCATCTGCCAAGATGTCGGGGGAGGGGGGGGAAATGGAGGTACAATTCTGCCCTAGATCGTTACCCATTGCAAGATTTCATCTACTCTCTCCATGTAGCCAATCCGTTGAAAGAGCTTGCCTTTGATACAATACATAATTAATGTTTGTTTAATGTCATTGTTTCATATTTTAAAATTCTTTTTACGATACTTACCAGAAACCGTGACATCTCCGAATGACTGATGCATCTCCGCCGCAAACTCTTCCAATTCCTTTTCCACATCACAACGCGCTCCATTATCATTCCAACTCTGAAGATCTGAATACACAAAACGCATTCAAATTTAAACAATATTCATCTATAATCATCCACAAGAAATAACGCAATTAAACACTAAATAAAAGATACAATACAAATTCACCAACAATAACAATAGCAGTAGCAATAATAATAACGACAATGACAATAATAACCACAATAAATATGTGTGGTGTGGTTGTGTAGTGGTGGCGTCGTTGCCTTGAAGCCGGAAGGCTCGAGGTTCGAATCCACCTCAAGCCACCACGTAGGGACCTTGGGCAAGTCCTTCACTCGCAATTGCTCAGCGCTTCGGCGTGAAACTCCAATGCAGTGTCCGCACTGTAGTTGGGAGTGCCTCTGAGTAGCGGTTGAGGGCTGGAAGAGGCGCTATAACAAGTGCGCATACAAACAAACAAATAACAATAAAAATAACTAAGACAATTAACATGTGTTGTATCACAGCCATGATGTTAGAAAGGACTCTAGCATACGATATGTTGAATGTTTAAAAAGGATCATTACAACTTAAATAATAGTAATAATAATAAATAATAATTTATATTATAATAATATATAATAATAATAATAATAGCCAAGAATAATTTACTACTTTGCCCTGAGACCATGAATGAAACATAAAGGGAAACATGATTAATTTGCGATGCAGGATAGCGTATACATCATGTACAAGACTGGCAATAGACATCTGACATTAAAGCTGACCTATGACCTGCACAGTACATAAATATTCATATGCCCCGGAGGACTTGCCATGTATCGGTCCCTAGGTGACAGTTCCACCACGAATGTGAGTCCGTCTGTCTATCTGTCTGCCAGTCTGTCTATGTCTGTCTGTCTAAGCATGTAAGATAGAAGTCACACAGGTCTTGTTTATTCTGCTGGCAAAGGTTGATAAGAGTATCCATTCCAAATTAGTTTAATCAAATATTTATCACTTGGAATTTAGTCCAACTAAATAAATTAATTCCGTGAGAAATTCCAGGAAATGGAGCAGAAACGAACGCTTTGTATATTATGATGAAATATATTATGTTATAAGATTCTGATCTCATCAAATCCAATTGAATATGACACTGCAGTGACTGCAACTATCACCATTATATCACCATCACCACCACTATCACCATTATCACCACTATTACCATTACCGCCACGATCACCATACCACCAATATCACCACTACATCATCACTGCTATCATCACCACCATGATCACCATTACCACCACTGTATCACCAATATCACCACTATTATCACTACCACCAACACTACTTCCATCACCACCATTTTCACCACCACTATCACCATCACCAGCATCACAATCGCCCTACTATCACCATCACCTCCAAAACTATCATCTTCACTACTACCATCGCCATCACATTTGATGACTTAAGCGTCAGTGTTGCACCAGATATGCAGATCATGTGGTTGCCACGGTGCTCAAGCGCCCATAGCAACCAAAAGTCCTGGTTGCTAGGCATTCAAAGAACTTGAGCACAAGGTGATTCGAAAACTAGTGACGCAAATAATTTACATAGCGCCAAGGCAGAAGAAAACGGCACAAATTGGAAGGAAGAACGCAACAGGGGGATGGGAAGCCCCTGACACTGAGGCAAGTTTTGCATGACTTTGACAAGGCTGTATATATATATATATATATCTGAGTTAAAAACTGATGTGAAATGCAAATGAAACCAACTCAACACATGATCAACTATAAACACTATCGTCACAATGTTATTCTAACACATTAATTTATATCATGTGGATCTATACGCTGCACAGATTCTACGCAAATATTATATGCAGATCATAACACATCGCATATCTACAGAAATTATTTTCATTTCTCATATCACTCAAAGCAATAATTTAACTACATGTCTCACAGCGTAACCGTTATCTTCCCCACCTCACCCACCCCACCCCTACCCCAGATTCTAGACTGGCACTAAATCCGTCCAAATAACTAATGTCATGCAGACTGGATTGATGTAGTATCAAATCTGGTCTCATTCGAGGAGGCTTCTCAGTGGTGCCGAGATATTCTGGATATTTATATTAAATTGCACAGTTGCAATATGGCGGAGGGACGGGGACGGTGAGGGGGGGGTTCATAATCAGGGGTCAAACTGGTGGAAACTCGTCAACCAAATGAACCAATATTCCACGGCAGACTGGAGACAGCTGGAAAGGGAACTGCCTTCCTTAGCCTCCATCGTAATTATTAGGCCATTATCCGGGTAGTTATTTACTGGCCGTTCAAACAATTACCGTACCATTGGGAGACCAGGTCACGTAATTACAGGCACACGGACAACTGGTTAATTACCGGGTAATATATATTAGACAGCTCATACTAAACAGTACATTGCCCCATATAAAGTATATGTCTATAATAATACTCTATGTGCATGTATGTTTGTATTTATGCATACACATACGGATACGTACAAACATATACATACAACAATTGTATATAAATTATGTGTACACTGTACATATATAAATATATATATATACACATAATTATATATGTATACATAATCATACTCAAACACACATATTACATGCATATAATTTTAATGTATGTATATCTATCTGGAAGAGGAAGAATCTTGCTTCGAGTCAGTCATGTGAATGAGGTGTTAACGACTTCCATTTTCTCAACCTCGGCATATGAGCGTGGGTGACCAGTCCTCTCCCTCACCGTCTCATCCTCTCACCGACAGTGTACAGTGTACTCATTATAGCTTAGGTAACAGGGGGTTACAGGTGAGGCAGAAATCTCAACCAAATTTCTGCCCTGGCAGAGACATGAGCCCGACCTTACGATTAACAGAACAGCACGCTAATCACGCACGCTCGTCTAATCATCGTCTAATCATCGTCTAATCATCGTCGTAACCGTGTAATGTTATAGCGCCGCTTCAAGAGCAACTCCTTGTAGGCGGTCCCAACCTGACAGCACAGTTATATATATATATATATAGGCCCATGCATGAATGTACGGATGTATAATTGTATATTATGTAGTTAATATAGGCTATGTGTAAGTTTATGTACGTCTATGTATATATGTATGTATGTACAATGATATAATTATAGGAGATCAGCCAATGTGACCTCTTTTGCTTCTGGTGTCAATTGCATCTACAGCATTCAATCTGACGCCCTAAAAATACAACCAACAACAAAAAATGAACACGTGACAGGGTGTGGGCGAACAAGTTACGTATCTGTATGTGTGTGTGTAAGTATGCAAGTCTGTCTGTATGTCCCGTTCGTTGTCTGTTCCTGTATATCATGAGATCATGACCTCATTGTCCCTTTGACCTCCGACGCTGCTTCTCTCATTTCGTGTGGCCCGGATTCCCCAATGGACGAGGACTCAGATTTTTATTTTCATTTTCGATTGAAACAAACATGGATTGGCGTCTTCAGTATATATATATATATATATATATATATATATATATATATATATATATATACATACATACATACATACACACACTTGTATACACAGACTGTATGGACTAGACTGGATCGGTATATGAAGGAGTAGACAAGTCTGTTACCGTTACCTATCGTCATGCTACCGTTGCCGTCATGTTACCGATATGCTATGCAAATCGTTATGCTACAGTCATCGTCATGTCACCGATATGATATGCCTAGGCTACCATTATGCTATCATTACCGTCAGAGGCGGATCTAGAGGAGGTAAATCCGGCCATACCACCCATTTAGAAAAAGTCATCGCTTTTAATATGTTTGCGGGGAAAATGCACGGTGTTTCTGGGAAATGGTATGTTTTTGCCAGAGATTTTGACTAAACGACTAAAAAAGGTCATCAACTATTTTGGCGGATAAAATGGTATCCTTTTCCTGGGAACTCCACAAATGACTGAAAAAAAGATCATCAGATTTTTCGGTGATCAAAGACAAAAATTTTTCCCTGCAGGTCCCAATACCGAAAATTTTCATCGCAACAGTTTCCACTGTTGACAGACACGACAAGAACGTTTAATAATAAATGCTGATCATGTGCTGATCACGTGTGCTGATCACGTGTGTGCTGATCACGTGTGTGCTGATCACGTGTGTGCTGATCACGTGTGTGCCTATCACGTGTGTGCCTGTCAAACGCTTCACACGTCACACGCAATTTGAAACAATAATATTAGACCGACTTCCGCAAGTGCATGCTCCCACCCCAGTTTCCCCTAATGCCAAAACGAAAAGGATGTCATTGAGACAAAAGCCACAAACCGACATGTCCTAAAATTAGGAAAAGTGATGCTGGTCATATGACCAGCTGCAAATTAATGTCTAATAAATGGTAATAATAATAATAATAATAACAGTGGACCCTTGTAGTCTTGGAGGGCATGCAGCGCGGTAACCAAGTCGTTATAAGGTCAAACAATGTCCAGACGTTTCAGCTCAAAAAGACGCAACAATTATGTGGCGCCTTTATAAACATTTCGTGGACAAACGATGTCTAAGAACAAACGTTGTGTGTTCTACAGCCACAGCAGTGAAATCAGAGATGAGACTTAATATACAATGTGACCTGGATACATAATATGGATGTCAACAGAATGGTCAGATTCTAACCTCTCTCAGGCTCTCTGGTTATTTATCGTGTAACTAGAGTTACTAGGACACAGACAGACAGACAGACAGATAGGCAGGCAGGCAGATAGAAAGACAGACAGGCAGACAAGACAGACAGACAGACAGATGACAGTGAAAAGAAAAGTAAAACCTATGTTTGCTACAAAAAACAGCTGGTCAAAAACAAACACAATAAACTCATGCAGGACTAGGGTTTTAAATCCCTGACTCTGTATCTGCCTCTCTCTTTGTCTCACTGTCTCTCTCTCTCTTTCTGTCTCAATGTCTCTCTGTCTCCCTATCTCTCGCTCCATATGTCTGTCTACCTCAGTGTAATCATCATCAGTATAATCATACTGTCCACAGTCTTCACTAGACATAGAAGCAAAATGGAAGTGAAACAGTCAAACGATCTACAAATTAATCAACCTTTGACCAGCAACAGTGTATAATAGCATAATAGACCTACATTTAATATACCAGCAGATCTAAATTCACTTAGTGACAAACAACATATATATATATATATATACAATAAATAAATAAGTATATAATACATATAATAACAAAAAGGCATATCATTATGTAAATAATATATATGATCATACACATCATATAATGTCCATAAGAAAACATATGCATTTATTATATGTGCATAATGCAGACAAATGATGCTCATAGTTATATATATTATATATATCATGAATATAACTTATATTTTTTTTAATATATGGGGCATCAACAATGACAATTTTTTTATTCGATAACTCTATCACAATAAATAGATTAGTTAATTGTGCTATAAACACGCATGCGCACACACACACACACACACACACACACACACACACACACACACACACACACACACACACACACACACACACACACACACACACACACATATATATCTGGGTGCTCAAGTGCTTCAGAGTAGTGCAGTTGTTAGTGTGGTAGTCCATGAATCAAGAATTCAGGTTTCAAATGGGAGACAAGGCAGAAGAAACTTAATTTGAAGTTTCTGCTCCAAGTGTGTCGCTCATCTATGATGAGTACATCGACCGTACACTGTTGTTCGTGGGAAGATGAGATGGTGAGGGAGAGGACTGGCCACTCGCCATCCCCATATATGCTGAGGTTGAGAAAATGAAGGCGCTAGCACTTCATACCCATAATATATAGGGTTGCCTCCTCCTCAGGGTTTGCTCAAGGGACGGATCTTCGTATATAACGTATTCCACTATAAGTCGAAATCTATGATATAAGAAAGACATACAATTAACATTAAATTATTCATTATATCTCCATTTATAATCAGTATTCCTATCTATTCATAGTTAGTAGTTACCACTTAAGTAGTTATTTGTTCAATTTTGTAGTTCTAATAGATATATTGTCCTCTATGTCCCTTCAACAGAGAAAATTAACCAGGAGGACTGAGGGGTGTTTGAATAAATTAATCGCATTCCCAGACTGTGGTTCATAGGTCCTGTTAAGGCGCTATACTAATTAGCTGATTCATTCATTTCAATAATTTATATAGCGCTCATTAACGAAGTCTATCTCACAGGCACTCCCAGTCGAAGCATGGTGATGCAAGTAAGTAGAAGATTTTCAAGCGCAGATGCGTCAACCCATGTCTATGGTCAACCCTCTAGGTAACAGGCGCATACATGAGCAAGTTTGCATAATCCGCGCGGATAGGCTTTGATTAGGCCTTCTCATTCCCCGGCGTCTGTCTGTCTGTCTGTCTGTCTGTCTGCCGAGTCGGTCATTAATATTACATGATTTGAATATTCATGATCAACTTTCAAATAGGTAATTTTGCACACACATATATTTCGCGGAATTTATGTCAGAAGAGACTTGCATTTAACGTGATACTTGCATTTAACATAATACTTGCATTTAACATGATCCTAGCATGTAACATGACACTTGTATTTCACATGATGTGTGTGTTTCAAATGTATTTCACCATCATTTGTAAACATCTCAATATTTTATTTCTGAGTTTGGTTTTTGTCCATCACAAATCAACTCTGCTCGAGCAAAAACACCTCAGTGGTGACTGGAGGTGAAAGACAGACGGAGAGAAAAACATAGACAAATAGACAGACAGACATAGAGAGACAGGCAGAGACAGAGACAGACAGCGACAGACATACATAGAGAAAAAGAGAGACATGAGGAAATGCCAACACGGCTTCACGACAACGTGACAAAATGCCAAAACCATAAAATCAATCGTGACATTACAATTCGAACATAGGACAAACCGCCAACACTATAATAAAGCCACAGTAATATATCACTCGACTACAACACTTGGAAGCATACTGAACAAAAAAACAAATGTCCTTACAAGAAAACAGTCTTGCTGCATGCAATGCAAGTCTCCTCTAACAAGATGCTAGCGCTAATATTATTTTATTAGGAAAGACAGACATAGACATACAGACAAAAAGAGACAGACGAACACACGCAAACATACAGATCGAGACACACAGACAGACATAGGGCTTCTTCCCCTAAGGCTTAATTCCATTCCGTTTCTTGGATATGTCGCTGACCGCTTGACGTCGCTACGCATACAAAATCCAGACAGCACCACCCACGTACGTCTGTCCAGCCAGACTCGGTGTGGCAGTAAAGAAAACACCATAAAATACTGTCCGGCCACACATGATACTATATCAACCGCTTTAGTCAGGCATGCTAGAAGGACACAGCAACAGAAGCTATTGGTGTCTGTGGTCCGTGGGAAAATTGGTCGCAAGAAAAATACTTGACTTCATTTAATATCGAAGTGTTCATAAGAATATAAAGGCTTAAATATACTATGATATGTAGCCAAAATAATGGTAGTGTGAACATGGTTATTGCGCAATTGAAAACGTCGCTACAAAAGTCTGAGATTGGCGAACATCGTTTAAGGTAATGATGTCTTTAATCACAAATATTAATAAGCTTAAAACTGGAAAATGAGGCACATAAAACCAACACTAGCACGTATTGTCGTGGACAGAATGTGGGTCCACGTAGCCAATTTCTTCAGAGGAAGCCATTCAATTTTGTTACACAAGAGAGTAACATTCTAAGTAGGAATAACGGTCATTGGGTGGCAGGATTATTATCGGCCGAAGTCGACACAACATAAAACAGTTCCAAAAAATTACTACTGAAACGGATCGTATTTCTACCAGTTCCAATTCCCTGCCACACCACAGGCTACGACCATTCAACTTTCTACATAATATATTCATGTCCAACTGACGACATTGCGTTGGCGTTGGTGGCTGTGCCGGTCTCCCCCCTGTGAGTCAGACCCTCGCCCCGCCGCGGCAGACGACAACAGCGACTACTCCCGCGCTAAGACCGATATCGTCTGCTATACGAACCGTCGTCCGATACGAGCGTTGGGCGTCTTTCACTGACGCTCCAAGTACGTTCAGAGCTACTCCGAGCAAAAAGAGGCGAAAAGATCGATTACAGCTTGCAAACACGGGGTTCTAGAACAGTGAACGAAAAAGCACATCCCCCATAGCTTGTCCACACTTTCTATCTTGACGAAATGGGGCCATTTAAGGTGGAAGAAGAAAGCTCTCTTGTGGCTAAAGTGAAACGAAAAATAAAAGTGAATTAATTGGTCACTTTACTGAGAGGGGATCCTGTGTTAAGCTATCTTCTTAACCGGCATGAAGACATTGACGAGTTAAACTGTACATGGCTTGCAAACTTTATGACAGTTAATTACGTATGAAATAATTATAAAATCAATCAATCATAATTTTCGTTTATTCAACAATCCGGTTGACAAACCGCACCCGGTTACAGTTATCTTAATTAACATCAATCCTTTAACTAGCCTACCAACAGAACAGACAGCCTGCAATACAATTACTAACTCTAACCTTCACTTGCAAACTCTAACGCTGCTGTTACTGTGCTCAACTACACAATCTGTGCTAGTTCAGCTTACTAGTCCTGCTCAGTGTTCCACGTCCACATACACGAAACTCCGGGCATGCTTGGAGCAGTACTGGAATACACCCACAGAGTCGTCTGCTGCAGTGCTGTCGTTGCCACAGGCGACGTACTTAACTACGTCACGTACGGCGGCAAAATCTCACCGAGGAACGATGAAGAATGTTGCTGCGTTTTCGACGCCTCTTCAGCGTAAAACGTTTATTTACGCGAAATTGCATTTTCAAAAGAAATGTCTGAAAGAAAACTCTTGAACACAAAGTGTCTGGTTGTGTGGCAACCTTTGCGGCCTCAGCTTGACTAGTTGTGCGATATTTACTAGTTAATACTGGCATTATTTTCTAATTTTCTAATGATTACCGCTTGTGTAGACAAGGGGACGGATTGATGTTAGAATGGACAAGTTCTTTCGACTCGATGTGCTGAGCGCGAAAGGTTCCTCGCTTGCAATTTAATCAGTGGCAAAACACTTCATCACAATCTTTGTCAATTTCCCTCACGCAATTGGAATTAATTGGACAAATTTACCAATCCAATTCAACCAAGCCGAGACATACAGATAGACAGCCGAACAGACAGATAGACAGAAACAAACAATCTCCATTCTAAAACGGTGTTAGTCACCCGGCCCCCATAGAGGCTGGCAGATCCATGAACCCCGCCCCCACGTTGCCCCAGTCTACCACTTTTCACCCCACTCCAACGAGCTCGCCTTCCACCCCACTTGTAGAACGAGGCCATCTCACAACGATTCACTTCTAAAGCCATCGATGACTGGCTGGCTAAACAGCCATCTGGCTAAACAGTCGTCTGGCTAAATGGCTCGCTCGCGTGATGGCCGACGCGTGTACAATCCTAACATTTTTCCAGCCAGACGAAATAAAAGGAAGATTCATCTTCCAAGTCATCCTCACCCTCCTCCTCTCCTCCTCCACCACTGCCCTTCTCTCTTCTTCCCAACGCTCTCTTCTTCCACCGGAAAGGTGACTCATGCGTGGCTCAACAGTGAATGGCGAGAGAGGGAGAGGGAGCCACCATAGCACCAGACAGTTGCGCTGTTGAGCCATAAACAAAGCTACAGCAACGGTGAGTCATAAGCCACTGGCACCGAGGCAGAGGGAGTCAGACGGTTGCCGGGTGGGTAAGAAGACAGGAAATACAGACAGACAGACAGACAGACAGACAGACAGACAGACAGACAGACAGACAGACAGACAGACAGACAGACAGACACACACACACACACACACATACAGACATTAAGAGTGATGGAGATGAAGGCAAACAGTAATGCAGCCAAAAAGGCACACACAGCTATCCCACCAAGCAGATAGACCCAAGGGCCAAGGAATAAAGAGAACACCACACAAACAGTCTGCCCTACAATTCAATCAGACATGCAGCCATACAATCAGATAGGTAGACTGGATGGGTGGCTGAGGAGATGCAGCCGGCGTCCAATATCCGCCGATATATCGACAACGTTGTCAAAGTCTTCTAGGAATTTCTTCGTCATTTCGATGACAGATAATAATATCTCAGATGAAACTGAACTTTCAACTCTGCAATCACCCTGGACGCCTCAGACCTTAAACGCCCAGAAGCAGCAGCATGAAACAAGACCATTCAAAATGTTAGGACCATCCAAAAAGCAGACCATGTAAATTGTAGCATCAACTGAAGGCGCATTCGAATTAGAAGACCAAAGTTTTCAGATGATCGACTTAAGAAGCTATATATAGCAACCGTTAGCACAATGCAACAATCGAGTTAGCGCCTTCATTTGCTTAGCCTCAGCGTACGAGGGTGAATGGTCAGCCCTCTCCCTCACCGTCTCGTCTCCCCACTGACAGCACAATTATTATTCAGCAATTTTTATATAGCTCCTCTTTAATGTAGGCTACTCAGAAGCGTTTCAGGCCCAACCAATGCTAAATAGGTCAGTTTTACAATTCTTAAGGAATTGAGTGGAGTGACCCCTGGGCAATAAGCGCAGTGCAAACTGTGAGGAGGCCAATCCAAGCTGTAAGACCAGTGACCGAGAATGTCCAGCTAGTACACTCGTTATGGCCAAGTATGCTATTACCCCGGTAGGTAGAGCAGCAATCTGAACACGGTACTGCCCTGCACGTGAAATCAAGTACTCCAAGCCACAATCAGTTCACCAATGTTCTACCCAAAGTAACAACCATATCCGCGTTTAGTTGTAATTGAACAACCATTCAATGCAACAACATGCTTGGGATGAATTTATGCTATAAACAGGAACCCAGAAAAGAAAGTCATTATGCAAATCACGCCCGACATTCATTTCACTGCAGTAAAAACAGAAGTTCCTGGTTCGAAGATCAAAGGATGATTAGGCTCCACTTAAACAATACACACCCAAACGCATCACCCAGGGCTGATCATCTACAGCTGCAGTAGGAGCATCATCATCAACAACAACATACACAACACCAGTCATCGTGTCCTATCAGGAAGTTCCACAGTGTACCACGGGGATGGGCGTGGGGTGGGAGCTAGGAAGGGAATTCCTTAGACACATCCCGTTATCAGTTCTGCTATGCCAATACTCGACAACGATAAGGCAGGACAACGATAAGGCAGGAAACCGGGTTCCCGTAATTAGAAGTCCGCTAATTACACACAGTGCACTGCACGGATAGACTAGTATCAAGGTTCTTCGAATAGATCTTGGACTAGTATAGTATAGTTGCAGTTCAAGGTCGTTCAAGGACACTGTGTGATAACAAAGACCATTAACGTTGCCCTCCTCCTTTATCCACGCTTGGGACTGGCAATGTCAGAGTGCAAACAGTGGCGGAATTTCCACGAATAGCCACGAGTAATTGTTCTTTATTTTTAAGACGATCATCGATCAACGTCATTGATGACATCACACATCAATTCCTACATCTCTTGCATTAACGTCAAGATCCAAAGGATAAGACGCCAATCAACTATCAACTTTATATCAATTGTCATTTCCACGATGATCTTGGAATTTCGATTCACGTACTGCAACTTACAGAAGAATACAGACATTCCAATTTCGTACTGATCTCAAGAAGCATGGAGTACTAGAGATCAAATCGAAATGTTTAACTTGTCTAATCATTCCACTCGACATAATCTAATCAAGGCGATTTATCGATTTATTGTTCTAAATTATTTTAATACCATTGAATGGGTTTTAGCGTTGGTCAAGAAACAAACTGGATCAATTGAGGAAAAGGTGGGAGTGATAAAAAATTAAATAATTCTCAATTAAATAAAAGTGAAAGGATGAAAAGGTTCTTGCTCAAATTGGAGTTGGATTGATGAAAAATATTTATTTAAAAAGAAGATGGATCGCTGAAAGCACAACTGCTGCTCAAAGAGAAGCTGGATGGGTGGAACAAAATATCTGACTAAATGGAAGCTTGATTGATTAAAAAGATTCTTGCCAAAGTAGAAATCGGATCGATGAAAAATAATAATGTTACATTCAGAACGCTATTTAGCGATAGATTAAATCTAATTAAATCCGGAAACTAGTAATCTCGTGTGCAAAAATCACAAGGAAGTCAGTGGTTGTTTTTCAAAGTATCACCCAACACCAACATTTGTTGTGAAGCCCATGTGAAAAAACTACTTCTGTTATTTGTCAAATGTAATACATAGCCTACACTTATCTCATGTTTATTCAAGGCCTGTTATATCTCTCCCCTTATTTACACTGTCTACCCAAAACCATCGACTATAATACCAGATACATTCAGCTTATGCATCCAGACGTTTACAACGAAGCAAGACGCTGCCGAAAGCTACTCAGAATAAACTTCAGAATGGTTAATTTCGTTCCCAGTCCGTAACCCCGACTCCACCTTCAGAAGACGAGAAACAAAGAGCTAATTTCTGATTTATACAATACCGAGTGGTTCTCGGCAGGACTCCATTTGGCACCGCGGTTGCGTACCGTTACCACACCTGGTACCAATCCATCTAATTCGCTATTTCCGCAGCACCACAGCAGTTGTTCAGCAGATTACTCATTTTCAATGTATCATGCTCGGTCCTCTCATGGTTAATTACTTCAAGCGAACATTTATTTACACACGGATATTAGTATCATATATCGTTTTCTGAACAGATGGCAGAGATACTTTACTTCTCTCTAAATTGGTAAATTGGATAACATAGATAACGCATTATCTGTTAAACCTCACGTTAATACATCAACAACATGGGTTACAAGTGACTCAACTCTGACTCAACAACACTCAAACACTGTCGACAATCGTCGTCATCATCGTCGTCACCGCCACCGCCACCACCACCACCACCATCTCTTGAAGCCAACGGTCTATTTGGTGGTGATGGGTACAAATAAAGAACCTCTATTGTCATCTCTGTCATTTGTTAAGTCCATTGCTCCTTTAATAATGTCAGTCCAAGTGATGTTTATGTCCTCATTTCTATCGCCTATCCAGCGCAGTCTTGGTCCGCCTTTGTTTGTACATTTAGCCTCGAAGCTGGCATGTCATGCATTGTGTGGAATTATGCATACACAAATCACTGCGCGGTCTATATCATCAGCCATTTGTGTATAATTAATGCCAACCCTTACAAGAGGTACTGCTATGTGCGCATTTAGGAGTTTTATGGCTTCGATTTCCTAACTGTGTAATTTCCAAAATTTTAAAACTAATTCTACATGTTTTCTCTGCATTTTGAAATTATGTCCATTGCATACAACCCCGGAAAGAAACATCCCCAAATTTTTCGACTACACTACTGGATACCTCGCAGGACCCTGAGCAGCTGAGCAGGGTGTGGTGGTGCAGTCGTGGGTTCAGTGCCTTGCAGCCGAAGGGCTGCAGGTTAGAATCCACCTCAAGGCTCAAGCCACTGCATAGGGACCTTGAGCAAGTCCTTTACTCGCAATCGCTCACGCGCTTCGGGGTGAAACTCTGATTCAGTGTCCGTGCTGCAGTCGGGATTGCGCCTCCGAGTAGCGCATCCGAGTAGAGAGCTTGAAGGGGCGCTATAGCAAATGCGAGAAATAACTAAAATAAATAAAACATAGTAGCCGAGCGGTTAAAGCGCTCTTCGTGTGAAACGGAGGGTACCGGGGTGGGGTGCGAGTCCTGCTCCCTCCTCCCCTGAGGCGGCTTCCGAGTTGACCCAGTCCTTCCCTCGGCGGCTCCTCCACCGATTGATGCTTGGACATTAGACAGTGGAGCTTTGATAGATGTGTAGCCCCATCTCTCCACCACACATAGAATGGTACAACAGTGTGGCCAATAAAAATATTTACTGTAGCCCACTCTCTCCCTATCCATCCCGCTCCCTATCCATTCCAGTGCTTCCACGAGCCTTATAAAAGGCAATACGATCTGGATCCGTGGAATAATCCTTCCCCACCACCAGATGGCGTATCTGTTTCATTAAATCCTATTCGCTTGGAAACGTCTTGCGCCGCAGAGAAAAGGGTCTACATAAACCAGACGTAAAACTACACTCAGTGGGCTATCAATACGTACAGGCGACGCCATCACCATAAGAACTGTCTTCCACCCGGCGGCCATTTTCCAAGTCCCCCGTGAATTCCAACGCTTTTATGGCCTGCTGCTTTTAACACCTAACACCACCAACACCGGTGGTCACTGGCAGTGCCAGACCCACGCCTTTACGTAGAGGAGGGCGATGCTAATGATCTTTTTAACACACTGCAGTGTCTTTAAACTGAAATTACTGCCGCACCCTATTGTCTGCCACACAATTATTATTGTCTGCCACACAATTCTTAACGTTGTCTCTTCCTGTCACCTTATTGCTGCTTAATGACACTGCCATATCAAAGATGATTAGTGTTGCCCTCCTCCTTTATCCAGACTTGGGACTGGCACTGGCAGAGTGCAACCAGTCTCGGATGACATCCCTCCAGTAACCAGTTCCACCCACAGCCGAGCAAGGTTGGCAAACACCCGCTCCATCTCCCCAACCTCCCCCCCACCCGGTTATTTGCCGCTGGAGATTGGCAGTGATAAGGCATCAATGCAAGACAATGGCTTCATACAAGACAATGCCTGATCGTAACAGGCACCATCGTCTGCTCAGGCATCAACTGATCATCACCTTTCAAGTGAAGAAGACCCCGTGGCATGCCATCAGACATTCACTGCAATCATACTCGACTGCGCCAGCATACATCAACGCTCTCTGGATATCTTCATTCAAGTGTGCAAGTCAAGTGAAGAGATCGTTACGAAAATAAATCACGTTCACTCATATAGGCTACACAGAATATTGCATAGCAACAATCCAGAATACAGTATAAGGGCAGTCCCCTTGATCACGCCCCGGAGGCAGCAATGCAAATGAAGCGCAAACGACCTCAGTTTCTTAGCCTCGGCATACAGGAACGCGTGGCCATTCCTCTCCATCATCGTCTCATCCTCACACCGACAATATATACTCACTACAGCCGAGCGTATTAATTATGGGAGGATGCAGATGCAGATGAAGCAGGAAGAATTAACGGATGTCTGCTTAACGCTCGTCAATAAGCTGGAGCCCTGTGCTTGGCTTTCGAGTGGCGCCATATAAATTCTACGATTACGGCGATCAGATGGGGAATTGAACTCAAGAGCACTCAGCTGAAGTCCATTACATTAACCAGTAGACACTAGAATGTGTGCTAACTTAGAGCAGAAAGCTTCAATTCGAGTTCTTGCAGTAGTTCTTGCAGGAAGTATATAATTGTCAATTTCGCACTAGGTTATAGAGTACCCCATTAATAGACAGCGGCATGTTCTCAGCATCAAAGGGTTAAGTGCACAGGTCTTGGTAACACTTTCAAACGAGTCCATTTGGCTTATTAAGCAGGAGCTGCGGCAGATATATTAAACGGCTGCCGCGTTCAAATATCAAAGAGCTTAACATCCCAGACAGAAAAGAGTCAAAAAGACAAAAAACACGTATCTCTTGCAGAGTGTTGTTAAATGGTTGACATACACACCGGGACCCCAAAAAGACCATAAAGCAGAGCCAGTTTGAAAAGGGAAGGAGACAGACAGACAGAGACAGACAGACAGCAAGACACAGACAGACAGAGACAGACACGCAAGACAGACAGAGACAGACACGCAAGACAGACAGACAGAGACAGACAGACAGGCAAGACAGACAGGCAGACAGACAGACACAGACAGACAGACAGACAGAGACAGACATATCAGCTGCAAGGGCAATCTCCCAATACTTGTAGGTCGTTCATAAACAACCATGGAATGTCTGGAATTTCTCAAGTAATGTTATCCTATCAGAGAACAATATTATTGCTGCGCATATATCCCAACCGTCACTGGCATACCAATTCAATGGGTGCCATCCAAGTCTACTCCGAAGATGCTTCGCGCATATTCCGCGCCACTCACATGCACTTCGCCAAGTGTTACCGACTCAGGTCATACTCCGGGTGTACTCGGGATGAACGTGAAACGCATCCTAAGAATTCCATGACTACTTTGCCTTGCTGATTAACTGGTAAGCAACAGTGATTCATTCTAGAATGTCTAAGCCATTCTAAAACAACTGATTCATTCTAGAATCAGAATCATAAGAATGAGCATGCGATAAATATTCGATGAGATCTGCTCTCAGAATGTCTGACCCGTTCTAGATAAACAGATACATTCTAAAACCATTCATTCTAGAATATTCTAGCCATTCCACAATAACCGATTCACTCCAGAATCGGAATCATTCTAGAATGATTAATAAGCAACTACTATTTTGTCTTTGGAATCAACATGGTTGTCCAAACAAAGCTGTATTAAATCAATACACGACAGATACAAGATTAATTCTAGAACAAAAATCTATGCAATCACAAAAGAAATCCATTATTTGATAAATGTTTCATATCAGACTGGATGTGTATACATTCCGGAAGAGAAGAACCATTTTTCAAACAGTGAATCATGGCCGCAAGACTTTTCCATCTAGAGTTTCAAAACTCCATTTCCGCTAAGCCACTCTCCATATAAAATAACCGATCCATTACCAAACATCAACAAAGGATGCACAAGTATCGGAAAGAAGTCATCACATCATCATCTTCTCCTCTCACCAAAACCAATAAAGTTCCAACAGAACCCAGAGCATCCAACCATACGCTACAAACTCCCCCCCACTCCTGGCAGTGCCAGACCCAAGCCCGGAGAACGGAGGAGGGGGCGAGATGATAATCATCTTTATTATGACACGGTCTCTTCAAACAAACTAAAGCATAACATCCGGGGGGGGGCGGTTGTTTTTATGTAGCTCCTGTAGAACAACATGTGCAACATTTAACAACACCTGTCTAACCTTCTAACCTATTCATCACACACACACACACACACACACACACACACACACACACACACACACACACACACACACACACACACACACACACACACACACACACACACACACACACACACACACACACACACACGTGATTCATCCCCAAAGAGAAGAGGGAAAACGTTATCTACAAAGAGCGTGCCGTGCTTTCATTACTTTGTGCTAAATCAACCGCGGTGAGCAAATCCCGCGTCTACCTTTGTACCTGCTCATTAGTAGCAGCCTCGGTCCATCTGGTAAATTTATGTGCACCAGGCAAGAATCAGGCAACTTGGCCATAAAGTTAACGTTTGTGGACAGGAAACAATGGAAGACTTATTACCAACAATAACATCACAACAACAACGTAGACAATTAGATGTCATGAATAAAGACAATAAGCTGTCTTTGATTGTGTTGTCCTAATGATCCTCTTCCAGGTGATGTTTAGCGTGGCAATCATGAATATTTTTTGAATATTCCAGACTTCCATTCATGTCTGTAGACTGTAGAGTGTAGACATTGCTTTGTGGAGAGTTAATAAACCGTTTCGACTTCTCATCAATATGTCACGTGCACATGCACAGTGGGTTGACCCAATTCTGGCCTATATATAACTTACCGTGCATATACTGTAAACACAGAACATGTGTGGCTTAAGTTTACAAAGTATTAATTTTCATTAAAATTAATACGGCTTAAAACTTCGTAAACTTAAGCCACGCATGTTG
Source organism: Lumbricus terrestris (assembly GCA_949752735.1). Lineage (NCBI taxonomy): Eukaryota > Metazoa > Annelida > Clitellata > Crassiclitellata > Lumbricidae > Lumbricus > Lumbricus terrestris. Next base: position 46,039,896 of record OX457045.1, on the reverse strand, counting down.
CATGTTTACAATTGATTCAAACCTTGAAGACGAACCTGACACTCCAGACAATCATCCTAATTATTATTAACAATAATAATAATAATAATAAAATGATATATAATAATAATAATTTCAGTGCTTCAACCCTGTGGCCTTAATTCAACTTGGACCTCGATGAATACTGATTAAGTGTGGTCCATTCACAACCAATCTGTTCCAATAGATAACGTTGAATATGATCCCTGCAGGATCATATTTACTGCACGACAAAAAAATAATAATAAAAATAAAACCATCTGCAAATACAAGCCATTCTAGAACAACGCCTTTCACGCCTTTGTTACAAGTCGAATCGACAACTGTTGCTCCTTACTTGCTGGTCTTCCCATTGGGGTCCTGGGGCGACTTGATCGTGTATTGCGCTCCGCTGCTCGCCTTGTTGGGCGGCTTCCTAAATTTGCTCCTGTCTCTGCATATATGCGTGATGTGCTGCACTGGCTGCCAGTGTCCCAGCGGATCTCATACCGCATTGCTGCTGTGGTCTCACGCTGTGTCCTTGGCTGTGCTCCGTCATACTTGCGTGATCTTTGCTGTCCAGTCTCTGACGTTGCAGCGCGTCGTGTACTACGCTCTTCGGCTAGGGGTGAACTTCTGGTCCCGCGGGCTCGCTTAGTTATTAAGCAGCGCCGTGCTTTCTCGGTTGTGGGGCCTACTGTCTGGAATGACCTCCCGGTTGCGCTTCGCTCTTTACTTGTGGCCCATCCGGCTGGGTTCTACAAGTCTCTCAAGTCTTTTTTCTTTGCTCGTGGTTGGGCTGGGAGCGCCTCTGAGTAGTTTCTTGAAGGGGCGCTATATAAATGCTATGAATGAATGAATGAATGAATGAACGCGTACGCTCTCCAAATTTTAAACAAATACACACAAATCAGAGTCTTAGCTATGTAGGCCATAATAGAACGACTAATATTCTAGAATGTTAGAATCGTTAGAATCAGTCATCGATGAATAAACGATGATGAGATTTGACAATAATCTGCTCTCAGAATAAATTATCATCTGTTCCAGATAATTATCAGATTCACAAATGGCGTCTGTTCTGACCATGCAAATACGCAATTTCTTTGTTCTAAACGAGGACACCATTCGTCATAATGTATATAATATTTACAAAAACATTCAGGTAAACGTTAATGAACTTCGTGAGTCATACATTGGACGAGCTAATTACACACCAGCCGAGCTAACACAGTCCTACCCATTGTGCCCACGCACGCAAAATGCTAGCAAAACCACGCCTCACAAAGGGCTAAGTTCAAAAGGTGAGGTCACAGTTGAGACATAGTGACTCAGTCACCATCTAGACAATAACAAGACCCCCGGGGGACCGACCCCGTCCCTTTTCCCCAGCAACCCCCCACCCTATATAACCTTAATCCGCTGAATCAACTCAGACTAACTCAATTCCACTGATCAGGTAGGGCGGTGAGAAGAAACACGCTTTGATTTGCACCTGCTGCAGTATATCAAATGCCTTCCTAAGATCTCTTAACAAACAAAGATTACAGATTAGAAAAAAAATTTAAACCGACAATGTCAGTTTATGTCACACTGAATCAGACAATGTCGTTTAATGAAGACTCGCAATGGTTTGAATATATGTAGATAGATAGTTATAGATAATTTTGCCATTTGATCGAATCCCACAAAATGCACTACATGTAAGATTTGAATAGAAAATAAGCAACTTTAGGCAGACCAAGATGGACGCTATATAAATGAGGACACAACAATAACAATGACGTCATCACATGGACTAACATTACTTAAGGGCAGTGCAGTGGATTTGACAAATGACAACTCCGCCACTGGTTGCACTCTGCCAGGGCCAGTCCCAAGCCTCGATAAAGGAGGGTGGTGACACTTAAATCATAATTGATATGGCAGTGTCGTTAAAACAGTAACAAGCTTGACAAATGACCAAAGAAAATGGAAATCCTCTATTTGTACCGATCGCCTCAAAATATCATAAGTAAAATTATATGAAAAATTTGTCTGGTATCAGGAACAGATGCTGCATCATTTTATTGTTTCATTCTATTGTTTCATTTTCTGTTCTCTAGTTTAACTGTTTTTTAGTGCAGTTCTTTGTTATGTGCGTAGCTAAACAAAGCTATTGTCTGTGCCAATCAAGTTAAAGTCACTAAAACAAAAGGTTTTGTTTGCAAGCATTTATCAGAGTGACCCGCAATAATGATCATCAATCAACTCTACTTAAGACTGAACGAAGAATTCCGGTTTGCATTTACAGCAAAAGAAGTGGGTCTGATAAAGATGGGGCCTTAGAAGAAAAATACAAAAATATATATTAAAAGACCAAAATTGTATTTGTATTCGATATGTTTATTCAGATAAATCAGTCAAAAACGAAACAAGACAAAAGCAGGCAGAAAACAAACAGGGAAATGAAAGCAAACCCCGCTTTTCTTTTCTACATCAACGTATTCGGATATTATCCTTCAAAGTTCAGACATAATATCAGCTGGGACGAGGGTTAGTGTGGACCCGGATGCTGTGACTACCATCCAAAGGCCCCCATTGACAACTCGCTGGCTCATTGTGGTTTAACGACAATGTCATATCAAGCTCAAGGATGACCAGTGTTGCCCTCCTCATTTTTCCAGGCTTGAGACTGGCTCTGTCAGCGTGCAAGTTATGGCAGAGTTCACTGTGCACATAATATTTATAAATAACTGCAGGACCCTCAAGGCGGCTGCGGCTGGTCTTGGTGTGGCACTGCAGCAGCACCCATAGTAGCTCATACCTTAATGTGGACCTGGCTGGGAGCACAACCGCCTCTTGTTACATGTTTAACGACACTGCCACATCAAAGATGATTAGAGTCGCCCTCCTCCTTTATCCAGGCTTGGGACTGGCACAGAACAACCAGTGGCAGAGTTGGAGCACAGTTGTGTTTGTTCAGTGTTCTTACACAGAACTTTTACCACTTTCGCAAGGCTGGAACCTCTTACCCGTCTAACCGTGTCCAGGTCTGGGTCTAATCGTCAAGTAGTGACTCCAAAGTTAATTACGAACATATGTTGACAGCACATCTTCTTCATTTGCCATTTTGTCTATCAATAAAATCATTAAGATATGGATACAACTATTCGTTATCGATGACTAGCCACGCACTGGGTTCAACCCTTTCAATCCCCTCCCACCAACCCACCCGCCCCTAACTCCCCCACTCCACACGAGGACCTGCTAGATGTCGCTAGTGTTTATAATGGACTAGTACTGCAAACCGTGCGAGTTAACAAAGAACTGAAGGACTATGCAAACACCACAGTTCCGAGAAAGAGGGTTTCAATCATTCATACACTGAAGACTCAATTGCAAGCCAGAGTACAATTACCGTACTCTCATGCAGTCAGTGAGCACTGAGCAACAATCCTACTGCAATCCCACGCTGTACGACTTACATGCTTTAAACAAACAAGACAAGTAGCAACTACCTGATTCCTAGTGCCTTACCCAAGTTGTAATTGTTGTAGTTACAACCATTTACAACACTTACATTAACAATTACATCCAATGTAATGACTTATTAATGCCTGTAATGCATTTGAAACAACAAGTTGATGATCAATAGAAGACAAATCACATTAAAATATCAATCCAAACTCAACCGCCCATATACCATTCTGCTATTTTCATGAAATCATACTGAGCCATAATCGGTTAGCCATAAGTTCTGTAATTTATGTCTCAAAGTCACCGTCTGACATTTTACGAGCTCTGTACTAGCCACGCCAAAACCTATGCAGATGTCAGCAAATGATATATCAAGCTCTTGCAACCACGTTGTGGCCTAAGGGTAAAATGAACTACTGTCTTAAAGTAGGGCAAAGACGCACTCCTTTGTCATCTACAGAGCATCTTGAAGTAACGTTTGTGCCTCACGCAAAACGAGCCAATGTTTAACCTTGTGGCAAAATGAATTTCTGATTTCTACCAGGTCAACCATAAAAGATCTTCCCACTTAATGGAGGAATCTTGGGCAATAGGCACACCCAGGAGACCTCGACCAACCAAGTCCCCCCCCCGGGTCAACAAGGTATCCTGGAAGGGTAGCAGACACCTGTGGCCCTTCAGTCAATAGACAAAGATGAGGTTGGGGTGCCAGTAGGTCATTGACCCTTAACCACAGTATCTTAATTGGTACACAAGTCTCTGTGAACCCCATTCTTAGTCATACCCTTCTGGCTTTTCCACCTGTCGGTTTAAGACTGACCCTTTTATGCCAGACATAAATCAGTAGAGGGTACAACAGAGGGTCATCTGCTGGTGGCCCATGATGGCCTCAACCCCTCTCCTCCAAGCCAGGATTATTTACCACCTGGCAATGGCTGTAAATAATGGCTGTAGACCCCCCAGACACAGTTGCATGATAAACACACACAACACATTAAAGCTTACAGCCCCCGAACAATTTGTTTACATTTCATCAATTCCTTTCACTTTAGCCGTGGCTGGACGAAGAGAGATTCCGAGTAAGGGTGCTACATCAATTTCCAAATGTAATCCCATTGCAGATTTATAGACACACAACATGATGACAATATTTAGTATTTTTATCATATGTAATAATTATAATCGATAAAAGTATGTTTCTACAATACAATAATCCTGACAGCATATATAATATTTTATAGAGCCATAGCAGTGCATACAGACAAACAAACATACACATAAACAAAGCATACATGCATGCAAACACACACACATGCACATATACACACACACAATCATTGTCTGTTGACCCAAAAGAAAAAAAATCTTGTGAATTTAACTAAGCAAAAATTAACCGGACGCACCAGATAATCACCACACTCCCCTCCCCTACCATAAATAATAAAGACCAAGAAAATAAAGTTGCCAACTCATAACCCCAAAGCTTCTCCCCCACCCCGCCAACCACTTAGTAAACAACCGTCCAATTCACCAGTCTCTCTTGCCCCACCCCATCGCAAACTAAGCCAAGCCCGAAGATATACCAATTATGTTTTTAGGGCAAGTTGATAACGCAGCAATTTTCTCCAATTGCACAGGGTGGGGGTGGGGGATGGTGGGCGGAAAGTAGCACAACCAGTGTATCACACGGTACTAGTATTTCGCACAGAAATTTTTTGCATGTAGGTCAGGTCGTGACCGACAGCCACGACATGTCTATAGGACGTTCACACCAATAGACGACGACTAGACAATTAGGGTTGAAGACCCTTCGGCCACGCTGTGTTTCCGAGTGTGTGGGAAATAAACTGCGTGACAAACAGAAGCATGGTGGTCACTAGGGTGGTTCTAAAAACTGAAAGTGGCTTAAATTTGTTCTCCAACCCATCATTTAGTGACGCCAGGTGTTAGTAGGTCACAGTTAAAAAATTATAAGAAAATATTAATATTTAGGACTGGCGCGGAGCTGACGAAATTTTCATAATTTCCTAATGGTTTTCATCAAACTTATCAAGACATCGGCACACGGCAATGTTCGATATAAATGCTTACTAGTCAACCACAAATTCTGAGGTATGCAGTTTAATTAATTTTCTATATAAAGTAACTACAGTCATGTCGGAATGAGTAAATTTTTGGTAGTTTTAAGACATTGACTGCAAAAATTAGAAGACAACAATGTTATGAAAATGTAGCCGAGAATATCAACATTTTCCGATGAATTTATCAGTCAATCGATTTTTACCAAACAGATGGTTGCCGTCTTGGTTGGCTCATAGCATTGCCTCTTGTGTTTCCCTACGACCTGTAGCCAGAACACTGCCTTTGTTCTGCACTTTGTGCTGGCGAAGAATTAAAGTTTTGAGCTGAAGTGTCTACTCAACTTCAGCGATACACTTAACCACTTTAACGAATTTGAGAATCACATGGCTCTTTTGTTACATTCGAGTTCCAATAATTATATGGGCTTGGGTCATACTGTAAAAAGTTATCAGACAGTTCGAAAGGGTTGAAGAATGTCATGAGTGATTTAAAGACGGAAATATATTGTGGAGTCCTGTTTTGCTACAGGTTCATTGAATGGTGGAATTCGTACTTATGATCTCACATAACCTAAATTTTCGTTTAGGGCCATTGCCATGAGTCTCTTCTCATCCACTTAAAAATGATCGTCGAAAATCGCAGGCCCAACAAGCAACTCAGACAAGTCCTAGAAGTGAAAACGAAACGTGTTTGTGGCAACCTTAGCAACCTCCCTGTTCTTGTCGGTGGACACCATGGATAACAAATTCGTGTCATTTTGGGGAGAAACTGTTGACGCTGCGCTCTGGAAACAGCATCCCTACTTGGTATTATAATATCATGGGAGTCACAAAGAGTGACACTTCCTTCAGGTACTTCCAGACTTGTTCGCCACACGAAAGACACGAGACTTCCGTGATTTCGTTGATACTGGCAGCATACCGTGTCAAGGCTCATATTGTGAGAGGAACATCCACATTTTGAATGTGTACATGTAAATGGCTCTGACCATCATAAAGCCCGACGCGCAGCTGCTGGATAGCAGTAACATAATTATTTGATGTGGTGGAATGTCACCGAGAAAATGGCAGATAGCTCAAGAAGTTCATCAGTAATTATCACCGCAAACTCAATGACCTCGTCCTTCCATCAGTTCCATGGGACCTGGTAGTCATCTGTTCATCCTCTGTGGGTGTGGAAAAGGAGGCCTGATATATAATGGGCCGGAAATCTTTAAAAACGACTTGATTGCTCCATATTGGAAAAACTGGATGTATCATAAGGACCTAAGACCTTCTCCAACATGATTTCAGAATTGTTGTGGTGGTATGCTAAACTTAGAAGCTCTCAACCTAATTCTCTTTCCGACAATGAGCACACGCCATTTTCGGAAATCTTACAAATTTAGCGGTGCTACCAACTAAACAACTTGGAGTAGTAGCCTGACTTGATACTTTGCTGTTTAGCCTTTCATTTCCCGCAGCGCATTTAATTCAGGACTGCATCTTTTGCGTGGCGATGCTCACCGTCTTATCTGCGTGCGCTCTGCCTCCCACTTTCACTTACATAGGCCTCCGGGCACTGCACTCCGCTGTTAGTGGTGACTCAATGGTTACTTTCACTCTTACTTTGACAATGCAGAGCAATTCCTTCTCTGTGGTTGGTCCAACAACCTGGAGCTCGATTATTCGACACCTTTCAAACTGTTTTCAGTTTTAAAAACGGTCGAAGACTATATTTCGCTTGATCTTGGCCGGGAGCGCCTCTGAGTAGGCATCTTCAAGAGGCGATATATAAATTCTGAATGATTGAATGATTGATTGACTGATTGATTTACTGACCAGGACAAATTTTATACTAAAAAGTAAGTAGCAAAGTAGTTCATTAGTCATTTGTAAGAAATTGCCTGAATATGCGCTATCATGTAAACTTCAACTGGTTCGCGCCAGTCCTAAATACGTCTGGAATCTGAAAACTTTTTGGATAAAGAGTCTCTATAAGTCGTATCACCAAATGGTGGGTTGGAGAATAAAGAAGAAACAACTTCAAAAGTTGCCATTGTCGATGGAACCACCCTAGTGGTCACGTATAACTACAACACCACTATCATCACCCACAGCCACTATCAATGCAGTTGCCACACGGCATCTACCAAGCAACAGGCCCTTAGGTATACTCAATCGGCCAGCAGTTCTTTTTCATGTGCGGTAATTGTCCCTTAACATGCCCGTCCCTCCACTGTGCGTGGGACTGCTTTTTAAAAACTTATTTCCTCTCTGGAGGTTCTCAAACTGGGAGCGCTACTGACCGCCACGGCTGTGAGCGGCTCTATAGAAATTGCCGCTAATTACATTACACACATTAACCACTAAACTCAGGTGCTCCCGAAAGTCACCAAATGTTCCTCTATAAAAACTGTTCCTTTTATACACCCTATTACGATACCGGAGAGAAACAGAAATATTTATATAGCGCCACGACAGGAGGAATAACTGAATACGAGGTAGGGGGGGGAGCTCACCACATACACTTTTACAAGTGGATAAACCACTTTCAGCCACGGACATCATCAGACATTATCTGTTTTAAGAGTCAACATTAATCATAGACGCTGGCATGAAAATTACACGTTCTAGTTGACTGAACTGGAAATGGGTCTCAGGCCGTTGGAATTTCCGACATGGCCCTACGTTCACATTCTAGCACAACACACTCTCACATTCCATCCGTCATATTATTATGGAAATGCAAAAGACCAATTGGAACCTTATTAGACATGTCAATTTAGACAATAAATAACCATCCAAAAGCAGATTGCATAACAGCCTCAGCAATATCTGGAACGTTGCCTTGCTCTCTTGAAGGGAGTCCTGTAAAAATCCATGAAACCACAGAAACTCTATCTATGCAAACTCATCAAGAAATAATTTCACTGTCCCTCTCTCTCTCTCTAACCCTGCAATAATAACACTGTGACCCCATTTAAAGTTATCGGCCCAATATACCGTAGCTTATCATTGCAGAGTTAAACCTGGTAACATCTACATGCCAAAAGACTTTTTTGGATGAAAGCTTGCAGAGCAACACTAGTCTTATGTAATGTTCCAGTGGCTCTATAGAAGTTCTTGGATATATAATCTGACGACAATGGATGGATAAAGTGGCCAGCATGCACAAACATGCACATAAATATTGTCTGATAAAACCAGTAACTTTTGACAGCAGCTAGATGGTATGCACTGCCAAGGCAAGAAATATAAATTATATTATGGCAAAAGTAAGGCAAATCAAGATAAGGTAATGTAAGGCAACAATCTTAGCATTAGTCCGTATGGAAAAGAGAAATCGATTTGCATGGAAACGACACAAATATAGCAACTGGAAAAACCGTCCAAACAGATGGAACGACCGGACATCTAAAGGTCAATGCCAAAGGTCGCACTAGGATTCGAAATTCTAAATCGCTGACACAAAAATAACAGAACTGCGATGAGCGTACAACACTGCGCTGAGCGAATACTGAATACACATCATCACCATACTCGCATTTCAACTAAATAATTCATAACTACCGTTATGAGGTCAACAGGAACTTTGAACTTTGTCTTGCACGTCGATTTTCATGAACAACGACTATAAAACGACATTACTACAATACGACAGAAGTTCTCGATTAAATTGAAACAGGTGGACAATTTAAAAAAAGTTAACCATGGGTGGACCACTGGACACTGACTGCATTTATATTCGGGTGAAACCTCAAACTGAGGTACAATCAGGTATACAAATAATGTAATTCATGGAGATATTGTTTCTCCCCGACCAACCCTAATCTTCATGTATTCCATCTGGGAGCGCCAGACAGTTTCGAGACTACAGCGTAAAACCGGCGCCACACAAATTACGAGGAGTGTACTTCAAGCGCAGTTTTTAAGCACTCCAACTGTCAACTGTAGGAGTACGCTTAATAGCTAATTGCGACTTTCTGCAAGAAAAGTACAGGCGCAGTAGGGGTCTAATTAATTATAGATTCAAATGAAAGGGTGTTACTACCTTCGACGATTTTGTCTAGAATGAGCGTCTTCTGTTTGTCGTTGAAGGCCTCACCGACAACCAGCAACAGTGCCGCCCTCGACATGTTTCTGGAACCCGATTCGTCTCTTACATCCAGCGGAAAAACGGAAAAATTCGCCTGTAAACGACTGAAAAGAGATGAAATCGGAACAAGCGATACAGACTATAATTATACGAGAATTATTAATGAAGGCAGCCTCCTCCTCGTGCTCGTCAACTCAGACGCCAGACAACACTAGCGGAAGATGATGATGAACCCGGCACTAAATTAGGATGGTCAGGAACTATCGCACGTGATGCAGTAAGAACTTCGATTGTGTATACTGCATCAACTGATTAAAATGGGGATGATTATTTATCTTCGTATTCGGTTTCAAGCTCGTCAGCTGTTGATTTGAATTTAAAATACGAGGAATCGTGTCCGATAAAAATGTTGAGCATTCATCTTCAACTTAGTTTTTTTTATTTATACCGTGCTTATACACTATAATATATACCATTCCTAGAGTTGATTCTTTTGCCAGAAACAGTTTTATCATGCGAATGTTATATAACTTTGCATAAATGTTTTCTATTATCTATTTCCTCTGTAAACTGCTGTGCTTTTGCTTGTGGTATAATAAAGAATATTCTTACTTACTTACTTTATATTGTAATAGGTTTGTCTTGTTAGATATTAATAATTTCACTTTAATGTAATTTTTAAAAATGAGTCAATATGAAGAGCATCAATGTTAACTCTTTCAATTACGCAGACGGACAATTTATTTTTATTTAAAGCAAAGACCTTATAGTTCTGTAATATACTATATGTGGTTACACTATAAGGTCTTTGTTTAAAGCCTTGAAATTATTTTATGATCTCACGAAAGGTCCGAATTTGTGAACTACTACATCTTACCTCGCTGAGTGCACTCAGGATCTTTCCGCAGACGTGATGTCACAGGCTATTTTAAGCTGTCCGGTCGAGTTGGTCGTCTGAGCCATCCGTAATTCAGCGAGGCGTGACGTTAATATAAATTTCAGCATTCGTCACGCTCGACCAGTTCAGGCTTTGTTTTTTCAAACGTTGAAACTATTCTCGGCTACTTGAGAAACTAAACGCCAAACTATATAAACTGGTTCCGTATAAACTGGTTCCGTTTACTTCTCTTTTTGGTTACGATCGTTCTGTGGCGGTGTTGCTTTCCTAATTAAACAGAGAAATAGCATTCGCTGTTTTTCCTTTTGAAAGCAGCCTATAATTAAGTAGACCCGCTGTTAGCAACATTAGGCCTATTCGAATTAGCGAAAAGAAAACCACTGGGCAAAAAACAATGTCCGCAAGCGTGGTTTCAAAACAAGTCTTAAGCGCAGACTTTATATATGCAGTGTTAATTTCAGCCGTCATCTATTATAGTGTAGTTTCTCCACCATGATTGTCAATCACCCACCATGATCATCTGCCCCAAGGTTCCTTTCTCTATCGCTGTCTGGTTTTTCACTAAAAACTGATCTCACTTCATTAATAATTCAGATCCTTCATCCTTCCATACTCGGCGTGAATGCAGAATAAGAATTTCCCGGGGAAGGCAATTGAAGGGTTCGAACCCCACTACCCAGTCTTTATTAGGACCCCCATAGTAGTCAGAATTGCTCACCCCTACGCCACATAAAACGGCGTCTGACCCCACCCCGATATTTGTCTACAATCCTCATACTGGGCATATGACGCAAAAAAACCTTAGACTACCATTTGAACAAACTCCTCTGACTTAACGCAGTCCTCGTCAATCAGCCGGTGCCCTGAGCTTGATTTTTTGAATAGCGCTTTAGAAGTTTCGCACTTTAAATCAAATCGGATTAGTCTTTTAACAATTGCTGGGATTTAGAAATTGAAGGACTTCATCAGGACATGGAACGCATCTAATTTTATTCTGAAATACCGTCCACACTGAAATCTTGTAATATTACAAAGACATTATTACAGCATATATAACTTCCAATAACACAGACAAGGCTTTTAATTAATCCTATCCTTTGTTAACTGATCTTATAAGTTATAATGAATTCAATCTCGTTGAAAAATATTTCTCAATATGGCTGCAGTGCCGACGTGAGAAATTCCAGGGGGCCCCTTGTTAGAGCAGTCACGGGCCTATAAACTATCTTAAGTTCTTAAGGTTTCACGAGAAACAGTTTTTTAAAAACGAATTGAAATAAGAAAAGTGTAAATACGACCCATGATTTAAATTTAATACATGATTTAAATTTAATACATGATTTTTTTCAGTTGTTAATTCGAAGTTTAAACTGATTGTAGTTAATTCTCTGCAATATGATATTTAAAAAGGCATAATTAATAAACTTTGTATAAATAACTAACTAGGCCTATCTAAAAGCCACTAAAAGTTGTTATCCGATGGACATTTTCCTCTGACCTATCGGCGGCCCTGTAGTGTATGGTTTCCAACGAGGCATCAGTGAATTTCTGATACTCGCAGTGGCGTAGGCAAGGGAGGGTTTCGGGGGTTAAAACTCCCCCATTGGCTCCGGGAAAAGTTTTTTTAGGGTTATTTTGCCATTTAAGTAAGAAAAAATTGCAAAAAAACAGGGTTTTCGGCCATAAACCCCCCCCATCAAAAATTCCTGGCTACGCCACTGGATACTCGAACGTAGTCATTACAAAGTACAATCACGATCGAATGACAACGATCTGTCAGGGGTTGTCCACAAAATTGTTACGTATGCAGGGAGGGGAGGGTCACTGGATTTAGGCGATTTTGCGTACGGACGGGGAGGGGTCTCAACAAATTGTACGAATATGCAAAATACATTTCTAATTATGACTTCAACGTTACGCTATTTATAGCTCTGTATTATCCTAAGTCGTCCGATAGCATTTTATCACATTATGAATTTAATTCTGTTCAGATCTAAGCAGTAAACCATGACAGTGAATAAATTTTAGCCATAGCAAATATAACGTTTAGTGAAAATAAACAGTAGTTTATTAGAGTAAAATAAATGTTTTACAGATGATTTCAGATAATCAACTTAGGTAGGGTGGAGGGACAGCAGTTTATTTCTACCAATGCATGGGGGATGGGAGGGTCCGCGAAATGTACGAATTGCAACAGGGGATCAAAAATGCAATTTATGGCATCGGTAACATATAGATGGCCCCCTAGTTTGCAGTTTCTTGTACGATATACAGTCAGTTAGTTCTGTTCTTTCAAGTGTCAAGGTTTCGACGACGGTTTGTAGGTCGACTGAAAGAATTTCGGAAGCTTAGACTGGAGTTCGTTCTGTAAGTTCCCGGATGAATCCTTCTTCTCTGCACCTAACCAAACAAATTTAAAAAAAGTCGTTAAAATAAATCGTCACCAGAAAATGTTTAAAAAGATTTAGCAAAACCCTTTGATAAAGCTTGAAATTTGAAGGGGTGCTTTATAAGTTTTCTTAATAATAAATATAATATTAGTGATAATCATGCATCTCTATGCACCTTAGATGATGCAAATAATAGGCGTTTTTCTACAGCGGTCAAATGGACTTGACCATGCTCATTTTCAGCGGTCTGATCGGGCGATATACCCTATTGGGACTTTTAATGGAAATAAGCAGATTTCATATTGTGATGTAATTGGCTGCAATGCCACTCACCGTACTGTATTGCAAAAGTACATTTATATAGCGTCCTATATTACGGAATCTGCGCAGAACAGACCTTTAGTTGCGGCGGCCTTTGATCCTTTCACAGGTTTATTCTCACTTTCAACCGGATTCTGAGTTGTTGATTCTTTGACCACAGCTGGTGGTAGAGCTCCAATTGGTGGTGGCGGTGGAGGTGGTGGAGGCGGTGGTGGTGGTAAACCAGCTGGCGAGGATGGTGGAGAAGGTGGTTGTTCGATTGAGATGGAAGATTGGGAATACGAAAGCGAATGTTTCCGTGGAAAACTGGAACTGAAAGACTCGGAAGAGCGGGCTTCATAAGCCTCACTCGGAGAATGGACATCCGAAGACTTTCGTGGAAACGGAGAAGCAGCTAGCACCTGAGGCTCGGAGCCTCCAGAAGAAGTTGGAGAGTTGAGCGCGGATGTTGAACTGTCGCGAGAGAACGGAGAGCGCTGATCCAGTGCGACGTTGTTGGATGGAACTGGAGAATGGATGGATTGGGATGAAGACATGTGGAGATTATAATCGGGTGAGGATGAGTCCGATGCGCGAAGGTATGGGGGGGAATGAGGTTTTGAGGGTGATGAATAAGATCGGGCCAACTGGGGCGGTGGAGAAATGCCGGGACTGGTGTGGGCTGAATTCGCGTAGGTCGTCATCTGCAACGACGGTTGCGTTCCTGTATAAAAAAGACAATCTTCGTAAGATTATTACATCGCTACACTTGATACGTATATTTCGCTGAACCCAAATTTTGCTATTATTAACTATATTATAATTAATATTATTATTATTATTAATCATAATATCATTATTTTATCATTACTTTAAAAAAAATTGTCCTGAAGTACTTCATTCCCAGGTTTTTAAAAATTATAAAATGCGTGCAGTATTCAGCCTCAGCTGCAATGAATATAATAATTACGATTATGATTACAGACATCGTATCATATCGAGAATTCATAATGTTCCTTCAGTAGCTATACTTGGAGGTGCTCTCAGCACGACAGCCCAAGGAAAAGAGACAGTCTGGAAGACATGACGTCATGCCATCTAGATTGCGAAACTGACTGACCCAGTCTCGTCACAGTTCTCGTTCCTTGACCGAGGATCTCGTTGAGGTTGTTGCAATTCAATGGCTGAGTCGTTCCAGCTCCGACGAAACTCACGAAATACTGGATGACGTCGGAGAGACAGGACATTGGAGCGTGCTAGAAAATGCAAACAGAACATGTTCTGAAAAGTTATTCACCAATTGACATTACTTCATGAGGCACGGTGGTGTAGTGTTGGCACCGTTGCCTTGAAGCCGGAAGGTTCGAGGTTCGAATCCACCTCAAGTCGCCACGTAGGGACCTTGGGCAAGTCCTTCACTCGCAATTGCTCGGCGCTTCGGCGTGAAACTCCGATGCAGTGTCCGCTCTGCAGTCGGGAGCACCTCTGAGTAGAGAGCTTGAAGGGGTGCTATAACAAGTGCACATAAAAACTTTGATGTTTACTTTATTCGAGAGATATCTATATCAATGGAACACAAGTTGATGAATATCATTATTATTATTATTAAATAAATTTGTAACGTATGCACTGTGCATGGTCACACCGAAACGTGAATCTGAGGAACGAATAGTCAGCCGCGAGAAGAAGATGCAGTTAGAGATTCATGTGGTTGAAAATCAAGGACAAGTAGTAAGTTTTTAGCTCTGCTTTTCACGTTTACCTCATCATCAACGTCAATTCTGAATCCGTCCGGTCTACGAAGAACAGAAAAATGTGAAACACGGGACGCACTACAAAAAAATCCAAGAAACATCAAAGCTGTAGAAATTCCAATAAAACAATAGGTATTGTAGCAGTCTATTCGGTAGCAGGCTCTCTTTGCAATACAACAATTGTGGCATCAAATCTGCCTATCTGACTATCAAAGAAATCCACTCAATACCTGGTCATTTTTCAGTACTTTGCAGATGGTAAGCATCCTATTTTCTTCATTGCTGGGACATAACCAGGAAAACATTTCGGAAGGAATTTTCCATTCAGGGTTCCAATGGACATGGCCAAAAAATATATGGAATCAGGTTTTTTTTAAATCGAAAATTATGTCATTGATGACTTTCAACCGGTAAACCTCTAAATACGTACTGACCATGCTTATTTGAAGAACTGTTTGAAAGATACGTTTCAAATGTCAAATGTACAGGGTGGGCTCAAAAGGAACCTCCAAGCATCTTTACCAATATTTTGGCTAAAAGCAAGAATCTTTGAATCAAGTTTTACAGCTTAAAGGCAATTCATATTTACATACAATAGCCAAATTTAACCAGAACATTTCAAACAGAACAAAAGTTATACCACTTTTAATGAATCCACCCCCTGTTTTTTGACGATCCAGTGCAACAAAAAACCACAATTTTTTACCCACCCTGAACATAGCATCCGACAAGCAGTTCCATCTGAATTCAAGAAAGGGTTAGAGAAGACCCTCCCTACCTCTGTGTGGCTCTATCATCTCGGTATGACAGTGCATAACCGGTCTGCGATTGGCTTCCCGCACACGGTCTCATCAGAACGTTGCCAAAACGTCGTCCCAGCACAAGAACCGTCTCCGCAACATCGCGAGAACAGTCGATAAACCACCTGAGCGAAGAAGAAGAAAGAAGAGTAGAGTTACTTTACGCAATGTAAATTACAAAAAGGGTCGGTCATAAAAGACAGTTGAACTATACCAGAGATACCACATTAATTAGTATGTTTGTATGTGCACTTGTTATAGCGCCCATTCAAGCTCACTACTCAGAGGCGCTCCCGACTGCAGAGCGGACACTGCATCGGAATTTCACGCCAAAGCGCTAAGCAATTGCGAGTGAAGGACTTGCCCAAGGTCCCTACGCAGCGACTTGAGGTGGATTCGAACCTCAAACCTTCCGGCTTCAAGGCGATGACGCCACACCACCACTACACCACCGCGCCCCACAATGATGCACCATGCTCCCATCAAACGATGTAGAAATTTCCTGTTCTCTGGAAAGTCTCTTTTCTCTCAAAATAGATGCACTATAATGGCAAAGAAATTGTATTGTAGTTAAACTGTTGTGTATTTCCAATTAAAATTAGATATAGGATGAAATTTCCAATCCACTCCAGTTCCCTAACAACATCGTCCACACGTACATTCCGATATGTATCGGAATAATCTGCTTACGTTGGATGTTTTGTGTTCAGTGCGGCATCTCTGTAGAACGGATGAACCTGATGTAGACAACAGAAACGACAGTTAAGTCATCAGGTATTCATATTAGCAACTTATGAATATTATCATTATTATTATTATTATTATTACGCAAGGTATTTATGATCCCCAAGGTGTTCCAAACTTTTAGTGGATATGGGAATTATTATTATTATTTTATTATTCACGATTTTTATTTTTTCAACAAATATTCCAAACAGAACAAAAGCTGCGTGAATTTTAGCGAGTCCATTTTTTCCCCGAGGAACATAATATTATTTTTGTATTTTTCTTACATTTTTTAAATCAGTCTGGAAAGGCCCTATTCATATTCTGTGTCATTATTATTATTATAAAACATTTCTTTAAAAAACGAACAAACTAATTTACCAACTAATGAAAATGATTGCTTACAACATCGGGTATTATTACTATTAATTATTATTATAATTTTTCCCAAGGTGCATATGATCCCTCAGAGTCTAAAAAAATTATGCTATGAGCCGTTGTTGAATGTCTGGAAATTCAGGCCTCGTTATTATAACATTATTCTTGATATTATTATCATTATTATTCATCCTACAAACGACAGAACATGGTCAGTGAATATTTGTCAAGACCGATTTGATTATGATTTACGGGCAGACATGGAGTCTAACCCTATGACAACCACAAATGCATTGAACCAACCATGACAGTTCAATTCCTATGACAACCACAAATGCAACCAACCGTGACGGCTGGATTCAGATAGACCCATCCACTCGCATCTTCCATTATCCGTGTTTCCACCTGCAGTTGTGTTCTTGGTGGTCGCAACGTATGAAACACCGGCTCAGCTGAAGCATGATGACTGGGAAATCTCGTATCCATCAACTCCTCAGAATGCGGGGCATCCCTGTGGAATTCCCTCCCCATGTCGCGACGACCGTACGACGCGTTCTCTCCATGTGGAAAATTGCCGGAGGGAATCGGATTCAGTTCCCTATGCACAATATCCCCTTGTCTCCTGAGAAGGTCTTCCACCACCAGCGGATCGAAAGGATGGTTGCTCCCTGGTGGAGCCTGGCTGGGCTGTGGCCTCCCTTGGTAGTCTGGAAAGCCTGGCTGTACGTGTCGGTGGGGGCCACTGGGGTCTCGTGGCGCTTTGTATCCAAGTGGTGGAGGAAACTCCCTCATCTGCGAAATGGCATCACGGATGTTTACCACCTGACCAGGAAGGAGGATGACGTCATTTGGTAGAATACCCTATGTACAGCATGAACAATGAATGGTAAGTGGTAAAAATTATAATTTTCATGCAATACAATGCATCTATGTATGCGTATACAATGCATCCATACAAAACATACATGTGTAATAATTGCATATGCATATGCATATGCATGCAGTTCTGCAAACTGATGCATTTAGCGATATGCGTATGTATGTAATTATGCAATAAATTGATTGACATTATTATTTTCCTTACAGCATCCAACCCTACCCTACTTTTCTTAGGTTACCTCACCTCATCCTACCGTGTACCGTACTTTACATTGACCAACAACATCATCCTACATCACCATATATCCTTCCCTACGTACCTTACTATATACCCTACATTACTTAGCCTACCCAACCCTACTCTACTTATCTTACCTTAGTCTACCATACCATGCCTACCCCGCCTTACCTTAGTTACCTTACCTTAGCCTACCCTACCATGCCTAGTGCCTACCCTACCTTACATATCTTACCTAAGCCTACCCTACCGTACCTCACTTATCTTGCCTTAGCCTACCATACCCTACCTTAATTTACCATACCTTACTGAAACGAATGTAGCGTAACAGAGGGCTATTGCTCTAGCACACAATTTTACATCTCGTCTGCGACACTCAAATCCTTTGGTAATTTAATTGAATAGTAAATAGAAATTTACATAATTATCACCCTTACGAGCAAACTACTCAACGGCAAAAGAAGAAAAATCGAACCTGTGATAATGCAACGATAAAGGCCTTCCAGAAATCTCGGTCATTCTCTCGTTTGAACTATAAAAAAATCCAAAAACTTGAATATAATCACAGCAGATAAATGTCAACATCAACAGCAATACTAGAAAAATGACCCTCACATGAATTCTGAAAGATTAATAAAAAAGACCTTGATCAAAATAATGCAGAAAATATCCAAACAAAATAGATTCGTGAATCAATTCGAGAGAATGTCTGAAAAAAGAAGTTTAAAAAATAAAAAAATATAGAAACAAAAAACAAAGAAACACTAAAAATAGAAGGAACAAATCGAAATAGGCTACAGTAATAAATACTAAAAAATAAGAAAAAACACAGTTAACCTGAAAATTGACCTTAAACCCAGGGCTTTTTTTTAAATGCAGTTGTACACAAAATGTGCAGTTCCAAATGGATTTGTGCAGTTGTAGAAACATGTAGAAGCACTTCTGTGCAGTTAAAACTAGTTGAAAAAGGTCATGTTCCTCAGATTGGGAGTAATTTACAATGGAGGATGGGAAAGGAAAGAAGGGTCTGTGCAGTTCTAAAAATTGCTTAAAATCAGCCCTGCTTAAACCAGTTCAACTGAAAACAGTACAAATAAATTGAAATAAGTTAAGAAACACCGAAAAAAGAAATAAATCAGTGTAATCTACAAGTTGACCGTAAAACATTCAAAGAAATACGAAGTGTATGGGATTCACTGTCCAATGGGAAAACATGTCGTCGAGAGTGCGCATTGAAATGGAAGCGAGTCGAAAACGCGTCCATCACTTCTAATCGAATCAACTGAGTAAGCGAGACTTTCCAAAGGTCAATGCTTTTAGACTCCCAAAGGAAAAGCGGACAGCACTCAAAGAAATTAACGTCCAGTAACAACAAGTCCTGATGTCCAGCTTAAGACCTGCACCTGCTCACACACACACAAGTCACCTGTCAGCCTGCAGTCAGGAGCTCCTCTGTAAGCATGCTTCTCGCTTATATTGAACAACCTGATGTTTGTATGTGTGTTTGTATGTGTATGTGCACTTGTTATAGCACCCCTTCAAGCTCGCTACTCAGAGGTGATCCCGACTGCAGAGCGGACACTGCATCATAGTTTCAAGCCGAGGCGCTGAGCAATTGCGAGTGAAGGACTTGCCCAAGGTTCCCACGCAGCGACTTGAGGTGGATTCGAACCTGCAACCCTTCGGCTGCAAGGCGGCGAACATACCCACTACACCACCGCTCCTCACGATATTAAACTGCTTGTGCATGCACTGGAAATGCCAGTCACAAGTCTGGAGAAAGCAGGAGGGCAACGTTAAGCATAATCGGATGTGGAGAGAAGGCAACCGACCAAGAAACTGGTGAACTTTCTCTTTCCATCGGATGTCAACGATTCTATTTCCAGTCCAAAGCCTTGCTGAGAGAATCCCGGAACCACGCTGCTCGCTCTCCTGATTGCATTCAAAGGAATGGCATCCATCAACTGCAAAGCAAAAGACTTAAAGCTGCAACCACACTCACTTCAATGAGTCAGTCAATCAGTCAGTCAGTCAGTCAGTCAGTCAGTCAGTCAGTCAGTCAGTCAGTCAGTCAGTCAATCAATCAATCAATCACTCCAATCAATCCATTAATTCAATCAATCAATCAATCAGTCTGTCAATAAATTATTCAATCAATCAATCAGGCAATCAGTGAAGCAATCAATCAATCAAGCAATCAATCAGCTAGTCAGTCACACCATGAATTCAAATGAATGTCATATTAATCAGAGTTTCTGAACATTAGTAAACAGGTTATTGAAAAAATAATAATTAAAATGAAACTATGCTAATAAATTTACATTTGAAGAAGAAGTAAAATAGGTCAAAATGGCTGAACTACAAATTGACCCAAAAATAATTGAATTGCAAACAGAAATAGTCCCCTGTAACACTGAAATATCACTCCACTGATCAATTGCATCACTAGATTCATTTACCACCTCTCACATAATAACTACTCTGCATGGAAACTTTGGGGTGGAGAGGCAGAGGGGGATAAGAAATGTCTTTAAAGAGTGGGAGATTGATGAGGAAAAACTAGTCATTAGTTTAGTCCTTAGTGCGGGAGGAAGGTCATTGCAAATGGAGGAGCCAACAACAGGAAAATTCGGAGATTGGGTAAGAGCAGTCCCAGTTCAGGGAATAAAAGGATAATAAGCTTACATAAATCACCACGCTGAGCACATAGATCTATTTAAACTATCCAGAGACATTATGTGTGTGAGTGGTTCTATATAAATATACAGTTGCAATTATTTTACATGAATACATAATATATCATACGTATTATATATATTTATTTATATTATTCAGTCATTCATTCATTTCAAGAATTTATGGAGTGCCTCTTCAAGAAAATCTACTCAGAGGCGCTCCCAGCCCAGTCACAGCAAAAAATAAGAGTTGAGCAACTTTCAGAAAGCAGGTGAATTTAGCCTAGGCATAAGTCGCAAGGTTTAGGCCATCATTCCAGATAGAATTTAAATTATATCCAAACAACAAGTTCATTGTTTACATTACGCATTGATTCTTCTGCATTTCCATCAAAGAGAAACAAAGCCGTTCCCTGCAGAACCATCCATTGGTCGATCAGCTTCTGAAAAAGCAAGCAACATCATAAGTACATTCTATAGCACTAATGTCCATGCAACTTCAGGAAAATCTACCATAATGCAGCATTTACGGGAAAAGACTCTTAAAGCTGAAGCATTTCAGTTTTAATTAATTTGCAAAATTATACCATTAAAATACAAATAAATAAAATATATGCCTTGTCATGAATAATATACACAGGGTGAGAACAGTCGGGGGTTCAACTCCCCAGTCTTTCATAAGACATCTTAGTGAAGTGACTGAAGTCCTGAACTCACTGCACGTCGCAACGCCACATAAGTCAATGTCTCACTCCCAGTTATTTTCTACAATTCTCATACTAGATATAGGGTATATACATATATAATTATACTTTGATTGTTTACTATTACTAGCCTACACATATATATATTTAATTGTATGCATAGTTGCATACATATATAAGCCTGTGCTGCTTGTGTAATTTTTAATGTGTTTTTACATTGTGCTCGGCCACAAAAATCAACAGCATTCTAAAAGTAGCATATAGGGCGATTTACCTAGAGCCCAAGGATGCTATAGGCTACCTAGAGCCGTAGCTCAGCCAAGGCCAAAGGGTGCTGTGCATTTATGTGCAAGCCTTGAAAACTCAACGAGGCAAAGCCCGTCCGTCATAATATATTATATACCATATGAAAAGTTAGGTAGCCTATCCAGCCGTGAAACATGGATATTGTTATGCTTTTATTCCCACCTGAATCATTCCACGCTCGCGTGGAATCAGAAGCGCCACCCATCCTTCGTGAAACTTTCTCGACCTTCGATTGGCGTCAAAAATCGCTTTCATTCGCTTTTCGTCTGCCATGTCTTCGGTCCAAACAGCCCGGATGTAACGTTCGCCTTTGTCATAATCGACTGTATAACTTCAGAAAAATCCTTTCCTACTATTTATCAGTTGTCACTCGTATACGGTGACAAGAACGAATACTTCCTGAATTCTTCTAAACACATACCTGACTTTTGCGCACTGCACAAGCTTACTTATTCACGAAACATCGCTAAGTTGTTGCAACCGTCGGTCGGGGCTTAACGCAGAGCCCCGCTCAGCCGCACAAAAGTTGTCGGCGGGAGTCTATTGAAGTTTAATCAATCGATCGACGGGCAAAGTACAGGATTTTGTGCTGTGTAGAAGCGGAACATCTAAATAAATAAACGCCCACTTCTTCTTTCGCTTGCCTAGCTGTGGCGTTCACTCAAGCGAAAACTTCAACCATGCGTTGCGTGTAACATTATAGCAGACAGACTTCAGTAAAAATTGCTTTGGCGCTATTATGGATAGCAGTTTGCTTCTTGGACCTGTTAAATAATTCGACGTTCTGTAATATACTATATGTGGTGATACCTCTCCAAAATTTAAGAAAAGCCAGGATGGGGTCCCTAAAAAAGCCAGGAAAAACCAAGTTAATAATTATGGACTATGTCACCTATTTTATTTCAACAGAAGCTATTTTATCCGATAAATTGTAATGTTTATGAAATTATGCATAATTAATCAAGAAATTAATGTATGTTAAATTGTTAATAATTGGTTCCAGCTATCTTCAAGTTTAAACCTAATTCGTCTTATAATCTTATGCAAATACAGCTGTGATGCATTCTAATACAAATAAATCATAAATAGTCCACCTCAAGCATAGGCTAACGCAGCCTACGCAGGTAACCTTTTACAGTTAAGGTCCAATGATTGAATTTGACAGGCATTTCTAGCAATTTCAATAATAATATTTCTTTAGTGATTTATTTTATTTATTCAGTTCGAGCATTAACATTTTTCTCCCCACAGGTCTTTCACTCAAAACTGAAAACATTGCTCTTTCACAAATCCTATCCTGATTCCTCCTCTTCTCATCACATCCCTCGTCATTTCAATTCTAAACATCACCCACCTTAGCCGTCCATCTATCTGCCTGTCTGACTCTCCGGACTTGACCCGCTGCCTATCGATTTTGTTTTGATTGAGCGCCTGTGAATAAGCTGGTTCCCGCGACTTGGCTTTTGTGGGCGCTGTAGAAGTTTCGAGATTACGATTACGATTTTATGTTTCTACTTCCGTGCCACTTTACAAATTAATTTCCTTTCGTCGTTTTTCTGCGAATAATTTTCGGTGTGCTTTCAGTGTGCGTGAAACAAAAATTAATAATTTTCGTGCCAGTTTCTATTTCAGTTACGCCCAACGTACATCAACAATGCAACGAAACTAGATCAGCTTAGAGACACCACAGTATAAATAACATTATTTATACTGTGGAGACACGTACGAAGGCTTTGTTAGACAGCATATGAGAGAAAATCGCACCCAGCGGAAGTCGTTCAATGCGATCTATAAATAGCGTATGAACGACTTGGAGCGAGGGTGGTTGGTGAGTCTGTCGAGCGATTGTGTGTTTTGTTGTATTAGTGAACGATGATGTCAGCCGGTTTGAGTGGCTTTAAATTACTTTGTGGGCATCGTGGCCAGAATTAATCACGCTCATCGAGATTATCCATGCTGGGAACTCGATTCTGTATCTTCGGGGATGGACTTCGCTGTGGCAGACTCGTACAGCAGTCATTAACATGATCGGCTCGGTATGAATTTTATGTCGTTCGTAAATCACGTTGAATAAACAAAGCCGGAATGGAAGTTCTTATGAAGATGAGTTGATCGTGACCAGTCTCTTAAGTGAGTATATTAGGATAAATAGAAGGTAATGGCGTCAAAATGCCAAAGCGAGAACGACTTTTGACTGAAGCGATCTGCAACTTGTCAGTAAGTTTTAAAGGTTACTGGTGTTAGGACGAAATGGTTGTCGACATAACTAAAGGTCAGTTTTAAGTCTTGAAAACCTACATAAAATTGATTGAGAATAAATGTATGAAAATTCACACAAATAGCTACGCGATGAAATATTTGCTACGATAAACAATAAAAACAAGTAGACGTGTGGCCATTTTGACATATCTGGCATTCCTGCACTCCCAACCTCCTGAGTTGTGTAAAGATCTAGCCACTTGAGCAGGTTTTTATGTCTGCTCCTTGAGATGTGATGCCATCGTGTAGAACAGTTACTGCTTCGTCAGCAGCTACCAGGAAAGCTAGTCTGGTTTCTAGATTGCCTTCTTGCGCCAAACCTAATACAGTACGAGCGTATCTGGTATTTGCCTCCTTCCAAAGTTCAGAAGTGCTTGCAGGACCGTATGCCAGAACATTAATAGCAGCTGTGTTTGAAGGACTTGCTCAAGGTCCTTACATCTGAGTGGGAGGAGATCAAACCTGCGTGGAGGAGCGGTGTTGGGATATGTTCGGTGCCTTGGAACCGGAAGGTTGCAGGTTCGAATCCACCTCACGTCGCCGCGCATGGAACCTGCAATTGCTCGTGAGTTTCGACATAAAACTCTGATTATTATTATTTTACCCGAGGTATCTCAGATCTCTCAGGATTTAGAAAATGACTCAGAGACATAAAAAATGCATTCTGGGATGATTGAAATTCGCCATCACCAGGTGGAGGAAAGGTGCCTTGGAAGACAATGGTGCTGAAACATTGGATTAAAATTGAAATGTGCTGGAAAAGAGAGCAGGTTTTATTATTATTATTATTATTATTATTATTATTATTATTACTGTTATTATTATCAGTAGTAGTATTAGTATTATTACTAGTATTATTAGTATTAGTATCGGTATTAGTATTATTAATATTTTTAGTATTAGTAGTATTAGTATTATTATTACTATTATTATTGTTATTCGTATTGTCAATATTGTTAGTGTTTTCCTGTCTGATTTTAGATGCATTCGTGGGATCGACAACATGGAGTAATGACAAGACACGGCTTCCTTCCCGCGCAATGATCCAAAGAGCGCCGCAACCCGTTCATCCCTAAACCATCTCCCGTGTCACCACTGGCGCTATGTTCGAACGTCGCCGCTTCAAGTGCGTCGTCGCGTTGATGCTGTGCGTCTTCATCTCCGGCGTCTTCTTCCTCGCCTACCTCTGTCCGGAGCGCGTCTGTGCGGCTTCGAGCACCTCCGCCCAGATCCTCTCCGACACTCCACCGGCCCTGCTTCCGTCGTCGCAGTCTGAGCGTTCCGCGTTTCCGCCGAAGGACCTGGAGCGGGAGTTCCATTTCGACGTCGAGGGCGACCGTGACGTTCTCGTCTTCCTGCACATCCAGAAGACGGGCGGAACGACGTTCGGGCGACACCTGGTGCGCAACGCGGACATCACGCACCCGTGCGTCTGCTACAAGGACAGGAAGCGGTGCGACTGCGAGAACTCGAAGAAGCACATCTGGTTGTTTAGTCGGTATTCGACCGGGTGGGTGTGCGGACTGCACGCGGATTGGACGGAGCTGCACGACTGCGTGCCGAAGGCGCTCGACGAACGGGAGGAGGACAGCAGAGATCGAAGGTAGGATCAGATGAGATCGACTTTTGATTGCTTGTGGGATGCGGTGGTGTAGGGTATGTTCGGTGTCTTGGAGATGGAAAGTTGCGGGTTAGAATCCACCTCGTGCCACTGCGTATGGACCCTGAGCAAGTCCTTCACTTGTAATTGCTTTGGCGTGAAGCTCCGATTCAGTGTCGGTGCTGTAGTCGGGTGCGCCTCTGTGTAGAAATGTTGTAGGGGCGCTATAACAAGTGCTTATACATATGCACATGTCATACATACATATATACTTACTTACTTACTTGAATTTATCCTTGTGAAAATGTGTCGATTACTGACCTTCCATGGGAGCTACAGCGGCTCCAATACTTAGATTCCTAGACTTTTCAAGTCCAGAAACCTTTCTTTTCAGCGGCTGTCTGACTTGCAGTTCTTCTGAGCAGATATCTTGAAGGGAGACTTTATCAAGATATTATCAATTGATTGAATGAATGATAATAATTTTTTCGCTCGCAATGATCCCTTAGGCCAGTGAAGTCTTTTATGCGGCCATTGGCAGCCTTCAGAATTTCTATTAAAAAAATTGCATTGAAAACGTGTAACTTATTTTTATTTCTATGATGATGAAAACCTCTGTTTTGACTTGATCTAAAATCTTCGCACCATTTTCATTACAGAAAGTCTTGTGAAGACTAGAGAAATGTTATGTTATGACAAGAAGAATGTTTTTAAGATAGTGAGCCTATCTGTGAAGGCTAGAGAAATGCTATGTTATGAAAAGAAGAATGTTTTTAAGATAGTGAGCCTATCTGTGAAGGCTAGAGAAATGCTATGTTATGAAAAGAAGAATGTTTTTAAGATAGTGAGCCTATCTGTGAAGGCTAGAGAAATGCTATGTTTTGATACAAAGAAAGTTTTTTAGATAGTGAGCCTATCTGTGAAGGCCTGAGAAATGTTATGTTTTGACACGAAGAATGTTTTTAAAATTCCGAGCCTATCTGTCATGGTTGCCACTTGCCAGCAGGACTTCAGATTTTGCAGATAATGCACAAATACAGTTAATTAAAATGACACAAGTCTTCCGGAAAAGATACAAAAAGACTTATCGCGAGAAGCTTGCTTAATCTCCGTATTGACTTAACTTTGGGTTACTGAATCTAAGTACGGCAAAGTTAACTTATGGGGCCCGGGAACTGTCTTCCTTTGACCCCTGGGGCAGCTTGGGTTTGAGACCTCTTAAGCTGTAAGAAACAATTCTTAAAAGCGCTTTGTCGTTCTGTGATTAGCAGTCATCGTCACCTGTCAATAATATTGCATAAACAATTGTAGTGTTATTATTATTAGTATTGTGTTTTTTGGTTTTTTGGTTTCTGTAGATGATCTGTTTAATATTATAGAAGTTATCTGCATGATTAATAACAATGATAATGTTGGTAATAATTAATAATAATAACCGCCTTGAATAAGTTACTAAGTAGGTGTACCCTGACACCATGAATGAAACATCATCTAAACAGTGATTTCAATACAGATTAGCAATTCTATGTAATAGAATCATGTTCTGCAACAGACATCATTAAAGTAGACCTCTGGCCTTTTGTTCCGTGTGATTTTAATCGATTCTCTGTTGAAACGTGCAATATGAAACCTTCGCTCTGTACCATTAACTATCAACTACAGTTTGCTCTAAAACTGATACCTGGTAATGAAACTTGTTTTTCTTTTGGCTGAAACAATTCACTATTGAAACAGGGGCGTGGGGGCTTTTGTCCAGGGTGGGGGTAATGTCCGTTCCCTGATGGATTTGAGTATATATATATATATATATATATATATATATATATATATATATATATATATATATATCTGACTGTAGATACACCCATTCACAAATTTGCACCATATTCATGTAGATATATTTGCATAAGAATAATACATATATATATATGTATATATATATATTATATACAATATTCATGCTTGTGTGTGTGTGTGTGTTTGTTTTTCGACAGTTTACACAGGTGTAATATATTGGTTAAAGTTTATTCAGGTTCAGGCTTATTATACTTAAGCACACCTCTGAAATGTCTTCTTATGCCTGTAAATTATATATATATATATATATATATATCATTTATATGTTTAGTGTTTGGTTTGATAAATGTGTAATTGAAGTGAGCAATTATGGCAACACTTCAAGAAAGGAAATCACCAAAAGAACCTTCTGTCGGTATTCCCCTTTATACACTTACGGTCTATATATATCTGTATGTATAATGCATATACAATCATAAATGTACAATTGCACATGTATATATATATATATATAATTTATATATATATATATGCATACATATATAGTCGCACACGCATGTATGTAAGACACAAATATACCTGCATGTGAATATTTACGGGGTGTGCAGTGTTGCTTAGAAGTTCTTCCACTTTCACAGGATGGATGACTTTGATGTAATGTTATATGAGAGCAGATTTTTTGTGTGCTTTGAATAATTGGATCGTGATGCATCACACGTACACACACACACACACACACACACGCCCACACCCACACAAGCACACACACGATTGCAACTCTAATATAAACGTATTTTTAGCGCTGTTATTAATTTTTTTATCTTGTCATTGCCGTTGTCATTTCTATTGTATATATATATGGTTAATTGCATTTGCCCATGAGATCAGTTGGCGTGACTATGAGGCCCTAAGCAACTATTATTTTGGAAGGATAATGCCTATTGTCAAAGGCTGCACACTTTTAAAATAAAAGTCTCAGGAGAAGGTCTATAGCCAAGAGAAATCTTGCTGCTCTTCTAACCAGTCAGCTGATTTATCCCATATTGGTTTGTATGAATGTGTATATATATATATATATATATATATATATATATATATATATATATAAGTAAATATATACATATACATATGTATGATTGTATATGTATATATTATTATATATTTATGCATGTATTTTATATATATATATATATGTGTGTATTGTGTTTGTTTGTGGGTGTTCGAAACTATGTTATTGTGTCACTCTGCATATAAAGCTACATTGTTCTACTTTCTACTTACCCGTTTTACTGCATTTATACCCGCCATTGTCTTTCACGAGCAAAGATTCAGTTACTTGTTCACTTAGTATTTATTTATCGATAGCACCACACTTGATATGTTAGTACAATTTGAGTCTATGGTGTGTGTGTGCGTGCGTCCGTGTGTGTGTGTTTACAAGTGGAGAACTGGGCGATTGTGGAATACAATGAACGGACTGTGAATGATAAATGGTGGAAGATAATCTTGAGAAATCGGAGATTACTTATTTAATTACATACCAACTCAGTTCCAATTAATTTAATCTCAACTGATATTTCTCTTTCGCCAAGTGACGCTTTGTTTGGATCGGGGAAAGATTCCAGCTGTTGAAGCGGACTGTGAATAATACAGATGCTATATAAATATTTGGTTATTGGCTGGATTGATTGAATGAATGAATGCATACATTTCTTATTTTCGAATTTTTCTACAGCATCAATTGAGGACAGACGGCTGGCATTAGGAGCTGATGATGATGGCGATGATAATGGTGGTGGTGATGATGATGATGGCGATGATGATGGTGGTGGTGATGATGATGTTGGTGATGGTGGTGAGAAAAAAGATAATCAGATTTTTTCGGGCAAAGATCAACGACATTTTCCCCTGAACCAGGTTTTAAAAATTTGGCCCCCCATCGAAAATTTGTGTATCCGCCCATGGTGGTGGTGGCTGTGGCGATGATGACGACGACGATATAATATTATTTGTGTAGATGTTGTCTGCGTTATAGCAAAGATGATTGCCCTCCTCCTTTCACCGGCTTGAGACTGGCAATGCCACACAGCATGTATGGTTGTGGTGGAGTTATGATGATCAATATTATTATGTACGGTGTGAAAGTAGATTATTATTATAATTATTACATATGGCCTTTAGACTATGGTGGTGCTGTAGCTTATAAGCACATCTCATGGGAAAGATAGATGGTGTCAGGTGTAGCTTTCTCCAGCCTGCGTCTTATCAGTTATATACTGTGGCCGCATGTACTTGTTGTATATCATTCTGCGTGTGTGTGTGTTGACGTTTGTGTGCGACTGTGTATGTGTGTTGGCGTTTGTGTGTGTGGGTGTGTTTGTGTGTGTGTAGGTGTGTGTGTGTGTGTGTGTTGGCGTTTGTTTGTGTGTGGCGTGTGTGTGTTTGCGCGCGCAGCATCGCTGAGGTTGAGTCTTTGTATCGAAATCTGACATCTGCAGTCGTGAGCATAGCAAAGAAACCCGTTTCCGAAGGCGATATATGATCATGCGCCTCGGATCCAGTTACCCCGCTTTCTGGTGGGTGGCTTGGTGCAGACCTGCTCCGTGCCTTGGGCCTCCACGGACCCGTGTAACCTGAGCCGGATGTGCCCCTCCACCCCCGCCTGCCAGCTGGCATTCCCGGTCTGATTAGTGTTGTCTTTGTTTGCGTTTTTGTTCGTGTTTTCTGTGTTTTTGTCTTTGTTTCGGGATTTTCTCCAATGTTTCGGGTTTTCGTTCATTTCTCTGAGATTTTGTTGATGTTCGACGTTTTCGTTGCTATTTTTGCTGTTGTGATATTTCCATTAAATTGTGATGATATCTTTGTTATTTATGCTTGATTTGTTTTTAATCGTTGGTGCATTTGGAATTTTTTCATTTTTTAAAAAGTTATTTCAATGATATTTCTGAATTTCTCTATTAATTTTTTGCGTTCTTTATTTCGAAACTTTTGTTGATCGTGTTTTTGCGGTGATTTTTTTAGCTCTGTTTCTTTTAGGGAATTTTTACAGCTGCATAAGTAAGTCCTTCTTTCCTTTCCCATCTTCCATGGTATGTTATTCCCAATCGTATGACATTGGACATTGCTAACTAGTTTTAAGTTTTAACTGCACAAAAATGCTTTTACAGCTGCACATATTTATTTAGAACTGCCATTGAGGCGTAGGACACTAGGACTACACGCTAATCTAGATCTGCTTTCGGTGTCGCGCTTCGTCGATGAGCTGGGCAAGTCAAAATTCTGTAGGCATGGATGCCACTCGTAGCTTTTCGATCTTGTCTAGTTTTTTTTCAGGATCTAGCTTTTTCTCACGACGGTTTTTCCGACTTTTTTTACATAAAAATAGATTTTTAATGTAAAAATGCACAAAAAACGTGAAAACAGTAATAAATGTGAATTGGACCAAAAATTGTCGATTTTGAGCAACGGGCTAAAAAAGGGTCATCAGAAATTTTAGCCGGAAAAAATGATCAGATTTTGGTATGATGACTGAAAAAATTCGTCAGAAATTTCAAGCCGGAAAAATCCATGTATTTTTTTCAGAGTGGAATCCTCTGTCTGTATACGCGTACAGTTTGTGTCTAGTTTCGATGCATTAAGGAAATTGAAAAAGACGAGTTTCGAAGTTACGTCTGCTTGTGTGTGTGTGTGTGTGTGTAGCCTAAGTGACGCATCACCGGCAAATGTTCGCCTTCCCGCCAACTGTTTACGTCAGATCCGGTCATACGCGGGTGCCGTGGTCAATAGAATCTCGAGTTGTGCAAACATCCCAACGACGATTTCCCGTTGCCCGTTCACCACGCTCCCATGTATAGGAGGCTATACAGAGAACGATCGAAAGTGATTTGCATGCCACGGACGACGCACCGCGCAATGCTGGTCGATGTTTGACCAACTCTGACACGTCGTGACCTTCGTTACGTTTCAGCGGCAACGAGGCTTCTGGGTAATATGGGCGGCGGTTGGCGTTTCCGTGTTGTCCAAGCACTTTGCCGATATTGCTGCTGTGCAGTCTTCCTCGCGCATTATTATCGTCATCATCATCATCATCTTGCTGACGGTGGTGCTTGAATGCATATGGCGGCGATGGGTGCGAATAGATTATCTCTCTGTTATTGTTATTCTCCAGTCCAAGCTTTACGACTTTCACTTCTGGTGTGTGCCAGTTTCTTCCCTTCAAATCTGAATCTAATGTAAATCTAATCTAATGTAAGATCATGTAATGTGGTTTTTCTGTTCAGCAAAGAGAATTGTGGGTTTAATCAAGGACTGCTTCATCCTTTTGAGCCTTTTGTAGTCTGGAGATTTCTGCAATTTCCTGCGACCAGCTCATTTCCGCTGTACGACTAATTCCTCCTCGCAAATAGTGCGGTATATATATATATATATATATACAACAGTGTATATGTTATATAATATAAATTTTTAAGCTACACGCCTGCTTTCAGAAGTAGTGTGGCCGCACATAAACCAAAAAAGCGCAGTTGCCTGCAGGCAGACTCGCGTATAAGTCGCGCTTGTAATTCCATGTGATACCTAATTTGTGCAATTGCTCATCAATCCTCTGCTCCAGGCAGCGTATACTCATATACACACGCCATCTCCTCCTCGTATCGCCTTCCCATCTTCGTTTCTTAGTTCGCTCCGTCTACCCAGGGCGCATATTTATTCGCTACCTACCACAAAACATCCGCTATACGCAATCGATTCTGGAGACGCACGCATGACACGATAACACCGCTCCCCTTAACGCAACTATGTTGCGCGTGACACCAGCCTTGTGCTCTGATTGGCGTAACTATATGTACCGCAATTGTCGGAACAATGTACCGCAATTGCTGGAACTATATATGTCGCGATTGTCGGAACTAGGCCTATATACCGCAATTGTCGTAACTATATATGCGGCAATTCTCGGAACTATATATACCGCAATTGTCGGAACTACATACCGCAATTGTCGGAACTATATACCGCGATTGTCGGAACTATATACCGCAATTGTCGGAACTATATACCGCGATTGTCGGAGCTATATACCGCGATTGTCGGAACTATATACCGCAATTGTCGGAACTATATACCGCGATTGTCGGAACTATATACCGCGATTGTCGGAACTATATATCGCGATTGTCGGAACAATATACCGCAATTGGTGTAATTGCAGAAAACGTCAGGGTAAGCGTCGCTGCGTCGTGGGTCGGTTAGGGTCAGGTTAAGCGTCGTGAGTGTCGGTTATGATTAGTGTTAGGGTTAGTGTCGTCATTAGTTACTATATAATATACTATAGGCTACTATGCCAAATCGCTAAAAACTAGCGGTCCCGGGTTTCTGCAATTACGCCCCGCAATTGTCGGAACTATTATACTGCGATTGACATTTCTATGTTTGGTCGGCTATTAACGTGACTAGATGATCTGTCTCTTTTGACGTAAATAATTGTAATTACTTATAAATTGCATATAGAGTATATACTCTATTATGGTTTATCGCGATTGACGTAAATCCGTATTGTGGTGGCGCAACAGTGTTTGTTGCGATTACCGTATAACTAATTAATTATTGCAATTATAACTAACTGATATGGTTTCGATAATCTTCCAGTTGCCATGGCTGTGATTAATTTTGCGATTTGTCATTTATGACACTGATATAATATGGTGATTGATGTGGCCATTTATTATTGTCGATGCATGCTCTATATTTTACGATTAATGTGACTATAATAA
This sequence comes from Lumbricus terrestris, assembly GCA_949752735.1. NCBI lineage: Eukaryota > Metazoa > Annelida > Clitellata > Crassiclitellata > Lumbricidae > Lumbricus > Lumbricus terrestris. The sequence continues at coordinate 46,006,806 of OX457045.1, read as the reverse complement.
AAAAATAACTATATGCCGTTCTGTAGTCGTGACAAATTACCTGCAGCTAGGGTGGACCCAAGCTGCGTGTCACACTGTACGGTTTGACTACGCTAATAAAATGAAACCACGTCACTCTATTAAATTTGCGGATCTGTTGATATGTGCTTAGAAGAAAAAGGAATCCAGCTTTGACGATTTCTACCGAAGTTTACTCTACTTTTAACCATCCTTTGGACATCGCAAAATATAGGAAAAAGCAATCGGTTGGAGAGCAGATTTATTTAGTCGTCGAGTTATCAAATGATGGGGATAGCTGGGTATCATCATCGTGCAAGTGATAGTCAACGAGACCTTTCAATGACCCGCAGAAGAATGTATATATAAGAATGTGTATATATAATAGATAGTAAAGGACCCTGTAATGTATACCCGTTTCGTCCTTATCGTAGGGGAATAGTGTATCTCGTCCTTCGCTGACTGTTTAGGGCATGCAGAACTATGCACCCCATAGACCTCATAGGCTGACTGTGCAACTGCTATCTTGCATGCCGTCGTCGTTTTCGGCGCGGCATAAGCCATTTGAAGTGGAGACCGTTTGAAACGTTGAAGATGGAATTCGCCATTAGCGATGACCTGCCGCAGCTGACCTTCCGACCCTCATGTCAGCCCCGTCACTACTCATTTATACTCCCCCGTCGTCGTCTAGGCCTGCGCATTGCTGTGGTCTATCGTACGCGTCCGCGCTTTGAAGCATCCGGCGAATAACGTGACCGATTCGTCAATGCTTTTGACGCCGGGAAGTCCCGAAACAGGCGGCCCCGTTTCCATTCAACTTTGTCCTGACCTGCGGGGAGCCGTAAAGATTCTTCTTCGCTAAACGAGCGTCCTCTTGGACAAATACGTCCGTTCTTTACGGCCGTCCCTATAGCAGTTGCGGAATGCACGAATGCACGGGCGAACTGATCCGTTTGATTTGCGCTTTTGTACGCAGCGGGGCATCTGCGCAGAGTCAAAGGACTCGATTGAGTTGGGCACGCGTCGGTGTTGTCGCAACGCCGTCTCTTTTTGCGTAAGAGTAAACACGTTATGAGCTGAGGAGGAAGGAATCGCTTTGATTCGCGGGGATTTATTGGTGGTGCTTCTCCACTACGATCACTGGTGGATGGATGGATTGTCGGCTGTTTAGTGTTGTTCCAAACGATTTTGCGGCGGCAGAGTAAATCCATTATGTGCTTGCCATGAATCGGTCTGAATAAGTTCGTTTCTGCAGATCGGCGAAACGGTTTCTTTGAATCCGAGTCGCTATTTTGTTTTTATTGCTTTAGTGTTGCACTGTGGATGAGAAGATGTCCGCGAAGAAGAAGAGATACAATTATATGTTGAAGTATACGTGTGACCTGGGAGGGTTTTTGTTAGTTTGTACTCGTCACTTGGCGCAGGAGAATTGAATTTCTTTTGGGGCATCCCTCGTGTCTGGATCATTCCACATTTGCCGGTGAACTTCATGCTTCCCCTTTTCGGACTTCCATCGAAATTAAAAACTTTTTCGAAAGTCAACTTTCTAGTTTACAAATGATTATATAATTATGTGCTTGATGTGCGTGGGCTGTGTTGAGATGCTGGCATGTTGAGTGCAGCAATACTTAAATACTTGCCCGTGTATACATTTTGCCAGTTTTTCTCGTCCAACATGAACGGCTCTGCAAGAAACATTTTAAAATCACATGCAATTTTGCCCTGTCTTAGATCTATATCTATTTAATAACCCATTTAAAGATCTAAAAGGAAACTCTGCATTGGTCACAGATGTATTCACAATGCATGCTTACATATTGCATACTATCCAATACATGCACGTATGCATGCATGTTTGTCTAATGCTGGAATTCTTGCACTTCGTGCATTAAGAAAGGTCTCAAAAGTCACTCTTTCGCGCTGGCTCTGAAACTGCTATGCCCTGCAGTACGATATATAAGAGTGTGGTATAGGGTGTGACTGCGACCACGTAGGCATCAACCTGTAGTAGCTATTTCAATGTAACGACACTGATAGCAAACATCATTCACGGCACCCTCCTCATTCATCCAAACTTGGGACTGGCGCCGTGAGAGTATACGAACAGAGGCGATGTTTGGTATGAGCCATTCGTGGTGCTTGTCAGTTTAGACGACACTGTGTATAATGCCAACGATCTTTAGCGTCGCCCTCCTCCTCTGTACATTCTGGGGACTGGCACTGCCGACGGATCAACCAATCAACCGACCTGCCACACTCATTCGTCCGTCGATAGGAGTCGGGGTCCTGTCGTCTTTCATCCTGAATGGACATCGAGTGTATACGTATATACCTCATCTCCATCACTTGCAGCTCCTCCTCCTCCTCTCATTAGCGGCGCTGACCACATCAAAGCCCCTGAAGCTGCAGCCCTATATATACCCACGGACGTCTCGACCATGCAGTATCAGACGGTACGCTATCCAGCCACGTGGTACCGTAATCGGAGGAGTACCACGTCCGTCCGTCAGGGCGTCCAAAGGGACCCCGCGCTGAGAACTTCAAAGGATCGAACGCTGAGGGAATTGGGCGGATTCAAAGGGGAAGACATTCCAGTGGGAGGGGAGGGACGTCCTGGATACTTGGATGCTGACACTTTCCTGATATCACAGATGCTGCTCCAGCTTGCCCGTCTTCCAAATGGAAGGGCTGCATGGCGTGCATGGGGGTGAGCATTTAGTTGGCTGTGGGAGGTAATGATCTTCCATTTCAGATCTGTTGTCCCATGCGGTGCACATTGAAACCAGACGGTTTTAATGTTTTTACTGAACAGCAGGATACTTTAGCTAGAGAACGCACAAGTGCACATACACACAAATACAAGCACACTCACACGTACACACGCACGCGCACAGATACAAGCACGCTCACACGTACACACACACACACACACAAATACTAGTTGCAACACGCATACACACACATCATACACCACACAAAAACACATTAAATACAAACACACACATATACGAACACACACAAATACAAGCACACACACGCACATACACAAATGTTAACACATGTTTATATATATGCACATACGTAGGTAATATATTATATATAATATTATATGCACCCACACACACTGAAAAAGAAACAGATTGGCAAAAGAAGGAGCTCAGAGTTGAAAGAAGAGGAAGCCGGTGAGAGAGCAGGTTATAAGAAGTGCCAGTCCGGTGGGGGTGGGGTGGGGTGGGTGGGAGGAGGAGGACCGAGATGATCTCTTGCTAATTGACAAAGACACAAGTCGGACTGAGAGAGACAGACCAGACAGACAGACGGACGGACGGACGGACGGACTCGTTGAAAGACTTACGGCACCTGAGCCGCCTTAGTGCCGACGAAGACCGCTCCCGCCTCCTTTGGCAGGTGGCCTATAGTCTCTCGCAATTACACATCTACCGTCTCAACTTTTGAAATGTATTATTATTAATTTTTAACCCCAGCATCGTTATTAATTTTTTAACCATGTAGTTTAGTGCAATCCTTCACTATCCAAAAATTATCTTTAGCAACTGTTATTGATGTATGGAAAAGCAAGCAAACCTTTGTTTTCTTTGCAGTATCAATTACCGTACTCCGAGATGCGAGGGCATTTTTATACAGCGCTCGATTCAGTTGGAAATTCGGATAATTACTGTTACTATATATATATATATATATATATATATATATATATATATACATGTATGCATGCAGTATGTATATAGTTTGAGGCGAGATTTCTGCTCCCCTATCCAACGCATATACGATGAGTACATCGACTGTACACTGTCGGTGGAAAGATGAGGCGGCGAGGGTAGGACTAACTACCCGTCCTCATATATGCTGAGGTTAAGAAAATGAAGTCGATAACACATCTTACCCACCCGCGCTTCAGGGACTGCTCCTGCTTTCCTTCATCATAATCATTGTTGTTGTTATTGTTTTTACCTGAGATACTTCATTCACTCAGGCTCTTACAAGCTATAAAACGGTGCATCATTGTTTTGCTCTGTTTTATTATTATTTACGTCCTTTATTCGCTCTCCAAATCTCCATTACTTCCTGCTGCTCGATTTGCCATCGCCACCATCTTCCGATTGGAAGGTTGAGTGGACTTTTGGTATATGGTAGTAGGAAGCGAACCCGAGTCCTTGCGCTCTGTGCCAGAGTGTTTACCATCACCCTAACCCCAACCCCATGCCCCCCCCACTCCCCCAATGTGACATCGGAATGGTTTAGTCATCGGATCCTGATTAGTCAACTGTGGACTACATACAACATCGCTCTATCACTTGCTGCTTTTCAATCAATGTCAGCGCAACACTTTCCCACGGCTCTACCCTCACCGCCTTCTACTCCCGGTGGGGTGGGATGGGGGTTGCGTTTAGCCATTTTCCAGCGCTGGTGAGTCAGTCCTATCTCGGCCTGTCTGTTTGTGTGTCTGCTTATGTCTTATTGTGTGGTACTGATTGTCTTCCGCATGAGCGCTCATAGACGCACGCGCACACACACACACACACACACACACACACACACACACACACACACACACACACAACACACACACACACAACACACACACAAACACAAATGCAATCTGTCTGTCTGTCTGTCTTTATGTCTCTTTGCGTTCTGTCTTGCCATATGTACGTCCGGCTGGTTGCATCTGTGTTTTGTGTCTATCTGTATCTGATCATGGCGTGAGTCTGTCTGCGTGTTTGTAAGTGTGCCTGCTTGTCTGAATGTTTGTCTGACTGTTTGTTTGTCTGTATGTTTGTATGTTTGGTTGTCAGTTTATTTCTCTGCATGTGCATTTATGTTTATCTGTTTGTGTGCATCATGCTTGCCTATCTCTCTGTCTGTCTCTGTACCTGCCTGTCTGTCTGATTATCTGTCTGTCTGTGTGTGTCTGACTATGCTTGCATGCATGTCTGTGTCTCTTTATCCGTGACTGCTCTTTATCTGTCCGATTGTCTGGGGAAATCCGCCATTGTTGTTGTTTTGATGTTTTATGATCTGTTGTCAAATGACCACTGACCATCAGTCTTGACCAGTCAGCGTCCTCTATGAATGACTCACCGAACCCTGGCGCTCTATAAATGTCCGTCTTCACCATTACGCTACGCTACCAACGGCGCCAAACTCGGGAAGCCACACTGACTGGATCCTCCTCTCGACCAGTATCGTAGCTAGGAAAATATGGGGTGGCTGTTTTTCGTATGGGGGAGGGTCTAGTAGGCATGGTCGCAAACTACGCAGAATATGTGCACGTAATTAGCTTTAACATTTTAATTATATATTTTTTGGGTTGAACCCACAAATTCCCCCAAATATCCTGATACAGGCGACGACGACTTCTGTCGATGTTTGCTTTAAGCATGGTCACCCACACTTGGGGGGCCACAAAAGGGCACTCGCACCCCCACCCCCTCCTAGAAATTTGACGCCTATTTCTGGACGACTACTTAGTGTTTCTAATAGAGCTGTTGTTCGATTACAAATTTTAATCGAAATTAATCGCGCGATTAATTTATAAAAATAGCAATTAACTGCAAATTAATCGCAATACATTTCCTTCAAATATATTAATCTTACTATTTTCTAAGGACCCCCGAAGCATAAAATTTTAATAACTGAATGCATTCTTTCTATTGCAAACATATTCAATAACCTTTGGCTTAGGCCTATTGAATTTTGCATTTAGTTTATTGAACAGTTTTGTGTGACAGACAGAATTGAAACACTGTTCAAATCAGTTAACGGCTCAAAATCCGTTAATTTTTTCATTTGAGCCACTTTTAATTAAAATGACATCTATGCCTAAATGTGAAATTACACAACCGTTTTCTGACTATCAAGATTATTTATTTATTCAGCTAAGTGTATTATAGGCAGACCAGTTTATTTGCATTGGTCGGTTCAGGGGATGCTCTTATTAATTAACAACAGTAGGTCTACTATTGGACCTCATTATTTAGTCAATTTTTTGCAAGAGGTTGCGGTTCTTGCCAAACCTCGTCTCAGTTGTCCTTCTGTAAACATCTATCATTTGAAACCTGGATCCATTGGTCTTACCATCTCATGGAGTTCAACCAAAGTAGTCTGACGGGGTGAGGAAAGAGGAAACAACCTCAGTGGACGATGCGATGCGGTTGATGTCGACGACTCATCGTTAACGTTGAACGCATGTTTTGGTTCGCACGCAGGCGATAATTGAGCAAAGAATTGCTACGATAAAACAAATTCTTTGTTAGAATATTTGCCAAAGAATGTATTATTACTTGCTCTAAGTATGGGCATTCGTTTAAAACGAGTTTTTCTGCCTCTGAGTCCATTTTAATCAGATCTAATTAACGCGTACGATTAATGCGTTAAAATTTTTAATCGCAAATTTTTTTTAACTCGTTAATCGCACGCGTTAACGCGATTAAATCAACAGCCCTAGTTTTTAATGAAATGTATTCGCACCAAAGTACTGAAGATATCAACAATGCACAACCGAGGAATTTACATTTTGAAATCTCTGTGAAAAATACCAGTTCTCTTAATTTCCTGCTTCACATTTTCAAGCTCTTGCTGAAAAATTTGAGTTTTGCCACTGCTGCAGAAATATATGCGTTCGACCTTGACGCCTTTGTAAAAAAAAATCGCGACCGTTTAAAAAATCATGATCGTTGTCAGCAACTCGTGATGATTGGTAAAGAGATCACATGCAGGGTGGTGGGGGGAGATAGTGAGAAGGAGACAGACAGACAGGCAGACAGACCATGGCACAGTCTTGCATTCCCATTTTCCATTGCTGCCGACTGTTTTTTTCTTCTGCCCGTCTATATTGTGGTCTACAAGTTAATTCTTCCACTGTCTCCCTCCCTCCCTCTGTCTATCTGGTTCTGTGTCTCTGTCTATCTGTATATCTGTCTCAAAAGTTTCTGACTGACTGACCTAATTATAATGCCTACATACACTGTCTCTATTTATCTCTCTCTACACCCGTGTATCTCAATATCTCTGTTTCTGTCTGCACATCAGTCATTTTCTGCCCGACTATTCCTGCTTGATTGTCTCTCACCCTCTCTGTCTCGCTCTCTCTCTCTATGTGTATTATAATATATATATATATATATATATATATAGCCGTGTGACTGTCTGTCTGTTTCTTATAATATATATGTATTATATATGTTATATATTTTATATATATATTCATATATATATATAATATACATAGCCGTGTGTCTGTCTGTTTCTTGAGCTTTCTCAGCGTTTTATCTTATCCGTGGCGCGCAATTTGGCCAAACTAATGACGGAAACGTTGTTCGGTCCAACACCTCAACGCGGCCGCCTCCGCTGCCTCCGCCTTGGCCTTTGGCGAGCTAATGCCGGATTCGACACTAACGGACAATGGCCGTCGTCTCGATGGTCCGGGGTCCACTAAGTGTGCCATTCGATAGCCATAAAAAGTGGCCGGACTGATTAGAGTGGGGCTGCTCCAGCGAAGGGCCGGGACCGGGGTCGTCCGTCTTAATAATCCCAGCGTTTTGGGTCAATTGAGTGCGCGGCTGTCAGATTAGCGAGATTTATTGGGTTGGTTTAGGTGTGCGTTTCATTTACAGAGGAACTTAACTCGGACTGGACCCCGCGGAGGTTTCCTTTTGCTAATGGCTTTATGGCGAGATACATTGGAGCATTGTGCGGCCTTAATAAGTAAGACGGTTAATGATAGCGAAATTGGATGACTGCGTGTGGATACAATTCAATGGAGCTGTATTTGATAATGCCATATAGGTCCAAAGTTCATTGCAATTCATTAGAACGGTATAATTTGATATTACCATGGATATAATTAAGAAACCTGGATGCAGCATGCAGTCCGAGTTCTGATGCCGAAATCTAATCTTCACCAGTGACGTCATTCGGGGCAGAAAGCAGTCTATCAACGGTGCAGTAATGGAACTTCTTGCAATCATCCGAAGCTCTACTTTAAAGATACGCACATGGCGCCATATTATTCGGGATTGCTGCGTCGGATCAGAAGGGTTGTCTAACGATCTGGGTCTGTCCCGAACAACGTCATTTGCATAGAGAAGTGCTGGTGTCAGGACAACTTTTGATCAGGCCTACGGGGTTATTGCCCGAGATCATTCCAATGTTCAATACAATTCAGTGGAACCGTATTTTATATTGCCATCAATCAATCAATCACATGAATTTATGTAGCGCCCCTTCAGAAGTTCAGAGGTGCATACACGTTCGTGCAGAGGCGTTCGTTTTCTGTGGTTGGTCCAACAACCTGGAATGGACTTCCCTTGACTATGCGACACCTCCCAAGCTCTTCTCAATTTCGCAGACTGTTGACTGTTTTTTTCGCTTGATCTCGACCGGCGGGAGCGCCTCTGAATAGATACCTTGAAGTGGTGCTATATAAACTATGATTGATTGATTGATCGTACATGACTTGGCGCTGAGCAACTGAGTGAATATCTTGCTTAAGTTACCTATTAACCCGTAGCCATCTGTGGGCAGGACAAGAGTCGAATCCGTACTCTTCGCATTACTGGTCAAACGCTCTGACCAATCTGCAATAGCAATAGTTTCCAATCTGCAATAGCAATAGTTTCCAATCTGCAATAGCAATAGTTTCCAATCTGCAATAGCAGTATAATTTCCAGCTGAAATCGTTGACGTCGACGTTGCCTTATCCAATTTGAAGACCACGAAATTGCCAATTGGCCACCACCGTGTTATATGCCGAAGTGGTACAGAAGGAATCTGTCAACATGGATGAATGCATCCAGATTTGACGAGGGCTTATGACAACAGAGGCCGTTGCCCTCGACAAAAAATGGCATAATAATGCAGCTCAGCATGTTAAAGGAGTCTTTATGGCATCGGGTGGCACCGTTTTAAAGGAGTCTAAAGAGAGCTCTTTATACCAATTGCATGGCCACCGTGTTACCGAACTCTTTATATGCTACCGGTCATTGTCAACAACGTTTTAAAATGAATCTATATAGCATAGGTTGACAACGTTTTACAGGTGTCTACGAAGGTGTTGTAAATAGCATAGATCAACAGCGTTTTAAAGGGTCTATGTATCATAGGTTGACGAAGTTTTAAAGGTGTTAAAGAAGAGCGCTCTATACCATTGACTATACCGTCTTTCACGCCTATGTTGCATAGGAGGAAAACTTTAAAAGGTGTTTTAGTAGAGCCTTCGACCGTGTTACATACGGCTCCAGCATGGTGGCGATTTGCCATCAGCAGAAACGCGGTAGACTGCAGACCGTATTAGACCGCGTTTGGTCCGACTGCATATATCTTCCTCAGGACAACCCTACATTCGAGCGATTATAATTATTTAGAACGGAGGACGGGAGGTTGTTTGCATCTGCCCTGCTTGATCAAGGTCATGTATTGAAGATATATGTAGCCTACGTAAGTCTACAGCAAATGCGGATATGAATTATTCATTTAAACCTTTAAAGCACATTCTTTGCTGATGATCATATAATTGTCGACATGGGAATATATACATAGCATCGGTTGACTTCGTTTTAAAGGTGTGTTAGCAGAGCGATCTGACCTTGTGGTTTTTTGGTGGTTGCTTCAGTTTGACAACATTGTGTGATAGCAAAGATCATTAGCGTCACCCTCCTCCTTTAGTCAGGCCTGGGACTGGCACTGGCAGAGTGCAACCAGTGGCGTAGTTTAGTCTATTGGTCTCAGCCTATTAACTTATTAACCTGTTAACGAATTACTCTGGAATGAACGAATATTGGAATACGGTAACCTATTGGTCACGGTGTTCTACGTCTGTAATGGTTGGTAGGTAATTACAGTTTAACGTCACTATGTGATTACAAAGAATTGTAAAAATCATTAGCGGCGCCCTCCTCCTTTTTCCAGGCTCGGGACTGGCACTGGCAGAGTGCAGCCAGTAGCGGAGTTAACATCTGATGGTCGTTGGAAGAATATGATGTAACACTTTTAAATAAGATAACGCATTCTCGTCAATGGATTATTCATTATTTCCCCGTTAGGTTGGCTATATAGCATCGGTGGATCTCGTTTTAAAGGTGTGTAAGCGGAGCGTTCAACCGGCTGTTTTTCTATCTGTATAATTGTAGTAGTGGTGGTGGTGGTGGTGGTGGTGGTGGTGGTGGTGGTGGTGGTGGTGGTAGTAGTAGTAGTAGTAGTAGTAGTAGTAGTAGTAGTAGTAGTAGTAGTAGTAGTAGTAGTAGTAGTAGTAGTAGTAGTAGTAGTAGTAGTAGTAGTTGTAGTAGTAGTAGTTTCAGTTTAAAGACACTGTGTGATAACAACGTTAATTAGCGTCGCCCTCCTCCTTTATCCAGTCTTGGGACTGGCACTGGCAGAGTGCAAACAGCGGCGGAGTTCTACCTATGTGTACTAGTTGTTGACTATACATAGGTCGCGAGGTTGATTAAATGAGGGATGTAACACACGTACAGATAGATCTGCCTTCTGAGGATTGCTATCCTTACTTACTCACTTTATGTGTTGCGTTATATTATTTGGAGGACCAATAATTATATCGAGTACTGAAAAGTGCGTATACTTTCACTGAGTAAATGATGACGAGTTCTCTGCCAGAAGGTAGCAGGTTCATTGGCTTTTACGCCCCTTTGTGGATGATGTAATGTAATGTAATGTAATTAGTAATTTATATAGCGCCGCTCACAACCAAGGCCATTCAGTAGCGCTCCCAGTGCGATAACCTCTAGAGAAAAAATAGGTCTTAAGAAGAGAGAGAGATGTAGATAACGATCCTGAAAGTAGAGTCCCACGCAGAGTGGAGGGAAGAGAATTCCACAAAGAGGGCCCAATGATGGTGAAGGATCGAGTTTGAGCAATAGTGGTTCTAGCTCGTGGAACAAACAAGTCAGCCCTGTCCAGAGAACGGAGAGGTCGATGAGAAGATGCTGATAGAGGAGGACGAATGAGATCACTGAGATACATCGGTGCAAGACCCAGTTTGGATTTGAGTACCAGAGAAAGGACTTTATATTGTATGCGGGCAGAGAGAGGAAGCCAGTGTAGTTGGTTAATCATAAACGATGATATATGAGAGTACTTAGGAAGGCGTGCAATTAATCGAGCATCAGCATTAAGGACAGACTGAATGGGAGATAGGCGGACTTTTGGAAGACCAATAAGAAGGGAATTACAGTAATCAATTCTGGAACAGACAAATGCATGGACTATTGATGTCATAGTTGAAAGGGAGACAGATCTGCGAATGGACCTGAGACGACGGAGGTGAAAGTAAGAGGAGAGACGAGTGAGGTGGTTTCCCGTTGCCTTCGTCACAGACAATTGTGGGTGTGCAACTTGTCTAAGGTCGCTATATACCCGTACTCGCTTGAGGTAGATTCGAATCTGCGACTCTTCGGTCACAAAGCGACGAATTTACCGCTACACCACCGCGTCACAATGCCTGAGTAATGTTCGCTTCTCAGCTTCAAATTAGGGTTACTTACTTTATACAATCAACTGTCTTATATAGTCGTGGTTGGGCTGGGTGCGTTTCTGAGTAGCCTATAATTATACATAGAAGAGTCGTTATATAAAATTTCTGAAATAAATACAAATAAATAAATATGCTTAGTTGGAGTTTAGCCATCTGGTGGGCGGCGTTTAAGGTATATCTCATCTTGTTTACTTAGTCGTAATTCATTATGTTTAGCCGGATAAATCGATGAATTATAATTATGCTTGCCAATAAAAAGTTGCCTGCGGAGCGATAATAAAATTGATATATTTAATATCCGGTTTAAAAATTGAGCCAGAGTGACACCTGTGAGCGAGGAAACGACGGGATGCAGAATACCATCTGTATTTATAGACGGTCATCTCTTTGTCTCTGTGTTGCGAATGCTGTGTCTGGTCTGTCTAATCACTCTAGTGTCTGTGTGGGGTTGTCTGGTCTGGTCTGTGTGGAGTTGTTTGGTCTTCGGGAGCTATTTATGTTTCTATGTTGGCATTAATTTAGCACCTTCAACAGCTGCAGCTGTTCTAAGTGCCTTATGTCCTGTTGTATACCTGTCTATATATCCTGTCGTGTTTTGTTTTGTCTCTGCTTTTTCTGTCGTTCAATCTGTTTGTCTGTTTGTCTTGTCGGTCTGACCTGATTTCTCTGTCTGTCCTGTTTTGTCTTGTCTGTTTGTCTTGTCTGCCTGTCTCCGTTTTGCCTGTCTGACCTGTTTTTGTCGGTCTGACGACCTGTTTTGTTTAGTCTCTGCTTTTTCTGTCTTTCTATATCTGCCTGTATCTGTCTGTCTGCGTTTGTCTGTCTGTCTGTCTGCGTGTCTTGTATATGTCTGGGGTCGGTTGAGGTCACGGCATTTACTGCACTCCTGCTTTGATGGGTGAAGGATGATGATCAGAGGAAAAGCGGTCGGTCGGTTGGTCGGCTGGAGAGAGTATATCGCGCTGAGGCAATACTCAGAAATCCAGATACGTCGGACGGAAGAGGAGGAGGAGGAGAAGGAGGAGGGACGGAGGAGTGAGTGGAGGAGGGGCGGAGGAGGAGGAGGCAGAGGTGGAAAGTGGAACGGGGGAAGCAGGTGGAGATGGTGGTGGAAGAGGAGGAGGGAAGGGGCGATGGAGTGGGTTAGCCGATGATGGAGGAGGGGGAGAGTTGGAAGAAGGAAAAGGGAAAGAGGAGGGGTGGAGAGGGAGAAGGAGTGTGATCACTTGGAGGGAGAAGAGGGAGATGAGGAGGAGGCAGTTGGAGGCAGAGTGGGAAAGGAGGAGTTGTGGAATAGGAAGAAGGAGAAGAGGAGGAAAAGGAGTAGCGGTGATTAATAGGACAAACGACGGGATGGAGGTGGATAAGGAGGAGGAAGAAGGCTGCGTGATGCGATGAGAAGAAAGAATCAGCATTTCGGAGGAAAAGGATAAGGAATAGGGGAGAGCGGGAGGAAAGGGCAGAGGAGGAGGAGGAGGAGGAGTGGTCTTGTCTATTTTCAACATCCAACCTTAACAGCCCCCCTGGCGCACGAGTCTTGCTCGCCGTTCCTTCGGTCAAACCATCCAACACATCTGATATATCTGGCGTCCTTTTTACAGCCGATATATATGTTGTTTAGTCTTCGGCCATCCGTCCGTCCATCCATCTATCCATCCAGTCTTGTTTACACCGAGTACGCACCGAGGGAATGTCGAACTTCGACCAAGGAACACGGCGAGCGTCGCGTGCGATTAGAGCGGACGGTGTTAAACTCTCGAATGACCTGACCTGACCTGGATTACCGTGGTGACCTGACCTGGATTGTCGTGACACTGTTATCCATCACGTTCTGCTGTTCAATTTACCAACGCCATCTGCCGAATGGAAGGTTGAGTGGAACTTTACCAATACACAGACGTGAAGGAAGAGCATTATCTCTTGTTCCTACTATGTCATGTAATCCACGGATGTAAAACCTTTTTAAATTGGGGGCCAAAGGTGCCCAGCAGGTGGTGGCCAGGGTGCCGAAGGCCCTGAGTTTTGTGGGACTGAGCAAGAGTCACCTAAGGAAATTTCCTTTCCAATCTCGCTGCCGCATTTGACTTAAATGAATTCGATTTCAACTGAGCTGGATGTTGAATTGGCGTATAGATGGAAAAAGGAATTTCGAAACAATTCGACATCTAGTTCATTCATGAGCAAACCGGAGCAAGAACTCCACGATTCCTTCTGTATACCGTACATCTGTTTAAATGTAAATATTTGTATTACCATTAATCAGTCAAGCATGCAAACATGCGCAGTGTTGCCTTTCGATATATATGATTTTCCCAGCATAGCAGCATCTTTTTTTTATTAAGTTCTGATAGATGTATTCTATAGTAGCGACCGTACTTACCCACGCTGGGGTCTTGTTTCATGCAGAGGGTAGATAGATGTCACTGACGAATGAGTAGTTAACTACTTGAAATCTAGACCAGGCACCGGATTCTTATTGAATAACAAACATGTTTTAATGTCGGCCTATATACAAAATTATACATCCAGACATTCACGTACATTGCTAATATAAAAGACACGTGAAGGGTCAGATCAAGGTCCCTGGGCACGATAAAAGGTTCCTGGGTCGTATCAAAGGTCCCTTAGCCGGATAAAAGGTCTCTGGGCGGGATCAAAGGTCCCTTAGCCGGATAAAAGGTCTCTGGGCGGGATCTAAGGTCCCTTAGCCGGATAAAAGGTCTCTGGGCGGGATCATAGGTCTCGGGGCCGGATCCAAGGTCCCGGGGCCGGATCAAGGATCCTCAGGACTGGATCCGGCCCGTGTGTTGCCAACCTCTGTTCTAATGTTTCAACGTACGGGACTGGCAAACAAGAGGTCTATAGTGTTCAACCCAGAGCGGACAGAAATTTGTTTCCGGAATCCCCCTCACCTCACCTCACCACTGCTTGTCCCAAGCCATGCAGTCGTAATCATGAATTTATATCGCGCCACTTGAAGAGAAACTCCTCAGAGGCGCTCGCAACATGGTGTCGGGAGCGCTTCTGAGTAGTCGCTTTGGGATGGCATTATATAAATCCTCGTAACGAACGAACGAATTATGGACATCAACTGGGGGTGGGGGTGTGTGTGGGGTGCCCTACTTTGGACGGGCAGAGTCTTATAAACGATGCGTGGACGATAATAAGAGATGAATTTTGCATGGACATTGATATCCTCCGCGATCACCGTCGTCGTCGTTGAGACATGCAGCGGAACATCGTCGTCGTCGTTCACGGAAGTGATTCATTCCTGGCCATTGACCACTGACAGAGGCGACTTCCGGTCCACAGAGACTTCGCTATTTATCTCCTTCCGGATATAGGAGCTATGTGATGATTCTCTCCTGTCGGAGCCGCCGTTTCGACTTCGGAGGTGGGAGTGGCTGCTCTGTCGTGGCGTAATGAAGTCGACCTGCGTCACATGTGTATGCACCCTCCTCTTTTACCCCCACTTTGGACTGACACTATAATAAAACAATAGCGTAGTTAGGCTGGCCTTTGTTGCATATAGGCAGTGTATCTTTTATAACGATGCTGAAATGACAAGGATAATTAGCGTCATCCTCCTCCTTTACCACGACTTTGGACTGGCATTATCTGAAAGGATGTTTCGATATTAATGTTGAGCCTTTTCAATAAGAAGGACAGAAATTACATCGAGTTCTTTATTTCAACATTATATATAAGTCACACGCACGCACGCACGCACGCACACACACACACACACACACACACACACACGTATGCACACACACGACCTTAAAGAGAAGATAAAATGATGTAGGCCTATGAATGAATTGTCAGTGGAAGACTGTTCCATGGCAGTATGAAGGTTCGATACACGTGGACCCGCATGTACGATGTACGTACGAGAGCGCGGGACCGTCAAGTCCCCACGAGTGGCAGAGCGCAGTGATCGACGACCTGATTGGTTGGAGACGGGAACACAGAGCTGCCGAATGTGATACGGCATATATCTCGCGGCATCTGGTCTGTCCTAAGGGCAATCTGAACTCCTGACCCAGAGGTTGATAGTCCAACGTATACCAGCTGCTAAGTCAGACCAAGCGGCTTTATTCAGCACAGAGGCTGTGCTCGTAATGAGCAGTTTACATTCGTCCGCTGCCGCGCCAGACAGACCGCTCACTCCATGCACAGCGATATAGCACGGGCGTGTTCGAAATCTACTCGGGGTACGTGCGGAGCATGCTTGTGTGGTGCATTAAATGAACAGTGTGCTCGGTCTGTAAAGGTTTCGAGCGTCCACTCCGGTGGTCGCTGTGTATTAGTAGATGACCTTGAGCAAGTGTTTCGAACACATTTAGCTAATTGACATCGAATATATTGTTGTATAGTTGCAATGTGTGTGCGCGCTTAATTGGAGGTTTTGATGGAGGTTATAATAATTGTCGTATACAGTCGTATTTTATGTCTGTATATTCATTAATTCATTCTGAGAATTTATATAGCGCCGTTTAAGTATATCCACTAAGAGTCCTTTGTCCTAAGAGTCCTAAGTCCTTTGCGCTGGCCTATAGGGACCTAATATTATGATTTTAAGTGTAATTTTTACGAAAAAATACATGGTTATTGAAACTTCCGATCTGCGGAGGAGAAAGGTGGACTATTTCATCGAATTTGTAGCCTGCTCTGATGGATAAGCATTTCATGGAAAGGTTAGATCTAAGTTTAGAACGACATGACGTATACGCGAATTAGATGAACGGACAGATCCAGAGAGAGATATTGAGCAGAATGGACAGATACAGGGAGAGATATTTAGCAGAATGGACAGATACAGGAGGATATTTTGAGCAGGACTGATATATACAGGAGGATATTTTGAGCAGGACTGATATATACAGGAGGATATAATGAGCAGAACTGATATATACAGGAGGATATATTGAGCAGAACTGATATATACAGGAGGAAATATTGAGCAGAATGGACAGATACAGGAAGATATTTTGAGCAGAATGGACAGATAGAGGGAGAGATTTTGAGCAGAATGGACAGATACAGGGAGACTTGCCAACCATGCAGACGTTGTGAAGAAAAGACTTACAGTATCATCAATATCATTGGGCTCAATGCCCGTGAGAGTCCGACGCCACTCTCTGTCTGAGTCTGTCTCGCATCATGCTGCCCAGCTTTACCAGGTCCTGTATACTTGCAGTATACATGTAGATTGGATGACAGATCCGACCTGTCTTCTCCCTAGATAGGACAACTGCTTATTAAAACTTCTTTCGTTTAGCACTGACGCCTATCGCAGATTCTTCACTTGTCTGTCACAGGTCTTTCACATGTCTGTCGCCTCTGCTAACTGCTCGTCACATGTCGGTCACATGTCTGTCGGTGTGTACACCCGGCTTGTATCGAATGTGATTTGTCGACTCCAAGGTTTTGCTGATTGAGTGAGCTATATATAAATAAGACAGCGCGTGTGGTAGTTCAGATTTGGATCAGCACTACAATTATACTTGCCGACTGATTGGCGAATTGTTTGGCATCGTTTCTATAAACTTCATGCAGGCTTTGTTTACGAGGTTCCTGTCAAATCTTCTAGTGTTAGTCATGGTTTTTCAAGGTTCCTGTTAAACTCTTTCAGCGCAGGCATGACTCAGTGACGTTCCTTTAAGCGTTTAACAGAACTTTACTAAGCCACGATGACTGTATCCTATTCATTAGTTCAGTTTGTGTATTCAACTTTGGCGTTATCTATGTCTTAATCATCGTCGACACTAAAGCTGGTGTTCCCATGTAATTATATTGCTCTGGTAAAGCTTATGTCATTTTCAATTTCTTCCATAGGATAATCGGGCCCCTTTGGTGGGTTTGATGCTCCCGCAATCACCCGATACGACATTATCTGCTATTACTGCTTCTTACTTGTTAAATTTTACCGCAGGGCTGTTTTAAGGAAGTTTCGAACTGCACAATCCATTCTTTTCCTTCCCATCCTCCATGGTTAATTACTCCCGATCGGAGGACAATGAACTGTTTTTGCTAGTTTCAACTGCACGGAACTGTGACGTAAGTGCTTCTACAACTGCGCAAATCCATTTAGAACTGCACATTTTGTGTACAACTGCACGCTAAAAAAGCCCTGTTATACCGTCATTTCTTTGTAAAAATATCTGCCGAGTAGAATGTGTCCGAGGCGGTAAAAAATCTCCTGCGTAATAGAATGAAACATGTATACGTATGAAACTTATCTCTAGATTTAATATGCAGCCATATCTTTTGCATTGTTGATACAAAAAATTTGTATCGGAAAAAACTTCAATATACGACCATTTGCCATGACGTAGAATGATCCCTGACAACGGTTCCAACATATAGCCACGGTTATCGAAGAACCTTTAAAACGATTCCAGTATACTCCCCGCAAACCTCTCCAACTCCCATTGACGTTGATGAGAAACAGTGGACAGGCAAGGAAATTGGAAAGGATGGATATCAATACGATAATCCGATCTATCGACGACTAAGGATTAACGGTCGACGAATAGGCCTACGCGTTGATGGCCCAGAAATCCTTCGGTCCGCTCTCGGATATCTCCGGCTCATCTCGGCTCCGTTCGGCTTCAGCTCCGTTCGGCTTCGGCTCATCTCGGCTCAGCTCGGCTTCGGCTCAGCTCGGCTTCGGTTTTGCGTCCGAATTCCGAGCAAATGATTTTAACACGGAGATTTAACGGGACGTTTGCTTCGACCGGCGTCTGTCCTGCTTTGCCGGACGGGGCCCCTGGACCCGGACCCTTCGTTGTCTGTAGCGGTTGGCAGACTGAAATGAATTACATGCAGTCGTAGGGTCAGAGGTTCGATTCGTAGAAGAGACAAGCAAGAAGGCAGACAGACCTAGCAGGACAGACAGGCCTAGCAGAACAGGAAAAGCAAGCAGACGGACCAACATACAACCTGTACATGAGGTGCATTAGGGTCTGTGAGGACTGTTTACAAATCCAGTAAAAGTTGTTTACGGTATATATATATATATATATATATATATATATATATATATATATATATATATATATATATATATGAGACCGGATGTTCTCGTGTTTATGTGGCTTTAACGACTGCATACTGAAGTGGCTTTCGTGACCAGCGGTGATTCTGGACGAAATGTCTAATGAGACGAGACACGAATATGGCCACCGCGGTATAATACTCGTGGGCATGGCTCTGTCTATACATATATACAGGAAGAAGTGACAAACC
The DNA here is from genome assembly GCA_949752735.1 of Lumbricus terrestris. Classification (NCBI taxonomy): domain Eukaryota; kingdom Metazoa; phylum Annelida; class Clitellata; order Crassiclitellata; family Lumbricidae; genus Lumbricus; species Lumbricus terrestris. Next base: position 45,988,046 of record OX457045.1, on the reverse strand, counting down.
TGTAAACAAGTTAATTTTACTCAACGGAATAGAGTTGTAAATAGAATCGATGCAATTACAACACACACACACACACACACACACACACACACACACACACACACACACGCAACAACTCTCAGTCATATAAATTATGCTCATGCAAACACACGCACACAGATAGATAGATATAGATAGATAGATGGATAGATATAGATGTAGATGTAGAGATAGATATGAATGAATGAATGAATGGATGGATGGATGGATGGGTGGATGGATGGATGGATGGATGGATGGATGGATGGATGGATACATACATAGTCATACATACACAGACATAGACATAGAGAGAGACACTGACACAGAGAGACATAGACTGAGAGAGACATAGACAGAGAGAGACACAGACATACAGACGGACAGATACAGACAGACATAGACAGAGACCTAACGTGCAGAAATCACGCTTGATCATTCTTGTCTTCAAGGTCTTGCTGAAGACAAGTAAAACAAGACAAGCGCGAGAGAAACACTTTACTGATCTATCGCAGCAAAGAAAAACACCCACCTCCCCCCACCCACCCACCCCGGTGACTATTCATAGAGGTCTGGATATAGGAGCCCATGCTCTATTCTAAGTAAACGTCTACTATACGACTCTAAACGCGTATACTTCGTGATTTGTGTTCACACTGAACCTTCCTTATTGGTCCTGGTCGGCATATAATATATATTTCTTCTTGCAGTCTTTCTCTCTCTATTGGTCGCCTTAAGCTTCTGCTGCAGGCGGCTTCGACAACTTTTTATGAACCAGTTTTTCTTGCGCGATATTTTCTTTTTTGCCTGCGTTAGTTTAGTTACCGAGTCGTGCGGCCGACAAGGGGTGGGGGGGGAGGGGAGGGGTGGACCAAATTACGCATTTCCCCAGGGGCGATATCTTCGTGTTCGCTTTAAAATGAGTCATGAAGAACGTCTGTATAGTCTTGCGGCGGAGGAGGAGAGGGAAGTTAATCTTTTTGTGTATTGGACTTGAAGTTGGCGTTATGTTTCACTTCCAAGATGTCTGGTAATAAACGAGGAAAGTAATAATACTTGCGAGTTGCGAGTGTAAGTGCTTGTATACAGTGTTTGTTTGTGTCTGTATGTCTGTCTATATGTGTTTGTATATCTGTATATGCATTTGTATGTCTGTATATGCATTTGTATGTCTGTCTATGTGTTTGTTTGTCTGTCTATGTGTTTGTATGTCTGTCTATGTGTTTGTTTGTCTGTATATGCATGTGTATGTCTTTATATGTGTTTGTATGTCTATGTGTTTGTTTGTCTGTCTATGTGCTTGTATGTCTGTCTATGTGTTTGTATGTCTGTTTATGTGCTTGTATGTCTACGTGTTTGTCTGTCTAAGTGTTTGTATGTCTTTATATGTATATGTATGTCTATTTGTTTGTATATCTGTTTATGTGTTTGTATATATGTCTGGACGCTGTGTATGTGTTTACATATGTGTATATATCTGTGTATCGTACCGTATATGAGAATTTATATAGCGCCTCCTACAGTTCTAGTTATTCAGAGGAAATATGAAAGTCTTCAACTGCGAAGGGACGACGATGACACCCCTGTAAGATCTTAAAGAGGGGTAGAGGATGGAGGTCACACCACATAGAAGGTCCCACAATTTGTTTAGACTGGTGTATGTGTGCATGTCAGTCTATTTGTATTTTCTCGTTCATTTTGTATGTGTGTGTGTGCTTATCTATGGATATTTGTGTATTTATCAATTGGTATGTAGACCCCTATTATCCATTTGTGGCTATTTATCCATCTCTAAGGACCTCTCGATATTATTATTATTATTGTTGTTATTGTTACATAGGACCTGTTGCCTCCCCTCCCTTCTTTAGCCTGGCATCGAATGTAGCAGCATCGACTGCACGGCTGAGTAGTGCTTGAATTGAGACAATGGCTGGTGTTCATGGTCCAAGGGTTTCTTTTGTTTGACCCGTGGAACCGCGGACGACACGCCCATTCTCGTCCAAAGCACCGCAAACAGGTCACAGCTGTTTCGGCGTGTGTATGTGTGTGTGTGGGCGTGTGTGTGTGTGTATGTGTGTTTATAAGTTATGTCTGCAGCTCATGTATGTATGTATGTATGTATGTATGTATGTATGTATGTGTGTATGTGTGTGTGTGTGTGTGTGTGTGTGCATGTGTGTGTGTGTGTGTGCGTGCGTGCGTGTGCTTGTCTGTGTGTATGTACGTATGCATGTGTGTTTACAAATTATGTCTGCAACCCTGGATGCATGTTTGCATGTGGGCCTATGTGTGTTTGTTTGTGTGTACGTGTCTTCAGGTGTGTATGGTTGTCTGCGCATTCTTGTCTTCGTCAATGTATGTATGTGTGTTGCTGCATGCGCGCGTGTCTGTGCGTTTGTGTGTATGTAAATATGTGTGTGTATGCGTGTCTATATGTGTAATTGTGTTTGCATGTGGGTTGGTGTGTGTGCTTGTGCAAGGAATTGCTTTGCTTTGCTTGAAGCACGAACGAAGGGCGCTATATAAATCGCGTGAATGTGTCGTCTGCGGAGTCGTCTTCCGGTTTCCTTATCATCCGGGTCTCGCTTTTATGCGCGGGAAGGAGAGGAACGGTTTCTGTGAATTGGAAAAGTCGCGATGAGTCCGCGAGATCCAACAACAGCCACGACTCTAATCCTCTTCCATTCATTGACGTTGAGGTGGAGACGGAGGAAAAGGAGAAGGAGGAAAAGGAGTTGGAGGAATAATATTATTGTGCTCCCCTTTTCCTCATCTATTCTCGTTTCCCTTCCACAGCTCCTCTTTCACCAGATCCCAATACCTCTTTTCCTCTTTCAATTTGCACATGATAATGTCTCACTCCGTTTTTGAAAACACAAACCGCTCTCTTTCATGTTCCTATTCAACACCTTCGTTTTCGTCTACTTCAGAGTTCTTCTCTCTATTTCTTCGTTCTTCAGCCTGTTTCTTCATTCCGTTTCTTTATCTTGCACTCTGTTTCTTCATTATTCACAAGATTTCTTCAATTTGTTTCTTCATCCTTTCGTCTGTTTATTCACTCTGTTTTGTTTGTTTTTCTCTATTTCTTTATTCCGCACTCTGTTTCTTCATTCCTCACAGTGTTACTTCATTCTTCACTCTATTTCTTCGACCTGTTTCTTCACTCCTCACTCTTTTTCTTATTATTTTTGTCATTCGTCTTCCCTCCGTATGTTTCTTCATTCTTCACTCTAATTCTTCATTCTGTTTCTTTATTTTCACTTTGGTTCTATTTCTCTTTAAAAAAATTTATTAATCTTCTTCTTCTTCTCCCTTCTCCTCCTCGTCCTCGTCGTCGTCATCTTCTTGTGTTGAATGCCACCACCACCATGTCATTTCGTCGTTCGTTCGTTGGGGTCGGTCGGTCGGTCTGTTTGTCCGTGCATAGCACACACACACACACACACACACACACACACACACACACACACACACACACACACACACACATCATTAACTCCATGCAGACCCACATCACACTAATATAGTGTTCCGTTTCAATTCACTGCAGTCGCACGATGACGACCAGCAACGACATTCGATCCAACTCAATTGCACGACTCATGCAGCCTCCTCCTTCTCATCATCGTCATCCGCATCTCTTCTGTATACGGACGCCCTCTGTCTCTGCAGCCAGTCGCTGCCAGATCGATGCTGGTCACCAGCTGCCGCATCATCGTCATCGACATTCTTGTCATCTTCTTCCTCCTCCATCTCCTCGGCCTTCTCTTATTCCTCCTCCTCGACCTTCTCGAAATCCTATTCCTCCTCACCCACTTCCTCATCTGTCTCGTCTTCCTCATATTCTCCTCCTTTTCCTCTTCCTTCTCTTCCTCTTCTCCTCCTCCTCTTCTCGTCTTCCTCCTCTCCTCCTCTTCCTCCTTCTTTCTCCTGCATATTTCCCTTTATCTTCCTCCTCTCTCCTCTTTATTGTCACCCTCTTCCTCCTCTTCCTCCTCCTCCTCATCTACCTCACACTTCACTTCCTCCACTCCTCCTCTGCTTCCTCGTTCTCTTCACGCTCCCCTCCCTCCTTATCACCTCTCCAGCTTCCTGCTCCATATTTTTCCTCCTCCTCCTCCTTGTCACCATCTTCTTCTCCCTCCTCCCGCCTCCTCCTCCTCCTCCTCCTCCTCCTCTTCTTCCTCCAGTCCTCCTCTTCCCTCCTCCTCCTGTTTCTCCTGACGAGTCCAGCTGAACGCGGACCTATCAGATCCAATTTGCAGTCTGACCACCGCTTGACTCGCTACCTTGTAATAAGCAATTTCAACCGACCGACTGACTGATCGTTACTGGATGGACAGACGGACAGACAGACAGACAGACAGACAGACAGACAGACAGACAGACAGACAGACAGACAGACAGACAGACAGAAAGACACACAGACAGACAAGCAGACAGACAGAGAGAGACCGACGCACACACAGACGGACACACAGACAGATGGAAACAAACAGGCACTGTTAAGGTTCTTTAATCGATTTAAGAATCCCGTCTGTGGGGTGGGGTGTGAAAACGTACTTAACCCGCCTGGCTATAAATAAATGTCTGGCAAAATCAGACACTAATTTGGCCACACTCAGGCCACCGTCGTTATCGAGCTGGGGAAGGGTGAGTAGACGCCGATTCGTGTGGGGCTGTGGGGTCACGTTCCCCATTGGTGAGAATGGGTAACTCGTGGTGAAGACTTCCAAATGTTTAAGAGGAAACTCTTATAGTTATGTTCAAAGTATCTCGGGTGCAGGAACTATATAGTGACGTATACCCAATGATATTTTATGGACAGGTATAGTGTTTACTCAAAGTGATCATTTCCGAACTGTTTAATGTGCGACACACGTGGTGATGTAGGCGTACCTATAATAGTCTGTATGTGCGAGGCTTGGTGAATGGTGATATTATACATGCAATATAATCTAAGATTCAAATAAGATTCAAATGAATATAATAGTTGAATGCATAATAATAATGATCTGCTTCGTTTGATTATTTCAAACGGTCCCAACGCATAAAAATTATTGATTAAAAATTTCAATTTACAGTATACGAACGGATCGCAAGTTATTACAGGATTCGAATTTAACTGTTGCCAGCCTTGCAAGGCTCCTATAACTTAGTCTTACTTCTGATTACACCAAAGCCATCTTCGTCCTGACAGCCTGATGTTTTAAATAAAGAAAATTGTATTTCTTGATGTTCAGAAAGGATTTCCCCCTCGACCAATGGCATAAGGACCGTTCGCGATCAAAGCCATGTCATCCCGAGTCATGTCGTCTGGTGATCACTTTGCCCCTCACTCCCCCACCCCGTTTATGAAGCAACTGAAGCACCGTTGCTTGTATCATTCGGTCTTTCGGACGGCAATTCAGTCGGTCATTTGTCGGTCAGTCGCTAGGTCATTCCTGTCATTCGGACGGTTATTCGGACGGTAATTCGGTCTGCCAATCGGACAGTAATTCGGTCGGTTATTCGGACGGTTATTCGCTCCGTCATTCACTCGGTCATTTCGGACGGTAATTCGGACGGTAATTCGGTCTGCCATTGGAACAGTAATTCGGTCGGTTATTCGGACGGTTATTCGCTCCGTCATTCACTCGGTCATTTCGGACGGTAATTCGGACGGTAATTCGGTCTGCCATTGGAACAGTAATTCGGTCGGTTATTCGGACGGTTATTCGGACGGTTATTCGCTCCGTCATTCACTCGGTCATTCGGACGGTAATTCGGTCGGTCTTTCAGACGGTCATTTGGTCGGTCGGTCGGTCGGTCGGTCGCCAGATCAATATCTGGAATTATGTGTCGCGAGTCTTTGAGTCTTCGACGCCGTTGAGGCGGTCGAACGAAGAAAAGGAAGAAGAGGAGGAAAACGAAGAGGAAGAAAGGGAAGAAGAGGAAGAAGAGAAAGAAGAAGAGGAAGAGGAGGAGGAGGAGGAGGAGAGAGAGAGGAAGAGAGGGCGAAGTCAGAGGCGCCATGCAGCGATGACGATTCACAGGACGACGACGACGACGACGAATCACCTCTCGCGCGTCAGTCGACTCAACGACAACAACCACTCCCTTCGCCATCCCTCCACCATCCCTTCCACCTCTTCTACTCTCTCCACCCTTTCCACTCATTCCACACAGACCCTCTCCGGTCCCAATCCCCTCACGAATCTTACGAAGACTTTCGACGACAAAGAGACCGCGATCCCAAGATCCCGTTATATGTGTTTGCTTCGCGATCCGTTTGTGTGTCGGTCTGGTTGTTCGTCTGCGTTTTCTGCACGATTCTGTCACTTTAGAAATGTCCGTCCTTATGTCCGCTTCTTGTTCATTCGTCTGTCTGTCTATCTGTCTGTCTGTTTGTCCGTCCGTCTGTCTGTGTCTGCCTGTCTGTCTGTTTGTCACTTTATATAGCAGTCCGTCCTTATGTCCGTTTCTTGTTCATTCGTCTGCCTGTCTGTCTGTCCGTCCGTCTGTCTGTGTGTATCTGTCTGTCATTTGTTCGTCGATGTCTCTGACTGTTCGTCCTTTCCTGCCTGTCTATGTCACTCCAGTCCTGCTTTGTCTGTTTACCAATCCGTCCTTCTGTCCTCATCTTCCCCCTCAGCGTTTCTGGTCAATGAGGAGGATTTCTGACGACGGCGGGTAGCCCCCCCCCCGAGTCGGTGGGACCAGCAGCTGCCCGGAGGTGGCGGCGAATTCTTTGCATAACTGTAAATGAAGTTCTGCTCGAGGAGGGTGGATCGACCGCACCCGTGGGGAGGGGGTGAGCGCGGGGGGGGCGTCGAGGCCATCAACCATCGCCGGTTGGCAGGGGCGCCTCCTCTCGCCCTCCAAGTCCCGCGATATGAATCGGCCGATGATTGAGCCGACGAATCAAAAGCAGCGGGTGATTGAAGGCCGCGAATTTCATTTCTGGCGGACCGAACGACGCCGGGATTCGTCCGCGCCAACGACCGAACGACCGACGAACGCGGATTACTCCGCCGCCGGTATGTAGAGCCCGGTCCGGAAGCCGAGAATATCGTCGTAAAATCCAGCGGAATTAATCATCGAGATTAAAATCGGAGACTTGCTACATCTCTCTCTTTCTCTCTTTCTCTTTCTCTTTCTTGGCCCCATCGGAAAATCGTTGAGCAAACGCGATGCAAAGAAGAGCGTCGTCTTTTTCGTCGTCGTCTTCTTCGCGGAAGAGAGAAGACCGAGAATATTTTCGTGTAATCCGCGGGAAAATCGAAACGCAGGAATTTAATTATCTCCAGATGCTTGAAAGATATGCTGTCTGGACGTGGCAGGCGGTTTATATATTATACCAAAGGGTGGTCTAGGATCTTTGATGGGACTGGGGTCCTGTCTGGGGTGAGATTTGTTGCGGGGTTGGGGTTCACCCTCTAGTATATCTTAGGACGACCCACTGTTATGTCTTCGTTACAACACTCCACTGAGAAGGTCAATTCCCATGAGTTGCTCCAGCAATCAATGCAGAAGCTTTTCCATTTTGCTGTTCAGCAGAATTAAAATAGGAACTGACCACACGCCGACCTTTATCGACACTGACCAAAGAAACAAATATTCAATTTAACATGGAATAACGTTTGACATCCTCGCCAGTCTTTTCCTACAATAATTCCCACACTGGAAAGAACATGGTAGTCATGGAAAGAACATGGTAGTCATGGAAAGAACATGGTAGTCGTAAGGGCTTCTTCACACGCTAAAAATATAGTATTTTACTCTTGGCACCGACTGTAATTAAACGGTAACATGACCATAGTGAAAAAACCACAATGAACAGTCTAATTATCATGACATGGTACTTAATTTTTTATCGGTCTAAAAATCAAACAAACACGTTCTTTGTATCAGTTATCATCCTCTACAACGCACCAGTGTTTCCTCCATCAGCCATTTTTCTGCTAATACCGCATAGACAATTCGCACGCTATATTCTGTCGTGGGTGTCTGGTTTGCGTTACTGTAGCTCACCCTTCAGTTCCGATGTGATTTATGGCCATCCTTATTTCACGTGACGTCTGCGTTCTCTTGCGACATAAACCCAATACTCGCCGCACAGTCTCGGACTACACCGCAATATTTTGACTCAGCGCAGAGCCGCATGACGTTTCAATTAATTATCGTATACTGTGGCGATCAGAAATGCCTTCGCTCGTCGTATTAGCATAGTGGACGGCATTGCAAATGATACGATGCAAATCGGATTGTGGAAAATAGAGTTCGTACCCTTACCGTATACTGTGTGCAGCACCCAGAGCCTTCTATTACTCACACACCCTTACGTCTTGTTTTCATTATTTTCAGCTCATGCTCTTTCTTGTCTGTTTTTGCTTTTTCACTGTCTGTATGTCTGCTATGGTATACTTTTAGTTAAAGCCACCAATCTATTGGCATTTAATAACTTAATTGGTAATTTGGTTCACTATAGACTATAGTTAGAGGGGGGAATTTTTTTTATCCCTTTAGGGCTTCCTTTTTTAGCCTGTTACAATGCTATTATATGTAAACTTAATTTCTTTGACTTGGCTGCAAAAATTAAATATTTTGATTTATCAATTCGTTGAGATGCTGTTGAAATCGTAATCGTAATTGTAAACATCTAAAGCTTTTTCAAGTGCTTCGCGGAGGCAGTGGCGTAGTCAGGAATTTATGATGGGGGGGTTATTGCCTGGCCGGATAACCTTTCTGACACCAACCCAACAGTATTACAGTAAATAAAACGGAATAAAGTAACAAAGGGAATAAAGTAAGGAAAACAATTGTTACTGCAAGCAATTGTTTTTTTTATTTAAGTGGATTAAATAACCTTCAAAAAACTTTTTCTTAGGCCAATGGGGGGGGCGTTTAACCCCCCGAAATCAGCTTGTCTACTCCACTGCGCGGAGGGCACCAGTTTATTGCCGAGCGCTTCGTCGCGCCAGAGGAGTTGAGTTGTGAAGAAGTGAGGAGTTAAGTGCATGCATGGCAGCGAGAGTATAAGAAGGCAGAGTAGCTAATAGTGTGGGTGTCGTTTAAGACGTTAGAACTGCACGCAGATGCAGTGGATTAATGGGGGGAGGGGTTGTGGACAGAAACTTTGCAAGACTTAATTCTTCCGGCACTCTAGTATTAACCGTAGCTGTGGATTACATTCAGAACAATAATGCCTAGAAAGATGTAGCCGGAAACTCGTAATGGACAGAAGTGCCTAGTAAAATAGAGTGGAGCTCCAATTTTACACCAGTTTTATGCAGTATCTGCTTTTACCGTACATAGCATAGGTGTAAAAAACGATGAAAATAAAATAAAAAACGGTAAAAAACGTCGGTTTTTTTCGAAATAATAAAAAACGACAAAAAAAACGATAAAAAACGGAAACGGAAAATAATTTGCCTTTGTTACATCTGAAATTTCATTTTCAGCTTACAAACCTTAATTGCTTATGCAATTTTATTAAGAAACTGCAAATAACACAACTTTATTATTAGGCCAAAAGAATTGGTATAAGTAACATTAATCTAAAATAACTCTTAGAAATTTCATTTCTTGTAGGGATCTACTACATGTATTTCTCAAAATTATGACTTAAACAATTACATAAAGACCCTATAGTTAGCTGCATCCTTGAGTGTACGGTGAAAACGCATGGAATATCAGAAAAAAATTAAATTAAGGAAAATAATATTAGACAGTAAATAATTAAATAAAGTTACATAAAAATCGAAAAAAACGATAAAAAACGATGGGAAAAATAAAAAACGAAAAAAACGACGTTTTTGGGGAGAGAATAAAAAACGAAAAAAACGTTTTTTACAACTATGGTACATAGCTTACAGACTTTTCTAGTTAAGTTCAGCAATCAGCAGGTTTTTTCAATATGGGGAGGGTCGTATTTTTATTTACTTATTTCTCCATTTCTCTAGCGCTCCTTCAAGCTCCCTACTCAGCAGCGCTCCCGACTACAGCGCGGACACTGCATCAGAATTGCACGACGAAGTGCCCGAGCAGTTGCGAGTTAATGACTTGCTCAAGGTCCCTACGCGGCGCCTTGAGGTGGTTTCGAACCTAGAACCCTCGGGCTCCAAGGCACCGACGCCGCCACTATACCACCGCGCTCCACAATATGATCTTACCGTACCCGGTGCCGTTCTCCTGTTTGTGCAACTTTATCTGGTGACAATGGTAAACAACGATATGGATTTCAACATTCGTGTTTATTTGATTAGTCAAAATCCAGACGACTGTATTATTTGAGGGGTTCCAAATATAATTATGTCGGTGAAGAACGGCATGGGATGAAGAAACGAAATGCTTTGGACAAAAACCAGACTTGTCAAAAAATGCTCCAGTTGACCCTGAAATGCATTGCGCTGTGATCTCATTGTTGGATATCACGACTTCAAAAAAATTATGATTTTAATTATTTTCGTTTTATTTCAAACAGATACAATATATTATATATATATATATATATATATATATATATATATATATATAGCGGATGATTAAACAAGTTATTACATGAGTTGAATTTAACTGTCGGCAACCAACATGGCAGCCAATCATCTTCTACTATATGCTCATATTTTACCGACGCCATCTGCCGATTGGAAGGTTGAGAGGGATCTTTTTTGGGAGGGTGGCGATCCAGCGTCCATGTGCTCTTCTGGTCAGAGTGTTAACTATTACCCCATTACCATGACGTATACCACCAGTCCACCATTGTCAATTTGTGAGAGAGCCATTCCTTCTCTGTGGTTGGTCCAACAACCTGGTATGGGCTTCCATTGAATATAATATGCAACATCTCACAAACTGTTCTCCGTTTCACAAACTGTTAAATTCTGATTGACGATCATTATTGTATTGTTGCTATCATCATCATCATGGATCTATTAAGGAACATTATAATAATTATAATAATATGCACTGTAGTTATACAGACCAACTGCATTATTGACAGACCGCAAATCAGGCAGATAATTATGTTCTCTTCGTGTACAATGGAAGGCGAGGCGTGTGTTTGTTTTTGTGCGTGTGTGTGTGCGTGTGTGTTTGTGCGTTTGTGTACTGTGTATGCGTGCGTGCGTGTTTATGTGTGTGTATGTTTGTGTTCGTGTGTGTGTGTTAATGCGCGTGCGCGTGTGTCTGTGTGTGTGTGTGTGTGTGTGTGTGTGTGCGTACATGTGTGTGAATGCGCACTCGCGTGTGTCTCTGTGTGTGTGTATGGGTGTGTGTGTGTGTGTGTGTGTGTGTGTATGGGTGTGTTGGTGTTGTTGGTCGTGTGATGAGAGTCTGGTCCTTCTTCTTCTGGTCGGCATTGTCGGTGGATGACTTGAGGGCAAAAGTTGAGTCGTTGATCGATGATCGTTGGTCGTTGGATGCAGCAGCAGCAGCAGCAGCAGCAGCAGCAGCAGCAGGTCTCTTGTCGTCGTCGTCGTCGTCGTTGTTCAACGCTGACTTCAATGATTCGGACAAAGTACTTAACAGCGACGCAGTTAATTAACACATGGATCTCATCCTCACATAGATCGTGCGACGACGACTATATAAGCGCATCTATTCGGTCTGTCGCCCAAAGGCGTCCCATGGTGGTGGTGCGTGTGTGTGTGTGTGTGCGTGTGTGTGTGCGTGTGTGTGTGTGTGGAGTTGATGGTGTAAGAGGTGGAAGTGGTTTACGGGGTTTGTGGTCGGTTGGAAGTGGCGTTAAATGATGTGGGTGCACGAGGTCCCAGAGGACGGGGTCAGTTGGTGGATCGATGGATGGATGAGTGACTGGGTGAGATGGATGGGTAGGTGGATAGATGGATGGGTGCAGGATGATTGGGTGAAATGGTGGGTGGCTGAGTGGGTGAAATGGTGGATGGATGGATGAGCGGGTTGGATGGTGAGTGAATTTATTGGGTGGGTGAATGGGTGGTGGGTGGGTGGATTGGTGGGTGAATGAGTTTGAGGGCGGGTAGTTCAATGGATGGGTGGATGGATGGATGGATGTGTGTGTGGTTGAATGAATAGGTGATGGATGAATGACCTTGATCTTGCCAGTGTCCACTGGCGAGGTTACAACCTTCATTTGCCCTTGTAGAGTTTCTGTGGTGCAGGGGGGAGTGAAACAGGTGGAATGTGGTGCTTGAGAGACGCATAAGCACCCCCTCAGAAGTCCGGAGAGCCAAGGTCCTCTCGTGTGTGGCCATTTAAAAAGAAAAGTCCCTGGGGAGAAAGAGGGGTGACCCATTTACAACAACGGAGTATATATATGCATGTATATGTATACATAATATACATATTATGTAAATATATATGTATATTAGCTCGGTTGGTGTTCGTAGCTCAAGGGCTCCAAGACAGAAATATCCTGGAAAAAGCAAGTGGCCACGCTGTCTGTTGCCTACAGCCAGACACCGCCTGCCACAAGAGGGGCATTGTTTGGCTAATAGGAAGCCACAGTGTCTGTCCTATCTGTCTACAGATTATCCTTCTTCTTTGCTAAGTATTGATTGCCACGTTCGCCCTATCTCTAGGTCGGAAGGCAAGTGGAAGATTTTAGAGGCAAGTTTTATGGACGATCAGATCGTGACTGTTGCATGGCAAGCCGATGCGTCGTAGAGATGCTGGGTGTAAAAAAGGTTCTGATACGTTTGTTACTATGTTGAGAAAGATAGACAGAGACAGACAGACAGACAGACAGACAGACAGACGGAGAAACAATGGGAAGAGGAGGATGAGGAGAGGATAGAAGAATGGGGAGAAGATAGGAGAATGGGGGAGAGGAGAATGGGAGGAGGATGGGGAGAGGATACGAGAATGGGGGAGGAGAATGGGAGGAGGATGGAGAGAGGATAGGATAATGGGGAGAGGAGGAGGATGGGGAGAGGAGGAGAATTGGAGGAAGATGGGGAGAGGTTAGGAGGATGGGGAGAGGAATGTATGACAGACAGACAGGCAGACAGACAGACAGAGAAGACCAGACAGATAGACATCGTGATATAGTCAGTGAGAGTGCATGTGTACCTGTCTCTATACGATGCAATACTTGCAAGTAGGACAAAACAACCATTTCCACTCTTTCACCAGAACAGCAGACACGTGCGCACAAACGGACACACACACACACACACACACATATACACACACATATATATACACACACATATATATACACGCACACACAAACACACACACACACACACACACTAACACTAACACACATTGTAAAAAGTATATGCCTATATTTATACACAAACACTTCCAGTCGTGTCTTCCCGTACGTATATTATGTGCTCGCAATGGTTTTTATACAAGCAATGGATAATATATAATTATGTTTGTGCATGCACGGGTGAAACGAAAAGTATTTCTATGTACATAGTATGGGAGTAAGTTTATGCACATGTATTAACACGGATTCCGAGTGTATTTTCTCGTCTGTTTGCACCAATTTTCTCGTATGTTTGCGCAAATTATGTTTACGGATAATATATATATATATATATATATATATATATATATATATATATATATTCAGACAAACAGAAGATAGGACAACCATGCACTGTGGGTGGTATATAAACGGGGATGGGCCAAGAAAGATTTTTAAATTCTTGCTTCTGGTCAGGACATTGAAAAAATCTTATGGGTGTATACTTTTTGGCCCACCCTCTATTTATGCATATATATATGATTATAATTATATACACTGTATATTTAATATATATATATATATATATATATATATATATATATATATACAGTATTACATACATATTTACGCTTCTATGTGTGTGAGACCTATGCAAATGCATGTATGTACTTGTTAATGTATGTGTATGTGTGTGTGTGTTTGCAATTTCCTGTCGGCTTGTTTGCCTTTGAAGGTCTTCTTCTCCTTCCACGAATCGTCGTCGTTGTCGTCGTCGTCGTCGTGTGGACCGTTTTCCGTTTCCAATGCGATGATTATAATGTAAATGAAGGGCTTCCCATTACACAACACAGTTAGGGTCTCTCGATCGACGCCGTTTCAATATTAGTCGATGTTTTTACATAGACACTCACGCGCCCATACACACGCGCACACGCACACACACATGCCCATACACACACACGCGCGCACACACACACATTCATACGCACGCGCGTAGCCTCGTGAAAATGAGCCAAAAGTAGTCGATTACAATTCGAACGATTAATCGATTAATTAATCGTTATTTGAACGATTAATCGATCAATTAATCGTTTATCGTTGTAAAGTCCACATCCCAGAATGTTTCCTGGTCTGTTATAGAGACGCTGGTGTTAGATGCTGTCCTGTGCTTAGCTATAGACCGTCCGTCTAGATTATAAGGGGGTCCGGTAGAGTAGTGGATAACACGCTGGCGTAGAGTGCAAGAGGTAGCGAGTTCGAGTCCTCGTTGGGCAGACATGCTTTGTAGGCTGCTATTAGCGCCGTGTATTGCAGGCTGTCTGTTCAGTTTGATGTTAATTAAGATTATTGCATAACTTGTACACGAGTCTTGCAGGCGTTGAATTAAGAAAAATTATTATTATTATTATTATTATTTTATTTTTTTATATATATATTTTTTATTATTAGTAGTATTATTATTCCCCCATATATTATTATTATTATTATTATTATTATTATTATTATTATTATATTACATGCAGCGATTACGGTCACGATTACTTTTACGAATACGGTCACGATATCGATTTATTAAGCCAATTTTGTCGGAAAATATGCTTATGATGGTTACTATAGAGTCGCTGTGTATTTTTTTTCTGTTTTTGACAGATACCTCTACTTTACGATCCTGCGAGAACCGATCCAGCGCTACATAAGCGAATGGAAGCACGTTCAGAGGGGAAGTACGTGGCTGTCGGCGAAACTCATGTGTAATGGACGACAGGCAACGCTCGAGGAAGTTCCGTTCTGCTTCAAAGGTATCTGCTGCTGCACTGGCTTCCACGCTCCGAGGAAGCTTCCCCCTAGCCTTTTTATTTCGCTCTCTGTCTGTCTGTATGTCTGTCTGCCTGTCTGTGTGTCTGCCTGCCTGCCTGCCTGTCTGTCTGTCAGACTTGTCAGTCTGTCTGTCTGCCTGTTTGCCAATCTGCTTATCTCTACGTGTCTGTCTGTCTGTCTGCCTGCCTGTCTGTCTGTCAGACTTGTCAGTCTGTCTGTCTGCCTGTTTGCCAATCTGCTTATCTCTACGTGTCTGTCTGTCTATCTGTCTGTCTGCCTTGCCTGTCTGTGTGTCTGTCTGTCTGCCTGTTTGCCAATCTGCTTATCTCTACCTGTCTGTCTGTCTATCTGTCTGTCTGTGTGTCTGTCTGTCAGTCTGTCTGCCTGTCTGCCTGTTTGCCAATTTGCTTATCTCTACGTGTTTATCTGTCTGTCTGTCTGTGTACCTCTGTCTGTTTGTATTTCGTTGTCTGTTTATCTGTAATTGTCGCTATCAGACATCCACTATATCATGGCACACAGCTTTAGCCTTATAAGAGATTGATCTATATAAGAAAAACCGATTTGTATAGTGGTTCCGATTGTATCACATAAACACGGACCCGTCTCCGAAGTGTCGCGCATGAAGCAAGTTAGTTGCTGTTTACGACGATACTGGCATAACGAAGATGAACGGCGTTACCCTCCTCTTTTATCCAATCTTTGGACTGACACTCCGAGAGTTCGGACGATACATAGCGGTGCTGCAACTTGCAGGAATTAACCAGTTGTTAGTAAAGCTGCTTTGTTGGGACATTTTACAGCTCTGTCATAACATTTATTTTTGTTTAATTTCAATTTGACACAACGCGGCACGATTGCAATTCATTGTTATGCGGAAGTGTTTAATCTAGTCCCCCTCCTCTGGGGGTGGGGTGGTGATGTTTCTGGGGGGAGACAATTGAGCGTCCGAAGGACGCTCGTGATGCGCGTAGCGCATAGATGGGGAGGGGTATGGGGGATGTCATCTCTGTTTTTAGTTAGGAAAAAATAGTGTTTATACAAATATTTGCAATAAGTTATACTCATTGCAACATGATAGTATCATATATTATAGTAGTAAATAATGTCATTATAATCATATAATAATAAATAATATCACGGCATAATTATAGCACTTCATGCAAAACAATGATGAAAACATTCAAAACAGTAATTAAAAACCAATATGATTTCATCCAATTTTTCTGGGGGGGGGGAATGTCAATCCTGGGGGGAACCTTCCCCCAGAGACGCCTAGATTAAACACTGGTTATGCGGAATGATTAGGCCTACAATTCATTGTTATGCGGAATGATTGCAATTCATATATAGCACATATAAACGGATGATCGCAAGTTATTATACAGGGGTCAAATTTAATTGTTGGCAGCCATGCAAGGCGTCGATCACGTCCTACTGCTCAATTTACCAACACCATCTGCCGAGTGGAAGGTTGAGTGGACCTTTTGGGGGGGGGGGTATCGGGAAGCGATCCCGCATTCATGCGCTATTCGTGCCTGAGTGTTAACCATATAACCCTAAACCACCTCTCCATTATTTCTGGCGTCACCCTCCTCCTCTAGCTGTGCTTTGGACTGGCGCTGTCATCAGAGTCCGTACAATGTCGGTGTGGCTTTCTTCGCGCTGTCGTTGTGCTGGTGACAAGAGGAAGAAGAAGACGTGTGTAGGGAGACCAACCAGATAAGCGGAATGGCGTCGGCTGCGGAGGGCGGACCGGGCAGTCTGTGGAATTTCCGGCGTCTGCAGTTGACGAATTAATGCATTTCGAGTAGACTTGGGTCGAGTGCTGCCACCATGCGACCGACCTTTTCCCTTTATCATGGTCTGTGGAGAATTTCTGCCCCGGGGGCATAGATGCAATCACGTCCTAAAAGTTGTGGGGGGGACCAAATGAATCACGTCCAAAAAGTTGGGGGACCATAATAATAAAGTTAGGGGACCACTCAAAAGTTGGGGGGACGCGTCCCGTGGGTCCCATAGGGTGGTTGCGCCTATGCCCCGGGGGTAGTCTGCAAGAAGCATGCAGGCGAAGCTATACTTGGGCTCTTGAGTTACGCCTATATCTTATCTCATCTTAAGACTATAGTCTATCTATGATTGGGGCTATTGTGGTGTGGTGTGGTCTGTGACTTTTTGTGATCATAATGATGAATTTATATAGCGCCACTTCGAGAGAAAGTCCTCAGAGGCGCTCCGGACCTGACAGCACAGAGCCACAATGAAGAAGAATGATAAAATTCATAGAATGAACGAATGATCAGAAGTTGTTACTACAGGAGTCGAATTTAACTGTATCTGGCAGCCATGCAAGGCGTCCATCACATGTCCTAATACTCAGCTTACCAACGCCATCTGCCGAATGGAAGGTTGAGTGGAACTTTGGGAGGGTATCAGCGGGAAGCGATCCCACTTCCGCGAGTTCTTGTGTCAGAGTGTTTAGCATTATACCCTAAACCCCTTCCAGCTGTATGTTTAGCTGTCTTTGATGGTAGTGGTAGAGGTGGTCCTAGTGCTGGCGGTAGTGCTGGTGGTAATGGTGGTCCTAGTGCTGGCGGTAGTGCTGGTGGTAATGGTGGTCTTGGTGCTGGTGGTAATGGTGGTCTTGGTGCTGGCGGTAGTGCTGGTGGTAATGGTGGTCTTGGTGCTGGCGGTAGTGCTGGTGGTAGAGGTGGTCCTCGTGCTGGCGGTACCGCTGGTACTGGTGGTAGAAGTGGTCCTAGTGCTGGCGGTAGTGCTGGTGTTAATGGTGGTATTGGAGCTGGCGGTAGTGTTTTTCCTCGTGCTGGTGGTAGTGGCGGGTCTCGTTTGGTGGTAATGGTGATGTGAGTGTTGTTGTTGTTGCTGGTGGTATACTGCAACTGAGTAGATGGACAGTGAGATGCGGCGGACGAGATAATAACGATGGTCAACTCTCTTGCTGTTCCGATTTGGCGATCTGCCAGACCCACTGCCACGGTCGTCGTTTTCGGCTGATGCAAGAGAGACTGCGGCGGCTGATGGTGTTGTGCTTTGCTTCCACGGATGATACGGCTGCTGGTGGTGGTGGTGGTGGTGGTCGAAGGGGCTTAGAGTTGGGATGGGGATGCTGAGGATGCGGTGGAATGGCGGGTAATTCGGCGGATGATGAATTGAGAGATGCGGCGACCGATAGGAGGATACAGAGCAGGAGGAGGACGAGGAGGGGTATGGAAAGGGAAGGAGGAGGATGGGAAGAGGAAGGTGAAGAGGAGGAGGAGGAATGATCGACAGAAGGATGGATTACGGACATGACTGGTTTTCGATTCTTTTCGATGGATGGAAACTGAGGAAGAAAGAATGACGGCAGGCACATCCGATGTAATGCACTTTTGACGGGTTTTTTGGGAAGGCACTTTATAAATCTCCATGTGCACGCGCGCACGCACACACCCACACACACACACACTCGCACACATACACGCACGCTCACACGCACACACACGCGCACGCTCACACGCACGCGCACACACACACACACACGCTCACGCGCACGCGCACACACACACATACACGCACACTCGCACACACACGCACACACACACACTCTCTTTATATTTATATATATAAATATATATATATATTATGCATATAATGTGTATTAATGTATGCATTTTTATTTGGGAATGTATTTTGGCCTATTACATGCATTCCTGTAGGCGACAGTATAGGCCTATTACATACACTCGATGTATTAATACATAATATTAGTACCAATATATGATAATAATAATAATGATGCATATATGCACACTTAACTGTACACACAATGAATACAAACATGCATGCGTATTATAGAAAGCATACACCATGCATCATGTGTACACTCAATAATAATAATACAGATGCATGCTGGGATCGGAATCCCAACAACACACGGCCTCTGCTTGTCAGTCACTTAATGGCGTCGGGGTCAGAGTTTATCCGAATATCTGTTCTTCATTTGCGAATGGTGCCGCTTGTCCTGGGTGTGTGTGTGTGTGTGGGTGGGGGGTGGACGAGGGGTAGGGTGGGGAGGAGGGTGGGGTGCGCTGGTTTCTGTTCCATCATCCATCCCGCCCTTCTTCCTTTTTCGGTTGAGAGGGTGAGTGGGGGTGTCGGCATTTGTCCCTTCGACGCACAATCTCGCAGCTAATTACGTCTTGTCCAACTTGAGGATTGCACTTCAATCACTCGGACAGACGGACGAACGGACGGACTGATTGGTTGGCTGGCTGGTTGACTAACTGACTGGCTGAACGCGGAATTACTGACTGACTGACTGGTTGATTGATTGACTGGCTGGCTGGCTGATTGACTGACTGACTGACTGACTGTCTGACTGACTGACTGACTGACTGACTGTCAGTGACTGACTGACTGACTGACTGACTGACTGACTCGTGGACTGATCTTATCCAGAGTTTATAAATACGGTTTATCAGTTTCTGTCTATCTTTCTGTCTGTCTGTGTTTGTTTAGCTGTCTGTCTATGTTTGTTTAGCTGTCTGCCTATCTGTCTGCTTGCATGTATAATTTTATGCATGTAAATTTCTACATGTTTATGTGTTTGTCTGACAGACTTACTGACTATATCTGACGACATGTCTATCTGTTTATATCTTTAAAAAATCTATCTGTATCCATTCATTCACGAATTTCTGTAGCGCCTTTCAAGGAGACTACTCAGAGTCAATCTCAACTCTAGCACAGCTTGAATATGGTATGTATTCGTGTATGTGTGTGTGTGTGTGTGTGTGTGTGTGTGTGTGTGTTTATGTATTCGTGCATGTGTGTCTAAATAAATGTAGTCTATAAATAGTAAAACGAAATAGTTGCCAAGACACCCAGAGGGAGTTAAACTCTGTGAGTGTGTGTGTGTGTGTGTGTGTGTGTGTGTGTGTGTGTGTGTGTGTGTGTGTGTGTGTGTGTGCTCGTCTGCTGGTTGTCTGGTTTTTGGTCAATTTGCGTTTGTTATAATAAGTCTTCAATCGTTTACGAAGTGAAAAAGAGAGAATTTATTAGTACGACGGGAACTGGTGCACGGTGCCTAAATTAAAAAAAGTAGTCTAGATGTAGTAAAACGAAGTAGTTGCCATGACACCCAGAGGGAGCCAAACTCTGTGAGTGTGTGTGAGTGTGTGGGTGTGTGGGTGCGTGTGGTTGTGTTGGTGTGGGTGTAATATTTATTGCTTATTTGTATGTATACAATGTTTATTTGAGCATTTGAAATGCTTTTTAATAAATAAAACAATGAAATGTGGGATTGTGGGTCAGTATATTCGGAAGCTACAACCATCTTTTCGAGGTTGGGAACGTTTGCGTTAAATCGTCATCATCATTATATATATATGTATAATATAATATATTATAATATATATATATATATATATATATATATATTATAGGCCGCCTGTTTGTGTGTATGTCGTATATATGTCTCGTATTCGTAACGACAGACTTACGGACATGTGTCTTTACGAGTTCTTGATTAGTCTGGTCGGGACCAACTCTGATAAGTTGTTTTAGGATATATATGCAATTATGTCTGGCCTACTCATATTATACCCAACCGACGATAATTGTCATAATCTATTGCCCAGCCACTACGTATACTTATAAATTCCTTATGCAACGTCATGTGACTAGGGTTTTTGGAACATATAAAAGAAAATACGGTTGCGTCTTGTTTACACAGCCACGTCCACTTAATTATGTCTATATATATTATATATATATATGTGTGTGTGTGTGTGTGTGTGTGTGTGTGTGTGTGTGTGTGTGTGTGTGTGTGTGTGTGTGTGTGTGTGTGTACGGAGGCAAATTGACGAATAATTATAATATTATGTTATGAAAATGTTGACTCTAGAGATTGAAACATCATGCTTTTAAATTTTAATACATCCGGTCGTTGAACATTGAAGTGGGGCGTCGCCTGGCGATCAGTGTGTGAAACGGATATGCAAGTTTTCTCAAAGAGCTTGTTGCTCTTCAGCGACGATTAGTGTCGCCCTCCTCCTTTCTCCAGGCACGGGACTGGCACTGCCAATGTGCGAGCAGTGGCGGGGTTGTTTTTAGAGCCTCAATTGCTCACTGATTATTTTGTTTCAAACGAGTAGTAACCCTTGCTCTAAATATAGATTCGTCGACCTATGGCTTTGGTAATATTTGTTTGTTCCGCCTGATTATGTCGTCTTTAATCTGTGCTCGCTGTATTACTGTGTAATTATACACATGACCAATTATTTGTCTATATATATATAATTATATATATATATAATTATACATGGCCAATTATTTGGCTATATATAGATCTATATATTTATATATATATGTATATATATGTAGCTGGTATCTCTAATTGACTGTATTCGTGCTGAGCTAACTAAAGCCGACTGCGGTTCCGTTAGAGCTGGGATTGTTTGTCGATGTTGAGACGATTTATCCTCATTTGTAGGTGGAGAGGGAGGGCGGTAGGGAGGGAGGGAGGGAAACAGGCAGTTAGACAGACAGACGGAGACTGACAGACAGACAGAGAGACACAGAGAAAGAGAGGCACAGAGAAAAAGGTACAAAGAGAGAGAGAGAGGGAGAGCAAGGAGGAGAGATGAGGAAGAGAGAGGTTCATGGAGGCGGAGAATGAATGAGAGGAAGAGTGAGGGAAAGACAATGAAGCTGAAGGAGAGAGAGAGAGAGAGAAAGAGAGAGAGAGACAGAGAGAGAGAGAGAGAGAGAGAGAGAGAGAGAGAGAGAGAGAGAGAGAGAGAGAGAGAGAGAGAGAGAGAGAGAGGAGAGGTGAACAAGGAGGGGTACATGGTACATGGAGGAGGACGCGGAAGAGGAAGAGGGGAAGCAAGAAGGAGGAACGCGGGAGAGATTGACAAGGAGGAAGAATGAGGTAGAGAGCTTCATGGGGGGGGTGTAAAGCAAGGAGGGATAGAGAGGCAAGGAGGGAGAGGAGGAGGAGGGAGAGGGCTGAGGGAGAGAGGGACATGGAGGAGGAGACATTTGATAGATATATGTGCACAGAGGCGGAGGAAGTGCCAGTTGGTTTTTCCGTCGGTGGCAGCCAGCCAGCATCCAGCCAGCCTCCATCCAGCCAGCCAGCCAGACGGACGTTGGGTTGGTTCCTGTAATATTTCTGGGTGATTTGCAGCTGCGGCATTGAAGCTTCCTAATTGGATTGACCGAAATAACAGACTGTGCCTTTCCGAATGACGGGACGAATTACTAGGAAGCGATGGCCGTTAATCTTAAGCCATACTCGGTCTTATCATCATCGTCGTCGTCGTCATCATCATCGTCATCATACACCCTTGTCAGTATAGTGAGGTTGGGGGGATGGTGTGCATATTTGATCGCAATGCGTAGATGGCCCTTATTGTGTGCTAACTATTTTCAACAGAATTCTAGATCAGTATTAACAATAGCAATTCTGTGTTAATAAGGCTGTGTTAAGAAGAGCATTTATAAATCGTTGTTAACAATTGCAAATATAAATTAGTATTAACACTTGCAATTCTAAATCAGTGTTAACAATTGCAATTCTAAATCAGGATTAACAATTGCAATTCTAAATCAGGATTAACAATTGCAATTTTAAATCAGGATTAACAATTGAATTTATAAATTGGAATTAACAATTTTATCAATTCTAAAATCAGTATTAAATATATAGCAATTATTCTAAAATCTGTATTGGAAGTTGCAATTCCGAATCTCAAACCTTTCTTGCGTGCTCAAGAGTAGCAATGACCACTGTAACTGACCAGCAGATTGCTGGTCAATAATTACACTGAGTGTCTACAACCACTTTGACCGCTTTAAACTTAACCTACCGGTATTTGAGCATTGCTATAAATAAATATATATATATATATATATATATATATATTCGCATCCACGTGTAAAACGTTGCATATATATATATATATAATACACACATAATATGTATATATGTATATATATATATATATATATATATATATATATTATATATATATATATATAGTGTTGTGAGGCGGAAACTTTCCTCGGAAAGTTTCATATCTTTCCGGAAAGTTTCGGAAACTTTCCGACGAATCTTTCCGGAAACTTTCCGACATATTTTTCGACCAATAAAATATTATTAAATACATACTCAATTCTAATAAGTCCGAAATTTTCTTTCAATATAATGTTACTAAATACATCAATCACTATCAGAAGTTAGTGTTGTGAGGTGAAAAAATTGTCCAGAAAGTTTCATATTTTTCCGGAAACTTTCCGACTTATTTTTCGACCAATAAAATATTATTAAATACATACTCAATTATAATGAGTCCGAAATTTTCTTTCAATATAATGTTACTAAATACATCCATCACTATCAGAAGTTAGTGTTGTGAGGTGGAAAAATTGTCCAGAAAGTTTCATATTTTTCCGGAAACTTTCAGACGTATTTTTCCGCCAATGAAATATTATTAAATACATACTCAACTCTAAGGAGTCCGAAATTTTCTTTCAATATAATGTTACTAAATACATCCATCACTATAAGCAGTCTTAGGTGGTTATAAGTAATAGTTTATTCAATAGATGGCACTGCTAGTGTTAGTGATAATTGTTCACACAGCCCAAAAATACCGGTACATTTAGGAATTAAATGCAATTAAACTTTGCTGTATATTTAGAGAAAATATTTTTTATCATTCAGTCACCTTCATATTTGTGAGTTATGAAAATATAAGACAGAAACAGAAATTGATGCTGTATTACTTCATGTTTATATCAGTTTTTTTACACATTTCCTGCAACAGAGATGACTGTAGACATGCAAGCAACTAGTTTTCTATAGGCTACTCTATTCTGAAATGCTAATGAATAGTGTTTATTGCTCATATTAATTATTTTTAAGTTCAACTTTGTTTGCATCGACAGAAGTACTGTAAATAAAAGAAGTTTAAACTATAAGAAAAATTTCTGAGAGTGAAATTCATATATTTTCTGAGTTTAATGTATTTTCCGGCCGGAAACTTTCCGGAAACTTTCCGGAAACTTTCCGGAAACTTTCCGGAAACTTTCCGTCAAAATACTTTTCCGGAAAAGCTACATCACTATATATATATATTCAATGATTATTCGTAGGGTTAACGTTACTACAAGAGGGATCAATTCTTCTATAATAATAGGATCCAAGAAATTCCGAATGAAATCCTCTCATCCTCTGTTCTTCTTTGGTAAACAATAAACATTCGGTTGAGACAAAAGGTCTTCTTTCCGATTGGTAATCGATGTTTCTTGTGCATCCTCTGCTTTGCCACACTTCACCTTCCAGATATATCCGCCGACAACAATGGTCTATTGTTTATCTCCTCTCACCCTCTCAACCTATTCAACTGCTGCTGTAGAGTGAGCCACAAAACAGACCAACGTTGAAAGAACCTTTCTTCTCAGAAGCAAGCTATCCGTCCGTCTGCCTGTCTGTCTCTGTCTGTCTGTCTGTGTCGATCGTATGCATATCTGTCTGTATACTTTTTGTCTGCCTGTCTGTCTCTGCCTGTCGACCTTTTGTTCTGCTTCTGTCTGCTGGACTATCTGTATATAACTTTTACCAATCTAGACTGTCTCTATATGTTGGGTGATCTGGCCGCGCGTTTGTCTATGTGCGATTGTGTGTGCGTGCTTATGTGTGCGTTTGCGTGCGTGTGTGTACGTGTTTGTGTGTATGTTGTTGTGAGTATGTGTATGTGTATTTGTGCGTGTGTGTGTGGGGATATAATTTCTGCATGAGGCAGTTAGTTGTCTTTTTTACACGCCTCTGTTGAGTTTAGTTTATGCCGTTAAAGTTTATTACCTTCAACCCATGCAGCCACTGTATCCACTGATGTATCTGTCTTCTTTCTCACTCCAGGGGGCGATTGCATCCTCCTCCCTCCACTGTGTCTATGTATCTGTTCGTCTGTCTATTCTGCCTGTCTGTCTGTATGTATGTATGTATGTATGTCTGTCTGTCTGTCTGTCTGTCTACTCATTCTCTAATCTCAGATACTCTGCTTCACCGGTACTAAGAAACACTGTTGCACATTTATCACACGTGTACACACACACACACACACACACACACACACACACACACACACACACACCACACACACACACACACACACACACACACACACACACACACACACACGCACGCACACACACTGTATATATACACACACCCAAAGTATTATGACTGATCTCTGTAGCATGGGTGTTCCTCTTGAATTACTCTCTGAAATTACTATGTAGATTGTTTATCAAGGACCTTTATATGCGTCCTTTAGTACAGATGGCAATTATAAAAAAAACTGCTTTCAGTAAATTGTAATATATATATATAATTATATATATATTATATATATATATAATCTATATAATATACTAGTTGCAGATTTTCAAAGCGCTTTTCTCATTAATTATATATATATTAATTATATCTATACATATATATTAATTATTATAATTAATAATCATTAATTATATATGTATGCAACTATGCATATATATAATATATATATAGTATATATAGTCATATATAATCTATATATTCATGTATGGCCTATGGGTAACGCGCTTGCTCACGGAGCAGGAGGTTGTGGGTTCGACTCCGGGTAACGACCTTGGGCAAGTTGTTCACGCACACATGCCTCTGTCACCAAGCAGTATAATTTGGCACCGGCGTAAGCTGGGAAGTAAACGGCAAGTCCTGCGATACACTGGCCTCGTGTCCAGGATCTTGTAATTCGTCCATTGCTGGCTCAAGGCCATTGAAAAATAGATGAGCGCCTCCCTGTGTTCCACATGGAACTGGATGGACTTTACTTTCTTACTTTATTCATATATATTATATATAGCCTATATATAATATATAATCTATAAATATATATAATATATATAAAACGTATGTGGGTGTGTGTAATCTGTGTTGTGATACGTCCTGTGTGCGCGAGTGCGTGGGTTTGTTCCCTATCGGGTTTTTTGGCATCTCTAATGAGTATTATACGGATTACATAAAAGCGACACAGATAATAATATTATGGCATCTTGTTTACAGTGTATTACGTTCCGTTGGCCTATAGTATCATCATCATCATCATCATCATCATCATCATCATCATCATCATCATCATCATCATCATCATCATCACCGCCGTCGTCGTCGTCGTCGTCATCATCATCATCATCATCATCATCATCATCGTGCGTCGTTTTTCACCCAAAGCCCGATAGCGCATACCGTGCTATGGGTGGGGTGGGGTGGGATGGGGCATTTGTATACTGCAGTGACACTGGTTTATTGGTTGATAGTAGGGACGTAATCCAATCGTTGTGCGCCTCTATAGCGGTGGTGTAGTGGTGACGTCGTTGCCTTGAAGCCGGAAGGTTCTAGGTTCGAATCCGCCTCAAGTCGCCGTGTAGGGACCTTGGGCAAGTTCTTCACTCGCAATTGCTCAGCGCTTCGGCGTGAAACTCCGATGCAGTGTCCGCTCTGCAGTCTGGAGTGCCGCTGAGTAATTATCGAACTTGAAGGGGCGCTATAACAAGTGCACATACAAACAAATCTATAGCGCCGTGTTTTGACAAGGGCAAGTTCTGTATATCTTCAGATCGACCTAACAATGTAATGAGCAATTTGTGATTGGAAATATATATAGCATCATCAAAAGCAGAAAAAAGGTGTGCTATTTGGTGTTTGGTTTAGTGACTAGGATTGCACCGGTGGACAAAACGACGCTCAGTATTAAATAGCTTTCTAATCGGAAACTTAACATATCTAAAGTGATATAATCGGAAACTATAGCATCAGTGCCTGGCATAGATGTAAAAAACGATGGAAACGGAATAAAAAAACGGGAAAAAACGTCGTTTTTTTCGAAAAAAACGTGCACGCAGGCTATCTCTTAAATGATGATGTTAAATGATGAAATAATGACTTTAGTTAGCTGAATCCTTGAGATTTGGCGGAAAACATAAGGAATATCAGAAAAAATTAAAATTAGGAAAATAATAACCGAAAGTATATGAATAAATAAAGTTAAAGAAAAAATAAAAAACGATAAAAAAACGATGGGAAAAATAAAAAACGTTTTTTGGGAGAGAATAAAAAACGAAAAAAACGTTTTTTACAACTATGGTGCCTGGCAACGTCATGTCGTAGGATGGTGTGCCGATATGTAAGGGAAGTCAGACTGTCAAGAGAGGAGACAGAGAGAGACAGAGATATGAGGCTGGGAAGCTTCCAAAGCGATTTCATTCAGTCGCTTTATAATAATGACGCATGTTGTGAATGAGCTGTCATCTTTAGAATTTCTTTAGATATGCTAAGCTTTAGTTATTACTTTAGATAACAGGCTAAGTTTCCAGTTAATAAACTCTTTGCTGAGCGTCTTTTGTCCACCGCCGCAACCCTATTTCTGACCCCAAACACCAAATGCTGCCTCAATTCACTGCTCTTGATGGTGTCATATAAATTTCTTCAAAGGATCGAATGATTGCGTTTATTCGAGAAATTCCGTTTCAAACCATTTCGAATCTCCATCTTGAAACGAAGTTAGTTATTAATAGAAAACTTGTTTATTTTTTCTTTCGTAGGATCTGATTGGACGGGTGTCGGTCTCGACGATTTCATGTCGTGCCCGCACAACCTCGCTCACAACCGGCAGACCCGGATGCTCGCCAACCTCAGCGTCATCGGTTGCTACAACCAGAGCGCCGTCGCGAGTCGAGCGCAGCGCGAGCAGGCGATGCTCGACAGCGCCAAGGACAACCTGCGCAACATGGCGTTCTTCGGACTCACCGAGTACCAGTCGGAGTCGCGCTTCCTCTTCGAGCACACCTTCCGACTCCACTTCAACAAGGACTTCGTCCAGTACACGGAGACTCACGCGAGCAAGGCGGAAGTGAGCGAATCGGAGCGACGCGAGCTCTTCCGTCTTAACCGGCTCGACCTGGAGCTGTACGCCTTCGCGAAGGAACTATTTTTTGCGCGGCTCCAGTACGCTCGCAGCACGGATAACCACTCGGAGCAGTATCCGAGGAGCGGGAGCAATCCGGACGCGGATGCTCCGAGTGACGATACGTCAGCGCTTGTCCAGTACGAGGAGACGGAGGAGACGTACGACGGAGAGGTGGAAGAGGAGGAGCATGAGGAGGCGAGGCATAAGGAACGGGTGGCGCGGGCGGAAAGGAGCCGGAGACGGAGAAACTACGTCACGTAGCTCTCGGCGGAAGGTAGCGAATTGTCGTGCGGAGGATGATTGAAGGAGTGTGGTGTATTCTGTAAATTTACAAGCTACTGCTACGTGTAAATAGTAATGAGCTTGGTGGAGACGCGTGCGTGTGTGTTGTGTGTGTGTGTAGGCGTGGGTGTGTGTGCATGCGGTGAGGCTGTCCAGGATGGTTTTTTAGCAGCGTGTATATCCATTGTGATGCCGGCGTACAGGCAGGCGGTCTGCAGAAAATCCTATTTGATTTTTCTGTACTGCCTTAAAAAGGTGGATGCTAACTTTTGGAAAAACAAACCGCCTGTGGCACAGTAGCCAAGGAAACATCTGGCAATGATATGACCTGTTGCGACGTCTTGGTATGTAGTTCAAGAAGGTTTGATCCGCCTGTTTCAAAGGGGTAGCCTCATGTAAGAACGGTGTGGCTTGTGAAAGGTAATCTGTTGTAAAGACCTGTTGGAAAGACATGGCTTGTACCAACAGGAACGTGGTTGCAATCTGTTGCATTACTAGAGCAACCTGTTCCACTGGAACGACATATTGCAACGGAACAACCTGTTGCAAAGACCAGATGCATGTAGCTCGAGAAGACCGTAGGTAAAGACGTCACTTGTTGCTGGTAAGAGCAACCTGTTTGTTATTAAGGAGTATCCAATGTGCAAAGAAGCAATTCGTCCCATGTAACGTGTCGTAAACGAGCAACCTGTTTGAGCGATATCTGGTCCGTATTTGCGGCAGGAATGACCACGACCTGTTGAATGGATGAACGTTGCTTGAAAGACTGGTCCGTGTATAAATTTTCGTTGGGAGTGCTGTTCTCTTGTGGCGGGACGGAATCCCAAACCCCGTAAGCTATGCACAAAAAATTAGTCATTGAACTGCTGTGTTATTTCGAGTTATTTCATGTGATTCGGACAGGATTTTAGAGCGTAGAAAATGGAGCGGAGAGAGTCCCAATAGAGTCTGCAGTCGCCGGTAGGTTCAGAAATTGACGTTGGGACGACTTTCCTCAAGTCCTTATTTAACAATCTGGTCATTTGTAGATTTTTCCAGCGCTTTTCGTAGATTTTTTGTGTCATTTTCACACTTTTTTCACACTTTCTTATTTTCACACACTTTCCCCCAAACACTTTCACACATTTTTTCAAGAGTTTTCACTTCAGTTTTTTGTGATTTTCGTTGTATTTTTCCCACTGCATGATGATTGTGGCCTTTATTTTTACTGTACTAATTATCTGTTTTGCCCTAAGCGCCAGTCTTGGGCCAACTCCGTTATATGATCTTCTAAGTTTAAAAAGGGGGGTCATGACTGGAATGACCTCTCTCTTGACCTGCCACTTTTTAGATTTCTCAACACGTTTTCTGGTTCTTCGAAGCTGGAAAATCTGGACTTTATGAGTATAGCTATGATTATGGCTATGATTATGCCATTTATGGCTATGATTATGGCTACGATTATGGCTATGGTTATGGCTATGATTATTATGGCCATGATTTTGATCGCCCTGATGGTTGTTGATTATGGTTTTGATTAATGTAATCTGCATCGACACGAGAATAGTTCCTGTTTCCTCTGTGTACAATTCGGCTTAAACTTCACACTGTTTTATTGAGGCAAATCATGTAATACTGGTTTTGCTTATTGTAAGGCTTATTTAATTACTGTACTGTGCTATGTTATACTAATTAATTAATTTTGATTTTGTTTGTGCTTTATAATTCGCAGTTGCCTTGCGTTAATTATTGTCATACTTTGCAAGGACATTTCTCAGTTTGTGATTGATGCAGGTACACTTGTTGTTTTGGCGAAACTGCAGTATCGGGGACCGAATCATACACAATATCTTAGTATAGTATAGTATAGTATATAGTATCTAATGACGACACTAACCCTAACACTAAACCTAATCGACCCTCACGACGCTTAACCTTACCCTAACCGACCCTCACGACGCATAACCTTACCCTAACCGACCCACATGCCTGACCTGACCCTAACTGACACACACGGTCCCAGATACTGCAGTTTCGCCATTGTTTTTACTGAGCCTCTTCATACTGGTAGTGTATAGTGTGTGACCAAGAAATAACTTGTAATGGCACGCAACATAGGCTTTTAATATAATCAACAATAATTACGATGCTGTGGGAAAAATTACCAGCGAAATTACTTGATTACATAGCAATTAATTAATGCTATGAGATTGATAAAACCATGTCTATTAGTCTCTCACGCTTGCGGCCTGGAATTTCTGATTTTTAGTTTATTTTGAGATACTGAATCTGTTAGCTGCATCGGTAAAGGCGTTCGTCCCACACGCCTCTGTGCATGGGGAGCCGGTTCGCTTACCGATGGTGTCTTATTTAAGAAATTTAAACTGTGGAGGGTAAGCTTACACGTACGCTGGAGCCGTAAATGGCTGGGGGACCCATTCAATTGAGCAGCGGTGGTGAAGGGGATCTCACCCGACCAATTGATTGAAAAAGCCATACACGGTCCTACATCAATCAATCAATCAATCAATCAATCAATCAATCAATCAATCAATGTTTTATTTTGAAACCAATCATTTCTTTTACAGTTATACAATTGCAATCACGTATTTATAAGGGAATTGCTACAAGGATAGGACCTGAGGGGATCACTGATCCCGCTAATAGGGACACCTACGACTACGTACATGTAAGGTAGGCAATGGCCGACAATTAAAATCATTTATTATTATTATTATTATTATTGTTATTATTATTTACACTTAGCAGCTAATCTAGATCCTATTTATCGGCATTATTGGTATGGTTTTACGATGGTTTTATGGCGTCCATTTTTAGCATCAAGTGGCGTAAGTATATGCGAAGGAGTTCACACACACACAGTCGTCTTGCCAATAAATATTATCTCTCATCGTCCGTTTTCTTGCACGAGTGTTGTTGCAAATGTTTACCTCGTTTTTCTCTACAGTTTAGTTTTTATCTTTAAACGCAAGCAGCTTTTCGAGTTACGCAGTGTGTGTGTGTTTGTGTGTGTGTGCGTGTGTGTAACGTGTATATGTGCGTACCTCTAAATACATATATCTTGACAACTGCGAATTTCTAATCAGTTAATGTAAATAACTTCTGCACGTTGCTTTGAACTACACTGATGTGTATTAATGCTACAGGATTGATAAAACCCGGCTATTAGTACATGGCAGACGCGGTTTCCAGCTAGGGTAGCGAGTCTTTGTGTATATTTACAGGTCGGGTCGACGAGAGGGGGGTCATATGGGGCAAATGCCCAGGGGCCCGGCGACTTTTATTTTAGATGCTCGGGCTAGATATTTATATATTTACAAAAATCGTGACATATGCCTTTTAAAATGCTATATTACAGAGAGTTATTACTAGAATTAATTTTAGCTTCAAATTAACAACATAATAAAATCATATTGTTTTAATTTGTTTCTTTAAAAA
This sequence comes from Lumbricus terrestris, assembly GCA_949752735.1. NCBI lineage: Eukaryota > Metazoa > Annelida > Clitellata > Crassiclitellata > Lumbricidae > Lumbricus > Lumbricus terrestris. The sequence goes on along the minus strand of OX457045.1, from coordinate 45,956,309 downwards.
AATTCTAATAAAACCTTAAGATAGTTTAGTGACTGTTCTGCCCAGAGGCCCCTGAGCTTCTCTCTTCAGCCATGTACATATGAAACAATGTTAAATTCGTCAACCTTAAACACCTTTTAAAAAGAAATCCTGTTGGCCGCAAACTATGATGATGTAGGCTATGTCACTCAAAGTCCCTAGGGTGGTTTTAAGCACTTCTGTTTCACTGCTAGGAAATAATATTAGTCTCAGTCAAGAACTAAAGACGAATTAACCAGCGAAATTATATATATGGAACACTTTATATTTTTCGACATATATATAATTTAATTTATAGCTGATTTGTGGATTCATCTATTTTGATATTATCCCAAAGAATCATGGGCTTGCCCCAATGAATGCTGGGATTTGTTCAAAAGAATCAGATTTGCCCCAAAGAATCATGGGATTTGCCCCAAAGAATCCTGGGATTTCCCCAATGAATCCTAAAATGTACCCCAAGGAATCATGGGATTGCCCAAAGCGAGTGATAATCCAAACTCTCAGAGCCAGTTAGCTACTCAGTGAGTATTAATACACATCAGTGCTATTGCCAGTAATCTGAGTTTAAACTTCGAATGTTTTCTAGACCAGTACCTCTACTCACTCAGACTCTTGTTCTCAAAGTCCCTACTGGTTGCCTTGACCGGTCCACTTGTGATCCGTCACGGCGCTGTGCAGTGATGACAGAAATGACAGCGTTGATTTATTTAATCAAATTTTATATTTAATTGTTATTCAATGTCAGACATAAAACGTCGGGACACGACGCAGTTTTATTGGTATATATAATTTACAGTTCTACAGATGCAACGCTGGCGAAAGTTTACTTGTAATAAAAGCTGATAATAAATTATGATATCCGAATGTTGATGTTTAGTTATGTCGTCTGTGAAACGTATAGGCCTAAGCTGATGTTGACGTTATGGCTCCACTAAATAATTATGTTATTATCGCTATTCGATTGAATACGAATTATTGCAGCATCTTTTCAACCAAATACGAGTATACGAAAAGTGTACAAAATAGGTGTACCGACAACATTCAAAATTTTTAGATGTAGGCAAAAGTTTCAATTTGGCAAATTTGTTTCATGAAGTAAAATCGTTAAATAGTTAACTGCATGTAAGTTTTGTAATCCTTCTTCCTATCATGTGTAAACTAAGAATGGAACTAATTTAACTAGATTTAGATATTGTCACTTTCAGCTCTGTTAACCGCAGGAATGTATTCGTATTCGTTCCGACCGCTGCTATGCGGCCGAATACCGAATAACTGTTTGGCCCTCTACTTGACCCCGAAGCCGAGCCATAGTCGAAAATGCACTTGTCAGTGGTGGAGCTCGTGAAACAGATACCGAGATAGTTTCAGACATGGGCTATTCAAGAAGAAGAGCGCAGATTTCTCAGATTTGATGTCTAGTCCGATCTGCTCGTATTGCCCAGTAGGCCTACGCCCCAGCCAGAATGTCTTTGTGCGACCAATGAGTGAGCTCACATGGGCTGGGCCAAAGAGAGATATTCCGGGCCCCTAAAGCTATCCTATGAGAAAAAACAAATTTGAGACAAATTGAACTGAGAAAATATTTGTGTACAATAATTATTATTTTATTCAATTGTTAACTTAAAGTTTTAATTTTTTAATTGACTGTAGGCTAGTTAAGTGTAGGCCTAAATAATTTATAAAGGCATCCGTCATAAACTTTCTACCCAAATCCTATAGAAGTCGCCGAGCCCTGGGCAATTGCCCACCCTGACTGCCTATTAGCAGACACGATGACGAGCAAAAATACTCATACGGATTTAGGGATGCAGTGTCTAGTGCCAGACGACTTTCTATTTGTCATTTGGTGCCAGACACTTCTGTGTCAATTGCTAGGCTACATTGCTGTCTGGCTGCGAGACTGTCTCGCCAGATAATTTGTGTCTTTGAACGTTCTGGCTGGTACCAGCGTCTGACGATCTGGTTATAGTTGGTGTTTAAAAATAATGTTTGGCGTTTCCCTTCCTCTTCATGGGCGTATTTCATGGGTTCAACCCCCGAAATTATTTCCGAATTTTCTTCAAATTAATTCTATGCACTCTGCGACCATGTCTGTTGGAAACCCTTCGAAATTTTTTTCTGGCTCTCCGAATTTTTTTAGACTTGTGACTGGCACTTCTTATCGAAGTTACTTTTTGACAATTCCGACAATGTTTTTAAGAGTGAATGTTTCCAGATAGGGTCGGGGGATCGAGACAGGTTGTGTGAACATGTAACATTGACTCCGGGTTTCTTACGAACAATCATGTCTCTGGGCGTTGACATCCGGTATTTTCTGTAATACGAGAACACTGTAGGCCTATGCTGTTAAATGTGAGCGTCAAACGTTTATCATTAAACGGCCGTGTCTTTGAGCGTTCTGGGTAAATTGAGGCCCGCTGTTTCCAGAATGTATCTACAAAGTTGTTTGGTTTCGTGACTTTCATCAGAGTTGAAATAAAATCCACGAACGTCTGTTTTCCGAAGTTTGCGATTTTTTCCAGTTGTGTAGTTATACAAAACATAAGCCAGACATTATCACCCAGACACACGCATGCATACAGGGACACATATACAAGCACACACACACACACAGAAAAACACAGACACTTAAACAAGTCTAGACCAACGACCACGGGCAGAATGACCAGCAGATCAAGGACAAAACCAAATAAATAATGATAATAATAATAATAATTATTATTATTATAATGATGATAATAAGTCTAATTAATTATAATGATAATAATATTATTATTGTTGGTGATAACTGATCAGTCAAGTACTGTAATAACGATAATATAATAATAACAAATAACAATAAATAATAATATATAGCCTATAGTAATCAACAACGATTAGGACCATTCTGGACTGGTTTTTAAACACGTAGGCCTAGTTAGTAATAAATTCCCTGAGGGATCCTAAATACCTCGGAGCATTAACAAATAATAATAGGCTAATAATAATAAATAATAGTAATAACAACATCAATAATAATGATAATAATTACAACAATAGCAATAATAACGATAGGCGATTTATATAGCGCTTTGGCTCGGCCAAGAGCAAAGAAAAGGACGCGACAAGAAGCAGACAGAAGCACACACAGACAGTTATGCACACGTACCGACAGACGGATAAAGCTATAAATCGACACAGACAGACAGAAAGACACACAGATAGGAGTTCGTGCCGACATTTCTGTTCCAACCCCCCCACACACACACAACCAACTCAATACGCACAGATTACGTTGCAAATGTTGCGCAGCAAATCATTTATGTAGCGCCCTACGAGTGCCCCCAGAAGAGCTGGGCTGCTCCAGCTGATCTAAACGTGTTGGTCTTTGGTCAATAGAAACGCGTATACGCCTGGGAGCCAGTTCAAACAGGTCGTATATATATATATATATATATATATATATATATATATATATATATATTCAGAGGCAGAGTTGTCGTTCCAAGATGAAGTCCCCATTAACGGCGAGAATCGTACGAGAGCCTGAAGTGCTTGTGATGATGTTGCGAAAGCGAGGAACCTGTAAATCTCCACAGGCGTAAAGAGAGGGAAGTCATCGGATGACAAGACAATGGCCTTGTGAGTTATTTGTTTGACCGACCGACCGACGACCGACAGACCGACCGACAGACCGACCGACAGACCGACCGACCGACAGACCGACCGACAGACCGACCGACAGACCGACCGACCGACCGACTGACTGACTGACTGGTTTATTTATTTATTTATTTATTTATTGAAACAGATAGACAGACAGATAGACACACAGACAGGCAGACAGACAGACAAACAGATAAGCATGGATGGATGGATGGACGGATGAATGAATAGACGGACGGATAGAGTCATAGAGATAAATTTAATTACAGGGAGATCTTTAGCGCTCACGAATAAGCTGGTGGATGGATGGAACCGATTTGACCAGGGTCTATGACAACAGAGGCCGTTACCCTGGACAGAAATTTGCTCGGCATATTACAGCACTTTAGAGCTGTCTTCTTTCGAAGTTTTTGTGTCCCGCGCTTGGCTTTTGAGTATCACTTTAGAAGTGTGGGGATTAAGATTACGATCTGTAGCTAAGCGACTACAGCAGTCGAACAGTGATTAACAACTGTCGATTGCATTAGGGACTATTGCAGCAGACGGTGTCGTCAAACTTTTGGCTATAAAACAAGAAAAAAAATTGATCGTGTGGCCTAATTAGCGTGCACTGAGAACTGTAAAAAATCAATTTCGACTTCAGTAACCTATACTAATAAATCCAAGATTAGTTGCTTTTAAAAGTGTATTCTAATGCAAATAAAAATTTATTAGATTGATGTGTTGAACACCTCTTCATCGGATGTTGACTTGCTATAAGTAAGCCTACTTCATCATTTCGTTGAAATGCCATTTTGCCGGTATAGACCAAAGAACGGTTTTAAAATTTAAATTATTAAATTATTATTGCTAGCATCAAGTGTTGGAGTGTATTTTCTTGGGGCCATGGAAAGATATCTGGTTACGATTTTCTAACGTATAATTGATTGCTTTGTGCCATAGTATTGTAACAAATCTATATAGCACTTCTGTATTTAGAGTCAACAGTGGCGCTCTCGACATGCATGCAAGCATCCGGTTTACAGACGATCAGATTGCATCCATGTGTAAGACTACGTCTGCAAAGATCGCATTTTCAACCTCTCCCATCTCTGTTGCAGATCATACATTTTGTTTTTTGTGAACTTCATGGGTCTGCCAACATGCAAATAAACTTCTCTACAGTCTGTACCCTACACCACCTTCAAGAGTTAATTAGCCTACTTAAAATCATCTATAAAACATTTATTTCGCCGTAGGTATAGCCTATTACTAGTCATTGTTGATGATCATCATTTACTAGCTCAAATTTGCTAACTGTTATGATTTAGTGTCTAGCCTACTAAGCTTAGATCTTAACAGAATTTGATTATAATGTAGCGAGTTGTAGCTAATTGTACGCTACATTGTAACCGGCTGCGATCTGTCAACCGGATTCTTTCAATACAGAAAATATAATATTAACGTAGACTAGAGGCGTCACCTGGCGAATATAAGTTACTTATACTTCACGTTGTCGACGCATTAAAAAAATGATTAAATTTATTTGTTCAACGTTACGTCAATAATTGATTTAGGTCAATGAATGAACAGAAAGATACTGAAGCCTGAAGTTAATTAATTACAAATAATTATAGTTTAAATAATGAATTATTTATTTTAAGTTCCTTTCATAGAAGACTTATTTTCTCAGTCTTCAGAAGATTTTTATCAACCATCAGATATTGCTTGTTTATCCAACTGTAGGCCTAAAACTGATATGCAGCTGAAACTGTTGATCTTTCTGAGCCAGAGCATTTTTTAGTGTGCAGTTATACACAAAGTGTGGGGCAGGGCTGTTTTTAAGGAATTTTTAGAACTGCACAATCCCTTCTTTCCCTTCCCATCCTCCATGGCAAATTACTTCCAATCGGATGACAATGACCTTTTTTGCTAGCTTTAACTGCACAGAACTTGTGACAGAAGTGCTTTTACAACTGCACAAATCCATTTAGAACTGCACAAATCCATTTAGAACTGCACATTTTGTGTACAAATGCACGTTAAAAAAGCTCTGGTGTGGGGTTGCAAACAGGGCTGTAGGCTATACTGGTAAATTTCGAGGTGAGTACACGCTGACCGGAAGAAAAACCCGACCTGTTCGGCCCCGAAATTTCTGACGACCTTTTTTTAGTCATCGGGCCAAAATACGTCTTACGTCTTAAACAACAGTCGTGTGTTCCCTGATTTACTAGCGTGTACTCAGTACTGTGTACCCTCCTTTTTACCCCACGTATACCCTACTTATCGGGAGGTAAGTATACGATGCCGTTTTTCCCCGGAGGTAAGTAGGCCTATACACTGCATAACCGCGTATACACCCTCGTGTACAGCCCTGGTTGCAAGTGAATTTGTGCAGTTGTAATTTTAGCAATCTTGTACAGTGAAAAATCATTATAAAAAGGTAGCCTAACTGCAGCCGATTTACCACGGAAGACCGGACTAGAAGGAAGGAATCGTGCGGTGAAAAATACGCCAGAAAGACAAATTTCAGGTGAACGACTAAAAAAATATCGTCAGAAATTTTGTCCGCCAAAGGCAAACCGGATTCAAATTGCTGGTTTTGTGCAGTTAAAAAATTCCTTAAAAAGCCACGCAGTCAGCCAATAAGAGATACTCTTTCAGATGCGTTACTGGCGATGTAGGTAGGCCTAACGTCTATCCGGGTACTCGACAGGGTAATTTAGATCGCAGGTCCTCTTTGTCATTGAATTAATTCGTTTTTCACTACGACAGTCGATCGTCAGCAAAACAAGGTCGTCCAGAAACAAAAACGAAGCGGAATGACGCCTATATTGCGAATATCTCCGATACAACGACAAGCATAATCTAGGTCAATGACCTAATTTTCAGTGGTTTCACAGTTCTTCGACATTAGTCCCAGGTTAAACTGAAACTATTCGATCATGTAGAGTGTAGACTTTCTATCAGTTAACCTAGGCGTACGCAAACACGTTTTATGCTCCGAGAAAATCGATAAAAAATAATGAAACCTGGAACCAGCGTGTTGTCAGACGAGCGTCTGGCGACACCTAGCCGACGAAACAATTGCAGACGATCGTTACAAGCAGCGGCGGAACAGCAGCTGTTGAGCGGTAAAAAAATCTTCCAGCAACCGAACATCATCCCGCCGCTGTTTTGATGTCTCTTCTGTTGTATTTGCCTCTCTGACTGTGCGCGTGTCTGCGCATATTATGTCTAGCTATCTGCTCTGTCTGTGTCTGTTTCTCACTGTATCTGTCCTTGTCTGTGTGTGTGTGTTTGCATGTCAATTACTGCCTGTCGGGTTGGCTCTGTCTGTCTGTCTGTCTCTGTCTGTGTGTGTGTCTGTCTGTCTGTCTGTCTGTCTGTGTGTGTGTCTGTCTGTCTGTCTGTCTGTCTGTCTGTCTGTCTGTCTGTCTGTCTGTCTGTCGCAGCAGCCTAAAATAATCATGAAAGGACCGGCATTTTCGATTTATTGAGTTTTCTGTTCAACTACAATTACATTGAAAGTGCTTTACTTCGACTAAAATATCCATCTCAATCATCAAGCCACACTCGAGCAGATTGCACACCATATAATAAAATAATAATTATTATTAATAATAATTATAATCCCCGTTTATATTCAAACTGATACAACACAGCTTCACAGCAATTATTCATAGTATGGACGGATGATACCAAGTTGTCACAGGAGTCGAATTATTTAACTGTAACAGTTGGCAGCCGTGCAAGGCGCTCAGCGCGTCTTACTTATCAGGTTACCAATGCCATCTGCCGAATGGAAGGTTGAGTGGGCAACGCACATAATTGGATAAACGTGATAGTTAGGCCTACTTAATCACTGAACTAATCATAGTCATATATGGTATTTTTTACTTAATCACAGAACTAACCATAGTCATTTCTGATATTTTTGCTCATTCACTGAACCAACCATAGTCATATATGGTCGTACTTAATCACTGAACTAATCATAGTCATATATGGTATTTTTACTCAATCACTGAACTCACCATAGTCATAATTATTATGGTAATTTTTACTTAATCACTGAAATAGCCATAGTCATATATGGTAATTTTTACATAATCACTGAACTCACCATAGTCATATATGGTAATTTTTACATAATCACTGAACTCACCATAGTCATATATGGTAATTTTTACATAATCACTGAACTCACCATAGTCATATATGGTAATTTTTACTTAATCACTGAACTAACCATAGTCATATATGGTATTTTTACTTAATCACTCAACTAACCATAGTCATATATGGTATTTTTACTTAATCACTGAACCAACCATAGTCATATATGGTATTTTTACTTAATCACTGACCATATAGTCATATATGGAATTTTTACTTAATCACTGAACTAACCATAGTCATATAATAATTATATTAATTTTTACTTAATCACTGAACTAACCATAGTCATATATGGTATTTTCGTATACTTAATCACTGAACTAATCATAGTCATGTGTGGTATTTTTACTTAATTACTGAACTAACCATAGTCATATAATAATTATATTAATTTTTACTTAATTACTGAACTAACCATAGTCATATAATAATAATTATATTAATTTTTACTTAATTACTGAACTAACCATAGTCATAGAGTATTATTCACTTAATCACCAAACTGATGGTAGCCTTATCGTGATACCATTTAATCACCTATGTATACAATTAAATATAAACAGTGTACAAACAAGAAAAAAGGTGTCCGAAACTTGCCCTGAGGCAACTATGGGTATGAGTAAATTGGGAATATTAACAACAACAACAACAACAACAACAACAACAACAACAACAACAACAACAACAACAACAACAACAACAACAACAACAACAACAACAACAACAACAACAACAACAACAACAACAACAACAACAACAACAACAACAACAACAACAACAACAACAACAACAACAACAACAACAACAACAACAACAACAACAACAACAACAACAACAACAACAACAACAACAACAACAACAACAACAACAACAACAACAACAACAACAACAACAACAACAACAACAACAACAACAACAACAACAACAACAACAACAACAACAACAACAACAACAACAACAACAACAACAACAACAACAACAACAATGTAATTCAGACAATTTGTATAGCATCGTCAGTAGCAAGCTACTTCTAGGATGCTTTACACGCATAATGTCAGCTGTCAGAGTAAATGTCATGTGCTCGAGAGCAAGTGTAGCTTCAATTGTTTTTTAAAAGTTGATACAGTTTTGATATCCTGGATGGTTGATGGAAGACTGTTCCAGGCGCGTGGGCCTGCGACGCGAAAGGCGCGATCGCCCATTTTTGTTTTCGTCGCAGGAATGAACACGTCGGCGGTCTTGGACGATCGCAGCCGGGACCTCCCTGGATCGTCTGCTAGCGGTTTGATGTTGTCCGCGAGGTAGGCTGGTGCGCAATTGTTGAGGCATTTGTACATTAGGATACAAAGTTTGAAATTGATGCGGTCACCTATGCCAAGCCACTGAAGCTGGTCTCGAATCGCGCTAGAAATGTGGTCGAATTTTTTCAATCGCAGGACCAGACGAGCAGCAGCATTGATGACCGCCTGAAGCCGAATGATACTGCACTGTGGCAAGCCAGCAAAGGCGACATTGCAGTAATCGATTCGGCCCAAAATTAAACTTTGTATCAGGTGGCGTGTCACTTCCTGTGTGAGTGACCGAGACACAGATCTCAGCTGTCTCAGTATTCCAAAGCTGGTTCGCACAACTGCAGTGATATGTGGTGTCATTGACAGGTTACTGTCGAGTAGAAGACCGAGATCGCGGACCTCACTCTTTGGCACGACAGCATCCCCACCAATGACGAATGGGCTGCGGTCTAGTTTTCCCACTCTGCGCGTAGACGAGCACCAGAGAAATTCCGACTTGGATGAATTAAGTTGCAGTCGGTTGCATTTCATCCAGTCAGCGATGTCACTGATGCAGCTCGTTGAGATGGATCGCAGATTCTGGACTTCAGTTGGACAAGGACGACAGAAGCCATAGATCTGCGAGTCATCAGCGTAGAGATGACCCTGCAGACCATGGTTGGATATTAGAGTTAAGATATCGGCGGTATAGAGCAGGAAGAGAATGGGTCCCAGGACTGAGCCTTGAGGAACGCCACAGGTAATGAAGGTGGATTTTGAAGAGGAGCCGGCATGGCGGACACATTGCTGTCTGTCAGTGAGGTAGGAGGTCATCCACTGTAAAGCAGTGGAAGACAAACCAAAAGAAAGATGCAGTCGCTGGAGCAGGATAGTGTGATCGACAGTGTCGAATGCGGCAGACAGATCCAGGAGTGAAAGAAGAGAGAAGTTGCCAGAGTCAATCGCAAGAAGAATGTCAGACAGAATATCTGCGAGAGCCGTCTCGGTGGAGTGGAAAGCACGGTAGGCCGACTGCCTGTCTGGGAATAACTGGTTGATGTTGAGATAGTGAACAAGTTGCCTGGATACGACCCTTTCCAGAAGTTTTGACATAACGGACAAGTTGGAGATTGGCCGATAGTTTTTGACGTCCGCAGTATCTAAGCCAGGTTTCTTTGGTAGCGGAGTGATGGTTGCTGCTTTGAAGGCCGTTGGAACTTGGCCAGTTGCCATAGAGTAGTTCACCAGTTGGGTAATAAATGGGGCGATCGTTCCAGCGCATTCCTTCAGCAGCCACGTGGGCAGTGGATCGGCCGTTGACTGCTTGTTTGGAGTGCACTGGATGAGACCCAGAATGTCATCAACTGTAACTGACGAGAATGATGGTAGACAGTGAGAGGTAGGTATGTAGGTTGGGTCAGCAGCATCAGCAGTGGACTCTCTCACGTCAGCCAACAACAACAACAACAACAACAACAACAACAACAACAACAACAGCAACAGCAACAACAAAAACAACAGCAACAGGGGAACCTTTACCCAGCAAAATCTTGACGAAGATGAGGCCGTTCGGCCCGTTCCAGAGTAACACCATTCCCATTTCGGGATGTTGTTTTGAGCACCTGAGGGATCATAAATACCTCGGGTAAAAATAAATAAATATTAAATAATAATAAGATTTTCTTTATTGAAACAATCCGGTTGACACACCGCAACCAGTTATAGTGTACATTTATGCAATTTAAACAATTCACAAGAGCGCAAATTACAGAAAACACCACACTTAGCTACTAACCCCCTAACCCGCCGGCCCACCTAGTCTCCACCTCTCTGTGGTACTCGGCATTGCCCGGTAAATTTCGGTTTTGGCCCTCCCGAACCCACCCCATCTGCCCGCTCCTCAACCCCACCCCACCCAACCTCGCTCCCCAACCCCACCCCGCCCAGCCCCACCACACTGCGACCTCCACTGGGTGCGAACTGCTCTAGGGTTTGCAACCGGTACGCCACCCATGAAATTTTGTTTTCCCGTGAAATTGTTTCCTCTCCCCCAATAATTATTATAAATTTATAATACCCTGCCCTCACCCGACCCCTGCGGAGCGAAGTGTGCACATGTCTTGGGCGGGGCGGGGTAACCCCGGTAGCATTCTGCCTAGCTGCAACGTTTCAGGTGAATAGATGTGAAACTATGGCGACGGAATGGAAATTGCGAAAGTTTGGGTTTTCGCCTCACCCTGGCCTCCATGGTGGGAAAGATTTGCCAACCCCTCAAATGGATGGTCCTGATGGCCCTTTGTCTAGGTTCAAAGTTTCAGATCAATAGTTGCGTTATACTGGAAATTTTTTCTCTCCCCAATAATATCCCAGCTGCCCCCACCCGACCCCTGCGGGGCGAGGTTTGTGTTGGGTGGGGAGGGTGGGGCGAGGTGACCCCGGTAGCACTCAGTCTAGCTGCAACGTTTCAGGTGAATGGCCGTGAAACTATGGCGAGGGAAAGGAAATAGCGAAAGTTTGTGTTTTCGCCTCACCCTGGCCCCCATGGTGGGAGAGATTCGCCAACCCCTCCATTGGGTGGTTCTGATGGCCCTCTGTCTAGGTGCACAGTTTCAGATCAATAGCTGCGTTTTACGGAAAATTTGTTGGGGTTTCGCCCCCACCCTTGCCCCCATGGTGGCAGAGATTGGCCAACCCCTCCACCAGGTCTCCCATGCCGGTGTAGGTGGTGAAGGTTTATAGTGAAAAGCCAAAAAAACTGTTGAAATGCATCCCGGTCAAACAGACTGTACAGACACACAGAATCTTCTCTTTATTTATATAGATTACAGAGAAAAACTGCAATCAGTTTAAACTTCAAATAAACATCTGAATAAAATCATAGTGTGTTTAATAATTTAAAATCGTAAGCACATTATTACTTCAACTTGTTTCTTTAAAAAAAATTCTCTTAAAGTCTCAAAATAATTAAGGACCAGTGTTTGACTGTTTGACCGGGATGCACTGGGCCCTGCCCAGGGTCCGGAATTTCGAATTTCTCTCGTCAGCCCCGGTTCCTCTGCGAACTAAAACAATCCATGAATGAGACAATGAATGTCATGTGGTTGGTTTGTGAGGAAGCGCCTAGAAATCTTTGACAGGCAGACAACAATTATTTCGCTGCAGCTGACTCGCATGCAACGCATTCAATCGAATCGCGGCAGAGGGACGGCGCGCGCCGCCGTTCTAACAGCCAGCCGGCGATTCTCGGTGGCGGTGGCCGTGCAGCGCAACGTTGTAATCTTCGATTGAAGCGATGGCTTTAATCCCATTTTCACAACAATTTCTGCCAAACTTCCATTAATTCCGAGTGGAAACGACGACGAAAGCGACTCCGGTAAGCAATTCATTCGGTTTGTCCGGCGAAATTGCCGATTAAATTGAGCGTTCGTATGTAAATGGCGTTTTTTGGGACCACGGTGGTGGCTGCGGTGTGTGACACGTTCGGCGTCTTCTCGCCTTTCAAACGAAAACATCCATGCAATCCAATTTAAATCCATTTAAGCATAATTATCCTGATTTCTTCTTTTTTTACGGTTTCGACAGAAATTGCTTGGATTTATTTCCGTGTTTGCGGTAGATTGAAGCTCTTGGCAGCAATTCGGAAGCGATTTGCTTTCAGGAAAAGAGGTTTTCGCTGTCGTTTAGCCTATACCGTGTTCCCGTTTAGCAATGTGTTCGATCAATAAATTGATCATCGCTCGGATTTGTTTTGATTTGAAATTGTGCGAATGAAGCTAAGTTTGTTAAATTTAAACATATTTTGAAACGGAATCCTGTAGGTAAGCAAGCAAGTAGGGAGGTGCATGCAAATATTCACAGATCTAACTGTTTCAAAAGAACTGGCCACGGTTGAAACTAGTGCCACAAATAATAATGTTATTATTATATATATATATATTACCTATTGGGGTTATACTCAGTACTTTAGTTGTAAGGTTTGAGAATTTAGTCCCTTTGCTTGTTCATCTTACCCTGTCAGCTAAATGACTGGAAGATGTTGAGTGGGAGAGGGGGTGGGTGGGAGAGGGGTGGGAGGAGGTGGGAGGGGTGGGTTGGTGGGCAAGAGAACTAGAATATCTCTTGAGTCCTCAGTTGTGCAACACATTAAGAGATTCAGATTTTGACCTGTAGTAGTACTTCTAGCTTCTAGCTCTGTTTTTAATGACTAAAATTCTGGTAATATATTATACTTGAGGGATTTCATTATAGTTGAATGTTTTTAATAATACGCAAAACCTTAAGAAATAGGCTTGAAATTAGACAGAATGCACATTCTAGTTTTCAATTTTGCTCGTTTTTACTTTATTGTTTGCAGTTTTTGCCTCTTTCATTAATTATCTTTCTTACCTTTTTCTGTACAAATGTTCACATTCACACAGTGACCTAGACTTCCAGCGGTCCCACCTGATCTTGGTGGATAGTATACAGACCCAAAGGGGGAATGGTTTCATTGGTCTGTGGATCTTCTTGAGATGAGATGAGTGCCCCAACCAGCCCACCACTGTCACGACGTCAGAAGAATCGACAGATCGACTGCAAGGTCCTGATGCTCGATGATACCATCCTCTCTGTTCACATACCGGTAAGTAAGTTACTCTCCATTCGGATGAAAATCCCCGCATAATTCTAAGATTAATTAGTCATATGCGAATACATTTAGTACTATTCATTTTGTTGTTTCATTTAATATTTTGAAATAATGCTTAATTTAATTGTATTTCATTATTAATTAATAACTCTTTCTTAAAATTCCATTGCCTGTTTGTGTGTGTGTGTGTGTGTCTGTGTTTGTGTTTGTAACACAATGTTTGGGTTGGTGTTGACGAGGGAATGACTGCATGGTGTGGGTCAGTTGGAGGTGTTTGTTTCGAGTGTTTCTGGGTGAGTGGTCAGGTACTGTAGGTGAGTGAGTGTGTGCATGCGTGGGGTGGTTCGGTAGGTGTTGGGTGAGTGAATGGGTAGGTCATGGTGTGTGTGTGTGTTGATGTGTGTGTGTTGATGTGTATGTGTTGATGTGTGTGTGTGTGTGCGTTGGTGTGTGACGCTGTGTGTGTGTCTGGAAATATATATATATATATATATGCATGGTCAATTAGTTATGTGGAGCCTCGCGGAAAATCCTTCAAGAATGAGGTCAGATGTGAAGAGTGTACTTCAGCGCAAGAAGATGTTTGCCTGCATTCTTGATTTCGGTGGATAAGAAAGAAGAAGTCAGAGAGAGCAGATGTCGAAATATCTGGCAGACTTTTGTTTACATTTGTGATACTACGATGTTTACAACCTTTCATCCTTCACTCAAAGACTATTTCCGGGTTTTCTGTTGCTGTGTAGTATATAGTAGCGATCAGTGGGAGTGAGAACGAGTGGTGGTGATGTTTGTGTGGTGGTGGTGTTGATGTTTGTGGTGGTTTTGGTGTTATTTATCGTGGTGTTGCTTGTGGTGGTGGTGTTACTTGCGATGATTTTGGTGTTATTTGTGGTGTGTGTGGTAGTGATGGCGGTGTTGGTGTTGTTTGTGGAGGTTTTTTTTGTGATGGTTTTGGTGGCATTTGTGGTGGTGTTGCTTGTAGTGGTGGTGTGGTTTGTGATGGTTTTGGTGTTATTTGTGGTGGTGATGGTGATGGTTTTGGTGATGGTTTTGGTGGTATTTGTGGTGGTCTCTGTGGTAGTGCATCAGCGTAAACATCAGTGGTTTATGCATGTGCGATTGTCAGATGCAAATAAAGGCTATTTACTTTACTTACTTACTTACTTAGTGGTGGTTTACACATGTATGTTATTTTACTTCCAGCATTAATTTCTATGCCTATTCTTTCGTATTCATTAGATCTGTTGTTGTTTTTGTTCTGCTTCTAGTTCCTCTTTGTTGCAAATATATTTTGTTCTTGTTCTAGTCCCACTTCCTATTTAGCAATAGTTTTAATTCTACTTCCAATTACAATGTTTATTCATCAATTTATATAATACAAAGATAACTGAAGAAGCAACACAATAGGCATTGTTATTGTTTTGTTATTACAGTAATTGTCTTCACTCTGTTGTTCCTACTGCTGTTGCCCATTATTGTTGTTGCCAGAGTGTAGGGGATTATAAGTTGTTGTTGTTGATGATGGCGATGACTATGATAATGATTATTATTATTTTTATGATGATTATGGTGGTGGTGATGTTGATGATGATAATGATGATGATGTTGTTGTTGGGGTGTCATCAATGTTGATAGTGCTTGGAGTTGATTGAAATCATTTGAAATATGAGAACAATGCTATGTATTGGATTGGATTAGATGATTAGATTATTAGATTGGCTTTGAAGAGTTGATGAGGATTTGCTATTTTGCGTTTCTTTGTCTGATTACTGGATTTTAAGTGAGATCACTTCTGTCTTTGTCTGTTTGTCTGTCTGTCTGTTATTCTGTCTGTCTGTCTGTATGTTTTCCTGTCTGTCTGTTTGTCTATCATCTCCGTGTATCTGTCATTGTGTCTGTTGGTGTCTCTTCAGATGTTTGTCTTAGAACTGTCTTGTTTCATTATCTTGTTTCATTGTCTTGGTTCATTGTCTTATTTCATTGTCTAGCCCTATGTCTCTTGCCGTCTGTGCCTGTTTTAGAGCTCCCTACTTTTCTTTGTTTGTATGTATGTATGTAGTGAATATGCCTGACAACTTTGACAACCTTGGTTTGCAAACTATGCATGTATCAATGTGTTTTGATGCATGCATATAATGCATGCATGCATGGTTGCATGCATGGCAATATGTATGCATGGTGTGCTTATGCATGTATGTATATGGGTATGTAATGTATGTAGGTATGTGTGCATGCATGGTATTTATGTATCCATGGTATTGTGTATTCATAATATGTTCATCTATATATGCATGCATGGCATTTATGTATGCTTGCTTATAATATGCATATGTGTATTCAATTGAATTGCATGTTTATATTATGTATTATAGGTTTGTAAGCGTCCACACTGCATATTATATAATGTGTGTGTGTGTGTGTGTGTGTGCGTGCGTATGACTCCGTTCCCATGTGACCGGTGGTGGCGATGGTGGCTTGGCATTTTTCCACGGCTGATTAGATCATTCTTGCTTCCTGGCACCTCGCCGTCAACAGTCAAAGGTCTCACCTATAGCCACCCTCCCCTGCCTTCCCTCGCTATCGCACTGGGGAGGGGAGGGTGTGCCTAGACGGACGCCTGCCACACGACACCTCCCATGAAGTGGTCTCTCTGATCGGCATATAACCTTTTCTTATATCTATACATACTTTCAAGTATGCACACACGCACGCACACACTTACATACATATATGCATACATTGACTGCATACATACATACATACATACATGCATACATACATACATACATACATACATACATACATACATACATACATACATACATACATACATACATACATACATACATACATACATACATACATACATACATACATACACACATACATACATATTGGTCAATATATATATACATGTATATGTACCGGTATGTGTAACAGTGCATTGCACATGTGTATGTATGTATGTATGAATGCATGCATGTTCGTATGCATGTATGCATATATTTATGTATATACGTATATAGGTATGTGTGTATGTATGTATATGTGTGTGCTTGTGTGTGTATGTATGTATGAACAAGTAATTTCCTATCCTATTTAAGCTATAAAAAACTATAAATGGATTGATGTTGTATATATATCCTGATTTAGAACATGATCCAGCATATAAGATGCTATTAATTTGAGTCTGTATTTGTCTGTCTTGGATCTTCGACGTCTATAATAATATATATGTTTACCAGAACATATTTTTTGGGTCTGGGTTCGGTCAAGAAAAATTCAGATCAAAGGACTCCCGCTGCCAAAAATAATTGGAAAGCACTAGTGTACCTTTCATCTTGAAGACCACATTATTTATGTGTTGCCAAGTTATTTCTTTGCTGCGTTGGTCGGCCACGCTGGGTCTGTGCTTTACGACGAGACATGTTCTGTGTGAGCACAGTGGTGACTGATGTTGTTAGACAGCATGGGAGTCGAGGTGGATCTCGGATGTCTATCCTTTTAGTTCGTTGTGTGATCGGAATTTAGAGGAATGGGATGCTGGTGCATGGTGGGTCCGTTGATTTAGGAGGAGAGAGAGAGACAGACAGACAGACACACACACACACACACACACAGAGAGAGAGAGAGAGAGAGAGAGAGAGAGAGAGAGAGAGAGAGAGAGAGAGAGAGAGAGAGAGAGAGAGAGGAGTTGTGAGAGGGAAGAGAGGAGGCGAAGGGAATTGGAGAGGTGGAATTGGAGAACGAAGATGTGCAGAGGAGTGGAACAAAGGAGTATAGGTATAGGGGAGGAGGTGGAGAGCGAGGAGGGGAAGGAGGGGTGGGATGAGAGGAAGGAGGGGAAATTGTTGGAGGTAGGAGAGAAGGAATGGGATATGTGGAATTGGAGGAGGATGTGGAGAGGAGTGGAAGGAAAGGAGCAGGTATAAGAGAGGAGGAGGAGAATGAGGAGGAGAATGAGGAAGAGTGGAAGGACGAGGATGGGGAGGAGAGGAATGGGAAGTCGTAGGAAGGGAGAGCGGAGCTGAAAAGTGGAACAGAGGAGGAATAATTATGTGGATAGTAGGCGGTATAAAAGAGGAAGAAGGGCAAGGGAGAAGAATAGGTTGAGAGAAGAGGAATGAGATTTTGTGAGAGGAGTAGAAGGGGGAAAGGACAGGAGAGAAAACGAGTTGGGGAGGGATAAGCAGAAGTGGGGAAGAGAGGTGTGAAAAGCGGGAAGGAGGAAATGAGAAGTGGAAGAGAATGAAGAGGACAAGTGGCAAAGATCAATATGCGGAGGAGCTGGAGGATGGTAAGGAAGGAGAAGGTAAACACATGGAAAGAGAAAGGATTGGAGTGGGCGGAGGAAGAAAATAAGGAGCAGGAGGAGGAGGAGGAGGAGGAGGTAGAGGAGGAGGGGGTATTGGACGAGGAAGAAGAAAGCCATTCTAAGGGCACCAGCAGAGATTATATTTATATATAACTGAAAGATGGGCAATGTTTTTCGATCCTAAATTATGTATTGGCGGCGCTCAGGTAGCAGAGGTGAATTAAGAATTAAGCGCCGGAGAAGAAACCACCGATGGTCTCTACAGATATTTATTAGCTGCGCCGTTTGATATTGCTCTGTGTGTTTGGAATCCATTCAACGATCACTGCGGGTGCGCACCGAGCGTACCACGAGCGACTCGCTGTGTTCCATGTCGCGATGGGACGTATACTCGCTGGCGGGAAACCTTTGCATCATTGATACGTTATGGCCATCGTCGTTGTCAAGGCTACTGACGTATAGACCTATAACGCTGTGAGTGCAATGAAAAACGCACCCATCTGGTCTTCCGAATAATAATTATCTCGTGCTAAACGAAACCAATTTCAACAGCTGCTCTTTGATTCCTGGTCTCCAGGTGGCGTCTCGTAACCGAATTCTGTCTTTCACCATGCATGCAGCCATGGACATTGGACAACTCCTCTGACTTGACGCAGCGCTCCCGAATATACTCGTCTGTCACTCGCTTTCCTCTGAAGCTGTTTTGTCTTGTATGAGTATAATGAGTTGAGTTCGAGTATATAACAAGTTATATACGGGCTGCATGTGTAGGACCTATGCAAAAACGTATTGAGTTTAAGGCTCTAAGGGTCATGCGTAATTGCCTATAGCAGGCCAAGTCCCGATTTATCCTAATAGGAGCTTTGTGTGCCAGACATGGGCGGAGTTTAGTTTCCGTTCTTGGAGGGGCTAAATTTGTTGGGGCTGAGACTCGGTCCAGAACGAGCGGCGCCGAAAAATATTTGCTCGTGCCCAAAAAAATTGACGACTTTTTTAGTCATTCGTAAGTTTCGCGTTCGTGAGCAGAACCATTTTCCGAAGGAATTTCTGAGTCTGCGCCTTCTTGGGGGTGGGGTGGGGGGGGGGTGGGTGGAGGGGGGTGGGGGGAGTGGGGCTAAGCCCGAGAAAATAATGCCATTTACATGGTAAAAATGACTCTGGGTCTTTTTGGGGGGCTTAGCCCCTGATAAACTCCGCCCATGGCGCCAGAGCTTCCCGTTCCAGGTTGTAGATTCCTTCGTTCTGCCACGCAAGGTGACCTGGTTGTCTGTAGCCTATGGCTCGAACATCCACAGTGAGCACTGCATTAAAAGCTACGCTATAATATTATTATAATTTTTATGGTCGATCCATCTTTCTGGAATAAGTTACCTATTAGTTTCCGTAACGGACTTATTGGTCTTTCTCTACCTCGTTTCCGCAAGCGGTTGAAAACCATTCTACTTGATTGTGGCTTGGTGCTGTCAGGTCTGGAGCGCCTCTGAGGAGTTTCTCTTGAAGTGGCTCTATATAAATTCACGATAATTACGATCACGATTTGGGATTGCACCCCCCCTCTCGCTCTAAGAGCTAAACTAATGACTCGATTTCATCATCAGTCAGTCAATCATTCTTTAAAGGCATTTCTTTCCCACTCACCGCGAGTTTCCGTGCTGAGAGCGACTTGAAGGGTCATTCTTCTAGAGGCGCAATATAATAAATCTATAGATACGACATGATTAGTTATAGCACTGACTTGGTAGGGAGCGTCTCAGAATCTCTGAATAGCGCTTTATAAAATGCCCGATTATACAATCACAATTATGCAGAAGATGTGTTGTGTTCTCGGACTGTTCGCTGCGTGCGCAGAGCGAGATAGCTTATCGTCGAGCAGACCCTTGACTATATAGACTTCTCCCTTGCAATCACTCGCCGTGTGTTCTCTCTCTCCTCCGACTGTGTGCACTGCATAGCTCCGTGTGTAGCTGGAGATAATTTCCCGCTCTGCAAAGCAAGCAAGCAAGCAGACCCTTGCGCCGCCGCCGCGCGTTTGGCACAATAGACTGCAGCAGTCGTGACTGCATTCATCGGAGGAGTGCTTTCTTATGTCTCTCAGGCTCCGTCATCATCTTCGGCCTGCGAGATGTTGTTTAGTCTCCGCTCTTACGCTCTGTCTCCCTTTCAAGGTTCTTCCGGTGAGTCGCCGGAGGGGGGAGGGGAAGGGGCAGGGGCAGGCGTTGGTCCGTTGGGCTTCATGTGTCTTGGATAAAAAAAACACTGGAGAGGTTATCCCGGTACAGAGCGGCTTCTCTGCCGTGTTACGGTCTCTGTATATATATATATATATATATATATATATATATATATATATATCTATATTATAAGGCAGAAATTCCATATGTTTGTTTGTTTGTACGCTTTTGACAGAATTGACTCTCCCCTGCAGAATAGGCTCGGAAATGAAACAGCGTCGGTTTAAAAAAAATTCTTGAAATCGATTCTTACCCGAATTATAAGGTCATCGCAACTATTTTCAGGTTTTAATTCAGTTCAAAACAAAAGTTATTAGCATTTTAAGACAGATTTCATCAGTAATTGACCACACTAGCGCGTAAGTCAAGAGTCTACACCGCATGACGTCATACCCGCCCAGTAATAATTTTCGTAGCGCCCCGTAGGGGTGGGTCAAGTTTGGCTTTTTGGGGAAGCGAGGTGGGGTGGAGGGTTGGCGAAAACCCGAAATTTAGCAGTCAACGATGGACACCAGAGTGGAGTAGTGTTTAAAACCCTAAATTTCACTTTAGAACTCGAGTTATTAGCGTTTTAAGACAGATTTAATCGCTAACGCTTTGGTAAGCAGTATCGAGCTTTAGTAAAGGAGTCAACAGCCCGAATGACGTCATACAAGCCCAGTAATAATTTCCGTAGCGTCCCGCAGGGGTGGGTTACGTTTGGCTTTTTGAGGAAGCGGGGTGGGCTAGAGGGTTGGCGAAAACCCTAAATTTAGCGGTCAACGTTGAGTACCACAGTGGAGTAGTGTTTAAAACCATAAATTTCCCGGGCAACGCCGGGTTACACATCTAGTATATTTATATATGTATATGTATATATATATATATATATGTATATATGTATGTATACAGAGACCGTAACACGGCAGAGAAGCCGCTCTGTACCGGGATAACCTCTCCAGTATTTTTTTTATCCAAGACACATGAAGCCCAACGGACCAACGCCTGCCCCTGCCCCTCCCCCCTCCGGCGACTCACCGGAAGAACCTTGAAAGGGAGACAGAGCGTAAGAGCGGAGACTAAACAACATCTCGCAGGCCGAAGATGATGACGGAGCCTGAGAGACATAAGAAAGCACTCCTCCGATGAATGCAGTCACGACTACTGCAGTCTATTGTGCCACCGGAAACGCGCTGTACGCACTTACGTATGTGCGTACGTCTCTTATATATATATATATATATATATATATATATATATATATATATATATATATATATATATATATGCATATAACTTAGATTCCAAGAAAGGAATGATATGCCAGGTATTTTGCATGACCTTGGGGGAAGTACATGTATGTAGTTGCTGCTCTTGCTGTGAGGCAGACTGCGCACTGCAGCGACAGACATAATATACATGTATGTATGTATGTATGTATGTATGTATGTAGGAGGATGGTCTGTGTGTGTTTGTATACGAAGATTTTAGTTGCATGCGAAGCACGCATGCGATGCTTTGCAGACCACGCTTGCGTAACAGTGACGGCGCCAGGATTTCACTTTTTTTTGGGGTGGGGGGGGGGGGCTGTGAAGCCTCCAGAGGAAGTTTTCCATTTTCATCCGCCAAAATATCTCAAGAAAATTTCCCATTTTCATCCGCCAAAATTTCTGATGACCTTTTTTTAGTCATCCGGTCGAAAATCGTGGAACTATTTCAGTCTAGCATGTAAAAAAACCCGATTGGCCTTTTTTTAGGGGGCTTAGCCTCTGATAGGGGGGGGCTTAGCCCCCGTAGCCGCCCCCTAGCGCCGCCACCGTTGCGTCAGGGTCGGATAACTATTATTATAATTATACACTTAAATAGACTAAATGTACAGGGCTGGATTGACCAGTATGCGATGTCTGCGGTCTGCCCCCCCCCCCCCACCCGATTACGTTTGAATTACAGCTATAGTCATTAATATGCATGCAATAGCAGCAAAACACATGGGACTGTGGAAGGAGTATGGTGACGGAAGGTAAGGGCCCCAGATAATATGGCGGCCGACCCCACGAGGGCTTAATCCCCTGTGGCGTGTAAATGTTAGCGTAGGGCTACTCGATTTTATTCATTCACTAGATGTGTAACCCGGCGTTGCCCGGGAAATTTATGGTTTTAAACACTACTCCACTGTGGTACTCAACGTTGACCGCTAAATTTAGGGTTTTCGCCAACCCTCTAGCCCACCCCGCTTCCTCAAAAAGCCAAACGTAACCCACCCCTGCGGGACGCTACGGAAATTATTACTGGGCTTGTATGACGTCATTCGGGCTGTTGACTCCTTTACTAAAGCTCGATACTGCTTACCAAAGCGTTAGCGATTAAATCTGTCTTAAAACGCTAATAACTCGAGTTCTAAAGTGAAATTTAGGGTTTTAAACACTACTCCACTCTGGTGTCCATCGTTGACTGCTAAATTTCGGGTTTTCGCCAACCCTCCACCCCACCTCGCTTCCCCAAAAAGCCAAACTTGACCCACCCCTACGGGGCGCTACGAAAATTATTACTGGGCGGGTATGACGTCATGCGGTGTAGACTCTTGACTTACGCGCTAGTGTGGTCAATTACTGATGAAATCTGTCTTAAAATGCTAATAACTTTTGTTTTGAACTGAATTAAAACCTGAAAATAGTTGCGATGACCTTATAATTCGGGTAAGAATCGATTTCAAGAATTTTTTTTAAACCGACGCTGTTTCATTTCCGAGCCTATTCTGCAGGGGAGAGTCAATTCTGTCAAAAGCGTACAAACAAACAAACATATGGAATTTCTGCCTTATAATATAGATTCATTACATGAATTTGTATAGCGCATCTTCAAAGGGCTACTCAGATGCGCTCCCAACCTCAGCGTGGCCAAATGAAACTGTCTTAAAAGATGAGAGAGGAAAGCCTGAGAAGGATTTTTAGAAAGAGAGCGTAGTGTCAGAGGAAGACCATTCCAGGTTGAGGATCCTACCACCGAGAAAGCACGACGTGCTATACTATGAGGATCCGCTGTTTGGAAAAGATCCTTTGATTGAAACTGACCGTTCGACCGCATTGTAATACCACTGCTGCATGCAAACTGACTGTGTTTGGTGCTTTAAGTACACGTGGTTCATCTGTAGGTGGAGTCAGTCCCCAGTGGTGGACACCCGCAGACACGACGTATAATGACGATCGATGAATACCACTGGGGAGGGAGGAGAGGGTAGGCTTAGAGCATTGCGTTCTCTCTCCGTACTCATCAGGAGCGGGGATACGGGTCCTGAGGTGCGGATTTACTCCCGAAGAATCCCTTTCTTTCGTTGGAACAGCAGCTGAACCGGTGTGGTGCAAAAGTGATGCTCGGTGGGCGATAAAAGTTCCGTCATTGGCTCACGTGATCAGGCGGTGGAAATGTGTGTCTAAAAATAGAACTGTTCTGTCGATGACGTTTCGCTTGTCACGTGCGCTTTTCTACATGCTGACGACACTTGGGTGCGCAATACGACGCTTCAATTTGTACACTTTCTAAAATATTATATCTATTCAAATTTTGCTTTCAAAAGGCAACTGGTCGATTGCAGTTTTTGTTCAAAGACTGTGAGTAATAGCATAAGTGATTATCGTCCCATCCTTATTTACTCATGTTTTGTTACTCGCAATATACCAGAGTACCATCAGTAGCGTAGTTCTTAGGACCCCACAGTAAAGTTTTCTTCGCACTCCCCAATTCAACGTAGATCATAGTCTGACCCGAGTTTTTTTCTACATTTCTCATTGCAAGGTAATTAATACGGTGCTATAAAATTCAAGTCATTATCTTTTATCAGAACCGTTCCCAGTGGGGAACGTCTTTTTCGCTCGGGTAGACCAATTCGGGATCACACCCACCATGCAGCAGTTCATGCGGGAGCAGTCGTTGCTTTGATAAACGAGCCATCACGTTAATCACAGGCGAGGGTTGTCTCTCTCTCAGATCAGGGAGTTTATCTACAGTCGATCCTATAAGCTGTCGACAGGGCTGTCTGTGCGTGTCTGTGTGTGTGTGTGTGTGCGTGTGTGTGTGTGTGTCTGTGCGTGTCTGTGTGTGTGCGTGTGTGTCTGTGCGTGTCTGTGTGTGTTTGTGTGTGTGTATGTGTGTGTGTCCAGTCTCTCCAATGATGTCGCAGTAGTCTATTATGGTCTTACGTCGCCTGAGACAATATTGACCTCTGTCGCATCCTTGGGGAACGTTGATGGCAGGCAGTCCTGCTGCGTGGAGGTGGGGTGGGTGGATGAGGGGGGGGGGGGCTGTTGGAGATTGTCAACAGATTTATGTAGTGGCAGCTGGGGTCTGCAATCCATCGTCTTCACTGTGCTCTGCAATGGTGTGTATGTGCGTACGTTTGTGTATGGGTGTTTATGTATTTAGAATTTATGTGTGTTGGTATGTATGTATTTATGTATGTATGGTTGTTTGCGTGGATGTTTGCATGTGTGTTTGTTTGTGTGAATGTATGCATGTATAACTGTATTTGTGTATGTATGTATGTATCATAATTATGTGTGTATGTATGTGTGCATTCATCGTCTTTAGCATTTCCTGCTTCAACCAGGTTGTTCTTGTCTTATCTTCTACTCTGCAACTCTTGCCTCTATCTTGCGAAGATCCATGTCCACATCACCATGCTCATCTTTCAAGATTCTCGCTGATTTGCCAAAAAAAACCTTACACTCATCAATTTTAAGAACATCCTCACTATGCTGATTTGCAATATCGAAAACAAGATACACTTTCAACATTTGCCTATCAATTTTTCTGTGGCTCAGATTTCTTCCTTCTGTTTTCTTTATCAGACTTAACTAAATGCTTTACTTTGACACTTTGCTGCAGGAAACTTTTTGCTTGATTCAAAAAGCAATTTAACTAAATTGTCAGTCTAACATCTCTAGTCTTTCTTCAAAACTTTTGATGATGAAATAAGGAAAAAGGCCTTGACTGTGTAGCCTTCTCGTGTGGGCAACGCACTAATTACATGGATTACTTCTGGTTTCCCAATTTACTAGATTTCTGTCTTCAACTTTGTCACAGTAGTGCAAACGTTTTCTTCCATTTACACTGCTAGCTGTATTGTATCAAATAAAACCACTGTAAAACTTTTTGTGGCAGCTATAGGTCTATAAAAATAAATTCGCACAAATAAATGATTGAAAGTCACTTTTCATTATCTTGTTAATTATACTTCGGAAAATGGAATTCACGCAAAAATTACATAAATGAAATGAAAACTTTAAAAACATCAATTTCAGAATTAAGTGTATAAAATTGCTCTTACCAGGTAATTATTTATGTCACACTGTCTAAGCACAATATCTAGATAGAAATATCCATGCATTTGTACTTTCATATAAAAATCTAACATTGTTCCTACTTTGTATTTAAACCAGTATGTCACTGGTCAGAATAAATATTACAATTTAGTAGTTTTTTTAAGCAAAACACAAGAAAATAATAATTATTTATTTATTTATGGCCTGTGACTATGTACATAATTTCAAACTAACAGGATTGCAGCTAACATTGTTCCTACTTTGTATTTAAACCAGTATGTCACTGGTCGGAATAAATATTACAATTTAGTAGTTTTTTTTTAGGAAAACACAAGAAAATAAGAATTGCAAATGTTGAATTACGGTGTCTTGTCAATGGCAATTGCGTTGATTCCTACATATAGACTTCATATCAGATTTCAAGGGCATTGAGCTACCTCTAAACGTTCATAGAATGACATAGATTACAGTAAATTTCTGATTCAATGTTCACTAAGACTAAAGGAACAAAATTATTTACTATGTCAGTCGATCAGCAAAAATTATTTTTTCTACATTGTGACGCGAATCACCGTATAATGTGCATACATAATATTACTACTGTATGTATAGTTGTATACGAAATTGCACATGTATGCATATTGTATAATGTATGCAAAATACATTTACATGTATGTATGCAGTGTTATGTACGCATGGGTTAAGACTCTTCATGCAAGTACTTCTCAAGGGCACAGTACACGGTCACGTGTCCACAAGTATAGGATGCTTTTTTGATGATGTTCTTATCTACATGTGGAGCCTGGACGACGTTTTTCCTATTATCGCTCTGCCGACAAGTGCATGCACTGTGCAATACATCTTTGCTATTTGTCCACACCGTGTCGGTCGGTCGGTCGGTCGGTTGGTCTGTCTATCTGTCGGTAGGTCGGCTGGTGATTGGTTGGTTGCTATGCATTTTTGTTGCGCCTGTATTACGATAACTCCCACTAACATGAGTGTTAATAACACAATGATGATAATAGTTAGGAACTTGAAAAATGACGATGTTAACTACTAGTGCTGCTACTGCTTCTGCTACTGCTACTGATACTGCAACTGATACTGCAACTGCTTCTGCTACTGCTTCTGATACTGCTACTGCTATTGCTTCTGATGCTATTGCTAATGCTGCTACTGCTGCTGCTGCTACTACTGCTGCTACTGCTGCATGCTACTATTGCTACTACTACTGCTGCTACTAATGCTACTGCTGATACTGCTACTGCTACTAATACTACTAATATTGCTACTTCCACCACCACCCCCAACCACCACCACCCCAGTACTATTATTACTTTTAAATGTATGTATTTTAGTATCTCTCTATAAGTAAGCTGCATGTTGATAAAAGAACCTCTTTACAAGGGTGTTCTAATAAGTTTCCATACAAGTAACTTAATGTCCTAATAGCTGAGGCTTTTGATTAGCAGCCATTATTTATATTAAGTAAAGGCTGGAAATCGGCGCAGGTCGACTTGTTACCACTGCAGCGATTTTCCTGCGGAAGGAAATTCGTGGCTGAGTGGTTAATTAACTAATTAGGTAATTAGTGTTTTGGTTTCGGGGTGATTTCCCGAGTGAAGCCATTGATGATGACCACTGGTCAGTCATTGATGATGACCACTGGTCAGTCAGTGGTCAGTGATCATCTGTCCAATCACGTGATTAGCTTCAATTCTCATCGGTCATTTCCGATATTGATGCTGCCTTCCTGTATCTATCTCGTTCTTCTTCGTTGTTTAAATGCGATGTTTGGTCTTTCGAAGTCCAGTGCTTTTGCTCAAATTGCCATTCTTCATCTTTCTTCTCTCATTCTCCAAATCTTCATCGTCGTCATGCTCATTCGCATTCAAGTTCTCCTTCCTTTTCTTCTTAACTCAATCCTCAGTTTCTTCTCCTTTTCCTCCATCCCTTCTTCGATATCATCCTTCTCTCTTCCACCTAATTGGATTCCTCCTCCTCCTCTTCCTCCTCCTCCTCTATATGACCTTTATCTGCTTCCTCGTTCTCCTCCTCTTCCCTATTCTCGTGCTCGTCTATCCCCATTCTCCTCTTTCATCTCCCTTTTCCGCCTTATTCCCTTTCCGATTCTCTTCCTGTACTTTCCTCCTGATTATCCTTTTCTTCCTTCCTCCATTACTTCTTCCCTGTCGTCCATAATCTCTTCCTCAACCTTTCATCACCTTCAACTCTTCATCAGTGTTGCCTCCTCTTCCTCGTCGTCGTCCTCCTCCTTCTCTTGCTGCTTCCTGCACAATCTTTCAGACTCCTTCGTGACTCGTCCTCTCTATCTTCTATCCATCCCTCTCTCCATTTCACTTTATCCATGGAACCATGCTGTCAGTCCCGACAGCCATCCAGCTTCCTTCCTTCCGTTCTACTAATATCGCAGATAATTCTGTTGCACGGCCCATCCACCTTCCCACCCCCGTTCTCATGGCACAAGACCATCACACAAAGCCGACACACTTTCGTCATTCTGTCCGTTCTTGTCTTTTCTGTCTCTCCTTTTTTCTATCTGCAGTCACTCTGTGTTTGTCTGTCTATATAATATTTTATGTTCATTCCTTCTTTCTTAATTCCCGTCCTTATTTTCATTGCATCCTTCTCTTAATAGATGTGAAAAACGATGAAAATGACATAAAAGCGTGTTTTTTTCGAAAAACTAAAAAACCACAAAAGACGGAAACGGAAAATAATTTGCCTTTGTTAGGCTACATCTGAAATTTCATTTTAAGCTTAAAACCTTGCATATGCAATTTTATCTTAATCTGCAAATAACACAACTTTATTATTAGGCCAAAATCAAAATTACTTCTTCCCTGTCGTCCATAATCTCTTCCTCAACCTTTCATCACCTTCAACTCTTCATCAGTGTTGCCTCCTCTTCCTCGTCGTCGTCCTCCTCCTTCTCTTGCTGCTTCCTGCACAATCTTTCAGACTCCTTCGTGACTCGTCCTCTCTATCTTCTATCCACCCCTCTCTCCATTTCACTTTATCCACGCAACCATGCTGTCAGTCCCGGCAGCCATCCAGCTTCCTTCCTTCCGTCCTTCTAATATCGCAGATAATTCTGTTGCACGGCCCAGCCACCCTCCCACCCCCGCTCTCATGGCACAAGACCATCACACATCAGAAGCAAAGACCATAGATGTGTACTAAATTATATATTATACATATTTGTACTTAGAATTGTTACTTATAAATAAAATTAATTATAGGTTCAAGAATTTTATATCAAAATAACTCTTACAAATTTCATTTCTTGTAGGGACCTACTACATGTATTTCTCTAATGATGACTCAAACAATTACATAATGACACTATATTGTTAGCTGAATCCTTGAGAGTACGGTGAAAACGTATGGAATATCAGACAAATTTTAAATGAACGAAAATAATAATAGACAGTAAACAAATAAATAAAGTTACTAAAAAATAAAAAACCATAAAAAAACTATGCGAAAAAAAACAACCGAAAAACGACGTTTTTTGGGAGCGAATAAAAAACGGGAAAATACGTTTTCTACAACTCTGCTTCTCTCCATTCCATCCTTCTTTCAGTCCTATTTGTCCTGACCATTCTATCCTCTCTATTTCATCCTTCTCTCCGTTCCATCAGTTCTATTCGTCCTGCAGTCCTACTCTCCGTCCGTCATTCAGTGGGTGAGTCCATCCACCGTCCATCCATCGATCCTCCATCCCTTCGTCCGTCCGTCCCTCATTCTCTTTCTCCCTACCTTTCTCCCTCCCTCTCGTGAATCGTAATTGAATTGTCAGTCAGACCACCGTCTCTCTCATCGAGATCCCGTTGCAGGATTATAGACATTGACGACGACGACGACGATGATGATGATGGTGATGATGACGACGACGACGATGATGATGATGATGATGATGACGACGACGATGATGATGATGATGACGACGAGGGAACTCTCATCTGCGACCTGGGTGCACTTGTCAGAAATAAGAGCTGGTATACCGTACACGAACAGATTTGCCGGTTGTTATTGGATTGTCGGAGGAAAGATCTGTTCGGCGTCTGCTGCATCTGGTCCTTCGCCCTGCATCTCTTTGGCTGCTGCTGCTGTTGCTGCTGCTGTTGCTGCTGCTGGAGAGGGAAGAAGAGGAAGTTGATACCCTCTAGTGATTTCCAACAACTGCATGTGATCTTCGGAAGAGGCAGAAGCGTCGGGAGGTGGATGGGGAAAACCCCGATATGTATATATTGTATATATGTATAAAAAATTGTATATATAAAATTATATATAATAGAGATTCATGGGTCAACATGTTTTGTGAGAACAGTCTTCAGTTAGACACTCGCTAATTGTTATTACATGTTTAACGACACTGCAGCTATGTATGAGATGACCAGACTGTCACCCGCACCCCCATATCCAGACACTCGGTCTGAACCAGTATATATTTATATAAAAAGGGGAAGAACCATCGGGGGTGGGGTGATGGAATTCTTGGGATCAATGTTTCTTCAGTGGCAAAGGTGGAAACCTATTGAGGTATAGAGAGCTATGGATCGTATAGGAGCAAAATGCCTTGCACCAAATGTAACTCTCGGAGCAGTACTTGGACGCAGTCTCGTCACGTGTACCCGAAATATGCTCCGAGTAGAGTCGGAGCAGTCATAGACCAGACCAAACGAGTTATCTTGCGGAGCCCTAAGCGAATTACCGCCGATGAATAGAAAGGGCGCGGCTAACGGGGGGGGGGGGGGGGTGAGGGGAAGGGAGGAGTGGGAAGGGAAATGAATCAGCGTAGGAATATATAGACAGGAAGCAAAGATGACCGGCGAACAGGAGATTTGTTGGTTGGTGGGTGGGCTGGGGTGCTTAGGAATCGATTCCTTGGTAGATTTATCGACCATGGACCGATTTTCAATCTTCACTATCGAACGTTGGCATAAATAACAGCCGTCAATGTGGACCAAATTTCGTCAGATGCCAGAGAGAGATAGGGGGAGAGAGAGAGAGAGAGAGAGAGAGAGAGAGAGAGAGAGAGAGAGAGAGAGAGAGAGAGAGAGAGAGAGAGAGAGAGAGAGAGAGAGAGAGAGCAGACATATATATATATACACATACAGACACACAGAACAGACAGAGACACGGACAGAGAGACACAGACCGAGACAGACAGACAGAGACATGCAGATAGAGAGACAGAGACAGGCAGATAGACAGACACCGAGACAGAGAGAGCCTGGAAAGCGTTTCGAGAGGAGTTAATAATGCAATTGTTATGCTCTGTCTCAGTAACACCTCTCGATGTTCGCCTCTCGAGGTGTCGTTCTCTCGAGGTGTCGTTCTCGAGGCCATGTCATTCTCTCGAGGTGTCGTTCTCGAGGCGATGTAGATAAATTTCGTCTTTCAATTGCGTTTACGATGTCTGTGGGGAACGTGTGACGATTGTAGACACGTGATGGATGATGTTGATAGGAAGAATGGACGGACGGTTGGATGAAGGGTGGATGGATGGATGGATGGATGAAGGACGGAGGCTGGATGGATGGATGAAGAATGGATGTATGGATGAGGGCTGGATAGATGGATGAAGGACAGAGGCTGGATGGATGGATGAAGGATGGATGTATGGATGAGGGCTGGATAGATGGATGAAGGACAGAGGCTGGATGGATGGATGAAGGATGGATGGATGTATGGATGAGGGCTGGATAGATGGATGAAGGATGGAGGATGGATGGATGGATGGAGGCTGGATGGATGGAGGCTGGATGGATGATTGAGTGGATGGATGGATTTTATTTATTTATTTCAAATATTTATATAGCGCCTCTTCAAGAAATGATGATGAAAGAAAAAAATATATATTTCTATTAAAAAAAAGAAATGATGGAGGATGGATGGATGGATGGATGGATGATTGAGTGGATGGATGGAATGATGAATGGATGGAGGCTAGATGGATGGATGGATGACAGCGTATATGTGGTGGAGTGGAATGGATATGGCATCAGTTGAGCTTTAAGCAATTCTTGTGCGTTAGAGACTTGTTCAAGGTTTTTTCACATCAGTTGTCTCACCTCGAACCCTCCCCCCCGATTCACAGGCCGAGCGCTCTATTAATTGGTCCACCATTCCCAAGGATACCGCACAGGAGCAGCGTGATAATATTATATAGCGCTATAAAAAGGCGATTCCGGGAAGCTGTGCCTGTAGTGTGTATACTAAGGTATGTATACGGATGCGCTTCTAATGCCCGTGCCACTGATGGCATGCGGTTGGTGTTTACGTAAATACGACCGAATTTTTCGACAATATTTCTTCGTCCTTTATGTCGTGATGACGCTAGATTTGTAAACATTCCGTATCGCACGGTAGCTATTAACTGCGATACGGATATATAATGGAGGAGAGGCCGCAATGGAGATGAGCCAAGCACGCTCAACTAACTGGTAGCTACGGTATATGTTCGGATGCGCTAGACACTTTGGCAGTTAAGGAATGTGTTCAAAGCGACCAATAATTGTGGGCTATTATAATTGACCGCGTCTCCAGATTGTTTTGATTTGCCAAGCTGCTTATTTACTCACCATGTTGGAGGATGAATTACAACAATGTTTTCTTTTCCCCTCTCTATTATAGGCTATGTTGTGGTCTTCATTTAGTCATGTTAATATCTATGGTATGTGGACGCTAGCGTCTAGCACTGTATGTGCTACATGTAGATCTTGACATCTAAAAGCACTGTATGTGCTACATGTAAATCTTGACATCTAAATGTTGGTAGGCCTATATATTGTATACCTATAAGCTTCAATAACTTGTATTCAAACGTTATTATTATTATTCTTGTTACATGCAAGTCTTAATTGTCCTTGCTATCATTGACTTACTTGACTTATGGCCCTGGCGAAGCTTCCGCCCGCATTAGCCGCTCCTTTATGGATAGCCTCCAGTCGTCCCTGTTCTGTGCTCTCCGCGTCGCCTCTCACACGGTTAGTCCCATCTCCCGGCAGTCCTCTTCTGCCACATCTATCCATCGCTTACTGGGTCTGCCTCTTCTCCTCTTCCCATGCACATATCCCTGCAATGCCACCTTTGGATATCTACATATATATCTGTTCCTTTTTAAATAATCTGACAGATTCCTTATTTACCGATTTTATTGTCATCTTGCTAAGTGACTTCTCAGTGACGTGCAGCTACGCTTGCACCCTGTTCCTTTTTTGACTTACTTGACTTATGGCCCTGGCGAAGCTTTCGCCCGCATCAGCCGCTCCTTTATGGCTAGCCTCCAGTCGTCTCTGTCCTGCGCTCTCCGCGTCGCCTCTCCCACGGTTAGTCCCAGCCTCAGGCAGTCCTCTTCTGCTACATCCATCCATCGCTTTCTGGGTTTGCCTCTTCTCCTCTTCCCATGCACATATCCCTGCAATGCCACCTTTGGGTATCTTCCACCTTGCATTCTAATATCTATTATCCAATTGTCAGTATCTTGTTTCTAGAGTTCTGGATGGTATAGTATTTAGTATCTTAATATTAGTATCTATAGTATCTTGATGTTAGTGTCTGGGTACTTGTATATAGTATTTAGATGTTATTTTATAGTATCCAAACTTTAGTATCTAAGCATTAGTATCTGGTAATCAATAGACATTATCGTCTTCAGCAACTGGGACATAGTAATTGTTGTCGAGAATGATGAGTTGAAGGTTGTGATGGATGATGATGATGCGCAAGATTATGCTTCCATCGGCTGACATTGTCTCTCATTCTCTGCCTCCTCCTCGACCATTGCAGCCTTCTTCTCCGTCTTCTTCTCGTTGGTCCTCTCTTCTTCTCTTCTGCCATTCACGCACAATGCCCGTCTGTCTTTATAATACGACGACCACCGTCTTTACCGTAGACGCACGAACGAACGCCCACAGCCGCATCGAGTTGTATAATAGATGTCTGCTGAGCGTTGCAATCTACCATAAACTCTGTCCTGCAGATGACTTCCTGTAATGCCATCGGTCGCTGGCTGCACGTCTACTCTGTCTGTTGGTGCCTGTCTGCTTGTTTATCTGCCTGTGTGTCTGTCTCTGTCTGTGTATGTATGTCTGAAACTTAGTATAGATGTATTTCGTGCATTACTTCTCTGTCTGTATATATATATGTATATATATAAGTATTTTAGGTGATATTTGTGTCTGTCTTCCGGTCTGTCTGTCTGTCTGTCTGGCTGTCTGTCTGTCTATGTGTCACTCTGTTAGGCTGTTATGGTCAGTCGGTTTGTCTGTTTAGTTCTGTTTATCTGTCTCACTGTCTCTCTATCTCTCTCTGTCGTCTGATATATTGCAGTAGTTGATGGTATATTATACGTTTGGTGAATCAAGTGAATTTATGTCATCATCATCATCATCATCATCATCATCATCATCATCATCATCATCGTCGTCGTCGTCGTCGTCGTCGTCGTCGTCGTCGTCGTCGTCGTCGTCGTCGTCGTCTTCTTCATCATCATCGTCGTCGTCGTCGTCGTCGTCGTCATAATGTTCATCAGTGGCAACAATGACAGCAATAACAATACGATTCATTGCAATTCAAAACAATACCAGTTATACCAGTAGAAAACAAATTAAGTTTACGCACAGTATAATTCTACGCAATACGATGCACATTGCAATATTACTGAGGTTCAACCTATTGAAAGTGAGGCTAATCTGGTCAACTGTAGGCCTATGTCCAGTCGCCCAATTAAGCGCCCTAACAATAAAATACCTGCTTAAATATATTAAATACTAGATGTTTTACCCGGCGTTGCCCGGGAAATTTGTGGTTTTTAACACTACTCCACCATCGTTGACCGCTAAATTTCGGGTTTTCGCCAACCCTCCACCCAACCCCGCTTTCCCAAAAAGCCAAACGTGATCCGCCCTTGCGGGACGCTGCGGAAATTATTACTGGGCAAGTATGACGTCGTGCCGACTGTAGACTCTTTACTGATTATTGATGAAATCTGTGTTAAAATGCTATTGATGAAATCTGTCTTAAAACGCCAATAACTCGATTTCTAAAGTGAAATTTAGGGTTTTAAAGATTACTCCACTGTGGTGCCCATCGTTGAACGCTAAATTTAGGGTTTTCGCCAACCCTCCACCTCACCCCGTTTACCCAAAAATCCAAACGTGACCCACTCTTGCGGGGCGCTGCCGAAATTATTACTGGGCAAGTATGACGTCATGCCGACTGTATACTCTTAGCTAGATCGTAACGTGAGCGATTATAGATGAAATCTGTCTTAAAACGCTAATAAATCGATTTCTAAAATGAAGTAAAAGCTGAAAATAGTCAATATGACCTTAAAGTTTGGGTAAGAATCAATTGGATATTTTTTTAAAAACCGACGCTCTGTCATTTCCGAGCTTATTTTGGGGCGAAGAGTAAAAATCCGGACATACAAATAAACAAACATAGGAAGGACAAACTTTGAGAAATATATTAGAGATAATTATATGCATGTATTCTTTTAAATATAATATAATGTCACCTTGTGCCATCAGTTCGAGGAACTCTAGCGACCGCGTATGTATGTATGTATATATATATATATATTATATATTTAAATATTCCATTGAAAAACGAGTATAGTGCAGTGTGTGCCTGTACTAACGCTTGTCCATGTCAGTAATAGACTAATTGGCAGCCGTCGTGAAGGAAGGGAGGGGGAGGGAGGGAGTTCTGTCTATTATAGATCTGTCTTTTAGTCTGTCTCACTTTACAAGCAAGAACGACTCTTTCTTTCACCCTGGGAGATGATATAGTTCCAAGTGCGTGTATACGCTGATTTACTTACCGAATAGAAGAAGTGCATGCTGTCTCCTAAACTAACCCTGAGGTAATCATGGGTATGAAGTGTTAGCGTCTTCATTTTCTCAGCCTCTGCATATGAGTGCGGTTGCCCAGCCCTCTCCCTCACCGTCTCATCTTTCCACCGACAGTGTACGGTCGATGTGCTCATTAAATATTGATTTGATATAATGAACAATGACAAATGAGTTTCGCTAAGATCATTTGCCATTGTTCAGTAATCAATAATTGAGTATATTAATTTCTTGTCGTTGTGGTCAGAGACTGACCGCTGCCCAATAATTGACGTCTGACGGGATCGTAGTATTTAGGAGACAATTCCAGAAAATAATTGTCTCTCAGACGTTAATATCATAATCTGAAGACTAGCAATGCTATATGGTGTTTTATTGTATTATATTGTGTTACATTGTATTGTAGTGTAAATTGTATTATATTGTGCATTATATTGTATTATATTGTATTGTATTATGTTGTTTTGTATTATTGTGTTATAATATTGTATTGTAATAAATTGTATTTCATTGTATTGTGTTATATAATGCTGTTTCTTGTGTTTCAGGTGAAGAGTTCGGGACAGGTTTTGTACGATGAAGTGATCAGAAAGCTTCAGCTTTTGGAAGCGGATTACTTCGACCTCGAATACGAAGACGTTCGTCATGCACGTGTAAGACTAATCGTAACCATCATCGTAATCGTAGCCGTAACCCTAAACGTCATCGTAGTCGTAGCCATCATCATAACCCTAACCGTCATCCTAAGATTCATAACACTAACCGTAACCCTAACCGTCATGTTAACCGTGATCATAACCGTAATGGTAACCTTCATCGTTTCCGTAATGGTAACTGTAATCGTCATCGTAACCGTAATCATATCCGTCATCCTAAGTTCCTAATCGTCAACCTAGCCCTTATCCTGACCGTCATCCTAACCGTCATCCTAACACGGACATCGAACTCTAAATTTCTCAAATGTAATTATTGTACTCGACTGAATATATTATAACGACCGTATAATTATATGACTTCGATTTTGCTATGTATATATCCACTGAATTGATCAAGTGATATCATTTACCCCCTCCCCCTGCTTGGGTCCTTTTAAATGGTCGCCAAGCCACTGAAGGTGGTCCCCCCATTGCTAGCCAGAGATTTAGACTATACTGAAATACGCCTGCAGCAACTGGTTGCGAACGGTATGTATACATGTACGTATACGTGCACTTGTTATAGCACCTCTTGAAGCTTGTTACTCAGAAGCGCTGCCGACTACAGCGCGGTCATTGAATCGGAGTTTCAGGCCGATGCGCTGAGCAATTGCGAGTGAAGGACTTGCCCAAGATCCCTACGAGGCGGCTAGATGTGGATTTCGAACCTGTGATCACATTAATATGTGGGGCGCGGAGGTGTAGAGAGGATGTTCGTCGCCAGCGTATTTTACGAGGTTTGCGCTGTTTACATAGCCAGAAATGCATATATATATATATATATATATAATATATATATATACAATACATAGTATTACATACATATATATATATGCACACACAATCATTATATATATTTATATATATATATATATATATATATATATATGTAATTTTATATACTGAGACACGTGATTGAGGCACGTGGTCCGTTTCGATGGAAGTCTTATAATATTATGTATGAGTGAATGAAAGTCTCTTTTAACAGAAGTGCAAACTCAACGACCACACATTCGGACGGACGGACATACAGACAACGCCATCGCTGCTGTTGTTGTTCTGTTGCCATTGACAACGACTGTGAATTTACTATGAGGCCGTAAAGAGGAGGAGGAGGAGGAGGAGGAGGAGTCCGCCATTAGAGATGCATATTGGATACTGCTGCTGCAGCTGCTGCTGATGATGCTATGGAGACTGGGTGGAGATATATAGGGATGGGGATGTGCGAATACGTCACAACCGGCAGGTGGTCGCTGCTTCCGGGAAGACTGGGACGGCTCATCCTCCTCTTCCTCTTCCTCCTCCGCTCTTTCTCCTCTCTTTCTCCTCCTCATCTCCCTACTTCTCCTCATTGACCTCATTCTCCCCATTTTGCTCATTCTCTTCATTCTCTTCATTTTACTCCTTCTCCTCCTTCTCCTGCCCCTTCTTCTGCTCCTCCTGCCCCTCCTCCTGCTCTTCCTTCTCCTCCTCCTCTTTGTCCTCCTCCTCCTTCTCCTCCTCCTTCTCCTTCTCCTCCTTCTCCTCCTTCTCCTCCTTCTCCTTCTCCTTCTCCTTCTCCTCCTCCTCCTCCTCCTCCTTCTCCTTCTCCTTCTCCTTCTCCTTCTCCTTCTCCTTCTCCTTCTCCTTCTCCTTCTCCTTCTCCTTCTCCTTCTCCTCCTCCTCCTCCTCCTCCTCCTCCTCCTCATTCTACTCATTTTGTTCATTCTCCTCATTCTCTTCATTTTACTCCTTCTCCTCCTCCTCCTCCTCCTCCTCCTCCTCCTCCTCCTCCTTCTCCTTCTCCTTCTCCTTCTCCTTCTCCTTCTCCTTCTCCTTCTCCTTCTCCTTCTCCTTCTCCTTCTCCTCCTCCTCCTCCTCCTCATTCTACTCATTTTGTTCATTCTCCTCATTCTCTTCAATTTACTCATTCTCCTCATTTTACTCATTTTACTCCTTCTCCTCCTTCTCCTCCTCCTCCTCCTCCTCCTTCTCCTCCTCCTCCTTCTCCTCCTCCTCGTCCTCCTCCTCGTCCTCGTCCACT